>CM042899.1:25798500-26998500 GCA_023653625.1 Triadica sebifera
ATCACATCTCTGCTACGGATGACCTTTTTGTTTTCGTCATCCCAAATACGGTAGCCAAACTCATCCTCACCATAACCGATGAGAGTGCATTTCTTGGATTTGGGATCAAGCTTATTCCTTCCTTGATCACTGATATGCACATATGCTACACAACCAAAAACTTTTAAATGTGATAGTTTTATCTCTTTTTGGCTCCATACCTCCTCTGGTATTCTGTGCTCTAATGGAACCGATGGTCCTCGATTGATTAAGTAAGCTGCTGTGTTGACTGCTTCTGCCCAGAACTGCTTCGGTAGACCTGACTGTATACGAATGCTTCTGGCTCTTTCTGTCAACGTTCGGTTCATACGTTCAGCTACACCATTGTGTTGAGGTGTACCTGGCACAGTTCTCTCCATTCTGATACCGTGCTCATAGCAAAACTTCTTGAATCTGGTGTCTTCATATTCACCACCATTGTCAGTTCTGAGCTTTTTAATCTTCAGACCTGTCTCATTTTCAACCATAGCTTTCCATCTTCTGAAAGCCTCGAACACTTCGGACTTATGTTTTAGAAAGTAAACCCATACCTTCCGAGAGTGATCATCGATGAAAGTCACGAAGTAGTGTTTTCCACCAATGGATGAGATAGTCGTTGGTCCCCAAACATCAGAGTGAACAAGCTCTAGCCTTTCTTTCTTTGGGGTTCTGCCACTTGTCTGAAAGCTGACCCTTTTCTGCTTTCCAAGTATGCAATCTTCGCATGTGTCTATCTCCACTGACTGTAGACCTGGAAGTTTCCCCTTTGAATGCATAATCTTCATTCCTTTTTCACTCATATGGCCTAGTCTCTGGTGCCATAGATTGGGATTTTCATTGCTAGCTGCAACTATGATTGAACAGCGTGCTCCCGCTGTCATGTAAAGAGTGCCATTCTTTTTGCCTCGAGCAACCGTCATTGCTCCCTTTGAAATCTTCCAATTATCACCATGGAAGATCGTAGTGTAGCCTTCGCTAGCCAATTGCCCTACTGAGATTAAGTTCTTTCTCAGGTCGGGAATATGTCTGACATCCTTCAACTCCCAAACAGATCCGTTCAACTTAATCTTTACTACACCTTTGCCAATAATAGCACAAGGTTGATCATCACCAAGATATACCTTTCCAAGGTTTCCAGGGACATACCTTTCGAAGAATTCTTTCTGTGAAGTAGCATGGAACGATGCTCCAGAGTCTAACACCCAAGACTCCTCTTTGCTTTCCAAAGAGCATATCAATGCGTCATTGCTTCCAGAGGTGGAAGCAACATTTGCCTCTACCTTTGCTTCCTGGTTCTTCGATGCACTCTTGCACTGATTTTTGTAGTGTCCAGTCTTTCCACAATTCCAACATTCGACAGTTTTTGAACTATGGAAATTACTTGGATTCCTGGATTTGGACCTTCTGTCCTTTGATTTACCTCGGTAGTTTGACTTGCCTCGTCCGTTACCTCTGGTTGAATTTCTTCCTCTTGACTCTGTATGCAAAACTGAAGAAGTTGATGATTCACCCGACTCTCTCCGTCGGATCTCTTCACTGAGAACCAAATCACGAACATCATCAAATTTCAACTTAGTGCTTCCCGACGAACTACTCACAGCAGTGACAGTAGCATTCCAGCTTTCTGGTAGAGAAGACAAAAGTATTAATGCTCGTACTTCTTCATCAAATTCAATTCCAACCGAACTCAATTGGGTTGTGACTGTATTGAGTTCATTGAGATGTTGAGCTACAGATGCACCTTCTGTCATTCGCAAGTTGAACAAGCGCCTCATGAGGTGCACTTTGTTTGAAGCTGAAGGCTTCTCATACATACTAGAGAGAGCCATCATAAGACCTGCCGTGGTCTTTTCCTTTGCTATGTTGAAAGCAACATTACGGGATAATGTCAATCGGATAACTCCGAGAGCTTGTCTGTCGAGAAGACTCCAGTCTTCTTCCTTCATAGCCTCTGGCTTCTTCCCTGAGAGAGGTTGATACAGATTTCTTTGATACAAATAATCTTCTATTTGCATTTTCCAAAAGCCAAAGTCCGCTCCATCGAACTTCTCAATTTTTACCTTTCCTTCATCTGTGGCCATCGCTCCCACTCGAATCTGACTTCCTTTGGATCGTTTCTGACAATTCTTGTGAACCTCTGTGTATTAGAACACCTCCGTGGATAATTTGGTACAACTGACCAAATTTCACTATTCACAAAAAATTACTATTCATGTGAATAGTAATCGCCCGAAAAAGGACAGAAAAAACGCAACCAATGCTCTGATACCAGTTGTTGGGAAATGACGCCAATTTCCCTATAGTCAGATTTATGAGAAAGCGAAGAAAATGCGAACTAATAAGACAGACAAGTTGATAACGGAGTTCGGCCAATTATGCCTACGTCTCCGGACTGCTGCAGATCTTTTACTGAAAGAAGAGAAATTTACCGAGTGTTTACAAACACTCACAACTCACAACTCACAACCTCTCACTAATGCTACTCTCTCACTTTTTGATGGAATACATTACAAATGAATTTCTAAGGCTATATATAGGCCTACACCTCCTCAATGGACGGTCAAGATTAATTCTCACCTACTTTGATGGATGGTTGAGATTATTTCTCACCTACCGTCTCACCTACCAAATGTATGGTCAAGATTAATCTTCACTTACCATCTTACCAACCAAATAGATGGTCAAGATTAATCCCCACCCACCAAATGGATGGTCAAGATTAATCTTTACCTACCATCTTACCTACCAAATATTTTGTCAACAAAAGATACACCGTCCATCTTTATTGTCATTTATTTTATGGTGCATGTGTAGGTTGACCAACAAATTGAACTACCAAAATTTCTCATTCTGGTGCATGAAACGTAGCGCAGCTGCTAGAATTCAAGCCCTCCATCCTTCATTGGTCTTTCCGAGGAGCGGTTTTAAAAAGAAAAAATTGACAAGGATATTGCTTTTTAAGATTATTTCACCATTATATATATATATATATATATATATATATATATATTCTTTTTTTGTAAAAAAAAAAACCATCCCTAGATTGGTGAGATGTGTGTATATATTGGACACAAATGTAAGTTGGCTGGTCACCTGAAACTATAGAATAAAAGCAAATAGGGATTTCCAAAATGGGGGCAAAGGGTAATTGGTTTGTTATGCCAGATAACAGAATGACAAAATAAAATTCACATTAATTAATAATTTATAACTATGGAATCAGTAGAATGTTTTTTTTAATATATAGAAAAATAAAAATCTTTGTAAGTAGAATGCAAGGAAATAATAAAAACAGTAGCAGATGGAGTGCATGTGTTCGATCGAGGGATGAATAAATTCATTAGGTATTGAAAGTAGCATTATGATGTCAACCACATACAGAATCAATGATTTAGTTAATTAAATTTAATTGTTAATATTATCTAAATACAATAAAATATACTATAGATATCGGTTAAGAAGAATATTGTGTAGTATAAACTGAATAAATGGATTTTAAAATTATGTATGCTTATATAGTAATTGAGAATGTGACTAAATTGATAAATGTATAAATAATGAAAGTACATATACATATATATAAAAATAAATTATTGATTCAGCCAACTAAGTAGTACAATTATATATCTACCAAGAAAGTAATAAAGATTATAAAGAATTAAATGTTTAATAAGGGTCCTCCTTGTGTAACCAAACCCACTTTGAATTTCCCTCTATTGAAATCCAAATTAAAAATGTTTTATAATCGAGGATGACCAATTCTCTCAGTTGTGTCACAGGGTCTCGACTCCAGGTATAGAGTTCTCAATTTCAACGGTGCAATATAGTCATAATATATATATATATATATATATATATATATATATATATATATGCCATTAGATATTATGACTTTTAGTATCAGGCGAGGAATTTCGGTATTGCTAAAAATTTAATTTTTTTTAACAATCTTATAACATAACACAACTTCTTCTAGTCGTTTTCTAAAAAAAAAAAAAAGCAAGTAATTCCACCAAAATAGAGATTAATTTTTTGAACAGCAATTAAATTTTAATAAATTACAATTAGAACAAATTTTTAAAAAATTAACATTTTATCTCATATCATTTCATAAAAATTTTATTTAAGAAAATAATTAAGGAGACTGTAACTTGAATGTACTCATTGTTCTTGCAGTTACAATAATTGGAAACGAATAGAAACTCTAAATTTTTATAAAAAGTCATTATATTGTAAATGAAACTTTAAAAAATTCACATAAAACATCTCAAATATAGAAAAATTATGTAGTATATTGTATTACAATGTTTAATATTCATACAATATCAAATAAATATATATTATTTCAAACAACAGATAAATAAACTGTAAATTTTTTTATAAATTTATTTCTATCTATATTATTCTAAATTTTTTTTATTAGAAATCTCTATGCAATCCATTTGGCATAGTATATATATTCCTTGTTATGTTAAAGACAGACATGTATATTTTATCCAGGAAAGAGAAGACTCATTTCATTTATTTTCCTCGCACAGCTCATGAACATAGAATTTAGTACTATAACATTGTTTTTTTCTTCGAGAGAAGAAGAAACACTGCGAGTTGTAGTACGCAGGAGGTATTGAAATTATAAATGAAAGTATATATTCTCACTTCTGACTTTATATATATATATATATATATATATATATATATATGCGACCTTTCGGTCCTCTCCTTTGAAAATTGAGGTAAAGGGGTCCAAAGAGCAGGGAGTAGCTAAGATACAGGAAACAGAAGAAGAGCTAAAAGGAAAAGATATAGTCCATTAATTATTATATCCCATCAAATCAAAATAAACATGATATCACGTCACCCTTCACTTAATTAGAAAGCTCCATACTTTTGATACAAGATTAGCCATTCAGCTTGGACAGGCGAAAAATCTTGATTAGTCATAATAAAAGCTGAGAGCTTTCTAGTTTTACTTGTGTAGGAAAAAAAATCTCCATCTTGCTTCTTTTTTTTTTTTTAGTTTTTTGGCTATGAATATTGTATCAAGAAATGCTAATGCTACATATCTAGCCATTGAAAGATACATAAAGTCATCATGAACAAAATAAGCAGGTGATATTTCCTTTCTCAGGGAGGAAACAAAAGAGAAAACCCTAAAAAGTTAGAAGAAAAGAATCCCAAAATTAAACCCATCCCCATATACATACCGATGAAGTAGATTTCTTTAATTTTTATTATTAGGAGGAAAAGCGAAAAGAAAAGGGGAAGACTCATATGATTATATTAGCATTCTTGAAATAGCTGTGGCTGTGGTTCTTCATGGTGAATCCTTTGAGCTTTGCAAGCCAATATCATTGTGCTCTCTTGAAGGGCCAGATGGAGGGATTGGCATTGCTTTAGGCAAGAAACCAAAGAATGTGCGAGGTGAATTTTGAGACTTAGGCTTTACCTTAAAAATTTGAGTCTGTCTTGAACAATGAGAATGAACAACAAAAGATGTAAGCAAAAGCAGCCATAATAGTAGTAGTAGAAGTAGATGACTACTCTTACCCATTTCACCAATCCCAAAACCTCAAGAAGAGAGAAAAATGAGAAGAAGATAACCTCAAGAAAGATATAGAGAGATTTTGATAAGGTTAAAAAGGTTTAAAGAGGGGAAATTTCATACGTGGAAACACAAACTCCAAAAGATTATGCATTCATAATTTGGTTTTATAAATAAGGAATTTGGTATGTTGGTGGTGGTGTTGAGGTGGCTTGTAACTGAAAGAAATAAATGAGAGAGAGAGAGAGAGAGAGAGAGGAAAATGGGAAAAATTAAAGGACAACTGTGGAAACATGGGAAAGTAAATGAATGCTAAGGTCATGTGCCAGAGATTTGAGATTTTTTTTCCTAATGTTTATTAGTTGTGATGAGCAATTGATGACGATTTCAATATCAAATTAAGATGAACTATGTAAGAATAGTGTTTGGATTAAATTTTTAGACAACAGGTTTTTGGTTGAGAAACCCTATAACGGGTCTTGAGGAGGTGTGTCCATTGTCCAATCCATGAGTGAAAATTGAAAATAAAAGGGAAGAGGACCAAAGGGTATTTAATTTATCAAATGACAGGAAGGAGGGGAAAAGATATTGGAGGAAAAATGGGAATCGTGTAGTATGGTTAGGTGTTTTTGTGGGTCCATATCATATTTAATTGCCGACTAAAGAACTACTAGATACAAAATAACATACAAATTTGTCCCTTACCATAAGTGAATAGACCCTTTTTCTTTTTTTCTTTATTTTTTTTCTTTCTTTATACTTTACAGTGCTTTTTTAGTACATATGGTATGGTGTCTCTTTTTCTTTTGAAAAAAAAAAAAACTATTATCCATTTCCCTAACTTAAAGGAGTGTTCTGCCAATTCCCTGCCTAGTGTGAATAAACCAACAAAACTAGACCCTTTGTTGTCATTATTCCAGTTTACTCCCAACGTGGTTCAAAAGTTAAATGAATCTGAATTTAATCTGATAATTGATTTTATTGATGAAAATTCTTTAAAATGTTTTTCAAATTACCGAGTGAAGAATACTCTTATATGAGTATTGTGAGCAAACGTGCGTGCATATACACCAAACCAAATATCGTTATATTCAGGAAAACAAAAGATAGATCAAGTCATCAACCAAGCCTTTTGAGTTTTGAGAAACTAGAAATTGTTGGGTTGGAATTATTAAAAAATCGAAAAGAAAGATTCAAAAAGAGTATAAGGGCAATTGAGTAAGCCTAAAAATAGGGTAATTAATAAAGAAGTGGACATGATAGGATTGATGGGAGTTAGCGGTACAATATGAGAGTGAAACAAATTGAGGTTAATTTAAAAAATAAAAAAATGAAAAATAAAAAGGGAGGAGGGAAGGGACCCATCTGCCGTTTGAGGGACTGACTGAATTTCTTTAGGGACGAGTTGACGGAAAGTTATCTTCTGTAAACCGTAATCTTAAAGGGCGCCTTAGCCCTCAATGAACATCACAACTATAGCTAGTTAGCTAGCATATCTTCATTTCACTTCATGCCAGCATTTCCTTTGAAGAGCTAAATGAATTGTTGAAGAAGTAAAAGATAATTAATCCTTATACGTAACTTCTTTCATTTTGGTTTTTAATTAAATTTAATGAGGCTTTCCTAATTGGGTAATTGAGAGCTAATTAATAATTAGGACAGTTATGCAGGTGCTTTTGTGCCCCAATCTTTATTAATTTGATGATTGATTGGTCATTCAATGGAGTAACAATCTTGATAGGCTCTCGATTGACTTTCTGTAGTTATCGATATTTTTCAACACTAATGTTCTCTTCTATTCAATTGAGTAACAATCCATTCCATTTTGCTCTAAAAATAGAGATAAACCCACTCCATTTTTAATACAAAAAATAGAGTTGTCTACAATAATACGTCGTTATGCTTTTTTTTAAATGTCTTTTTTTAGAAATATTGTAGAATAGTGTGAAAAATAGGGTTATGAATTAAAAATAAATTTAATATAGTTAAAAATTACACAAAAATATTGTTTTAGATTGGAAATGTCCCAACTCTCTGCTTGATTTGATTAAGCCTTACAAGGTATAGATAGACAGTGAACAATATCTCTCGTTCTCATCATTCAGTCATCTGTTAAAAGGCAAATGAAAAACATACATTTATTTTATTTAAAGACATGTTTGGTATGCTTATCAGATTTTCATTTTAAATTTGAGTTTGATATTTTATATTAAACTAAAATATATGAAAATATAATTCTAATTTCTGTATAATAATTTTTAATATTTTAAATTTATTGATATTTAGAATTATTTTTTGGTATAAATTATATTCATAAAAATACACTCAAAAAAATTAGAGCAAATAAAAAAATAAAATTCTAATTTCTATTAAATAAAATTCTATTTTTCATTCTTTTGGTATACCAAATCGTGTAGCTAATTAATTGATTTTTTTTTATTTGATTGAGAAAATAAGTTTGATAGTTGTGAAAGTAATTAAGATGGAAAAAGATAGAATTAAACTCTTGGCTTGGATTAGAATTATTGCACAGTAACTGCAACAATGGCTTGAAGGGACGAGCTGTAAAGATCGACATATACCAGTTTCAACTTTCAAGCAATAAGATTGGCAAGGAAAAGCTTCTCTCTAAAGACCAGGAAAATGCTGTCCTAGTTTTTTAGAGTAAATTAATGGATTTCTAATTCTTATTATCAAACTCATTTTTATCTATTCATCAAATTATTTTCCATTAAGACAACAAAAAAATTTTATTATTAATTTTATTTAATGGCATTTATCATAAGAATTATATGCGGTAAGAATAGGAGAATTTGAGGGGCCTCAAAACATATATATAATATCATTCAAAAGTGATCTTGCAACTATCATTCAAAAGTGTCTTTTTTTTGGGCTTCCGTTTGAAAAATCAACCATAATTTTGAAAATATATATCTCTTATGTTTTAAATATTATTCCTTACTTATTATATATGTTGCATGGTTGCATATTTCTAAATATTGTAATATATAAGTTTAAATTATTTCATATACTGTGATAAAATTACATTAGTATTACTTTAAAATATGTCAATTTACGTCTACGAAAATACAATAAACAGTATAATCTTATGCTAACATATAAATTGACAAAGTAAAATGCTTTTCAATTTATGAAAAATAATTACAGTAATTGATAAGTGTTGCCCACAAATCAAAAAGGGGTTGAATTGGATATTAAAAATTATTAACTTAAAGTGCGGAATAAAAAGTTAAGTAGAATAGGAATAGGAAGACATCACACAAAAAATTTATAGAGGTTTGGATGTTAACAAACCCTACTACTCTCTCCAATCTCAATTAAGAGTTTCACTTTCACTAACACACTAAGTTTTATAAATTGAGTTTTACAAGTTCACTTCCAACTATGGTGTTCCTATCAATGGATCACATCTAACCCAAAAATCTCTTGTGTTTTACTAGATCACACAATAAACTAATTTCTTGTGTTTTATGACTCACACAATAAACTCTTACAAGCGTTTTACTCTTAATCCAATATACCTAAACTCACTTGAGTAGTAGATTACAAAGAGATACACTCACAAATCTTTAATGCTCAAAAATTATGAGCAAAAAGATTTTTACAGAGAAATAATATTTTGTTGAAAGTAATTAATGCACAAATGGCTACAACAATATTTTGATTTGAAGTAATTGTTATTCGCTTGTTCTGGATTCATAAATGACTTGCATTTATATTTCCTTGGAGAATTATAGCTGTTTATATGCATTTAATACGAAAATAGTCATTACACAAACTCTTAATCTCGCGTCTGACATGTTTCTCTTTCTTTATTCACGGTCGTGAATATGTGTGTCACGGTCGTGAATGTTCTTCCAAACCGTGGTTTAAGTGGTGACTCTGACCGTGAAGCATTCTGGACGGAATTGAAGTATTTGAATCATGAGCGTGATTTTATTCTTTCATGAACGTGAATATCCTTTCAATCCGTAGTCCAAGTGGTGACTCTAGCCGTGAAATTTTTTGGAGGAATTTAACATGTTTTCTCACGAACATGACTATCTTTCACGGGTGTGACTGATATGATCATTCACGTTTGTTATGATTCTTCATAGTTGTGAACTTTAAATTTTAGATAGTTGGTGCTAAACTATATCACGAGCGTGACAAAAACAGTTACAGACGTGAACATACTATTTCTTCATTTTTTATCTTTCAAAATTAGTCTTCCATTTTTGCATCATATTTCATACCATATTCAATAAATTTAGAACACAAGTATGTTAAATAAATTATTGTTATTTTATTTGTTAGTACCAAAATGACGGAAATATCTCTTAAGGTTTAACAATAAGTGTGATGTAAATGCCCAAAATTGAATTTTCAATAAACAATCTTCGAGAAACAATAGTTTGAAACTTGGGAATTATTGTTTTCAAGGAAATAGTAAACTCTAAATCATATTAGAATAATATATAAATTAATACATGTATTTTCTACAATATATATAAATATGTCCTGAATAAATTAAGCATTTTAATATAGCAGAAATTATAATATAGAGAGAGCGCGCAGTATTGGTACTCATTCGAGATGAACTTCGTTACATATTTCTGTTTAATTTAATAATTTATTTTTTAATTTTAACTTTTAAGAAATAATATTTTCAATTGCATGAGCTAATACTTTCTTTGACTAAATTCATATTAACTTATATATTTAACCATTAATCTAATCTATATTCAAAAGAATGGATGGATTAGAAATTTAATTTTTTATATAAAAGGAGCTCATGTTGTTAATAGCCCGTATTCTTGCATCTTGAATTAAATAAATCAAAGTATTAAACATGATTTTTCTTTTTTCATTTGATTCATAAATTTCAACTTTCTTTTGAATGTCATTTTCCCTATCATTTTTTGATACCTTCATTATTTTTTCATGTTATTCCAATTTGAAATTTCTTCCTAACCAACTTTTGACATTAAGACGTTTATGACATATGAGGATAGAAGCTGTATAAGAAGTTAACAAAAATTCATTATTAATCCAGAGAATTGTATTGTATATAGTAGATAAAATAATACAAATAAATATAAATAAAATTAATTAGCAAAAATAATACCAATAATTTAATATAATTAATCTTTTAATTTGGATTACGTCCATAAGATAGATTCCGAATAATTTTCTTCTACTAATAAAAATTAATAAGTATAAGGAGAAAACTTTTTCTGGATACAGACTAGAGGTAATAAAATAATTTGAGGTAAACTAAAAAATAGTGATACTCAAGTGTTTCTAAAAAATACCCCAAATATTATCTTCGATGAACTATCAGATGTAGTCACATATCTGCTCGTGTTCAAACTTTTATTCCTCATTTGTCTTGCCTTTAGTTTAGTTGTAGTAAATATCAACAAATGCATTTTCATTACAAATAAGAGATCTTTCATTTTCCTTCTTCATATGTGGTAATTTGTGTCGTTTAAACCAATTATTTTAGTGTCTTTTGTCTCCATTAAAAAAAATAGAGACTCATTCAGTTAACATTAAGCAAATAATTTTTTTGATGTGAAATCAATACTACAACCACATAACATACTAAAAATTTTATAAGACTAACAAGTTGACTTTAATACTACTTGATACAACATATCAAATAACATAAATAAATATGAATAAAATTAATCAGCAATAATAATACCAGTAATTTAACATTGTTTACCCTTTAATTTAGACTACTTGCATGACATAAACTCCAAATAATTTTCTTTTACTAATAAAAATTAATAAATATAAGGAGAAAACTTTCACTAGATACAAATTAGAGGTAATATAATAATTTAAAATAAACCAAAAAATAGAGACAATGACGTGTTTTCCAAAAATATCCCAAATATTTTTTCACTATTTTTTCACTCATCCTTTTTTGAAAAAAATTCCAAAACCCAACTCTCCCACTAATCTCTCATCAAAGAAATTAATCCCTGGTATTTTCTCCAACTACTCAAGCTATTTCTTTCAATTGCTCCTCAGAGTTGTGTATCAAAACTTGCAAAACATTGCTAAAATGAATGTCAATTGTTTAAAGAAAATCGACAATCAGTGACACACTTTTCAACCAATTCAAATTTAAAAAATCTACTTTATTTTTTTTAATGATTGCTGGTGGTGGTCCCCAAAGTTGGAGGGACCCAACCCACACCAACAGATTGCTTACCAACTTATATAGATATATATAAATACATCAACAAATTAATAATCATAAGAAGATTTAACTAAATGATATTATAATAATCTAAATAGAAAATTCGAAACTTAAAATGGTGACATGAAAACTACATGTAATTTTTACACATGTCTCCAATTTAGCAATTAATGATAATAATATTTTTTGAATTTCAATTTGTTATATCTCTAAATTATAATTTTTGTGACAGTAAACTTGTTTCAGTGTTGAATTTTCATCCAAGCACCGTTAGTTTAAATGATGTGGCATGTCAATAATTAAATTTTTTTATTCAAAAAATAATTCTTCTTAATTTTTTCTCTCAATGTAGCGTTTGGATGGAAAATCAACAAGAATTTTCCCATTAGAAAATTCAAATTTGAGGGACATTATTATTACTAGGTGTAAAGTCAAGTATGATAGATAAAAATACCTGAAAAGTGATATATATTCTTATATTACTATTCTTGTTTGTAAAACCTATACATATATATCTTGAAAATATTTTACTAGCTTTACAACAACAGAATAGAAATTCAAGTGTTTATTAAGAAAATTTTAAAGTTTTGTTTATGCATTTAGAATTGCAGTAACGCAAGACCTATCATTTGATTCTTGTATTTTTTGATTTGGCATTTATACTTTTATTTTGATGATCTGAACCTCTATGCTATTATTTTATTAATATTAGAGTCTTTTTAAATATTTTTTTTAAAAATAGATTAATTTCATTAGTATGTTAATATAAAAATATTATTTTTTTATTTAATTTGGATTGATTATGATATATGTGAATTGAAGTGTCTTTCATTCTTAGTTGGATTGTAAATACAATTTAATTATACTTTTCAATTCACATTACATTCAATCCAAGCTGGATAAAAAGAATAATTTTATATTAGCAGACTAAAAATATTGGTTAAATTTTTTTTTTTGAGAATAAGAAGGATTTCATTAAAACCCCAAAAGGGAGGATTCCTCCAAAATATTAGTTTAATTTTTTAAAAATTGTTAAAAAGGTATTTAATTATTAACAAAATATAGTACAAGGGCTTGAATTATCAAAATAAAAGTACTGAGGCCAATTTAATAAATATCGTAAAATACAAAGTCCAAATAATAGGTTTTACCTTGCAGAAACAAAATCACCATGACTGTTCTTATATATATTGAACAAACATCATCTTCTAACTCAAGTAGAAATTAGAGGCTATAACAGAAAGCAACATTTAGAAGAATAAATTATCATTTGGTTAAAATTAAGTAGAAATCCCTTCAACCCAAACACATTTACCATTTATTACAAAACAGTTTAATTGATTTTCAAACAGATTTTTTATTGATTTTAATGCTATTATGCAGATTAAATAATTTTTATTTTGACAATTAAATTGGTTCTTAATATGGTACAAAATATTAATACAGGGACTCAATATAATAAAAAAAAAGAAAAATATGTAATTTATGATAACTAGTTAATAAATAAAAACTGAAGTTATCTATGAGAATGTGGACGAGACAAAATGAATTTCATTCAGTTTAATCAAATGTTTCAAATTTAAACTCGGACATGTAACTATTTTAAAACTCACGAGAGAGTGTTTTGCCGCTCTTGAAGTTTTATTTGACACGAATAAAATTAATTTTATTATATAATTCTAGACTGACTGAAAAATAAAATAAATAAATAAATAAAAACTGACTTTTGTTTCTCATTTTCATATTAGTGGCTCCTACAACAATTCAAAGTTGGGGTTTGGGATGTTTAGTGTTTTAAAATTCAATAATAATAATAATAACAATAAATGTGTAACGATTCAACTCGTGCATTTCGCATAATTAAAAATTTAAAAGTGGGGATTGACTTAGAAAGAAAACCATGCACTGTACATAAAATTAAGTCAATTTTAAAAAAAATAATTCAAATTATTGAATATCAAAATAAAATAAAAAATTTGCAGCACAATGTCCGCAACCACTCTCATTTGAAAATAAATAAATAAATAAATAAAAGCCATAATTTTCAACCTTCTAAACCATTTGGCAAAGAAAAGGTCGTCATGTTTGACTGTTATATGCTCACAACTCAGCGACAACTAATAGGTCACCAATGGCCGGCTCCTTCAGCTGACCGGGAGACGGGTCCGATGAAAAAATCATCCCAATGTTTGAAAACAACTTAAATTATTATATGCTTTCTTGAAATTTTGCTTCACTATTTTATTGAGATGGGGACCCTTTTTTGCCTACTCAAATCGCATAAATTTTATTTAAAAAATGGGTTTGCGTTCATCATTTTCTATTTTTTTTAAAGTTTGTATTTACTTTAATTAAAATTCATTTATTCAATAATATTTATTTTAATTTGTTTAAACAACATACCTAATAAGTAATAAATTTAAACTACTAATACTATGGCTTCGCAATTTTTTTTTCCCTACCTCTGTTTAAAAGAAAGGTTCTTAGCTAGTGTGAAAACTGAGCAGTAGATTGAGTGAAATAAAACCAAAATAAAAAAAAAATTGAAAGGTGGTGAATGTAATTATGTATATTTAACTTGAATTTTCAATGTTTTTTTTATTTAATTTGATTTGAAATTTTTAAAAATTTTGATTTTTGGGTTTTGTTCAATTTTATTAATGTAGGAATATCAATAAATGAACTGATCCAATTATTCTGGTTCAATAATATTTTTATGAGATTCAATAGATTTTAGATTAAAACAAGTAAATGGAACTGATGGATTCCATACCCCTGCCGGCCACCAAACGCCTAGCCAGAGGAGTCAAAGTCGCAGTTTAATCATAGCAGTAAGAGCGTAGTAGGCAAGTTGGAGTCAAGAATGATGAACATTAAACTTAGACGTGTATGAAAATTTCCCTGGTTACATTTCTATTATTTAATTTTTTTTAATAAAAATTAATAAAACTTAGTTGAAACTTTTGTGTGTGTGTGTGTGTATAAACACATTTTCTGTATGGAATCAACTTGATTACTTTCAGCAATAATGCAAATGTGTAATGGGGATAGGAATATATGCCAACTCGATGCCAAATATATTAATTAATATTTTAATGTTCAAGTTTTTCTTAAAAATTAATTATAATTTAGGGCACTGGAGAGTCCACGCCTGTCCTAATCACACTATTTAGATTTGTTTGACTTCGTCTAATCCATGGAAAACTTCCACCCCCTCATCTATTTGTATATATTTGTACTAATAAAATATAAATTTTAGGATCTATAATTTATAAAATTGTGGTCCAATAATAAAACAATTAAGATAGAAGTCTTAAAAATCAATACCGAGTATAGAATTATCTATTTCTTAGTTACATGAAAACTCTAAGATGATGATTTGGTACACTAAAAAAATAAAAAAAAATGAAATTCTATTTATAAATTAATAATTTTGGATTTCAATATTTTTTTCGTATATTTATGTAAAATGAAATAAAATCTTATTTTTATATTTGATATGATTTTATGAATAAGAGAAATATAATTTAAAATTTAATTATATTTCGATAATCAATCTTAGTTTTAATAGTCTATGTTTTATAAGCAAATGAATTAGCAGATAACGACCTTAGAGCAACTGCGCGATGACCGATGAGGGATTAGCAACAGCGATTGTAGTAACATGGGAGGCGATAAAGGTAGAGGCAACTGCATGAGAGAGAACGAACAAAGATGAAAGATTTAATCTGATAAATTAAGTCTAATTTTGTTGAAAAAAATTTCATAGTAGAGGGGTAGTAGAGCCAACGATTGTAGAGAGGTAGTAGACGCAACAATTATAATAAATATTTTATTTAAAAAATATGAAAAAAATTAAATATCAATAAATACAATATATAATAATTAAAAATATATTTTTAAATATTTTAATTCAATATAAGATGGCAAATTTAAATTTAAAATGAAAATTTTATTTCTATTTTACCAAACCATACTACTCGATCTCTCCTAATATGTACTGTAATTAATTTAATAGAAGTGGGGATTAATTCAATATGTAATAAAATTAATTTTTCTTGTAAGTTTATAGAGTAATTATGATTGACAATAAATATAGGGGAAAAAACAAAAGGAAAGGGAATTTTCATTAAATCACGCGAAAATTGCACACCAATCCCAACATCATGTTCCACGTTTGGATCCAAATTGATTCCCCAGTACACGTACAGCTACATTGTTATTAATTATCAATTTTCAAAAAAGTAATTAACAATAAATAAAACCCCGCTTTTGACCAAACGACCTAACCAGCCTTTTGCCCCTTCAAAACGACGTCATCCCCTTTCACCTCTTCTCCTACAAAACCCAACCCCACCATTCTCTCCTCTGTCTCAATTCTCTTACACCCCCAGATGGGAAGAAACGAATTGTACATAACCGTACCTAGTCTTTTCCGGTGCCCAATATCTCTCGACGTTATGAAGTCTCCCGTAAGTCTCTGCACCGGCGTTTCATACGATCGCTCCAGTATTCAGCACTGGCTTGATTCCGGCCACGACACCTGTCCCGCCACCATGCAGGTTCTCGCCACCAAGGATTTTGTTCCTAACCTTACTCTCCACCGTCTTATCAACCTCTGGACTCAGTCCTCCACTCGCCGCATTGACTCCGGTGCATCTTCTCCGGCGGCGACGAGTATATCCGAGCACCAAGTTCGGATTTGGATTGAGGAGATTAAGAGTCCAAGAGTGGAATCAATTGTGAAAATTTTGGAGTTGTTGAAATATTCTGAGGAGAATAGAAGATTTCTGGAGAGTTTTGATGGATTTGTGGAGGCGATTGTTGGTGTTTTGAGCAGAGAGGGAGTAGAGATTCAGGTTTTGGAATTGAATGTTGGGATTTTGGATTTGATTTTGCTTCAGAATGGAGTCAAAGGGAAACTGCATAGATCATTCTTCAACAGCAATCAAAGTTGCTTATCTTCGTTTCTTTCCATTCTCAGAAATGAAAATTCCAACGCAAAAATCAAAGTCATTAGAGTTTTGGAGTCAATGTCACTCAATAACGAATCCAAACGCTTCATCGCCGAAACACAAAATCTCATCCCGGTTCTTCTCCAGCTCACCAAAACAGACACCGACCCGGCCTTAACCGACGCTGTATTATCCTTGTTGACTTGTATAACCATAACTCGCTCAATCAAGACTCAAATCGTTCAACTAGGCCTCATTCAAGTCCTATCAAAAATCCTCTCCAGCCAGAACGCCGCCGTTTCAGTCATAGAGAAGTCTCTGAAGCTCTTGGCAGTTGTGTCCACGTCCACAGATGGTCGGTTAGCTATGAGCGAGGACCCGAATTGCGCGGGTTCAGTGGTAGAGAGACTATTGAAAGTGTCAAAAACGGCGACGGAGGATGCTGTAATGGTGTTATGGAGTTTGTGCTGTTTGTTCAGAGACGGGAGGGTGCAGGAGAAGGTGGTGAAGAGCAACGGGTTGACAAAGGTATTGTTGGCGATGCAGAGTGTAGGAGAAGGGAATGTGAGGAGGATGTGTGCAGAATTGGTGAAGGTTTTGAGATCTAAGTGGAAGGATGATTGGGTAGTGATGAGCTATGACACCAAAACCACTCATATCATGCCTTGTTAGATTTGTAATTGCAAATACTGAAAAGGGTAAAAGATTTTTTTTTTTTTTATTTTGATAAATTTTTAGGGAGGATGTGAATTGGGATTTTTGTTGACCAAAAGGAACAAAAGGAATTTTTTTTTTCATGTAGTTGTTAGATATTGACTCTTGTGACTTCATCTAATGAAAAATTACACAACCATTCGTTTTTTTTTTTTTTTGGTTTGTTATGTTTCTTGCTAGAAGTAGAAGGGTTGGGAGGAAGATGAAATCAGTATTTTTCATTGTTCTTTTTGCTAAAACAAATAAGTCTCAACCAAATACCAACGATTGAAATTGGATCAAGTTTGTGCATTCATTTGTTTAAATAATATATTTGGGTTTCTGAAATGCCAATCAACGGAAGCGCCAATTTCAGAAGACTATGAAATCAGATTTGCTGGCAAAATCTTTCCTCAAATTGAATGAAATTCTGGATTAAACATTGGAATGCAGAGATGAGTAAACAAATAATCAAAAGTTACTAAGCCATATTACAATTATTAAGAGCAGTACAACATCTCAAAGTTTCCAAAAAAATGAAATTATATTGGGAACTTCATAATAAAAATTAAACTTTTCACGTCAAATACGATTGCAGTGGTTAGATTGCGTATTTTCGTTTCAAAAAATGATAATAACACAATTGTGAACTTGTGTAGATGGCCCATCTCCACAACATGCTGAACTATTTTATATTATTTAACATAAATGGATTATGAATCAATCCTTCAAATTCTTTCAAATTTAGTAAATTGGAATGGGAAATTAGCTTATTACATATGTACTTGGCAAAATTAGATAACTTGTGTTTTTTTTTTTGTTACTTTTAAAAATTAGAATGTTAATATGGCATCGATGCAATGAGTTTGCATGATTTATAAAAATTCAAATTATGTCTGAAACATTAATCTTTTGTATTGTTTTTGAGTCTGCTAAGAATAATCTTCATTTTTGAACACTTTTATACTAATTTTTCGATTATTGAGGAGAAAATTTCAAAAATAATTTTTATTTTTTTTATTTTTAAAATTTTTTCTTTACTTACCAACCAATAAGAAAACGAGTGTTCAAAAATAAAAAAATATCGTTAGAATTCATCTTTTGAGTTTTTTCCTCCCTTTTCAATCCAAAATATATGTGTGTTTGAAGCATGTTGTATGTGTAAATATAATATTTTATTTTTCAAAAAGTTAAAGTTAAATTGTCTGGCAATTTTTTTTTTCTTTTAATGTGTGCTTGCTTTCGTAATTCGTATGTTGCACAACTTTTAGAAAAGAAAATACATAACAAAAAGTAAAGGAAAAGAGATGCCAAAATAGAAATTTATTTTGAAAAGAAAAAGGAGGGGGAGAGAAAGGAAAACACCACTTTAAGCAATTTGCAGAGAATTCCCCCTTCAACATTTGGACGACTCCTCCAATCCCTAAAGTCCAAACTACAGACTTTAGAATCAATATTTTTCCATCTACATTATATAAATGTTAGCTTCGCATATAGTGTTGAACGTTGTTTTCTTTTTGAAATCTCAAGCTGATTTTTGATAATATTATCAATGACTTCTTTTCTGGATGATGCCTTTTATTTCCTCTAATAATTTTTAGATTTAACAATTTTAGGCCTATTAATTAGGTTTGATTCACATTTCAAGAAACCCAAACTGCGGTTTCAATTTTACTTTGCCTAATGGCTAATATAAATGTGAAGCCTAATTAAGCTAAACAAAACGAATTAATAAAAAGTAAAAATGAAAATGATAAAAAGTACAAACACATTTTCAATATATTTTAATTTACCATTCATTTAAAATTTAAATGTAATGATTAAAAATTTAAAATTAAACAAAAATGATAAGATATATATACTCAAATTTAAAACAATCTCAACCTTCAAAACACATGTATGTGACAAATTTACAAAATATATAATATTATATCATTTTAATTAAAATAAATGTCCTTAAATAGAGTTATATTTCATAACCTATTAATACATTTAATACATGATATTTGATTCCTTTAAACCCTTACTCATTTTTTTCTTCACTTTTTTGTGATTTAATTAAAGGAAACATTAAAAAAAAAAAAAAAAAGGGTCAAATAGTGATTCTGAAACGAAAATAACTGATTAAAACAGGTTCGATTTCCACTTCCAGTTTTCACGAGATGGAGGTTCCGGTTCGGGACATGGCCACTCCTACTCTGGAGTATGATGTTGCCAGAACCAAAACTGAGATCCATAACATTTCACAAAGAACTATTATGTACAAGTCAATTATAAAATCCAATGCAAAAACATCTCAAGCATTGGGAACCATATATAAGGAATAGGTAAGTATTGATTTTTAACATAAGATTCATATGTTTATGTGCCACAAGCAATCCTTCAAAAACAGATGACCGTTGCCAAGCCTACTTGACATTGCCAGAATTTCACTCTTAAGAATGTGCACATAATCATCGCTTCTCTAATTCACAATAATTCCTGCGCAAGACCATCATACCCATTAAGCGTTGGATCGACCTTAGTGTAAAATACTCTAACGAAACAGAACAAACTGCAACCTTTTCTATTGCAATCCTTGTATCCTAAATTTTATTCATTCTAAGGAACACTGCCTCATTATTGATTTGCCAATTTGAGCTTCTAGCTATGACTCCGGCATGACTCCATATCCACTTCTCTGATTCTATTTTTATATTCCACCACCTAGAAGCATTAATTAATATTATAGGTCACCGCCATTACCTCTAGACCATTTTCCTGTAGACAAAGCAGCTGATAGCCACAAATATTATCTGTATTCCAAAATGCCGACTCCATTTAATCTAGTTAACTAATGAAAAAATTAGCATAAAAAGATACCGATTTTATACTATTTTAATTCGTGTATGCTCAATAACAAGTTCAAATGAAGTGATATGAGAAATCTTGATGTCATGTTTGTGCAACAAGATATTTTTCTACACAAATAATAACATATTCAATTTCAACTCGAAGTTTCTTTCGACAAAATGTGTACAAATAAAGAAACAACGATAAATTTTAACTTCAAAAGAACAATAAAGAGCCATAATAGAAAGGATTAGAATAATCACCAACAATGGCACCTGATATTCAGTTCATATCCATCAATTAAGTAGAAGCACCATCCAATTCACGCAATTCTTTGTGCTTCAAATACTGATTCAAAATAGCAAGCCTAGCCGTCTCGAATGCAAAATAACCCAATGCTGAAAAACAAGCACTATGAACAACTCTAGGACCCATTCCTCTGGTGAAACCCACCCATCCTTCCTCCTTCAGAATCTGCTTCAGAGTTGCAGAAACTCCACTATACATTGCAGCTGCAACCTTATCCACTGCCTCCTTATTGACTTGTGTCATCAACCTTGTCTTCACCACATCAAGTGGTGTGGTTATTGATGCAGAAATTGCTCCAGCCAACGCCCCACAACATACACTCTCGATAGGCTCCAAGTGGCTCTTCTTAGTCTTACTCATAACTGCAGCCTTTAGATACTCAAATGAAGAATAGCTCAACACACCAGCAGGTAAATTTCTTAACAAAGTAGCAGAGTATCCAGCATAAAGGCCCAAAATGCCATCTTTCTCCAATATTTTTAACAATACCTCCCATGATCTTCCCTTAGCACCAGCTTGCATTCGTTGAGTGATCAATTCTTTAGGCACCATAATAGCCGATGACACAATATTTCCCATGGCACCAGCTGTAGGAGGGATAAGCACAGTCGGGTACTTGTCCAATTTGGACAATATTGATTTTCCAAACTCACAAGTCCCAAAATACACGGCTGAAGAGGCTGTAGAACCCACAATCACCGCAGATATGCCACTATAAAACCCCAGAATCCCCTTCTCTCGAAATGTCTTGACTATGGCATCAAATGTACTGCTATAAATCTGAGATGCACCTTTGGTTTGCAACTTCGTTTTAATCGTATCGAGCGGGTGCAGGCACACATAGGTAAATGCACCAGCAATGCCGCCTCCTCCAGCTCCTATAAGGGCTCGCTCGAGGACTGAGAGGTTCTTCATTAGGGATTTGACTTTGGGGCTGTTTCTTGAACTAGGTTTGAGCAATTTTGAGAAATTGGTTGTGGTTTTCGGATTTGAGGAGATAGAATTGGAAGCAAATGGAAGGGATTCGATTATGGGTTTGGTGGGGTCCTTGATGGGATTTTGCGGGAATTGGGTGGATAAGAGAGAAATGTGAGTGAAGAGATTGGTGAAGTCGGATTGAATCGCTGGGTTATATTGATTAGGCGGGTCTGGAGATGGAAGGCCCAGAGATAAGCAGAGATTGGCCTCCATTGCTAAAAAGAAAAGCTTCTATTTTTTTTTCCTATCTCCGCTGCTGCTGTTTCCTCATCCAAAGGCAGGTTTAGGAGGACGAGGAAGGATACATCAAAATGATGACGACGGTGTGGAATGTGAAAGTCGATAGGTCGAGGCGCAAAAACGGTGCCGTTGCGCTTATAATCATATTCATGTATACCAAATTTTATTCTACTCTTATTAATGTTATATTAAATTAAATTCTCTTTATATAAAAAATTAAACGTTTAATATTATAACACCCATTAACTCTACAAAAATTGTTTGATTTGTAGTTCGGGCATTTAACTTGTAATTCCATCTACCAAACTTAAAACGCTTTGTTTTTTTAAAATTTGATATAATATATTATAATTAATATTTTTGTTATTTTGAATCAAGTAAGCATATATTACTAGAGTTTTGTTTTGGATCAATACTTGTACATTATTAGAATAAATGAGTTAATTAGTATTTTAAAAAAGAACAAAAAAATCAAGGGGAATATGTAAATTAAAATTTTTTTATCAATTAATTTAAATCCAATGATTAAGTTTAATCATATTCTAATTTTATATCCATTAACATTTTGAATTCCATCAATAATAACATGTCATTTACAATTAAAATTCACTTATGTAGCCCTTAAGTGCATACGCTTGCGTGGGGGTCTTAGATTCAACACTCCGCTGTTGTAAAAAATCTCCCTTTGATGTATATTGTAATGTTAGAAAAAATTTACTTATATAAATTTTGCCTATGTATTAAATTATTAATATTGAAAAACAAAAGTCCAACTATATATTTTATTTTGCATTCTTCTGAAAAGAAAAATGTATCATTTACTAGTTTAGATTTCCAACGCACTGAATCGGGAACACCAAATCGATTGGAGTTTAGATTCAGACAAAAAAATATTTGAAAATAAAAAAAATGTTAAAATGAGGATTTAATTGAGTAAAAAAGAAGTTTTATTATAGACTAAATTGAAAGAAATAAATTTATGAACTAAAAAGAGTAATTGCCGAAAATAAATGGACCAAGAATGCAATTTGGAGAGATTGAGTAAAATAATAATAAATTAATTTAATTAAGTGAGATTAGTGGAGATCAAACTTGCATGTTGGCCAAGTGTCAAAAGATTATGCGAATATCCCATTTAATCTAAGTATAAAAAGAGTAAGAGGCGGGCTCACTTCAGATTTTGGAGTGAATTTTCATTCACCTTTTCACACAAAATTTGAATATCACATCTTTTCTTCCACCATTGTAGCCGGTCACGTTTGATCAAGGTGTAAATCTTCTTTGCATGTTAAAAGATAACAAAAAAAAGTGATATACAGATATAGGCCTAGTTTAAGAGCTACAGAAGGAGAAAACTCAAAGAAAATGGAGAATTAAAGGAAAACTGTTGACAGCCTTGAAGTGTTGAGGTAAGCGCGCTCCTTTTCCCTTCCTCCTCCTTGAGATTTTAAATGGCTAAGGGGTTATAGGGTTTTTCTTCATCTCAAACATGGAAATTTGTTCTCTTGTTGAGCTTGAAACTACACCTATAGTTATGCTAAAAGAGAGGTTGTAAGTTGGTGATCTAGTAAGTATGCTAAGAAAACTAACCTTGTGAGATTTTGCATGGGAGGAAAGGGTTTAGAGTTAGGATGAGGCATGTAGTGTTTGAAGTGCATGAGAGTGTGAATTAAAGGTTTAACTTGAAATAAATTGATTATATGACTACTAGGAGAAGATTGAATGAGTATCTTGATTAAAATGTAGAAACCTCTAAAGGAAGGGACGACAACCTCCAAATAGGAGGAGAAGGAGAGCAAACATAAGGGTAATGAGAGGGAAGATAAGAGAAAGTTGAGCTCCAAAAAAGGTACTTAGGCAAGTATTTTGTATGATTTCATATGAAATTTTTGCATGCTTGGTCTAATAGATGAGAGAATATATATATATATATATATATATATATATATATATATATATATATATATATATATATTCTTGTTATGTGGTGCTAAATGTTTTTATCAAAAGGTATCTTAATTTGTGATTAATTTGATAAATGAATATATAATACATATAAAAAGTTGAATATGTGCATAGTAGTGACTAATATGTTAAATATTGGCTTATATGATATAAGAAATACTTTAATGCTTTTAAAACAATCAAAATGTGATTGTGATGAGATTGGCATTTGTGAAAGGCTTGTTAATAGCCAAAAAGTGTTTTGATGAGAATGGTCCGCGTGAAAGACTTGTTAATAGCCAAAATATGATTAATGATAAAATTTGTGTAAACACCTGGTAATAGTATGTGAATTAAGTTAATCTAGACTTTTGAACCTTTGTGAAAATGAGGAGTATAATAGATGTGTTTAAGGGATTGTGATGGTATACTTGATATTGAGTTCAATATGACTTTATCTAGTAGACAAAAGTTACTTTACCAATTGTTGTGAAAATATTAAAATTGAACTACATGATGCATGTCTGCTGTTTACTATCTTTTTGATCAATACCAAATGCTAAAACCAGTTGTTTAGACCCTTCTATGATTGAGGCATTGCATGAAGAGTTTTAGATGTGAGCAGTGTGTCTTAATTGCTAAAATTAGGATTATGCACTATAAATCATGACAGTACCTTCCCATGTCACGACCACACCTTTCTGTCTTAAGAAACAGTAAGGTTCACGAAGAGTGATGCGACTGCAATTTCAATCGTGAAAGGTCTTTCGCGACCATGCTACCCCCAACTGGGACCACTCCATAAGGTGGCTTAAGAAATAATGTGATTCACAGAGAGTGGCATGGTCACAACAACAACCATGAGCTTTTTACGACCGTGCCTCCTTTGAGATCGTGATTATAAGTGGCTTGAGAAACATTAAAGTTAGTAGAGAGAGGTGTGACTACAAAAAAATGCCCATGAAACACATATTACGACTGCACCCCATAGGCAATAGTTGTGATTCCAGCTACCTAAAATTTGTTTGTGACAAATGCTTTTAGTCTTGAAACACAACTTCATAAATGTATGTGAAAAGCTCTTTTTATAATATTAGTAAATCAATATTGCGTATCTTGGTTATACATGATAGATTATGGAGATAAAGAATATGTGGTATGAATAAGTTGCCTTTAGAATTAAAAATGAATTGTGCAATTGGTGCAGTACAAATGAAGTAAGTTATTAGCTTACTATAAAGCTTGCTTGATTGCATGTGATAATATGTCTATATACATGAGTATATATATATAATATGAATCCAATTAATGAAGTCCATAACGTCTAGCCTAGGACTACAATCAGGATAGAATGACATGTCATTAAGAGATTAAATAGTACTATAATTGTAACACATTTATTTACGAATAAGAATAAAATGTTGCTAGTTTGTGAACAGACACTATCTAGGTTGCAATTAACCAAAATATGAGAAAAACGGTTGATATAAGAAAAAAATGTATAATACAAGGGCAATATGTTAGTCTAGGATCAGGCATAATTTAGGCTACCATCAGCCACCTCGTTATTCACTAGTTAGTTTAGTTTAAAGTGTTGTAGGCAACTAATAAATAAATTTGAGAAGTTTTATACTCTGGATGATGCTAAAACCATTTTAAATGCTTATCTTTTCCTATAAAAGCATGTTGTGATATCATATGTTTTTATCATTTTGTATGAAGTTCCATGTTAATTTGTATATATCAAGTGTATGAATATGTTTGGATTGGGGATTGGAAAAATGTCAGGTACTGTAAATTATAATGTTATAATTATTGCCATGAGCTTAGGAATGCCATGATCAATATTGTGATTGATTATTGTTAACTGTAAAAACTTAAATACGTGTACAATTGATTTCTTGTTTATATATATACTTACTCTTGTGCACCACTAAGAAAAATTATAATGCCCGTATATAGAGTCTATAAGTTGTGCTAATGGTTGGTAGAATTAGGAGTTAAGAAGAGTATTAAAAGGCTTTAAACTTGCTAGTTTTTGTTGTTTCATGCCAGTGACAAATGGTGTTACGGTTGTGAATATCAAGTCTTCAGTGAACAAACCGTGAAATTTAATCACGATCGTGAATGAGTAGTTTACGTCCGTGGAGGATAAGTCATGGCCATGAATCCTGGGCAGATGAGACAACCACAATTTTCTCTTTTTGTCATCCATTTAAATCCATTATTCATTATCTGAAAACCAACCTAACACACCACCTTCATCATCTTCTACTTTCAGATCACCACCTTTTCGTTTTTGGGAGATTGAGAGACCTAGTTTCATTAGAGAAAGTGAGAGAGAAGAGTGAGAAAAGAAGCTTGTGAGCTTGTAAGTGAGGAGCTTGATTTTGTATTTTTTGGGTTATATCCAAGTTCTAAGAGACTAAGAGGATATTTTGCTAGTGTCTAGGAGCTGGTAGAGGTGTTGAAAGTTCATCTCAAGGGAGATGACAAGCTTAGAGAGCTAAATGTCACGCCCCGCAAAGGTTCATGCGGGATTTCCCGCACATTTACATTTTGGCACACATATGTAATATTCTAGAAGGCCATTGTAAACCGTTAGATTAAATGGATCATGGCCGTCCATTTCGGTAGGTAGGAATTAATCCTAACCCTCCATTTGTTAGGTGGGAACCAATCCTAGCCATCCATTTTGGTAGGTGGGAGTTGATCTTAACCATTCATTTGGTAGGTGGGAATCAATCCTAGCCATTCATTTGGTAGGTGGGAGTTAATCTTAACCATCCATCTGGTAGGTGGGAATTGATCTCGGCCATCCATTGAGGAGGTGGAGGCTTATATATACCTTATGTAAATTCATTTGTAATCATTCACTCAATTCAATCAATTCAAGCATTTCAAGTAATACAAAGTTTTTCTCTCAAACTCTCTTGTGTTCTTGTCTTGCTATTGAATCTTCTCGATCTCTAAGTTCCGTTCTATTCTCTTTGGAGTGCTTTTATCGGTTTGGAAGGCAGGCTTAGTACAACGGACCGTGCTAAGTGCCGCACGATTGCTAGTTAAAGTCTAGGGTCGTGACAGTTGGTATCAGAGCCAAGGTTCGAAGCTTTACTACCTTTGGCATAATGAAGGCTACTGCCCCAGCTACACCTAGTGTGGAAGTTCCATCCATGGAACGTGGTCGTGAGGAAGTTCGGAAACCATCTAAAGAATCTTGAGCCAAGTCGAAAGACATGATTTCTAGCTTGGAAGCACGTGTTGTGAGTGCTCAGGACAACTTGGGAGAGTTGTTCGACCGAGTAGACAACTTGGAGGAACGTTGCAGCGGCTTGGAGACCGAGGATGCGGAGATCCATGCAGCGGTCAAGATGTCACTCAACGAGCTAGATGGTGGATTAAGGCAAGAGATTGATGGGCTGAAATCTGAACTTGCCAAGGTACGTGATCTCTTCCAAAGAGAAATTTCCAATGTGTTGCTTAGAGTTGAGGATATGGGTGGTGATCTAGCACTATGCAAATGGGCTATGGCCTCGGGAACCAATACAACCACTATCATTGAGGCCAAGAAAGTGGAAATTCCCAAGCCAAAGACTTTCAATGGTGCTCGGAATGCTAGGGAAGTTGAGAACTTCCTATAGGGGCTGGATCAATACTTCGAGGCTACTGGCGTAACGGACCATGCCAGCAAAATCCGAACTACTGCCATGTACTTGACCGACACTGCTATGCTGTGGTGGAGACGAAGACATGGAGATGTGCAACATGGGGTGTGCACAATTGATACCTTTGAAGACTTCAAAAGGGAGTTCAAAAGCCAATTCTTCCCCGTAAATGCTGAGGAAGAGGCGAGGGGCCGGCTTTGACGACTAAAGCAGATGGGTAGCATAAGGGAGTATGTGAAGGAGTTCACAACCTTGCTGCTAGATGTCCCTGACACATCGGACAAAGATGCATTATTCTTGTTCATGGATGGTCTCCAATCATGGGCTAACCTTGAGCTCAAACGATGTGGTGTCCAAGACTTGTCTTCGGCCATTGCCGTTGCTGAAAGTCTTATTGATTACTCCTCAAACAAAGAAGGCTCGAGGCCAGCTGATAGAAAGTTTGTTGGAGCAAGGAATGGGGGAGGCCATGCCAAGAGTCAGAACCATAAAAACCACAAAGAAGGCTACTCATTCAAGTCCCGAGACAAAGGGAAGGAAAGGGAAGAACGTGGTGCCTCAAAGCCCCGTGTGACGTGCTTCATATGTGACGGACCGCATTGGGCACGAGAATGTCCTAAAAGGAAGACATTGAATGCTTTAGTTGCCTCCACTCATGATCAAGAGAGAAGTGAGGCAGATGAAGGTGCGAAGATGGGATCTTTGCGGCTGCTTAGTGCATTGCAAAGTGCCCCAAAGTCCCCCAAGGGACTCATGTTTGTGGATGCATCCATCAATGGGAAAGTCGCCAAAGCCTTGGTCGACACATGTGCATCTCACAACTTTGTTTCACTAGAGGAAGCCAAGAGACTCGGTCTCAAAGTTGCCAACGGAGGTGGCTCCCTCAAAGCAGTTAACTCGGCGGCACAACCTCTCCAAGGAATTGCCCGCGGAGTAAAGGTCAGTCTCGGTGCATGGACTGGCCAAATGGATTTATCTGTGGCACCCATGGATGATTTCTCGGTAGTATTCGGCATGGAGTTCTTGGACCAGGTAAGAGCTTTCCTTGTTCCATGTTCAAACTTTATGTGCATTATGGATGGACCAAAGGCTTGTCTAGTACCGACGGAAAGAACCACCAAGCCTAATACCCAAGCTCTCTCAGCACTTCAATTCAAGAAGGGATTGAAGAGGGAGGAAGAGAGTTACTTGGCCATTCTAAAGGAGTATGATGATGATGAGACATCACCACAACTAAGCTTGCCGACGGAGGTGCAAGTTGTCTTGGATGAGTTCCAGGATGTGATGCCAGAGGCATTGCCAAAACAATTACCCCCAAGGAGAGAGGTGGACCATGAAATTGAGCTGGAGCCTGGCACAAGACCACCAGCAATGAGTCCTTACTGGATGGCAAACTCAGAGTTGGTAGAATTGCGGAAGCAACTCAATGAGTTGTTGGATGCTGGTTTCATTAGACCATCCAAAGCCCCATTTGGTGCCCCGGTACTTTTTCAGAAAAAGAAGGATGGTTCATTGAGAATGTGCATTGACTACCGTGCTCTAAACAAAATCACGGTAAAGAACAAGTATCCTATCCCACTCATTGTTGATTTGTTTGATCAATTGGGGAACGCAAGATACTTCTCAAAGTTGGATTTGCGGTCGGGATACTACCAGGTGCGCATTGCAAAAGGGGATGAACCGAAGACTACATGTGTAACAAGGTACGGTGCTTATGAGTTCCTTGTTATGCCATTTGGTCTCACCAATGCGCCTGCTACCTTTTGCACTCTCATGAATAAACTCTTCCATCCCTACCTCGATCGGTTCGTGGTAGTATATCTTGATGATATTGTAATATATAGCCGGACTATGGAAGAACATCTTGAGCATTTGAAGAAGGTGTTCGAGGTCCTCAGAGAAAATGAGCTATATGTTAAAATGGAGAAATGTTCATTTGCCCAAGATGAGGTGATGTTCTTAGGTCATGGGATAAAAGATGGGAAGCTGATGATGGATGGAGACAAGGTGAAAGCCATCCAAGAATGGGAACCTCTTACTAAGGTCCCCAAGTTACGGTCTTTCCTTGGACTTGTGAACTACTACCGGAGATTCATCAAGTCATATTCAGCAAGAGCATCTCCACTAACCGACCTACTCAAAAAGAACAATACTTGGGAGTGGACAAACAAGTGTCAAGCCTCGTTTGATGACTTGAAGAAGGCCATTACCGAAGAACCAGTGCTTTACTTGCCAGATCCCTATAAGATGTACGAGTTGCATACGGATGCCTCAGACTTTGCCATTGGTGGAGTGTTGATGCAAGAAGGGCATCCTATAGCATATGAAAGCCGCAAGCTCAATGACACTGAATGCCGCTACACGGTGCAGGAAAAAGAGATGACTGCTATCATCCATTGTCTAAGGGTGTGGCGACACTACTTGTTGGGTTCTCACTTTGTGATCATGACAGATAATGTAGCAACTAGCTACTTCCAAACTCAAAAGAAGTTGAGTCCCAAACAAGCTCGGTGGTAAGACTTTCTGGCAGAATTCGACTACAAGCTTGAATACAAGCCCGGTAAGGCTAATGTGGTAGCTGATGCACTAAGTCGGAAGGCGGAGTTAGCAGCTTTGAGTAGACCAAACAGTCCCTTGCTGGCAAAGATCAAAGAAGGGTTGGAGCATGATGCTCTAGCTCAAAACCTCCTAGTCCTCATTAAAGAAGGAAAGGCAATGCGACTTTGGCAGAGTGATGGACTACTCTATGCCAAGAAAAATCGCATCTACGTTCCTAAGTGGGGGAACTTGAGAAAAGAGATGATTAAGGAATGCCATGATTCACTATGGGCGGGACACCCAGGCATGAAACACACCCTTGCCTTGATCAAGTCTATTTACTATTGGCCTCAACTGCAGGATGATGTTGAAGCCTATGTAAGAACTTGTCTTGTTTGCCAACAAGACAAAATAGAGCAACGTGCACCCGGTGGCTTGCTAGAACCGTTGTCTATTTCAGAGAGACCATGGGAGAGTGTCTCAATGGACTTTATCACTTGCTTGCCAAAATCAGAAGGCTTTGGCAGTATAATAGTGGTCATTGATCGCTTCAGCAAATATGCAACATTCATACCTGCCTCGGCGGATTGCACTGCAGATGAGACTGCACGGTTGTTCCTCAAGCATGTTGTGAAGCATTGGGGAATCCCATCTAATATCGTGAGTGATCGAGACCCACGATTTACTGGGAAGTTCTGGACAGAATTGTTCAAGCTGCTGGGATCAGACTTGAACTTCTCCACAAGCTTTCATCCGCAAAGCGATGGGCAGACGGAACGTGCCAATGCACTACTGGAGCTGTATCTTAGGCACTTTGTTAGTGCCAACCAACATAATTGGGCTAAGTTGTTGGATGTAGCCCAATTCTCTTACAACTTACAGCAAAGTGAATCCACTGGCAAGAGTCCCTTCGAGATCATTACGGGACAACAACCTATGACTCCTCATGCTTTGGCCACAAGCTATGAAGGAAAGAGTCCTGCAGCTTTCAAATTTGCTAAGGCATGGCATGAGCAAGCTGAGTTAGCTCGAGCCTATTTAAACAAGGCATCCAAAAAGATGAAGAAGTGGGCTGATAAGAAAAGGAGGATGGTTGAATTTTGGGAAGGAGATTTGGTCCTTGTCAAATTATTACCACAACAGTTCAAGTCCTTGCGGAAGGTTCACAAGGGGTTGATACGGAAATACGAAGGGTCATTTCCTGTCCTTAAGCAAGTTGGTAAGGTGTCTTATAAGCTACAACTCCCTCCGAAGCTTAAAATCTATCCAGTCTTTCATGTAAGTATGTTGAAACCTTATCATGGAGATGAAGAATATTCAAGTCGAGGAGAGTCGAAAAGGGCACCCACTGCGGTAGTAACCTCCTTTGATAGAGGAGTGGATTCCATTCTGGCAGACCGCCTAATTCGGCGTAGAGGTGTACCAAGTTATCGGGAATACTTGGTCAAATGGAAGAATGCCCCAGACATAGAGGCAAGCTGGGAACCTGAAGACACTTTGTGGCAATTCAAAGATGACATAGAAAGGTTCAAGCTTGAAGGCGCGACGAGGGCGTCGCGAACTTGAGTGGGGGAGAATGTCACGCCCCGCAAAGGTTCATGCGGGATTTCCCACACATTTATATTTTGGCACACATATGTAATATTCTAGAAGGCCATTGTAAACTGTTAGATTAAATGGATCATGGCCATCCATTTCGGTAGGTAGGAATTAATCCTAACCCTCCATTTGTTAGGTGGGAATCAATCCTAGCCATCCATTTTGGTAGGTGGGAGTTGATCTTAACCATTCATTTGGTAGGTGGGAATCAATCCTAGCCATTCATTTGGTAGGTAGGAGTTAATCCTAACCATCCATCTGGTAGGTGGGAATTGATCTCGGCCATCCATTGAGGAGGTGAAGGCTTATATATACCTTATGTAAATTCATTTGTAATCATTCACTCAATTCAATCAATTCAAGCATTTCAAGTAATACAAAGCTTTTCTCTCAAACTCTCTTGTGTTCTTGTCTTGCTATTGAATCTTCTCGATCTCTAAGTTCCGTTCTATTCTCTTTAGAGTGCTTTTATCGGTTTGGAAGGCAGGCTTAGTACAACGGACCGTGCTAAGTGTCGCACGATTGCTAGTTAAAGTCTAGGGTCGTGACAGTGTCACAGACTTCAATCCCACATCGGATAGGTGAAGGGAATGAGTCCTGGCTATAAGCGGTGGCGCTGCACACCCCACCAGATCGGTCTTTTGGGGAGAGAGTAATGGTCTCGTGACAAGTGGTATCAGAGCCGACCCAGATCCGACTCCGATGTCTCGCCAAGCATCCCGGGTTTGGGGCAGGCAGGGGGGCCCACTGTGACGAGGGCGTCACAGGATTGGGTGGAGGAGAATGTCACAGACTTCAATCCCACATCGGATAGGTGAAGGGAATGAGTCCTGGCTATAAGCGGTGGCGCTGCACACCCCACCAGATCGGTCTTTTGGGGAGAGAGTAATGGCCCCGTGACATAAAGCTTTGGTTATGCTTCATCCTATATGAAAGGTTTGTATATAACTACATTCAAAGCTTCAACTTGCATATTCTTGTGTTGTTTGTCTTGTATTCATGTTGTGGTTGATTTCTGGATTAAGAAAGAGCATGATTTTGGGTTAAATATACTTAGAGACATATTGCAATTGATAGGTTGGGAGGGTAAATTGAGATGTTAAATGGATTACATTGGTAAATGTTGATATTTATAAATATTATTGGCATGATATTTGGCTTGTATGCATGTTGGAATGTTGATAGAATGATTGACAGTGTGGTTGACATTGGTTAATTGTAGAGATTATTGCATATGAAAATAGTATGAGATGATGTGCTATGTTTTCTAGAAAGATTTCTAGATTCACTGCTGAACTAATGGTTCACGGGCATGAATGTTGTGAATTGAAGTTATGTTGTTGAAGCAAACCTATTCATGGGCAGCTTCACAGTTGAGATCATAGTTTGGTCCATATCCATGAAGGTGGATCATGGTTATGAATATATTTATTGATTCATAGGTGAATCACGGTATGATTCATAGATAAACTACCCGTGAAAAGATTCTTAACCACCCTTAAAGTGTATTCATGGGTGTGAAGTTGCTTAATCTTAAAAAGTTATATGTTTGCATGTGAATTGAGTTTGATTTAGTTTGAGGTGGAGTACCTTTGTTGTATGGCTATAGCACATTATGAGAATGCATGTTATAGTTATAATTATGAGAATCATGAATGATGTACGTTATGAAAATGTTATATGTGATAAACGGTTAAGCCCATTACTCTTACTAGAACTGGAGCTAGAAGAGGTGACATACTATTAAGGGGAGATTGGTACCAGGTGACTTAGGTTGGTTACGTTCGAGATTCTTTAAGGTCATGATTAAGTCAGGTGTGTGTTCCTTTGGTGCTTGATATATGCTTTTCTTATGCAGGTATTCTAAAAAGTTCAAACATGTGTTATAAAGGCTTGGGTGAGAGCCGTAAATTATCTGTATCCAATTTAGTCTAATAATGAGTAAAGCAGACAAATAAGAAGGCAATTAATAATTTTTATATATGGTATACACTTATATATTTGATGGTTATTTATATTATTATGTTATGCATAATTGTATATTGTATTGAGACCATTCAGACATGACATCATAAATACATGTTATGTTGTATGTGTGGACGACGAGGTAAGTCATATTGGTATGATGTTAAGTGTATCATAAATTTTGTATATATATGTTATGCATTGTATATTGTCATGTATCACTAAGCATCAGGTTGTTTAGCATATGGGTGTTCTCATGCGCAGGTTTGGAGTCTAGGTCTTGATCAATAGAGAAGGACACCTAAGAGCAAAGTCAAGGATACACACTTAGGTTAATTGATATAACTGTTGTATATTTTTATTGTTTTTGTTGGATTTGGATAGTTATAGATATATATGCTTTTATTTTTAGAAATATGTAACTTTATAACTATCTGTTTTGTAAAACCGTTGGGCTAGTATATTACCTGTTTGCCATTTTATTAAATATTTATTTGTATTTAAGTCTTTTAATTACGTTTTATAATTTTAATAAGTTATGATTATGGTGTATTAACATTTTAATTTATTGCGTTTTGAAATCATATGCATAGTAATATTATTTGGTATAATTAAGTTTATTATTAATTATATCAAACATTATTACAAAAATGCTTAGCATGTGAATTTGTTTGTCTTATACATAAGTTTGGAGCGTAGTAGATAGTTGACGATTCGATAGAGAAGTCACAAGCCATGTCTAAGAGTCACTAGAAGACATTGTAATTTTTGAGTTGGTGTTTATGGCTTTTTGAGTTGTACATGTCATTTAGGGGTTTGTCTATTATATAGATGATGTTGTTTTGTATTTATCCCTCTTGTAAACTTAAGTTGTTTTTAACTTAAAATCTTTTGTTTTTGTATAATCCGGAAAATGACATTTTGCAAGTACTCATCTATCATATGTGTATATATTTGAAATGTTTTGAACTTTTGGTTGTTAGGATTGTGATGCTTTTACCTAAGTAGATTCATGCATGTGTTTGAAACCTTGAAATGTGAACCAAGCTGCACAAAAGCTAGAAATGTTATCATGATATATTCTTACAGATTTTAAATCCTTGATCATGTTGACAAAACAAAGAAAACTCTGTCAAAATTTTTATAAGCTATACGAATATCAAATCTTGGTAAAGAAATTTTATCAAGTAAACTAATAATGTTTTTAACATTTTTTTTCCCAGTATAAGTGTAATACCCTCGAGTGTGTAGAATGTTTTAGTCATATAAGACAGTATTACAAAAACTGTTAAATTAAATCATTGTAAATTGTACTTTTCAAAAAAAAATTATACATATTTTTTCGTTTGATTACTCTTCTTAGGCTTTTGATTTTTAAATACGGGTTCTAAGTTCAACTGAGAGATCAGTAAAGCCCAGTGATCGCCATGCCCGATCTCTCTTTCTCCATCTTCTTTCAGTAACACTCTCGCTCTTTGGTCTTTCCTCTTTTCCCTCCAAATTGTAGGTCTCTCTATGATGTTCATGGATCCACCTATAAGCAAGATTCGTCAGTCAATGATTCTTGATCGAAACATCAAATAAGAAGAAGATTTCAATTTTGATTTCTTCTTTTGTTCCAAGAAATCTGTGCTTAGTCCATTTGTCTTCCAAGAATTGCAATGCAGTTCTATACTCCCCTTATCTTCTGGGTCCATTTCTTTCTCTTGTTCAGCTTCAATTTTCCCTCGCTTTCTCTTCCAGTCTTGTCTGCAACCAATGTCACTTTCTATGGCGATGCACACCTTAGACACGACGCCTTAAGTCTCACTCAAGAACACAATTGCTCCCCGCCATCTTCCACCACCGCCACCTCCTCCTCCTCCTCCACCTCCGCCTTCCCTGCCTCTTTTACCTCCACTGGCGTTGGAAGAGCGGTCTATCTATATCCAATTCAGTTTTTTGATTCTACAACCAATACCCCTGCATCTTTCTCTTGCCGATTCTCCTTCACCATTATCCCATCTCCACGGTGCCCTTTTGGTGATGGTTTGGCGTTCTTGATCACCTCTAATTCCGAATCTTTCAGTTTGTCTAACGGGTCTATAGGGCTTCCTGGGCCGGCCTTAAACCCGCAAGATTCATTCATTGCAGTGGAATTTGATACCCATTCTGATCCTTCCTTTTCTGATATCAATGACAATCATATTGGGATTGATGTGAATGCAATGGTATCTTTTGCTTCTGTTGATGCTATGTCAAATGGGATTGATCTTAAAAGTAGAAAGCAGATTACTGCCTGGATTGAGTATACAGATGTTGCTAAGTTGATTCGGGTATGGGCAAGTTACTCCCAAATTATGCCTAAAATTCCCATTCTTGTGGCCCGGGTTGATCTATCTGATCATTTTAAGGAGTATATGCATGTGGCTTTCTCCGCCGGTAATGGGCAGGGCTCGGCTGTTCATATTGTTGATCATTGGCAATTCAGAACTTATCGGTCTCCTCCTGGCAATTCTTTCGATGCAAGTGGAGAAGAGAACTGTTTTATGTGCTATCTTCCTGATTCTGATAACATTGAGAACCCTGATAATATTCAAGAAAAGAGAGCAAAAATTAGGGAGGTGGCTTTGGGGCTAGGTGGATTAGCTGCATTTCTCATTTCTATAGCTTCAATAGTTGCCATAATCACTTTCTTTCTGATAAAGAAGAAGGGTGTTAGAAGAATCCGTAAAGGTAATGAGTCAGGACCAACAAGACTGTCAATTGCTGAGATAATAGCAGCTACGATGGGGTTTCATAGGAACCGAGTCATCGGAGAAGGAGCTTCAGCTACTGTCTATAAAGGGTTCCTACCATCTGCAGGAGCTGTAGCTGTTAAGAGGTTTAATAAGGCACAGATTGACTGCTGTCGCAATCCTTTTATCACTGAGTTTGCTACAATTGTGGGCTGCTTAAGGCACAATAATTTGGTTCAACTTCAAGGCTGGTGCTGTGAAGGAACATAATTAATCCTAGTTTATGAGTTGTTGCCCAATGGTACCCTTGATAAAACCCTTCATGATAACACCAACTCTGTGATTTTCCTCTCCTGGAAACAAAGGTTAAATATAGTTGTTGGTATTGCTTCAGCTCTTTCATACCTACATGAAGAATGTGAAAGACAGATAATTCATAGAGATGTGAAGACCCGCAATATAATGCTTGATGAAGAATTAAATGCCAAACTTGGGGATTTTGGTTTAGCAGAAGTATATGAACATAGTTCTTTAACAAGAGAAGCTACTATACCGGCTGGAACAATGGGGTATCTAGCTCCTGAGTATGTTTATTCTGGCATCCCATCTGCTAAAACAGACGTTTACAGCTTTGGTGTGGTGGTGCTAGAGGTGGCTAATGGAAAAAGGCCGGTGGACGATGATGGTGTGGTGCTTGTTGATTGGGTATGGAGCTTTTGGGAGCAAGGGAAACTGGTTAAGGCAGCTGATCCAAAGCTTTATGGGAAGTTCAGCGGAATGGAGATGGAGAGGATGCTGCTGGTGGGACTTTCTTGTGTGCACCCAAATGATGAAGAAAGGCCAACAATCAAGGAGGCAGCCAAGATTCTTAAAGGTGAAGCACCACTTCCTCTTCTGCCTACCAGGAAACCAAAAGTGGGTTTTCAGCACACCCTGCCTGAGGATTGTGAGGAAAGAACAACAGCAACTGTTGGTGGAGACAATGCTTCTAGTAATAATGATGATCTGGTTAACACCTCGGAGCCACTTCGGATGGGACTAACTCAGAAATTAGTATCTGAAATTAACTACAGTTTGATTTTCTTGCAAATTGCCAGATGTTCTTTTGTTTTAAATTTGGTGCCATTTTTTAGACCTTGATTATGTATTCCAATATGTTTGGGAATTATTGGGGAACTAGCGAAAAGTTCAGGAAATGACTTGGTTTTGTAATCCATAGCACGGATGCGTATTACTTCAGCAGACTAATTCATTCACTGTGTTCAGGTTTTTTGACAAATCTGGTTTATAAGAGGGTACATGTTAAAGTTTGTAATCAGTTTGATGCAAGTGTTTATGATATACTCTTAAGAGAGTGAACGAGATGCCAAATCAGACATTTTTTTTTTTCTTAAATTTTTTCACATAATTGTGATATTCACATTCTGAAAATTTATTATAAGAATAAGAATTATGATAATTAAAATGTACAGTATCTGTTAGAAATAATGGATAAGAAGATTATAATGATTGTATTTTGATTGTGTAATTAATCTCCTTAAGAGAATTTGCCCTCAATATGTTGCTTGCTGAATTTATAGTAAAATTAATTCCAGGATAATCAAAATAATCTTGAGATTAAAAGTAACAAAACCAATTAATCTCATCAAGTATGAGTTGGATGATTTTATTTGGTTGTTTTTAAAGAAAAGAGATATTAGAACAGGAGAGAGAATATTAAAAACGAAATATGATATTTGGGCACTTATTTATGGTGTTTTGACACTTTAATGGTTAAATAACGTTTTTAGCTGTTATAATACTTTTCACAACTGTGACATTCATAAATTATTTGTCAGTTAAAATTTTTTTTTGCGACCAAACTTAATTATTTAGCAGCCACGATATTTTGCGACTAGAAACAAAAAGTTTTAATGACCACGAAATTATCTTTAGCGATCACAAATTATGGTGCACCATAAACAAGACACAATAGCGATTACAAATTTTCTTGCTAAAATTTTTCCACTATAGCATATACTAAAATTAATTAATATTTAATAATATTATTTTATTTTTAGATTATCATTCAAATGTCTCTTTTCCTCAAAGCTTTTTTAACATCAATTCATATTAGAATGATATTCATTTTCCAAGTGAAAATTATCACTGACTATTTCAAGAATCCTCTATTTAGTGATAAATACAACCAAACTTGCAAACTTATGCATTTAGAAAGTTTACGTATAAACTATTTAAAACCTTATCAAAATCAAGATTGTGATAAAATATTAAACTATAATTTTTATGTGATAAGATAGGAATAGTAATACACACAAACCTTACTTGCTTCTCTAACATATTCACTGTTAACTTTCGCACCATTTTATGGTCTTGTATTACTTCCTGAATTCATGAACACTTACAAGAATTTTAATCTTCAAATTCTTGAAGAACCAACACCATTCTTAGAGTTCATATAGGTGATGATTCTTTGAAGTTTGTTTAAAACTTTCTTATTCAAAACTGAATAAATATCTTCATTAAAAATATATTACATATTTAACCTCTTAAGTACTACATACTAGTACTCGCTACATGTTACTAATAACTTGTTGTTACCTTTTAAATATTTTAAATTGCTTAACAATGAGAGATGTAAGGTTCTCATTATTAGCAACAAATCAAAATAGTTGTAGATCTATTACATTTGTAGTACTTTTTATCATGTCTATCGATAGTGCTTTAGTTAATGGGTTGACCAAGTTATTGCTTAATCTTACATAGACAACTGTGATTATCTCATCCGATATAAGTTACCTTATATACTCATGTCTCAAAGCTATATGTCTAGATTTTCATGTCTAGGCATAGTTACTTGCTTATCACAATACAAAGAGATTGTTAGTTTCGGTTGTGGCCACAACTCTATATATAACAATAAGTTTCTCAACTATTCTGCCTCTTTGCTTGTTGTCACTAAAGTTATAAATTCTGATTCTATAGTGGAAATGAGTTATAATGTTTGCTTCTTGGAAGTCCAAGAAATGGTGCCCCTCCTAATGTGAATATCCAACCAGATGTTGAATTTTTATCACTAACACTAGTGATCCAACTAGCATCGGTATAACCTTCCAAAACCGAAGAAAACTTGCTATAAAATAATGCCAAGTACCTAGTCCTTCTAAGATATCCAAAGAACTCTAGTTATTGTTTTCCAATGATCGGTACTTAGATTATGTGTATATCTCAAAAGCTTATAAACCACAAATACTATATATGGTCTTGTATAATGCATCGCATACATTAGACTACTACTTGCACTTGTATAGTCTAATTGACTTATAGACCTACCAACATTTTCTATTAATTTAATTGATATATCCAATAGGGTGTTAGCTTCTTTGATTCCAAAATGATTAAATTTGGATAAAACCTTATTAATATAATGAGATTGATACAAAGAAAAATCTATCGCTATATTTCTTAACCTTTATTCCTAAGATAATATCAAATTATCCTAAATCTTTCATTTTGAATTGAGAGTTAAATACTTCTTAGTATCATTCACTCATTTGATATTAGTTATAATGATTAACATATCATCTACATATAAACATAAAATTACTCTATAGTCTTTAGTAAACTTGGAATAAATGCATATATCTGCTTTATTATGTTTGAAATCATTTGATATGATTATACTATCAAATTTCTTATATCACTGTTTAGGTGCTTGTTTTAATTTGTATAATGATTTAATCAATTTGCAAACTTTTTTTCATTATCAAAAAGTATAAACCCTTCGAATTGTTTCATATATGCTTTCTCATCTAAGTCACCATTTAAAAATATTGTTTTTACATCTATTTGATGAACATATAAGTTATAAATGGATGCTAAGGCGAATAATACTCTTATAGAAGTAATTCTTGCCACTAGTGCATATGTATCCAAGTAATCAATGTCTTTCTTTTTGTTTAAATCATTTTGCTACTAACTTTACTTTAAAGGTTTGTAACGAACTATCAGTATTATATTTTCTTCTAAACACCTACTTGTACCCAATGGGTTTAGAACTAGGTGGAAAATCTAGCAATATCCAAATACCATTTGCTAAAAAAGAATCCATTTAATTATTAATAGTTTTCTTCCAAAAACTGGAATCTTTTTAAGCCATAACTTCACTTTAAGTCTTTGGATCTTCATCCAAACTTATAACCATGGGTATCTTATTTATTATTTATCTTTATTTCTTTCAACTAGGAAGAATCTCATTGATTGTGAATAAACACATTATGATCCTAAACTCTTTTCCTTTTTAGCCCTTTCACTTTTTCTAGATTCACTAGAAGGCTCTAAAGTTTTCTTTTTATTGTTCAAAGAAGAGTTAGAATCAAGACTAGTGTCATGACACTATCACTTTTTCTTTGTGGATTACTACTTGAATCCTTTAAAAATCTAGTTTTAAAGAATTCAACATTCCTAAACTCAATAATAACATTAAAGTCTATGTCTAATATTCTATATACCTTAGAATTTTCGCCACATCCCACAAAGATACCTTTAAGAGTTATTGGTCCTAATTTAGTTTTTTTAGGATCAGAAACTCTATAATATGCTAAACAACCCCACACCTTAAGATATTCATTTTCACATGAGATTAATCCATGCTTAAACATAAATTTAATTGACTTAAAATTCACATGTGATAAACGTGTATGCCATAAGTTTAAAGGAGACTCAAGCAAATAACTAGAAACATCAGTTTTATTGATAATTAATTTGAACATGTCATCACAAGAATATCTTTGTCTTACAAATACACCATTCTTAGACAAAATAGATTTTTCAGTCTCTAAGACAACCTTCAACCATTTCTTGCATAGCATGCTTGCTGAGATCAAATTCTTTCGAATATCCAAAACATGAAGAACCTTCATCAAAATCAACCTCTTGCCCAAAGTGAATTGCAACTCTAAAGTTTCCTTTCTAAGAACTAAGTGTCATGATTCCCTATTAAGACCTTGTTATCTTTTCCCGCCTCTTCATATGTTTTGAATATATCTTTATTGTAACTAACATGGACGGTTGTACCAAAATCATACCACCAATCATTAGATTTCTCCATTATTGTCATGTTACATTCGGTAACCATACTAACTTTAAGTTTCTCAACTATGGCAACAATATCATTTGGACTTGATGGATGTTCAACAACATTAGCCTTCTTTTGGCCATCATTTCCTTCGGTCTTTAACCTTTTATAAATCAACATTCCTTTTTGAAATAATCCTTATTGTTTTGTAATTTTTCGAGGAATCATTTGAAGTTTATGAATGTTTCTCTTATTCCTTGAGTTATTTCTTCATTTCTTTGTATTAGACTTAACATTATTCATTTTTGAAAAAGATTTTAAAGCAAACCTTTTCTCGCGGTTGCGAGTTTCTTCTTCAATCCCAATATGCTTTATAATCTAATTAATAGTGAATTCTTCGGAAGTATGCAATAATCTCTTTCTATAATTATTTCAAGTGGATGATAATTTTGCAATAATAGCAGTCACTTGAAGTTGATCTAATACTTCCAGTTTTAAATATTTGAGCTTAGAAACTAGGATAAGTAATTAATCAACTTGATCCATCTACCATTTGAAACTCAAAAAATTCATACAAATAAATATATTTGTACCTTGCTTTTTTGAAGTGTATTTATTCTCCAATACAATCTATATTTCTTGTGAAAACTTAATAGATCAGAAGAGATCATATAGTTGATCGAAAAGTGTATTTAGAATATAACCCTTGCATCGTTCTTCATCATTTTCACATTTTCTTCTTAGGGCTTTCACATCATTACTTTCATCTTTGGTAGGTTTAGGATTAGTTGGAATATATCCACAAATAAGATAAGCAACTCCTAATTCGGTAAGAAGGAAAAGTAACTTATCTTTCCATCTTGTGAAGTTTATCCTATTAAAACAATCTAATTGAAAAGTATTGGGCTGGAACATCTTGTTGAACACGAATTTAGAATCAGTAGCCTCCATTGATATTCAAACTCTCTTAAGATTGTTAGGAAAAAAAATGGATGAACAATAAAGACTACAATGATTGTGTAATCACTCTTCTTAAATAAATTTGCCCCCACAATATAGATGACTAGATTTATAGCAATTACCTCTAAGATAATCAAAATAATCTTGAGATTAAAGGCAGTAAAATCAATTAATCTCACCCAAGAATAAGTTAAAAAATGTTATTTGGTTTTTTTTTTAAAAAAAAAGAGATTAGAACATGAGAGATAATATTAAGAACAAATTTTAACATTTGGAAACTTATTTATAGTGTCTTGGTATACTTTTAATTAGTCACAACCCATAAGAATTGAGAAAAAACAGTTAAAAAATATTTTTTAACCGTTATAGCATTTTTCGCAACCATACAGTACATTTTGTGATCACGATTTATAAACTAATCGTTAGTGATGATTAAGAACACTTTTTCGTAATCTCACTTAATTATTTAGTGGCCGCAATATTCTGTAAATAGAGACAAAAAGTTTTAGTAACCACGAAGTTATCAGTAGCAACTGCAAATAATGGTACATCAAAAACAAGACACAATAGCGACTGCAAATTTTATCGCTAAAACTTTTTTGTGATGGAAGATTCTGAAATTAATTAATTTTCAATAATATTAATTATGTTAATTAATTTTTAGATTATCATTCAAGTGCCCTTTTTCTTCAAAATCTTTTCACCATCAATTTATATTAGAATGATGTATTATAATCTCATGCAAAGCTTTCTTTCATTTTCCATGTCGAAATTATCACTAACTATTTCAATAGTATCAAGTGAGATTTTGAAATTAGGAAAAAAAATCATTTTCCTATATGGCATCACAAAAAATGGTTAAATTTCATCAATTCTATTGTAATTTGTAATTAATATTATTTCTTTTTTGTTATATTGTTGGTAATGCTAATGCATATCAATGGTTTGATTACAAAGAACCACGACCATTATATTTTCAATTAAGTGGGTTTAAACAATTTTCAACGTTGTCATGCAATTATTGTATTGGAGGACATAAGGCAAAGTGAGGCGCTCCCCCTCTCCTTGAGTCGTTTCCTTTTCCATGCAACTACAAGAATATGAAAATCAATAGAAAAGAGATAATATATGAAGAAAATCTGCCAATTCTTATTGTTCTTCAAACCCTAAAAGCGAAAGTGATTATGCCCATTTCCATTTATGTTATATTTCCATTGTTTGTCATTTTATTTCCATTTTTCTCTAGCATATGCTTGAGTGCTCTCTAATTGCTTCTTTATGGTTTGCCGCTACCAAGGTTAATTTTTAATACTCCTTTTTATTAGGTATCTTTGAAAATGGTAGATCACAGAGGAAATTTTTTGTTACTTTCGAATTTTAGAGAAATACAAGTGACAATCACTATTGTTGATTCAAAATTTGCTGGATATTAGAGAAACTTAACAAAATTTGGTCTTTGAGCTTTTCCTAGAGTTTGCCTTATGATAAATTATTCTTCTTTGTTTTACAGGCACTCATTCTATTTATTAGAGTTCTCTCTTTCTTTCTCTGTGTCTGTCCTAATGAACAATAACTTAGATTGTCTTTTTATTAGGAAGGTTTCTTTGTTTCTTTCTTCCTTCCTCTTTCTCTATGTTTGACAATTTAGTATTACTGATGTTACTTATTACTTATGGTTTAATTAGTAAATACTTATATTTTGTGGAGCAATAACTATATATATAAGCTTTTGCAGCTGAAGCAGAGTCATTATGCTAGCAACCTATCCATCATTCTATATATTCAAGTTATTATTTCGGTATTATTAGATATGATGATGTTTTTTTAACTTTATACATGCCTAGATTTTCTTGCTTTTGTAGCTTCTCTTTACATTGTATTTGAGAAATCTTTTCAATTGTGTTCAAAGGATTGGTCTCTTGAGTTCTAAAATCTATCTTGTTCGTAGAATAAAAGATATAACCAAAGGTTACACAAACAGAATAATAACATTCCATTTGTTGTGTACCACATTGTAGCCATCAATAAAATAGATAACTAGAATGTTGAAAAAATTTATGACTGGATAGAGCTATATATATACACACACACTCTCTCTCTATCTTTTTTTTTTCTTTGAGATACCTCAATCTTCACTTGTTGTGTTTCATTGCATCAATTGAATGCTTATTTATAAGTAAAAAATTTTCCTAACAATGAACCAAATTTAGCCACATCATTATTGTTCTAGCCATGCAAAATGTATGGCTCCTAATGCACCATATGAAAGATATAATTATTTGTTAATAGGATACAACAATAATAGATGCAACATTCTCCCACTTGATGATTTGATTGAAACAATCATATCTTCACACTATTTTTTCTTCCTTAACATTTCATGTTGCTCATGTCTCTGCTAGGCTACTAGAGAATCGACACCAAATAAACTTATCAGTATTAACTGCTTTAGTCATGAAACCTACTATATTATCTTTTGTATAAATTTTCTGTATATTCACTGTTTATTTCTTAACTTTCTCACAAATGAAATGGTACTGGACTTGAATGTGTATTGTCCTTAAATGAAATATTGAATTTTTTGCAAGATGTAAAACACTATAACTATCACAAAATAGAGAAATCTTCTTTTATTCTTGCCTGAGTTCCTCCAATGTCATTTTAAACTAAATTGCTTCTTTACTAACTTGTGTAACTGCTACATATTCTACTTTTGTTATTGACGTAGTCGTAAGTGATTGCAGTTTTAAAATCCAACTTATATGTAACACCGGTACTTAGGGCCTAGTAAATAAAATGGATTAAGAAAAGTTAAGTATGTATTTAAGAATTAGGGTATATGGAGAGAGTTGAAAAGAGAATAAGAAAAAAATATCACATGGTTCACACTTGTGACAAATACTTTCACGACTTTGAACCATCGCTAGATGGAATTCTAGATTTAAGCTTATTCATGGCAATGGCAGTGGTTGTAACACTTATGAATATCGTCAGATATAAAATTCCAACATCTGTTCTTTCATTCTCTCATGAACTAAACCCAAAAGTAAACCCTATAAGTCAAATGTTCTTCCTATCAGAGACCAAATCTTGTGTTCTCTTTGATCTGTAAACCTTAAACACCAAACCAATACTAAAGATCAAAGTTTAAACAAGATCTTATGAGAGCATAAAAAAAGGTGTTCTTGGGAAGACCGACCCATAAGAGGAAGAGTGGAGTTGAATCATTCTTCTCATCCATGTTTCCTTCAATATTGGTAAGGAATCACGTTCCTCCTCCTTCTTCATAAGCTTTTATAGTCTTTTTCTATGTGGAACCCGTTTTATTAAAGACCCATTTCCATATGAGTTATGATTTCAATTGAACATAAGTTTTTATATTTATAGAACCCTATTTAAGTTTGATTAAGGTTATAATATGCCTTAGTAAGAGGTTTTATGAGGTTAAAGTTATATATGAAGGTTAAGGTTAGGGTTTGAGCTTTATAGATTTTAAAGGCTAAGTTTTGATTTATAGAAATGGATGGATATATGTTATATGTGATAGGAGTTGAAAGATGAGGTTGTGAAATCCACCAAAAGGATAAGCAAGCTTGAAAGAAGTTTGGTTTTTGAGGCTCAATTAGAGGTATATGTAGTTAAATTTTACTTTTGGCATGTTGTATGTGCTAAATTCTTTGAATACTTTAAATACTAGTTGATTGTTGATATGAAAGTAAGTGATGCAATGAATGTCATGAGAATATGAGATATGAATGGAAATGCTTGAAAGGAACCTTGTTATAAGTATGTCATATGTGTTTTAAATGGAATGCCAAGTTATGATGATCGAAGGATAAAAGAAAATACTGTTGAGGTTATAAAAGAGGTTGTTAAACCATAAATGCATGAATTGGTATTAAATGAGTTGATAGGGTAATTTATGTTTAGATATGTTTTAAGGGATTAAAATGATGCTTTAACATGTTTTAATGCATGATGTGATGAAAATGTTGATAGAAAAAGGTTGTCATAGGACAATCCTTAGAGCCTTGCATGTGACTTGTAATAAATGATTATTTTTAATGTTGTTGATTGTTGGAAAACCTAGATTCACGTCCTTGACTAGGTGTTCACAATGGTGAATCTCATCCCGTGAACAAGATCATGCTCGTGACTATTTCTTCACATCTATAAAAAATGTGCACAAAACAAATAGAAACTTTCATGACCAAGTTCACAGTTTGGTTCACAGGTAGTGTTATCCATGAATGAGACTTCACAGCCGTGAACATATAGTTCATACTCGTGAAGTCTTCTTTAAATGTATATGTTGTATGTTTTAATGTTTATAATGCAATGACTATGCACATGCCTTCATGATGATATGTTAAAGTATGTTTATATGAATATCAGTACATGAATTAGGGCTGACAATTCGTGTCGTGTCATCTCTAATCGTGTCGAATCTTAATCGGATATGACACGATTATACCAAATACGAACACGACACGATTAACTAATCGTGTCAAAAATTTGAAACACGAACACGACACGGTTAAAATCCGTGTTAACACGACACGATTAACTTAACGTGTATAAATTATACGACATAACACGATTAAACACGATCTACATAATGTGTAAACGTATACATTTTATACGACACGACATGATTATATACGATTTTACTTAACACGACACGACACGATTATACACGAATAGACACGAATATTAAATTAAAAATTTAATTTAATCAATTGAATCTCAATTTAATCAATTTACATTTAATTAATAATTTTAATTTAATTAATTAAAATTTAATTTAATTAATTAAACTCCAATTAAATATATATAAGTTCAATTGAATGAATTTAATTCATTCATTCATATATAAATATGTATTATATATATTTATAATATTATAATATATATTTGAATTTTGAGTAAGACTAAAATAATTAGTCATATCTTTATAATTGATAAAATAACATATTTTTAATCGTGTCTAATCGTGTCTTAATAGGTTAGACAGGTAAAATCCGTTTATGACACGATTTTTTTCGTGTCGCAATCGTGTTGACACGGTTATAACCCATATCTGTTTAGCTCATATTCATATATGGTTAAAGTCATGTCGTTTCGTGTCGTTTAATCGTGTCGTGTCCAAAATTACCATCTCTAACATGAATGTTACATGATGAGTTTATATATGAATAAAATATATATGTTATAAGACGTAAATTTCATAATGAAGTATCATAAGGTAATATGAACAAGTCAAGTCCAAGCTCGTTACTAGGACTAGAAGTAGGATATGTGGTATGCTATCAAATGGGGTTCGGTACTATAGTGATTATGAAACAATGATTTTATATTCATCAATGTGGCTTAAGCTCAAGGAGCACCATTGATTTGAGACGTTTCGACTGGCTTATATGTTTATACTCATCAATGTGGCTTAAGCTCTAGGAGCACCATTGACTGAGATGCCTTGACTGGCATACATGATTATAAATAATGGTAGGGTGGCTTAATGTAACATCCTTGACCTTCCCCACATGCATTTCATCGAACATAAGCATCTTGCATACAATTCAATTGAACAAGTGCATTTCATACGTATTTTCATAGGAACAAGTTTATGACACGCACTAGCTACGTGTCCTAGTATTTGGCACTTGTATCGAGTCGCACATGTGTAATTATAACCTAAATGAGGATAACAAAGTATTAGAAATGAATTGAATAAGGTGTCTAAATTAAAGTAAGCAAAATGATTAGATTAAGATTGGTAAACAATTACATTGTTAATTTAGTTAAATCGGGTCAAATGATTAAGCTGTATTATTGTGTGAATTAGTGGAATTATATATATATGTAAATAATAATAATAATATAGACAAAATAAAATGAAAATGACACAAAAGAGAAATAGAAGAGAAGAGAAAAGAGAAATGAGAAGAGAAAATGACAAAAAACAAGTTGGCTTTATCTTCATCTTTCTTTCCCCATTTCTGCCTTCTTCTCCAGCCCGAATTCTTCTTCAATTTCCTCCATTTCAGACTTCAATTATTCCTTATTTCACCTATTTTTTGAAGCTAATTGATCCCTTTCAAGGTTTTTCTTGGTAAGTAATCAATTCTTATTGCTATAGGGTTGATTTGAGTTGCTTAGGTTCAATATTAGGTACTGAATTGCACCCCGATTTTGATATTAATAGAAATTGATTATGGAAAAGTGTAAAACACAAAATTTGTTCCTTTATGTCTTAAATATATGGATATATAAATATTTTTGTAAGATGTGATGTATATAATGAGATATCCTCTTCGTACTAAAACTAGTCAGGGTGTGAACCCTAACCAAGTTAGCTACTGTGTGCTTTGATTTAGAATATGTTAAAGCCATTATTTGAAGTATCTCAAAACATAAAAGTTGTATATATATGTTTTTTTTTATATGTATAAATTTCAGGTTCATAGGTCTTGTAAATGGTGAGTTATGGTGAATGGAACCATGACTGTTCCATGGTTTGAACTGCCTACTGAGTGCCCTGGGCAGATCCAGTACATTGGTTGGATAATTTGAGCTTGTTAGAGTTCGATTATGTAAATTATTAAAACATGAAAGTTATAGGTATATGTCTTAGCTAAATTTTGGTACTAATTTCAGATTAATTGGTTATCTATAGACTAAGTTATGGCCATTGGAAGTCATACTATTCCGGAAGCCAATTCTATTCTGGAACAGTAAAATGTTTGTTATATTTTGAAGACCTCAGAGACATAATTGATAAAAGTTGTAAAAATAAAACATGTTCCATATGAACCCATATAAGTTTCTGTAAAGTTTCATTAAAATAAGACTTATATATTATAAGTTATGATGAACCCAAATGAGTACCCTGAAACTGCCTAAAGGCAGAAAACAAGGCAGAAAACAGAACACTCTTAGCAATTCCACCAAATATTGTACAATGATCCAATTGGTCTGAAATTTGAATATGTTCTATAATTATATGTTATTTTTAATTAGGAACAAGAATCAGATTAATTGGTCAATTATAGAAAACGTTATAGACTAAACAGTCCCATAAGGTCACACTGCCTCATAGGAAAAATCTTAACTATTGACATGAACAATGCATATTAATTTGTTTAAGCCACATTAAGTCTCTCTAATCATGAGTTAATCGATTATGTTTTCATATTAGACTCGCAACATATTGGAGACCTACAAGGAGCAGATAGACAATAAGTTAGGGGTCGGAATCAAAGGAGAACGGTGAGTCTAATTATCGATTGAATTCTTTAGTGCAAATGAATGTTGCTTGCTATGTGATTCATGTGATTGTCATGATTGGTCCTTAATAATGTAATGATGAATAATTTGTGACATTGTGGTACATATAAATTGTATACTCGTGGTATATTTGAGGTATATGTTTGACAAATGTGATATATATACATGGTATATGTATAGTATATGCAAGGTATATGCTTGATATATGAGGTATATATGGAATATATGTATGTTGTATATGATAAAGATACAATGGTTGATGAATGCTTAAATACAAGTGCATATGCATATGAGCTAAAAAGGCGTTGTGACTAGTTAATCGATATTGTAAAGCAAAAGAAGAGGCATATGACCCAACAAATGTGCAAATGAAACAAATGATCAAGCTAGCTAGCAAATGCAAATGCAAATGTTCACATGGAAAATATTCACATGGAAACCCGGGGCAATGTCTGTTTAACTTGGTCACAACAAAATGAAATAAGCAAAGCATTTGCATACATAAAGAGTAATGATTATATGTTTCAACTTTATTAATACTTATATGATACTGATGAATGGAATGGAATACATGGTATATATTGGAATTGTGATTTATTACTATGAGTTGTTTGGTACTTTAGAGCTCATTGGATGGTTATTCTCACTGAGCCGCAACTCATCAATTTGCATCATTTTTCAGGTAAAGAAAAGTGATAGCTCGTTTTGAGTAGCGTATAAAAGACATGGAGCACAGGTCACTGGCCGAGCCTCATCACTCTCTCTCCTTGCATTCCACACAAGCATGAAAACATGTCATTTGTATTTTGGACTTATATGCTTGAATATGTATTATCACTCTAGATTAGTTTTGAAATATATAAATGGAAACAACCCGTAATCCTTCGGATGTGAAGTTTATGTTTTAATATATGTGATATATCGTATTGTGGTTTTTAATGTTGACTTGAAAAGTCATTGAGTGATATTACAGGATATAAGACTTGTAAATTCATTAGTTGATTTTACAAGATTTGATATGAAAAAAAAATTTACTACCACTGTTATCAAGGTATTTTACCTTTCCAGTATGCCATGTATGATTACTTGATATTTGGATAGGTTATACTCAAATGCATAAGGTGTGACGTTACATTAAGCTTGAAGAGCGCCCCTATTCACAACTCATATTCGAATAGTCCGTGTTGAGAGTTGTTGGGCAATCAATCATACAAAAGTGATTTAAGAAAATATGAAATGAAAAAGATGTTCAAAAATATAAGTATACAAGAATACACATTTAATATGTTACATTCTATTAAAAAAGAGTTATATGTGTTATTTTCTATCGTTCAACACTCTATGAGTTAGTTCATCACATAAGGTAAAGTATTTACATAATAGTATGAATTCACTGTAATGCCATTATATTTTATATGTTGCCATGAAATTGTTTAATGTAAGATTGCACGTGAATTTTTATGCTTATATGTACTACTAAGCTTTCAGTACCTTAGCGTGCATGTGTTTCCCCACACAGGTCGAAGCCTTGTAGATATAGCTGAAGTGGAACAAGAGAAGTCACCCCAACATCAGAGATAATAGTTCAGACCCGACGCGGGTCAATGTTATACATTTATGTCATACTTTTGTATTTTATTCATGACATAGGGATTTAGGTTGTTTACCTGCATACATGTCTTATATTTTGAGATATATGTAGCTTTTGTAAAAACATATTTTTGTAAACATCGAGCCTTCTGAGCCCCAAGCATGTTATTTATTTACATACATACATACATACATACATACATACATACATATATATATATATATATATAATGTTTTCTCATAGATCAAAGGATAACTTTTATATATAAATGATGTTCATATGCAAAAGAAGTGTTTATTAAAAAGGGTTTTCTAAAGAAAAGAAAAGATTTAAAATTTCATAGGTTTTCCGCACACAAGTTTCACTAGCACCTCGTCGTTTAGTTGGGTTATTCCTGGTTAGACAAAAGGGCACTACATTACAGCTCTAAGGGTGTATTTACTTTTGTCAAGATCACCTATATAATTAGAGTCAACATATCTTTTAACTATAAAGTATGATCCCTTATAACACAATAAAATATTTGTGGTCCCCTAATGTATCTCAAGACATTTTTTCATGGAATTCCAATGCTTTTTATTAGAATTCTCCATGTATTGTATAACCACTCATATTGCATGTGCAATGTCTAGTCTTGTGCATATCATATCGAATATTAGGTTTCTCACTGCTGATGCATATGGTACTCGAGACATCTCCATCATATATGCTTATGTATAAGACTCATACTGGAGGATAACTTGAAATTAACAAAAAGTGAGGTAGAAATTGGCTTACAATCTTGCATATTGAAATATCGCAAGATATTTTTCAAATAATTCTTTTAAGAAAAACAAAATTTTCTATAATTTTTTTCTCGGTGAATTTGCATCCCTAAAATCTTATTTATCGATCCCAAGTCTTTCATCTCAAACTCTTTAGCCAGCTATGCCTTCAATTCTTCAATACAATCTTTGTTGGGGCCCGTTACCAACATGTTGTCTATATACAACAACAGAATAATGAAATCATTTCCACCAAACCTCTTGAAATATGCACAATGGTCTTCTTTTTATCTATTGTATCTAAGGCTCATGAAGAAAGAATAAAATCTTTTGTACCAACATCTCAATGCCTATTTGAGACTGTACAAATATTTGTTCAACCTGCAAACTAGGTTATTTTTTCCTTTTTCTTCAAATTCTTTTAGTTGGAGCATGTAAATTTCTTTTTCAAGATCTTTATGAAGAAAAACATTTTTCATATTTAACTATTCTATAAGTAAGTCAAATGTAATACATATTGCCAAGACTACTCTGATTGTTGTTAATCATACAAAAAAAAAATCTTATTAAAGTCAATGTCTTCTTTCTGAGCATATTCTTTCACCACCAATCTTACACAATACTGCTCCACTTGATCTCACATACCCATTTGTTACCAATGGGCTTTGTTCCTTGTGGTAATGGAATAATTTTTCAAGTTTTATTCTTATGAAGAGCTTTCATTTCCTCATGTATTGTTGTCATTCATTGAGATGCATCCGAATTGTTTATTGCTTTTTGGAAAGTCGATGACTCTTCATCCTCTATTAAAAGCCAGCATGTAACATTACTCTTCATAATACACTTCAAGTGCCAACCTAATGATATTCTCAAGTGATCTGACCATTGAAATTATGAGGCCTCAGACACAATTGGTTCTTGTTCCTAATGCTCTAGTGTTGCTTTAGAAGAATTCATTTATTTAACTTTATTTTCCACTTGTACCACAATAGTATCTGCATTTTCTTTCACTGTGTTATCATCACTTTCTTATTTTTACAATTTATCTTCTGCAAATATAACATCTTTATTAACAATAATCCTACGGGCAGTGGAGTCCTATAGGCGATACCCCTTTAATTTTTCAGCATACCCCAATAATCAACACTTATTGGATTTTGGATCTTGCTTTGTTATTTCTTGGGCATTATACATTATGTACACATGACTTCCAAATATATAAAGATCTGAATAATCAGCCTTCTTTCTAATCCATATCTCCGTCGGTGTCTTCAACCTAATTGTTATTGAAGGTGCCTGATTTATCATAAAACAGATAATATTGAATGCTTCTACCCATAAAAAATTTTCCAAGCCTGCAACTCCCAACATAGCTCTTATTCTTTCCAATAAGATTTTATTCATCTATTCTACCACTCCATTTTATTGAGGAGGGTATGCTATAGTGAACTGCCTTTTATGCCTTTTTTGATTGTGAAATTTGGCAAACTAATGGCTGGTGTATTCTCCTCCATTAACTGTCCTAAGATACTTGATCCTTTTTTTTTGGATTCAAGCTTTAATCGCACTTTGAATACTTTGAAAACTGGAAGCACATCTACCTTCCTTTTGATATAATACACCTAACATCTTTTGGAATAATTATCAATGAATGACATAAAATACTTTGCTCATCCCAAAGATATAACTGGTGTTTTCCATACATCAGAGTGAAACAATTCAAGAATTTCTTTACTTCTAGAATTTGATGTGTTAAACTTCAATATGTGCTGCTTATTTGTAACACAATGCTCACAAAAAGGTAAGGACATTTTAGTGAGTCTTAGAAGTATATCTTTCTCCACAAGAATTTTTGTCCCTTGCTCAGACATATGTCCAAGTTCCTGATGTCACACCATTATAGATCTTTCACTGAACTATTTGATGCAGCTGATGCTTCTCATTCTAGTAAAGTTTTTTCCTTCAATATGTACAAGTTAGTAGTCACATTATCTCCCTTTATAAGTACAAAAGCACCTCGAATCATCTTCATGATTCCTTTTTCAACTTCAATTTCATAGACAAAGTCATTTTTCAGATCTTCCACATGCTGCACTTGTTGAATAATGCATTGTGTCATCATGGAACTTCAACTTGATAGTTCCAATACCGACAATCTTTAAGGCATGATCATTGCAACTGTACACAGATATCTCAGAGACAAGTTCATATTGATGAAATCATTCTCTTCCAAAGGTCTTGTGAAATGTGGCTCCCAAGTTAATGAACTACACATCAATAAATGTCTTTCTACCTTCACTAGTTGTCGTTGCTTCACAACACAAAACATCACCCTCATTAGATGCGCTTACTACATTTTCTTAAGGATTGGAATTTTTCTTATCTAAATCCAACAATTCTTTTTCAAGTGACATTTTTTCCACTGTGGTAGCATTTAAGGTTCTTCTTACTTCTAGATTTTGACTCCTACTTGAGCTACGTTCCATTAATCTCCTTTTCATCACTGTTAGGGCTTCTGCTTGTTATGAACTTGCCAACATGTCCTCTTTGTTTTTGTATCAATTTTCTTCTTTAAGAATAACAGCTGCAACATTATCAAAGTTCAGATGATCTGTGAGGATATTGTTTGTTAGATTGATAATGAGTTGATCATACGAATTATGTAGACTTTGAAGTAGAAGTTCAACATGCTCATTTGATTGTATTTTATAATCTGTTGATGTGAGTTGAGAAAATAAAGTGTTTAAAATATTGATGTGCTCTGTCAATAAAGTAGATTTTGACATCTGTAAAGTGTACAATTTTCTTTTAAGAAATTTTTTGTTGTGAAGTGATTTGGTATCATACAATTTTGTGAGAAATTTGTTGTTTTCTTATCCTATATGCATGACAATATTTCATCTGCTAATGCAAAATGAAGATTTGCAATAGTATTCACATCCATCTTGTTAGCAGTTAAACAATTATCTTTTCTCAAAATAGTATTCATCTTTAATTTTCACAATGAGAAATTACTCTCATTGAATTTCACAATCTCAAATTTTTTTTGTTATTGCTTCTATAACAATTTTCAAGAGTAAATAATATTCTAACTTATTTTTTGATATGGATGATCTATTTATTAGTGACAATCACAAAACATACGATAAATATATATTAATATCCAAGTCAGACTTTGATATCATTTGTTGAAAAAAATTAGGACTGGATATAGAAGGGTCATGACTAATAATTTGAGAAAAATTAAAGATAAAATAGAACACAAAAATTTTATGTGGAAAAAATTCAAATAAATCAGGGTAAAAACTACCGGCAATTATAAAAAAAAGTTATAAAAGAAATATGATATTACAATTTCTCTCTAAATTTAAGGAAATAACAATTAAACTCTTTCTCAAAAATTAAAAGAATAACAAAAATATTTTTTTACTCTCTCCATCTCTATCTTTTTTCTTTGAGATGCCTCACTCTTAACTTGTTGTAATTTATTGCATAAATTGAATTCCTATTTATAAGCAAAGATTTGCCCACCAATGAACCAAATTTAACCATATCATTCTTGTTTTACATTGCAATTAATGAACTGGTGCTTGTTCCTCGTAAAACCAGGAAAATAATTTGCCCCCTCTAGAAAACGTGGAAGGCAAAGTAGAATAAAAAGAAAACATATCTCAAAGAATGAGCTCAATTGCAGTAAATAGGGAGATGGGCATGCTTGAGTTACCAACGTAGTAGGAGATACAGGTAAACCATCAGAAATTCCTAAATAGAATTGGAGGTAAGGATTTTTCTAATTGTTCTCTTTCGTTCTTCTCAGTTCATAGAGGAAGAATATTTAGAATGTGTAGCTTTTGATATTTGTATAACTGATGTAAAATTATTTGTTTATTTATTTCTTTTTCTGTATTCATGATAGCGAAAGCATTTGTGTTTAAGGTGGAAATTTTGGTATGGTGGACAAACCTGCAACTTACAATTACATCTCAAGCAAAACAACCGAATAAGTGTTTAAGGTTGTAAAATTGCTGCCAATAATACTTTATGCAGAATTACTTCCCAGGCATGATGTGTGGCCTGCTTCTTTTGATGTTTCTCCTTCAATTAATGACATCATTGACCTTTACATTCTTCAAAAACACAGAAGATGATGATGCATCTATTTTAAATTCTTTTGACTGTTTTCAATAATGCGATACTTTTCAGTGTTATTTTTGCATTATTAAGCTTGACTCTGAGATTTACTTTCATTTGTTGCAGAAGTCAGAAAGTTTTTGATAACCTGCTAAATGATATAACAGACAAAGATGTTCTTAAAGTTGTACATGATGATGTAGGAATCTTGATCTTTAGTTCCCTCCAATTTACATATCATTATTGGAGTGAGTATAACCGATAACTAAACCATATGAACCTAAATCTAGGTCAGTTAATATGTTTCCCTCAAATTTTTTATTTATTATTTAATAGTATATAACCCTTGCGTTGCGTCAGACAAAAAAAATCTTAAACGATAATTGCAATAAATAAATATAAATTATAGCAGTAATATCGATAATACAACTTTATAAAAAATATAGTTAAAAAACATACATATGTATCATTTAATATATAATTTGATAATATAATCATTAATTAATAACCCCAGCAGTTATTATTAATTCATGAAATTTTTGTGCTTCCATATGAGCTAAATTGAAAATGCCATACATTTTTTTGATTATATTACTAAATCAATTGGTTTATAAATAGTTCACAATTTGACTTCATATATATAATATATATAGTCATTTTGTGTCTAGCTATAAATAAAATTAATGATTTTCCAATTTATTTGTTTATTTTTTTTAATTATAAATACATCAAATTGAGATCTTTCGCATCTTTATATTTTTATATTTTTACCTACATCACCCTTATGGATGACAACGGGACAAGATAACTACAAAATTTGTCTTACTTGAATTTAAATCTAATCACATAAATCTCTACCCGAACCCTTTCAAACCCGTTTAAAATTATAATATTATTACTCTTAGTCTCATATTCATCTTAAATCCGATTAATACTCGAACACACTTAATTATTTGTTTATCATTAAAAAATTTAAAATAAAATAAAATATAAACTAACTAAATAATTAAAAATTTTAAAATATACGAATAATCTACCATAAATCACTACAAAATCAAATAAAACAAACGAAATAAAATATAAAATCTAATTCAACACATTCAAATTAAAATAATTTATTAAATTGTTTAAAAATAATATTAAAATAATAAAATTAAATATTGTTCATTATGATAGAAAAATTATATTTCAAATCTTAAACTCTTATTTGTAATTCATCAATTTATAAAAATATATAAAAATAATTAATTATATCATTACATTTAATAAATTACAATAATAGAATAATTTACATAATATATATATATATATATATATATATATATATATATATATATATATATAATCGGGTATTCTAGAGTCTCTACCATTACCATACCAAAATATATAAATAGTTTAAATATTATTACCCAAATCCTTCTTAAAATTCTAATAGAGTTACCAGTTAAAATTTAAACGAGTACAAATAAATGCGGATAATCATGAAGTTCGTACCCTATAACACTCTTAATCACCCTCAATCTCTCTCTCTCCTTTTTTTTGTAATTTTTTCTAAGGATTTCTCACATCTTCAAATTTTGAAAATTTCAACAAAAAATTGTAGCTATAAAAAGCTTTTGATTCAATTTTCTTTCTTTCCACCTTAAAATTTTCCTCATAATTTACCAAATTATTTTTCAGTAGAGAAATGCCTGAAACTGAAAGTCGTGAGAAGAGAGGCATGAAGCTACTAGCCTTCATCAGCCCTATTGCTCTTTTTGCCATCATTGTTGGCTTTTCTATCTCCACCATTAATTCTGATTGCAAAAACTCAAAGAAGAAAGGTTTTTTTTGCCTTTGTTTCCAATACTACTTTTCTTTCTCTCTTTCTGTTTGTGTTCATTTTCTTGCTTGCCAAACACACTTTCAGTAATTTATCGTTACGAATTGTTGAAGGTTGATTCAAGACTTAGTCAAAGATATCGCAAATATTTCCTCATCATTTTGTTGCAGATATTTATTTGGTTTTTTACAAATTAGCTCTTTAATTTTTTTGTTTCATATTAGTGGTAGATTATTTGGTATTTAGTAGAGTTTTGTAGCTTTAAGGGAAAGTAATTTAAGGGTTCTAATGTTCAAGGCAACATGTAAGATAGCAGAGGGAATAGAGTTTGAGGGAAAATGTTTGTAGGTTTTAGTTGTTAAAGCTTGAGGACCTTGAAGGGTATTTCCGTCATTTTGATACTTACAAATAAAATAGCAATAATGTATTTAACAATACTTGTATTCTAAATTTGTTGAATAGGATATATCTTGAATAAAATATGATGTAAAAATGAAAGACAACCTTTGAAAGTCAAAATAAGAAGAAATAACATGTTTACACCCGTGACTGATTATGTCACGCCTATGATATAGCTTAGTGTCAACTCTCCAACATTTAAAGTTCACGGCCATGAAGGATCATACCAACCATGAATGATCAAATCAGTTACGCATGTGAAAGATAGTCACGCCCATGAGATAATATGTCAAATTCTTCCAAAGAGCTTCACGGCTAGAGTCACCACTTGGATCACAGCTTGAAAGAATATTCACGCCCGTGAAAGTATAAAGTCACGCCCGTGATCAAACACTTCAAATTCTTCCAGATAGATTTACGACCAAAGTCACCACTTAGACCACAACTTGAAAGAACATTCATGACCGTGACACATATAGTCATGCCCGTGAATGATGACAGAGAAACATGTCAGGCGCAAAGTTAAGAGTTGGTTCAACGGCTATTTTAGTATTAAATGCACCAAAACGGCTATAATTTGCTGAGAAAGTATAAAAGCAAATCATTTATGAATCCTGAAAAAAAACAACAATTACTTTGAATCTTTAATCTTGTTGTAGCCATTGTGTATTAATTATTTTTCAACAAAACTTTTATTCTTTGTGAAAACCTAATTGTTTATAATTTCTGAACATTATAAGTTGGTGAGTATTTTTATTGCAATCTATTACTCAAGTGAGTTTGGATATATTGGGTTAAAATTGAAACACTTGTAAGAGTTAATTGTGTGAACCATAAAATACAAAAAATTGATTTATTGTGTGAGCCATTAAAACACAAGAGAATTAATTTTTAGGTTAAGTGTTAGCCATTGAAAGAAACACCATAGTTGAGAGTGAGTTTGTAAAACTCAATTGTAACGCTTAGTGTGTTAATGAAACTCCCAATTGAGATTGGGGAGAAGAGTAGAGTTTGTTCATACCCAAACCTCTATAAATCTCGTGTGTGATATTTCTTCATTCATACTCTATTTAATTTTATTTCGTACTTAAAGTTAAAAAAATTTGATTTAATATCCAATTTAACCATCTTTCTTAGTTCATTGTTTGGGCAACATCAGTTTTGCATAAAATAAAATAATGACATTTCGCTTTTGGGGTGTACAAAAAGTAACACTAAAATGACATCATTTCTCTAAAGGGTTAGTTTGGTTCGACCACTATTGTAGCTACAGTGAAAAGTGAATCCAATTATTAATAAAAAAAAATAATAATCAACATCTTGAACAACGATACATTTGGTACGATACATAATATTAGTCAATAACATATTTAAATTCACAATAATTTATATCAAAACACTATCAACTTAGTCATAATAAAATATGGACTACAAGCATTTACATCAGCTTGCAAATTGAATTGCAATTGTCTATATGTCAATTGCAAATCTAATTGTACAAATATTTTGGTAATTTGTAATTTTGTAAGCTTTCAAGTAAAAAATATGAGAGATAATTTTATTTGAATAAAAAATTTTATGGGTCCCATTTATATTATATTATAATAATTAAAATAAAATAAATAATAATATTTTTTATTAATTATTGTATTTAAAGTTAATTAATATATAATTAATAGTTAACATAATTAATTAAGTAAATATATTAATGTAAAATATAAATTTAAGTTAATAAAATTAATTATATTTAATAATATAAATATAATTATTATAAAATTAAAGTTAATTAATCTAAAAAATTAATAATTTGATTAACTTAATTTCATAATGTAAAATATAAAATTAAGTTAATATAATTAATTATATTTAATAATTTAAATATAATTATTAATATAATTAATATAAAACTAAATTTAATTAATATAAAAAATTAGTAATATAATTATTTTTTAACTTAATTTCATATTTTAATTACAAAGTTAATAATAATAATAATAATAATAATAATAATAATAATAATAATAATAATAATAATAATAATAATAATAATAATAATAATAATAATAATAATAATAATAATATACAACGTAATATGAGGAGTATGTTTGAAATCTTTTATATGGATTCATAATAGGTCAATTAACCAATAATTACAAGCCGATCTAATTGAAGAGATTTAGAAACGTTTTGGAAAAGAGGAAAACGATGATTAATGTAGTATTTTATTTTTATGAATTTTTAATGTTGGATTTTATTTGAGTTTTATTGCAATTTCTATGTAATTTTTTTTATAAATGAAATATTGTGTGATTCTTTTAATTTTTTTAAAGTTTCATAATTAATTCTAATATAAATTATTTTTATAAATAAAATGTAATTTATTTGACAATAAAAAATATAACGTTTTAATTATTAATAGTGAATAAAATATATTAAAATATTAACCAAATCCCATAAATGAAAATTAATGTCAACTACAAAAATAAAATGTGTTTAAAAATGTAATTAAAATTTTTCTGTTGTGATAGTAGTAACCATACTTTGCAATTGTAAAATAATTGCATGGACGTGAATATTCTAAAAAGGATTTTCAATTATCTTTTTACTAAATATGAAAGTTTGCAATTATGAGATGATAAAATTGTTATGCATGCAGATAAGTTTCAAAAAATTTCACAAAATACATTTAACACAAGTTTATAACAATGCTTCCATATATCGTACACAATTCTCTACTTGGTAACAATACTACAAAAAAAATTCAGTGTACTTTTTATTTATTTATAAAAAAGTGAACAAAACTCAAAAAAAAAAAATGCATACCATTAATAAATATAAAAAATATCACAAAAATTATGCATGAGTCAAAGGTGATTAAGAAAAATACCACAAAATCTCTGTCGAATGATTAAGAAAAACATGACATCCTTTCTCAAACTTATAAACTCAGTAAAAAAATCTACTATAAAGTTCGCCTTGATTTATACGAGAGACTTTATTAATTTCAAAGTGCAACATCATATTATTGATAGCTTTGATAAATGATAAAAGAGCCAATATTCACAAGTACAGTCCAATTCCCCTTAATCATTTCCACAACACATTTTTTTAATATATAACATATATTGCATTGAACTATCTTTACTAAAAATTTAACCACAATCAAAACTATATTATACTCACCTAAATTCAGAACTTTCGAATGATTCGGAGTATAATTCAAAGCTTTTATATCAAGGAGATTCATGGCTTCTAATTAATGTAAAAATTATTAAACATGATGTATAACTCCAATTGTATTACTTAAAATTTTCAGTTTGTGTAAAAATATCTTTAATGAATTAAATTGATAAAATTAGACTTGTTAATTTTTTTATTGAAATTGAATCTATTTAATTAAAAATATCAATTCAAATTCAACCAATGAAATTCAAAAAATATTTGAAGTAGCTTTCAAAAATGGATTAACATGAATAAATGTTGGATTTACTAGATCCTAAATCCAAATTAAATAAAAATAATGATCTGAACTGGAAATAGAAATATTCTAATCCAAAACCGACTGACGAATCTGACTGCGGATGAAATTCAAATACTAAATAAATATTTTTAATTTGCAAGCAATCTCGCTTTTCTAGCTAATATTTTTAATTTGCAAGCAATCCCACTTTTCTAGCTGTAGCAACGGATATAATATCTGCAAAAATTGTTGTACTCGCTCCTAAATCTAAGTATGTATATACTTTCTAAACTCATTTTGAATTCATTTAAAATTATAATGTTAATATTCGTATCCGTTTCAAAATCGATTAACATTACCTGATTAATATCCGAAACTGTATAATTACCATTTATTATTAATAAAATTTAAACTAATTAAACAATTAAAATTTTAAAAATATATAAATAATTTACAAGAAATTACTATAAAATCAAATAAAACATAAAATAAAACATAAAATCTAATTCAAGACATTTAAATTAAAATAATTCATCAAATTATTTAAAAATAATATTAAAATAATAAAATTGAATATTGTTCACTATATTAGAAAAATTATATTTCAAATATTCAACTCTCAACTATAATTATAATTTATTAATCTATAAAAATAATAAAAATATATAATTAATTATATTTTTATATTTAATAAATTATAATAAAATAAATTTTACAATATAAAAAATATATATATAACAAATTTAGATAGTAGATACCCAAAAATGATTCAAATATTAATATTTAAATTCAGTCTAAAATTTTAATAATATTGCTTATTAGAATTTAAATGCATGGGATAAATTCAATACCCAAAAAATTCAGAGCTGTAGTCACCTCTACACTTTCCTTCATCATGGGACACGTATCCCACGGCCTGCTTTCCTTTTCTGGATTCTACCAACCTACCGCCTTGAATTCCATCTTCTATTTTCCTTTCCTTCATAATTCAATTTATCATTATTTTTCCTCCTGAGAAAGAGAAATCAACGACAAAAAGTAGCCAAAAGAAACTTCGTAATAACCCTAAATTGAAATTTAAAAGGAAATGTTTATATATTCCGGTATGTGATTTCTCCGACAAATGCTTTTTGGGCTCTCTCACCGTGAGAGTATTTTTGTTCCTTCTTCTTCTTCTGATTCTCTTGCTATGAAAGCGAGACCTTAAAATAGTTCAGTTGGCGTCGTTTTCTTTGCTGGGTTGTGTTCTCTCTCTTGAGAACGTTCTTGGGACATTCGCTTGCGGCTTGCCCCTTTACTTCGCTTTCGCTATGGTGAGTTCCCTTTTTACCTTTCACCTAATCTTTTTCTTTATTTTCTTGATTCTTGTCGGCTTTTGGATGTCTGTAATTGGCTTTTTCTGTCAGAGTTCGGTTCTTTTGAATCTAGATTTAAGGGTTTCGATTGTGTATCATAAATTGCATAGAGTCAAACTGAGATTATATGGCTACATGTGAGGAGACATTCTGGGAATTCTCAGATTTTATTTGATTGGTGGAATATCTAAGTTTACGGCAAACATGTCACTGAAAGTAAAAGAAAATTTTTTAGGCATATATCCTGGGGTAAAATTCTCGTAGTGACACACATGTGCTCTATCTTGAAGAATGTGGTATTACTATTAATGATTTAGTCTTAAAGATTTTTCGATGTGATGACCTGACAATGGTAGTACTAGTTATACCTTACAGCCACTGGAAGAGCATAAGGTTATGTGTAGTTCCTGCTATATCATTGTCTTTAATTTAGATGGAAGATGAGAAATTTGGTGAATGGAAAATTTTTCGGTTAGTGATTCAGGTGCAGAGGCAACGAGGTAATTGTATATTTGCATACTTTGGTGGATAGTGATGGAACACCTTGTTGGTCGGTGTTATTTTCACTTATGTACTTGGAATGAAAAGAACCAGATACTCTTGCTTAAAAGGATAAAGAATGTTCGGTAATTTTGATGATCAAATTGTGCGTTCACCTGAGAAGGATTATCTCTAGTATTGTGGTCTGTCTGTTAAGATATGTATCAGTTATATTTGTTATTTAAGTTTATCATATCATTTGATAACTGTTACCAAGGGATACACTCCCTTTATATACCTGTGCATACAGCTGATAAATGACAAGTACATAATTCCTCTCCATCTAAGTTTTCATGGTATCAGAGCTTCTAAGGGTCCAACAGTTGTGAGCTCTATATCAATGGCCACTCCATCATCTCAAATCATTCTCTCTTTGTCCTCATCATCATCCTTTACTTCTTTACCTAACATACCACACCAACTACCCATAAAATTTAATTCAACCAATTATTTACTATGGCAGGCTCAACTGCTTCAATTGTTGCACAATTATGATCTAGCTAATCATATTGATGGCAGCGTAGAACCACCACCGAAGGTAACTGAAAAAAATCAACCAAATCCTCCATACCATGTGTGGTTTTGACTAGATCAACTAGTGCTCAATTGGATAATTGAATCAATCACATAAGAGTTTGTTCCCTAGGTTATAGGAGCCATAACAGCTCGGACTGCATGAGAGAAATTGGTCACCACATATACCTCAGGCTCTAAAGCACATATCATACACATTAAATCTCAATTCTATTGCCTCACAAAAGACAACAATGAAACTATTGGGCAATACACTCAACGTGCTAAAGGCATGTATGACCAATTAGCTGCGGTCAACAGTGTTGTACCTGAAGACGATCTTGTATAGGTAATTGTGAATGACTTGGGAACTGTTTATCAACCATTTTTCTGATCATTAGAGAATCAACTTGATGTTGTAACTTTTGATGATTTATTTGGCCTATTGTTGTCTGAAGAGGCCAACTTAGCAACTGATATACCTAAGGACTTGATTTCACCAACAACATTGCATGCAAACACCAAATCTAATACCTCTTTTCGAGGTCGTGGAGGTAGACATCAACGAGGGAGAGGGCGCTCCACAGCTCGCCCATAATATTCATTTCAGTTTAGTGTTGATATATATCACACCAATTATCCTTCAGATTTTCCTCAATTCCACAATTGTCATGGCTATGATCACCTTGTGAAAATTGCTCCTCACGACACAACCAACATTTTCCTATGAGACAACATGTTTCCTCCATTGTACAACCAATTTCCCATTACACATCATCTTTGCCTACACCATTCACTCCCCAATTGTGGATATTGGACACCAGCGTTACACATCATTTGACGCCTGAATTGGAAAACTTATATCTTCACTTTGAATATCATGGTCTAGATGAAGTCAAAATTGTTAATGGTTAAACCCTCCATATTTCTCATCAAGGTTCATCTTTATTTTGTTCACCACATCATTCCTTTCATTTATATGATTTGTTACATGTTCCTAATGCATGTTGCAATTTACTTTCTATTTACTCATTCACTAAGGCTAACAATGTGTCCATTGAATTCGTTCCTGACCGTTTTGTTTTTAAGGATATCCACACAAAGGACAACCTCCACACTGGCTAGAATAACCATGGTGTTTACTCCATGTTTCTTCAACGTCGTAGGCCATTTTTTTCACCTCAAACAATGATCTGCTCACTCTTTGTGGCATTTTGGACTTGCACATGCCAATCTTCGAACTGCTCGTCAAGTTTTGTGTCAAAATAAAATCTCATTTTGTCCCAATAATATGTCAGATGTTTATCATGCTTGTAGTGTCACAAGTTTTCATTTTCATTGTCTTCCTTTCAAGCTAAGGAACCATTGGAATTAATTTGCTTGTTCCCCTTTTATTTCTATTTATGGATATCGTTATTATGTAATCTTTTATCATCACTTTAGCAAGTACACATGGATTTATTTCATCAAATCCAAATTCGAGGTTCTAATTGTGTTTATAAAATTTTGATCCATTGTTGAAAAATATTTTGGAAAACCAATTAAAACTTGCCAAGCATATTGGAGGGGAGAGTTTCAAGCCTTGTCCAACTATTTACTTGCCAATGGCATCATCCAACAAAGCTCATGCCCCAAAACACCTGAACAAAATGGTTGCGGAGAGAGAAAACATAGACATATTGTCGAAACCGGGTTAACCTTGCTCCAGCACTCCAGTGTCCCCACACATTATTGGACTTATGCATTTGATGTAGCCATCTACACCATTAATCGCTTGGCTACGCCAACTCTCAATCACTCAACACCATATTTTAAACTATTTGGTACAAACCTGAATTATCATTCTCTTTATTCTTTTGGTTGCTTATGCTACTCTTGGCTACGCCCCTATAACTCACACAAACTAGAACCTCGGTCCAAGAAATGTGTATTTCTCGGTTACAGTAAACTTCTTAAAAGATATTTGTGTTTGATTTTACTTCCAGAAAAATATGTCTCATGCCATGTTCTTTTCCATGATAAAGTCTTCCCATTTGGATCAAGTGATGTGCAGTGCCCATGTGCCCCACCTATTACTCCAGCCACATTATTTCTACCCCCACTGCAATTCGACACCTTAGCAACCATCAACACACCAAATCCACCACCTACATCATCTAACTATTCAAATACTCCTACTCTTAACTCCCCACCTGCACATTTAGACCAAAATACAACTGCTTCTCCCAACTTAACACTTACTGTTGACCTCACTAAAAACACAGCCCTGCCTCAATGTCAACACCCAATGGTTATATGCTCCCAAACAGGCTCTCTCAAACCAAAAGCCTTGCTGTCTCAACTGACCCACGAAATTGAGCTAACTTGTTGCACTAAGGTTGCCAAATAACAAGCAATGACTAAAGAATTCAATGACATGATAAAAAATAATATGTGTACATTAGTTGCTCGCTCCCAAGTGCGAAATATCGTCGATTGCAAATGGGTTTACAAAATTAAAAGAAAACAAGATGGTTTCCTTAACCGTTACAAAGCTCGGCTAGTACCCAAAGGCTTTCACCAATGTCTAGGCATTGACTACACTGAGACATTCAATCTCGTGATCAAATCAGCTACAATTCGCTTAATTCTATCACTTGTATCCAATGGGTGGAAAGTGCAACAAATAGATGTTTCCAATGCTTTTTTGCATGGAAACTTCTTGAAGATATTTTAATGACTCAAACCATAAGGCTTCATTCATCCTTTATACCCTGATCATGTGTGTAAGCTCAATAAGTCCATCTATGGTCTCAGATAGGCCCCACACCAATGGTTCAAATGCTTCATTGCTTCTTCGACTTCCCTCGGCTTCAATGCCTCAAAAATAGACAACTCTCTCTACTTCTATCAACAAGATAACATGCAGGCTTTTTGTTTGATCTATGTCGAGGATATCTCGTTAACAAGAAATGATTTTGATTTGTTCAAGTTCTTAACTCCCTTCAATAGAGATTTGTTGTCAAAGATCTTGGTGATGTTAGCTACTTTCTGGGTGTTGAGGCCAATTGGTCCAATGGTAACTTATTTCTCTCCCAGTCGAAATATATTGGAGATTTGTTGGTGAAGTAAAAAATGGAAAATGCAAATGGTATGTCAACTCTAGTGTGTTCTAAGCTCAAATTATGTTCTAGTGGGGAACCTTTTCATGACCCATCCTTGTATCGCAGCGTTGTGGGAGGATTAGAGTACCTAAGTTTCATAAGACCTAATATATGTTACTCGATTAACAAGGTCTCCCTGTTTATGCATGCTCCCACCATAGACCATTGGAATGCTGTAAAACGAATCCTACGCTACCTTCAACAAACAATACAACATGGATTACTCATTCGCCCCTCTTCTCATTTTAATATATCAAGATATAGTGATGCGGATTGGGGAGGAAGTGTAGATGATTGCAAGTCCACTTTAGGTTACAGTATTTATGTTGGTAACAACCTCATCACTTGGGCCTCTCGCAAACAAAGAACTATCACACGCTCTTCTACTAAAGCTGAGTACCGAACCTTAGCTGCTATTGTCTCAGAAATACAATGGTTGCAGTTTTTGATGAAAGAACTTTGGCATACTTTACACATTTGCTCCCATTTTATGGTGCGACAATCTTAGCGCCACTTATTTCACCACTACTCCTATATTTCACTCCTATTCCAAACATCTAAAGATCGACTTTCATTTTGTCTGAGATAAAGTGGCTCACAAGGATCTACACATAAACTATATTTCATAACAAGATCAGATAACTGATATACTTACCAAACCGTTGTCCAAAGCACCAAGTTGGTTGAGTTGAGATGACATTCGAATCAATATCTAGTCAATTTTTTTTAAAAGGTCTCTGCTATGTTTTGGTGGAAACAAATATCTTGGTTCACTAAAATGCAGTTCCTCCTATGATATTCACTCAATTGGATCAATTTTTAATGGTATTTAGAAATTGCAGATTATATGATATTGCACTATTATTGTTAGTCAAACTATATGTACTAGAAAGTGTAATAAATGACAATAAAGATGAACGATGCATATTTTGTTGAACCAATTAATAATTAGTTGACAAAATATTTGGTAAGTAAGACGGTAGGTGGAGATTAATCTTAACCATCCGTTTGATGGATGGGGATTAATCTTGATCATCCATTTGGTAGATAAGACGGTAGGTGGAAAATGATTTCAACCATCCATTAAAGTAGGTGAGAATTAAACTTGGTAGTTTATTGAGAAGGTGAAGACCTATATATAGCCTTAGGAATTCATTTATAAGGTATCCCATCCAAAAACCAATCCAAGCGAGATAGAAAAATAAAAGCTTAGAAAGACTTTAGCGAGAGGTTATGAGTTGAGTGTTTGTAAATACTTTGTAAATTTTTCTTCCTTTAGTAAAAGATCTACAACAGTCCGGGGACGTAAGCATAATTGGCCAAACTCTGTTATCAATTTGTGTCTTAGTATTCCGTATTTTTTTCGCTTTCTCACAAATTTGATTATAAGAAAATTGACGTTATTTTCCAACAACTGGTCTTAGAGTTTTGGTTGCGTTTCTTCTATCTTTTTCAGGAAATTACTATTCATGTGAATACTAAATTTTGTGAATAGTAAAAATTTGGTTGGCGATACCAACTTATCCACAGAGGTATTCTAGTATACAGTGGTTTGCAGAAATTGTGAGAAGCGATCCAGAGAAAGTCAGATTCGAGTGGGAGCGATAGCTGTAATGAAGGAAAAGGGAAAATTGAGAAGTTTGATGGTGCGGACTTCGACTTTTGAAAAATGCAAATAAGAGATTATTTGTATCAAAAAAGTCTATATCAACCTCTCGTAGAGAAGAAGCCAGAGGCTATGAAGGAAGAAGATTGGATTCTTCTAGACAGACAAACCCTCAAAGTTATCTAATTGACGTTATCGCGCAATGTTGCTTTCAATATAGCAAAGGAAAAAACCACGGTGGGTCTAATGGCGACTCTCTCTAGTATGTATGAGAAGCCATCACCTCAAACAAAATGTATCTGATGAAACGTTTATTCAATTTGAGAATGATGGAAGGCGCATCGGTAGCTAAACATCTCAATGAACTCAACACAGACAACCCAATTGAGTTCGGTTGGAATTGAATTCAATGATGAAGTACGAGCATTGATACTTTTGTCTTATCTACCAGAAAGCTGAAATGCAATGACAGTTGTGCTATTATTGGTGATCAACCTTGTGCTATTATTGGTAAAAGTGTAGTAAAGATTAAGTTGAACGAATCTGTTTGGGATCTGAATGATGTTAGTCATATTTTCGACCTGAGAAAGAACTTAATCTCAGTAGGGCAGTTGACTAGCAAAGACTACACTACGATCTTCTATGGTGATGATTTGAAGATTTTAAATGGTGCAATGACAGTTGCTCGAGGCAAGAAAAGTGACACTCTTTATATGACAGCAAGAGCACGCTGTTCGATCATAGTTGCAGTTGGAAATGAAAATCTCAATCTATGGCACCAAAAACTAGGTCATATGAGTGAAAAAGGGATGGAAATTATGCATTCAAAGGGAAAACTTTCAGGTCTACAGTTAGTGGAAATAGACACCAAAAACTAGGTCATATGAGTGAAAAAGGGATGGAGATTATTGCATACTTGGAAAGCAGAAAATGGTCAACTTTCAGACAAGTGGCAGAACCCTAAAGAAAGGCTAGAGCTCGTTCGCTCTGATGTTTGAGGACCAACGACCATCTCATCTATTGGTGGAAAACACTGCTTCGTGATTTTCGTTGATCTCTCGGAAGATATAGATTTACTTTTTAAGGGTCCGTTTGACACTGCGTTTGATAAAAGCTCTTTTCGAGAAAAAAATGTTATTTTTAAATTTTTTAAGTTTTGAAAACTGCTTTCGGAGAGATATAGGTAAATGGATGATTTTTCCAAAAGCAAGTTTGAGAAAAACAGTTTATAAAAAATTTAAAAAATTAGTCAATTAAATCAAAAAAATTTTAAATTTGCTTTTTGAACACCTAATAGCAATCCCAAACACCCCCTAAAGTATAAGTTTGAAGTGTTCGAGGTTTTCCGAAGATGGAAAGTTATGGTTGAAAATGAGATAGGTCTAAAGATCAAAAAACTCAGAACCGATAATGGTGGTGAATATGAAAATGCTAGATTCATGAAGTTTTTCTATAAGCACGGTATCATAATGGAGAGAACTGTGTTAGACACCTCAACACAATGGTGTAGCTGAGGGTATGAACCGAATATTGACAGAAAGAGCCAGAAGCATTCGTATACAGTCAGGTCTACCGAAGCAGTTTTGGGCAGAAGCAGTCAACACAGCAGCATACTTAATCAATCGAGGACCATATGTTCCATTGGAGCACAGAATACTAGAAGAGGTATGGAGCCAAAAAGAGATAAAACTATCACATCTAAAAGTTTTTAGTTGTGTAGCATATGTGCATATCAGTGATCAAGAAAAGAATAAGTTTGATCCAAAATCCAAGAAATGCACTCTCATCGGCTATGGTGAGGATGAGTTTGGCTATCGTATTTGGGATGACGAAAACAAAAAGGTCATTCGTAGCAGATATGTGATTTTTGATGAAAAGGCGATGTACAAGGACTTGCATAAAATAGTCGTCAGCTACTCAGAACAAAATGAGTTAGTATTTACAGATGCAAATGATGTTCCAGATAGTTCCGTGACGAAAACGATTGTAGCAAGTCCTCAGCCAGAGGAACTTGTTGGACCAAGCAGTGCGCATCAATCCGACACACCACCACCTCCTACTCCATCTTCTGTGTTAAGGTCTTCTTGACTTCATGTGCCTAATAGGAGATATGAACTCTCTCTTGTTGACTGGTGGAGGGGAGCCTGAATGCTATGATAAAGCTTGTCAAACTGGAAATGCTAGTTAGTGGGAGCTTGCCATGAAAGACGAAATGAAGTCTCTGATCTCCAACTAGACATGGGAACTAGCTTAGTGATACATGGGGAAAAAGACATTTCATAACAAATGGATGTACCTGGTAAAAGAGGAGCATGATGGTTGCAAGAGATACAAAGCTCGACTAGTTGTCAAAGGATTCTAGCAAAAGAAAGGAGTTGACTACACCGACATTTTTGTTCCCGTTGTGAAGCTCAATACTATCAGAACAGTATTGAGTGTTGTGGCTATTGAAGATCTCCATTTTGAACAGCTGGATGAGAAAACCACATTTCTTCGCGGAGACTTAGATGAGGAGATATACATGTGTCAATCAGAAGGTTTCTCAGAAAAAGGGAGGGAGAACATGGTGTGCAAACTTAAAAAGAGTTTGTATGGCTTGAAACAAAATCCAAGATAATGGTATAGAAAGTTTCATGGCTTTATGCACAAGGAAAGTTTCCAGAAGTGCAACGTCGACCATTGTTGTTACTTCAAGAGATATTTATGTCGATGATATGTTAGTAGCAGGTTCAAATATGAATGATATCAGAAGGTTGAAACAACAATTGTCAAAAGAGTTTAACAAGAAAGATTTGGGTTCAACAAAAAATATTTTTGGAATGCAAATCACAAGAGATAAGCAGAGAGGGTTCTTGCAGTTATCTCAGGTAAAGTACATTAACCGTGTTTTGCAGAGATTCAACATGGGCAACGCTTAGTCAGTTAGCACACCCTTGGCCATCTACTTTCGCATACCCAAGAATCAATCCCCTCAAGTGGAGGAAGAGAGATAATTCATGGCTAAGGTTCCTTATGCCTTAGCTATTGGGAGTTTGATGTATGCTATGGTCTGTACGAGACTAGACATTGGCCATGCAGTGGGAGATGTTAGCAGGAAACAGTCAAGTGGATTTTGAGGTATTTACGAGGCACCACAAAGAAGTGTTTATACTTTGGTAAAGGTTAGTTAAAAGTAGAAGGCTATATAGATGCAGACTTTGGAGGTGAACTCGATCACCGAAGAAGTACCACTGGTTACATATTCACGATTGAAACTACAGCTGTTAGTTGGATGTCACAGATACAAAAGTCTGTCACTTTATCCACTACAGAAGCTGAGTATGTAGCAGTGACTGAAGCTAGTAAAGAGATGATATGACTTCAAGGTTTGTTAACTAAGTTGGGATTCAAACAGGAAAAAAATATTGTGTATAGTGATAGTCAAAGTGCAATACACTTGGCGAAAAATTCAGCATTTCATTTCAAAATTAAGCATATTGGATTTTATTACCACTTTATCAGATCTTTATTGGAAGATGATGTGTTAGTACCAGAGAAGATCCAAGGAAGCAAGAATCCAACGGATAAGTTGACAAATGCGGTGACTATCTACAAACTGAAATTGTGTTGGTTTGCTAGAGTAACAAGACTAGAAAGGTTGTTGCATTGATCAAGGTGTAAAGACGGATTAAAATCCGTTTTCAAGTAGGAGATTGTTGGTCAAACTGCACATGCACTAGAAAGTGCAATAAATGACAATAAAAATGGACGATGCATCTTTTGTTAATCCAATTAATAATTAGTTGACAAAATATTTGGTAAATAAGACGAAAGATGAGAATTAATCTTGACCATCCATTTGGTGGGTGATGATTAATCTCGACTATCCATTTGGTAGGTAAGACAGTAGGTGGAAAATGATCTCAACCATTCATTAAAGTAAGTGATAATTAATCTTAACCGTTCATTGAGGAGGCGGATACCTATATATAGGTTTAGAAATTTATTTGTAAGACATTCCATCCAAAAACCAATCTAAGTGAGAGAAAAAAATAAAGGTTAGAAAGACTTTAGTGAAAGGTTATGAGTTGAGTGTTTGTAAATACTTTATAAATTTTTCTTCCTTTAGTAAAAGATTTGCAGCAGTCCGGAAACGGAGGCATAATTGACCAAACTTCATTATCAATTTGTTTGTCTTATTATTTCGCGTTTTTTTTTCGGTTTCTCACAAATCTGATTATAAGGAAATTGACATTATTTCCCAACAATTATGGTGTTCATTCAAAGTTATAAAGTTATCTCATATTTCATGCCACATATATGTGCTGCTCTAGCTATTTTACTATAATATAATTTGTTATAGATGCATATCATATTTCTGTAAAATCTCATCTGCATGCCTGATTGGTCAAATGACAAGTAATGAGAAGGAGAGGAAGTAAATGGTATTTATTGCTTAATCAACTGGGAGTAAGCAATGTAGTGTTGCCTAGGACAATTATTATGATTTGCACGAACATTAGGTGATGTGATACATGGATTTACAAAATATTTTGTTGATTTAGCAGTTCCTTATTTTTCTTTCAGGGTAATAGTTTGGTTTGTGTTTCAAGTGGTCTCTGCTCAGTGCTGCAGGCCATACCATAAACCATATAGATGTTTAATATTCCAGAATTTGCTAACATGCTGTTGTAACTTGTAACTCTATCTAATTTGTGTTGCAGGTGACTGTTTGTCAGAATTGTGGTGACAGAGGCTTCTCCAAGGCTTTAATTTTTTGTCATGAATGTCAGTTTTATGCTGTGCATCGGTAAGTAAGAGTATTATCAACAAGATATATTTGTGCTATCAGCAAGTTCAAATTGCTGGTCACATAGTTCTGACATTGGCATGAATTAACAAGTAATACCCATGCTCATAAATGTTAAAGAGATGAAACTTAGGCAGTTAGAGGCATCGCTACTTGGTGCCTTATATTTGTCTTATGGATGTGCTTGATAGACTCATTTTAATGCTGCAAGAAATTTTGAGGGTGAAATTTGAGTATGCATCCCCCAACCCTTGAATGAGGAGGGGAGGTGTTATTTTGAGTAACGAGTTTTGTAATGTTATGTGAAATTTTGTTTTTTTCACTGTGGTAATGTTTGTCCTCTCTGTAAACCAGCTATTGCTTAGCTATAATCCCTACAAACTTTGAGGAATATGTGGTGTGGTTATGTGAGGATTGTGAATCAAAGGCTACCAAATTGTCCCCTCTTGACAAGCTTGACCCAGAATGTTCTAGGACTTGTTCATTGAATGAGTCAAAGGTTTCAGGACTTGAGAAAATCTCCTCCCTCCAACTTCTTGCTGAGAATAGAAGGAAAGATCAGGAGGATGAAAGACAAAATAGATTGGGTGAGTGCAGCCCTGGTGAATTTGTTGAATCCCTTGAGAGTAAAAATTCTCAACTTGAGCTTGGTCATCAACCACTTGAGATGAATTGCTCTTATGATGGTGAGAAAGATGAAAAACATGGAAAACAGGATGTTTTGGGTGATGACAGTCTCCATGAAGTTGCTGATTCTCTTAAAACCAAATATTCTTCAGCACTTTTAGCCCTGGAAGCAAATAATTCTGAGGGTGGGGAGAGAGATCAAAAGCTTGAAAGACGGAATACTCTGGATGGCAACTTACACTATGAGGAGGCTGAAAGATTGAATAGTTCAAATTCAAATATGGGAAGTTTTCATGAAGAGGCTGAATTTCTCAAAACCAAGAAAACTGAATTGACTGGACGAGATATTGATATGCTTGAGAAAGAATGCTGCAAAGATGGAGATAAAGATCAGAATCGTGGGGGATGTCACCATTTGGATGAAGGTATCTTCAGTGAAGAGGCTAATCCCAGTAGAACTGAAAACAGACAGCTGGCTGTATCTTACTACCCAAATATTGTAGAACAGAATTACATCCATGCAAAGCCAATAGAGGAACCAGTTTGGAGGTAAGGTCTCTTTTTTTCCCTTTCCATCTCTGTTCTCTAGAATTTTGTGTAAATTATTATTTAATGTATGAGAGTTGGTTTGTTGGGTGACAGGGGTCGCCTGAGCATTTTAGATAAAACACTTGGACTTGTTGCTCATGTATCTAACCTAGCATGCACTAGAGTTAGCGAGGAAGCAAGATCATTACCAGCATCTCTTTCACCAGAATTACTTCCTAGGTCCACTGTGTGGCCTAAAGGTTTTGCAAAGTGGGGGCCGAGTGATCACAGTATTGGTCTCTATTTTTTTCCAGAAAGTGAAAGGTGGTGGATCAGTACTTGAGCATTAGTTTATTTTCTTGTTTTCTCAGTTCAATCCTGCTAAAGATATGACTTTTGTTTTGGTAGGAGCGAAAAAGTTTTCGATTGCGTTGTAGATGACATGATCTCTCGAGACCTTGGCATGAGAGCTATTGTTCAACATGCAGAACTCTTGATTTTCAGTTCTACTTTAATGCCAATGGATTTTTGGAGTAAGGCCATATATCTATTTGCTGAAAAACTCTTGTTTCTCTAATATGTCGAAGTATGATGGTACAATCTTCTCCTTTTTGTAACTGAGTTGCAGGATTTCAAGCAAAATTTTATTTGTGGGGAGTATTCAAGGCGAAGCAACCTCCGCGTGCAGCTGCTGATGCTATTCCCGGAGGGGAAAAATGCATCACACGGGTCTTTGATAGACGGAGTCCTGTCAGTCCTTTAAGCAATGGTAGTTCTGGTTGTGGTTCAATATATTCTGCACTTTTTCCATCAGTGGTATGACCTGTTAATAAAATTTGCATTATGTTGTTTGGCAGTGGCTATTCCACAATCAATATTGTTGCATAAATATGCATGTAATATAATGTTCGATGTGGCTGCTTCTGTTTGTGGAAATATTATGCTGGTCATAGTTTTGCAATTCCTTGGTCAATAGTTTTGCAATTTCTTTTAGGAAAATCATAAAATTTTAACTGAAAATGTATACAGGCATTGAGTTTTTTTTTTTTTTTCTTTTTTGCATATGTTATTTTGTAATTAAAGGACTTAATAATGTCCATAATCAATTGAAGTTTTGTCTGCCGCGATAGGCCGATTAACAGAAGGAAGTTTAGATGGGGCTTTTTACTTAATTGGGATTAAAAAATAAAATTACCAATATAGGCAGGAATGAAAAGTATTTTTCCACATATGTTAATTTCAGTCACGTGGATGAATTGGGGAGTCACAGTGACACTCAAACAGTCGACCATATGATAACCGTGTGAATCACACTCAAACCAGTGGTTCATTACTTAAGTGTTTAAATTTTTTTTTTGTTGTGTTTTATTTTTTTTAATAATAGATTTGGTGTTAATTGTCTGCATTAATGGCTAATCATTCATACTAATGATTTGCCTGATCGTTTGTATGACTAGTGATCAGTAATAGGCACAGACATTAATTGCTAGTCATTCTAGTGATCTGTATAAATCCTGCCATGCCCAGCTTAGCTACATGTCCAGCTCTCACCTACACGCCTCAGTATTATTTTGTGTATTATTCTACATATGGTTGGTAGTTTGAGTGTCGAATATACGGTAATTAATTGGTCGTCGATTTGAGCGTCTCATCTGCTGACCCCTCAATCCAGCCATGTGGCGAAAATTAGCATATAGGGGAAATATTTTTTATATCCGCCTATATCGGTAATTTTGTTTTATAACTTATTTAAGTAAAAATTCCAATAAGAAGCCACCTAAAAGTTAAAAAGTGAATATTTTGGGCATCTTATAGTTTGAGATGTATGAACTTTTTCTAATTTTGGAATTAAGCTTCTTTGAATGTTGATTTTATAGTATTGAGCTTCTCAACAATGTTTTTGCTACAAGCTATTTTTTAATTTAATGTCATGCTCTATTATCCTTTATTTATTAGATAACATAGTAGGATTATGCAATCTTTTGTTTGGTCTATAATAGAATCAAACAAGCTTGAATCATTAAAGATCGGATAAAATATGAGTGTGTTTGGAATTGTTGTTAGATGTTTAAAAAATAGATTTAAAATTATTTTGATTTAATTGACTGATTGTTTTTTAATTTTTTATAAATTTTTTTCTCAAACATGCTTCTGAAAAAAATATCTATTTACTTGTATTTTTTCAAAAGCAATTTTTAAAATTTAAAAAATTTAAAAATAAATTATTTTCTTCAATAGCACTTTTACTAAACGGATTATATATATATATATATATATATATATATATATATATATATATAATTTCATTTTCTTTATGAAAAAAATTTATTTACAAATTATAAAATTGATTTTTTTAATTTGTAGTCGAATGAATGAAAGATAAATGGGATGAGAACGTTCACCAAATTAATTTTCTTACCATATAGTATCAAAATCAACATTTTTATTTTGATTTAAACAGTTATTATTCTGAGAATCTGTAAACGGATAAGGAAAAAAGAAGTCTTCTATTTAGTTATGATTAAGATAAAGAAAAATTGGATAGTTCTATATTAAAAATTGAAGGGGGTGGGGTAATTTCTCTCTTGTGACATAATTTCTTGAACCTGGGAAAATAATTGTGGCATGTGCTTAAAGAAAAGGCAGATGAAGCGATTGTATAGGACTAGGTATTTTTTATTAAAAAAAAAAACAGGGTATTTTGATGACAATGGAAAATAGATTTTTTTTAGATTAGACAATTATATAAATCTGATTAATTATATGAAATAACCATGTGAGCAAATTAAAAATAAAAAAAAAGTTACAGTTCAATTTCAAATAAAGTTTAATTGATACTTTCCACCATAGTGAAACATTAGAAATTTGATATTCATAACATATTTACTTGAATATTTCCATTGTTTGTCAGGCTGACATAAGGTATGCATAATGATGGGTTTTTAATTAAATTATATATTAGTCAATCCTGTTAATGTCATGCCAACTAAAATCTAACTATTACTTTTTCAAGTATTATTTACTTTTACAACTTGATTAATAAAATAATATCAAATTAATCTTTCACAGATTGGTTTTTCTTCCTTAGTCTGTTCTTATTTTAACCACTGCATATGGCTTTTCCAATGATGACATTATCAAGGTTATCAAATTCAGTTCAGTCAATGAAATAGAAAAGACCGCAGATTAAAAGTTTAAGATTTAATCGGGATTGAACCGGTTTATGTAAACTTTTCTAAAAATATAACATATCTCATATATAATAAAATATAACATGTTCCATACATAATAAAATATAGCATAATTTATACAAAAAAAATTTTCATGCACAAAAAAGTAATGTTCTTAATTTAATTAATATATAATCACATCCAAATTAAAATAAAAAAAATTCAATAATAAAAATTAAAAAATTATTTTAAAAGTTTTTCTTTTCTTACCAATATGATAATCATTATTTGAGATTATTGTAATTAATATTTCCATTAAGTTTATAGTTTTTTTAAATTATATAATTATTATTTATGGTATTTATTCTCAATATACTTTTAAATAAATTTGTATTTATTTGTTAATATAAATCTCAAAAATAATTCTTTAATAATATTGTATGTTAATAATAAATATATAAATATTAAAATTCAAATTTATCATAAATATAACTCTTGTGAATAATTAAAATTAATATTTTTATGATATATATTACTAATATTAAAATTCTATGACAAAAAATACTATTAATTGTATATAATTATTTTTAAATGAATTTTTTATAAAATAGGAATGATTTATTTCAATTATTTGAATAATGTGTATTAGTAATAAAAATATAAATAAGTAAATATAAGATAATTATTTATATATATATATATATATATATATATATATATATAAAGTTATATATGTTAAACAAATGGTAGCATTAGGCATAGTGGTAAGTTGTGGGCTGCATTATTCTTTGTTTTTGAGTTCAGTGCCAACAGAAGCATTTGTCCCTTTTTTTTTCAATAAAAACAAAACCGGTGCACGGTGAAAGAACCAGCCCGGCTTAAGGGCCGGTTTCCGGTTAAACCGGTTGACTTTAATAACCATATTATATATATTTTGATGGGTATATGTGACAAAATAATCAAAATGATTGATTATAAAAATTAAATTTATTTTAATGATTTGACATTGTGGCCCTCGAAATGCAATGCGTCTCCTGAAACTCCAAGTTTAGAGCACTAATCTTTTGTATTATAAAGGTAATCCGGCAAATTCAAGGTGTTGTCCTATTCAACTTGGCAGTAGTGTCACATTCATATATGATACAATATGTGTAAAATATTGATGGTTGGATCTTAATTTACATATATTTATTTTTTTTATCTCTTTAATTATAAATAGATATTTTTTCTAAAAAAATTAATTTATTAGTTAATTTTCTATTATGTTGATATTTAATATTTTTTGTTATCAATATATATGAATAATTATTTTTTAATTTTCTAATCCGCTCTTGATTAATTAAGTGTATATTAAGAAAAAGGTGTAGTCCCAATTTTATTAATTACTTTTAAATTAGTCCAACAATAAAAAGAAATATACTTTAGTGCGAGGAAAGGATTTGTATCTTAGAATTTAGCTATATATGGGTTTGGCTAGCTGAATATTTTTCTTTTTGATATCAACTTCACGTGTAAAATTAGTCCTAAATTCATCTGACCAATTTGATCAATCTTAAACACAGACATGAAATTTTATATTTTTCTGCTATTAAAATCGGAAGAGAAAAATCTTAATTAAGGCCAATCACTTGCGATACTTTTTTGTTGTACATTTCTTTAACTAATCTTTGTACAGATTTGTGAGAGTTGTGTATTATTTATTTGGTAGCTTAGCTTAACTTTAGTTTTTTCAGTACTTAGCACAGTCCGCAAAGGTTATCTTTTTGTATAGCTGATTTGTTATAGTTTCATTGGTAGCATTAGTTGTTAATTTTTTATATATAGAGATTGACGGTTATTGAAGATAGTATCATCATTTTTCCAATCTTGTTGTGAGCTACATTTTCTTTTTTCTGAGTTCTGAGATTTCTTATTCATGGCAAGATTGATTTGCTGATTTAACAATCAATTCATGGTATCATAGCAGATGTTAATTCATAGATTGCTGCTTTGATTTGGTAATTCTTGGAAGTTTTTTTTTTCTTCTTTTAAGTGATTATTGGATTTTTTTTTTTTTTGCGATTGCTCTGTTCTTTCTTCTATCAGTCGAATGATGAAACACAACGGTGGAGAGCTCTAATGCAAAATTGATTGAATTCATGACTGGTTTAAATGATACTTATAACATGGTAAGGAATCATATCCTAGTCATGGATCCTTTGCTGACAACAAACAGGACTTATTCGATGTTGATGACTGTTCAAAAGCAAAAGGAAGTGAATATGCAAGGAAAACTTCAAGAGAATAATGCTATGCTAGTAACTAAAAGTGTTGCATAGAGAGGGGGAAAGAATAATAAGGAGAAATGTGATCAATTTTTGTGATTTTTGTAATAACTATGGGCATACTAGATAAACGTGTTTTAAGATCCATAGGTACCTTGCTTGGTTCAAAGAAACGAGAGAGAAAGTTAAAAGTCAAAAAGAAAGAGGGATTATGCCAACATGACTGAAAGTGATGCATATGAAACACATTTGGATGGCCAAATTTCTAATCAGATCAAAAAGGGGGATAATTGGCAGTCCATGACATAAAATATACAACAAGAGATAGCAAAATTCATAAAAGGGAAGTATGTATTAGAAGAGCAACATGTGAACTTTGCTCATAATGCTGGTGTTGAGTATGCAGGTGATGGAAAATATCATTATGCTTTTAATGCTCTTGGCTTTCTTGAGTTAGGCTCTTGGATTGTTGACACTGGTGCATTAAGTCACATGTGCTCCAGTATCAACTTATTGCAGGATGTCACTAAAACCAAAACCAAAATGCTACTTTACTTACCTAATGGTTCTGTAACTCAGGCCCAACATATAAGATCAATTCGTTTGCACCCTAGCTTGACTTTAACAGATGTTCTTCATGTGCCAACTTTCAAGTATAATCTTTTATTAGTAAATAAGCTCATTAAAAACAACAATATTATTTTGACCTTTTATCCTAATTTTTGTCTGTTACAAGACTAGATAATTAAAGAGCTAATAGCAGTTGGAGAAGTGCTTGGAACTTTATATGTCCTGAATACCAATTCCTTTTTTTATTGAAATAATTTACAAATATAGACATTTACCGTTCTCTACAAATTCTTGTAATTTAATTGCAAAACCAGACAACATTTCTATTTTTGAACCTTTTACCTTCTTTAGGTCCATAAACAAGAATACTATTTCAGTGAATAATGGCAGCAAAGATTGGGTTATGCTTCTGTGACTTTGATGAAACATTCGTCTTTTGTAAACTCAAATGCTATAATAGATGTTTGTGATACTTGTCATGAAGCTAAACAAACAAGATTGCCATTTGCAGTAAGCAATATACAAACTAAGGCAGTTTTTGAGTTAGTGCATGTAGATTTGTGGGGGTCTTATAAAAAGGCAAACACTAGTGAGGCACATTATATGTTGATTATCGTGGATGATTATAGTAGAGGAATTTGGATCTACCTACTAAGTAGTAAAGACAAGGTGTTTACCATGCTGTTTAGTTTTATTTCCATAGTTAGAACACAATTTAGTAGTCAGGAGAAGGTCATAAAAAGTGACAATGGTTTGGACTTTATAATTAGAGAATGTGCTAATTTGTTTGCTAAAGCAGGTATTATACACCAGAAGACTTATCATTACTCACCCCAACAAAACGGGGTAGTAGAGATGAGGCATATACAATTGTTAGAAATTGCAAGGCCTTTACTATTTTAATCTCACTTTATAAATTTTGGGGGGAATCTGTTCTCACAACTACATACATTGCTAATAGATTGCCCAACTCAATTTTACATTGGACATCTCCTTATAAGGTATTATACCAGAGGAAACCAAATTATGATACATTAAGGACTTTTTGTTGTTTATGCTTTATTACTCGCATACAACCTCATAAAGATAAATTGAAACCTAGAGCTTTTAAAGGAGTGTTCCTAGGATATAGTCATGAGCAAAAAGGGTACATAATATTATTATTGCATAATAAGGCAATAGTTACATCAAGAGATGCACAATTTTATGAGGATATCTTTCCTTATAAATAGGACACGGAAGCTGGCTCCCCCAACTTAACAGTTTTATCTGACCTCCCACAACTTGTACCTTCAGAACTAGACAATACACATATTTCCATACCATCACCAACACCTATCATCCATAATAAACCATATATTAGTACTGTACACCATGTAGAACCCTCTCACCCCTATATTCCAATTAGAATCAATCCACGAACTAAACAACAACCTACTTGGATGCAAGACTATGTATGCCATTCTATGCAACGCACTTCTTCACCTGCAATCAACTGAGTGGTTAAATTTGGTTCAAGTAATATATCCTTTACTCATCAATATTTTCCTTATGTTACTTCCCTTCACTTCTCAGTTTTCTATTTGGCTTTTCTTGCTAATTTGACACAAATACATAAGCCTACTCATTATAAACAAGCAATCAAGCGTAAGGAGTGGGTGGAAGCTATGAATAGTAAACTGGAAGCACTGAAAACTAATGACACATGGGAGATCACTAGTTTACCAAAAAGTAACGAACCCATTGGATTTAAATGGATTTATAAGATGAAGTTTAAGGCTTATGGCACGCTCTAATCAAGTTTACAGATTGAAGAGGTCACTTTATGGCTTGAAGCTAGCATCTTGCCAATGGAATGCTAAATTTACAAATCAGTTGATTGTTTTTTATTTCTAGCAATGTGATCCTGATAATTTTCTTTTCATAAAATAAAATAATTGTCAGTTCCTTATGCTTATTGTCCATGTCGATGATTGCTTGTTGACTGAAAATTCAGAAAGTGGCATGGCAGAAGTGAAACAATCTCTTCATCACCAGTTTACTATCAAAGATTTGGGATATGCTAGATATTTCCTAGGACTAGAAATAGCTCATTCAAATATTGGTACTTATCAGCCTCAGAGGAAGTATATTCTTGACATCTTACATGACACAGGTCTGATGTGTTCTAAACCTGCACATACTCCATTGCCAAAGGGGTTTAGGTTTGCTACTGATACTCCCAAGCTTTCAGCCCAGAACCTAATAGGAGGTTGGTAGGGCATTTGTTATGCTTGAATATGACACGACCAAACATTATATATAGTGTATAATAATTGAGTTAGTTTGTGTCTGATCCCTGTCAAACACATTGGAATGCAACCCTATATGCAGTGAAGTATTTAATGTATACTCCAGCACAAGGGCTCTTTTATCCCTTGCACAACAGTTTCCAGCTTATGGCATATAATGACAGTGATTAGGCCTCATGCCCAACTACAAGAAAATCATTACGTGGTTATTGTGTTTTCATAGGGAATGTTTTGATTTCTTGGAAAAGTAAAAAAAATAAGCTACTGTTTCTCGTTCTTCTTATGAAGCATAATACAGGAGTATGTGATCTGCTGTGTGTAAGCTTAAATAGTTATCTTACTTGTTACAGAGCATGCAAATGCCAGTTCATACCCCAATTCCCTTTTGGTATGATAACAAATCAGTCATTCATATTTCAGAAAATCTAGTATTTCATGAGCGTAGCAAACACCTAGAGATTGACTGTCACATAGTGAGGAATAGTTCAAAAAGGGATTATAGCATTGCATAATGTTAACACTAAATTTTCAAATTGCTGACATTCTCATAAAGCCATTTTTGGGGGCCACAATTCATGACAATAATTGGCAAGTTGGGGATGATAAATCCTCGTCACCCTCCAACTTAGGGGGGATGTATAAATTTGTGAGAGTTATGCATTATTTTTTTAGTAGTTTACCTTAACTTTAGTTTTTTCAGTAGTTGCACAATCAGCCAAATTAGTTATCTTTGTATAGCTAATTTGTCATAGTTTTATTGGTAGCATTAGTTGTTAATTCTGTATATATAGAGACTGATGGTTATTGAAGATAGTATCATTATTTTTCCAATCTTGCTTTGTGCTACATTTTTTTTCTCTGAATTCTGAGATTTCTTGTTTGATTTATGGATTTAACAATCGATTCAATCTTATTTTTCCCTTTTGAAAGAAAAATAAAATAAAATAAAACATCAATTCTATCAATGAAAAAGAGAAAAAAAAAAGGCTTAAAACATTATTTTCCCTTTTTAGCATTTCTCTATTCTATTGTTGGTGTTTTTGTCAGAAATGTTTACTATAAATTAATTATAAACCAAAAGAGAGCTAAAAGAATTTTTTTTTTTTTCCAACTATCTAGTAATCTTATTCATGCATGTAAGCTTATTAAAGGGGACAGTTACTATTTTATCTCATATCTTGGAAGTTGATTTTTTTTTTTTATCGTATTATGCGATGCCATATGCAATTTAGTTCCATCCAATGATAATTAAGAGTTAATTAATATTAATTATTGTTATGTTTGACACTTCTACTGCCTCATTTTGGCACAAAATGTGATATTGATAACATTAATTGAAAAATTCAAATTTGTGATTGCAAAAGAGTATAATTAATATATATGAGAAAGAGAAAGTCAACAAAATGAGGAACCAAATATGTTATTGTTTTCAACTAAATGCCACAACGTACATGACAAAAGAATGTGGTATCATAAGCCATCAATTTTTTCTCCAAAAATTACATATATATAAAAAAAAATTGACCCGCCAAATTAAACATAAGAAACATGAGATGCCATTAATAAGTCTCCAACTAGCTAACCTACCAAAAAATATTAAATTTCCACTATAGCCCTTCTCCTTTCCATCATCTTCAACGTGAAGATGATGCACAATTTTTTTTTTTTAATTATCTCCATGGTCCCTAAAATTTATATATTTATAAAGAAAAACTAAAAGTCAAAAAAATTATTGAAAAGGTCTATGGAAGGAGTAGGAGAAACGAAGGTTGAAGGACTAGGCATTAAACTACCTTCTATAAAATTCATGTTACCATGAACCACCACTGGGCTCAAATCATGAAGGAAGCTTGGCATATTTGGATCGGACGGCGGAGAAAAAAAGTTGGGTGATATCGGAGGAAGCAAAGTAGGCCCCGGCGACAGAATTCCAGGGAATGAATAATTGCCTGATCTTTCCATGACTTGACTCATATCAATTCCTTCCAAAAAACCCACATCTCCGATTGCCTGCTGCGGCGGTATCATCTTTTCCTTCTGCGACTTCGCTTTCTCCATCGCAGCGTACCTTGCTGCCGGCGAGATTGCACCACCGTCATTGTTGAAGGGGTTGGGTGCTGTATTGTAAGTAGTCGAGATTGAAAATGAAAAAGTAGTAGAAGAAGAAGAAGAAGATGATGACCCTGTTAGGCGTTGAACTAGGCTCATAAAGTCACTAGGGTTTGTGTGGATCACTTTTGGTGAAACTGTGTAGATTATGACCGGCGGCCGTGGCTGCGTCTGCTGATGGTATTGCTGCGGTGGCTGTGACGGTTGCGGTGCCACCGGAGGTTTCTTGATCTTGTGTGAATCCTTGCAGAGTTTTAGTGCTGGTGGTCTTGGGCCTTGAAGTTCTCTTCTTGGAGATCTGCTTACAGGAAAGTCAGATGAATCCATGTTCAGTTTCGAAGGAAGAAGAAAAAGAAGAAAAGGAAGAAGGTGAAGATGAGGACAATTGTTTTATTATATCGCGTAAATAAGGCTTCTTTATAAAGGGAAGAAGATGAAATATTTAAAGAGAACAAGTCAAAAGATACAAAAAGGGTAAAGAAAAATTGAAAAAAAGAGAGAAAAATATATATAGGCTAGTGTAGTTAAGTGATATATAATTTAGTAAAACATGGCCGGTTTCATGGAGTTATGAATGTTTGAACATGTAAACCCAAACTCCCTATGTGGAAAAGTCATATGCCACATCAGTCAAAAGATGATGATGTAGGATGCCATTTAGGCACATCTATGAGCAACTAAGTATTTGAGTTTTTTCTTGGTTTCTATTTTTTTTCAAATAATAAAATAATTTTATCATTTTCTATGTTTAAAAGGGAAAATTTTTACATAGTCGGAGTCTATTACAATGATTGTAAATTAATACAATAAAATTAAAATATATCAGTTAATTTTAAAATAATTAATATATAATGGATCATTATTAATTAATATATTTTAATTTTATTAAATTAGTTTACAGCAGTAGATTAATATATCTTAGAATTTTTCGTTTAAAAGTTACTGTCGGGTCTTGATATTTTGGATTATTGAACATAACTTTACATGATTTTGAATTTTAGATCAAAGTAGATTAGATATCCTAGCGATGGGCTAGGAACATGGTGTGTATGTGTGTGTGTGTGACTTACTAGGGATGTGAGGTTGACAAAGTAGCAGTTAAGGACTGGGTGATTCATTTGGGTGTCAATTGTGGGGCAGGATTTGACTCGGTTGTTTGATTCTTTTGTTTTTTTTTTAAGCATAATTTATATATTAATTATTTTTTCTTCAATATCAAATTATACAACTATACATACTAATAGTAAAAGAAAATTATGAAACGTCAATATTGCTAGAAATTAATCTTGTAAAAAAATGTTAGGAGATGTTACAAATGGATTCATTACATTAGCAAATGAATCTATTGTTAGAAGTATAATGGGGTGATATTATTAATCCAGTATAAAAAAATTTAATAAAAAAAATTAATGAGCCAATGTGAAATTTGAGATATGTATCTTATTTAGTGTCTTTAAAACAAATTTGTCTCGTAACACCGATGTTTAGATTTATCACTTAACAATACAATTATAAGTTTTTCTATATAAAATTTTCTCAAATTTCTCAATTTTTCTATGTGAGATAACTCACTCTTTACTTTCATTCTCTTTAGCAATGAGTTTACAATGAGTTTTAATTTCTTATTCACATATTTAACATTTTGAGCATATGAATGTCATAATTCATAATCATCATATCAAAGAACACATATCCAGGTCATCCTCCCAAACCGAGTTATATGACTCATCTGAATATCACTTTCAAAATGGTTCATTAACTACAATTGTCAAATAATCCCCCACATGAATAAAAATTGGACAAAAAGTAAGACAAACAAAGTCTTACTATGTAATAGAATTTGACAATTGAAACCTAAATAGGATAGGCATGTGTTACCCTTTGAATATTCCCTTATGAAAGCATATTTATTTATTCGTTATCCAGTTGACATGATATCATTGAACCATTCGGTTGCTTAAGTAAATAATGATATACTCCATACAAAAATCTCTCTTGATACAATTCAGTTTTCATTGTTATATTCATTTTGGCTTTGAACATTTATCTAATTCTGTGAGAATTTTAGAGAATTGAGTTTCACATAATTTTTCTTTGAAGCGGTCTCACTTCTCTCTCACATAGGTGATATCTTACTCATAAGTATCATTAAAAACATAACTTAACCTTACTTCAATAATATCATTAGTTTAACCCCCACAATGATATTACGTCTTTACAATTAGGTTATCCTATTGAACTTAAATTTTAGGACCTCCAGTCAACTAAGTTGGGTTTTCTTTTGTATCGACTTGTTATTATCTTATGGGTTTAAGTCACATTCATTTCGATAATTTATCAATTAACTCTCTATTTAGCCTTTTGGTTAGCAATCTACAATGTTATCTTTTGGTTTTACATAATTAACAGTGATAACTCCAGTTGAGAGCAATTGCCTTATAGTATTATGTCTATGACAAATGTGTCTAGACTTAGTAATATGCATGTTACTTTATGTCTTTTCAATTACAGATTGACTATTATAATGTATGTAAATTGGTGGCACGAAAATTTTCCATTTTGGAATATATTCTAAAAAATGGTCATTGAACTTCTTCAACGCATTTATCTAATGCAATAAACTTATATCTATTATGGATCTGGCTATAACAGTTTGTTTAGAAGATTTTCAAGTCACAGTTATACCAACTAGTGTGAACACATAGCCACTAGTAGATTTTAAATCTTTTATATTAGAAATCTAGTTTGCATCACTATATCTTTTTAGGATAGCTAGATATTTGGTATAATGTAATCCATACTCATAAGTATACCTTAAGTACTTTAGTACTCTTACAATTTCTTTTCAGTGATCAATTCCTAGATTACTCGTATATCGACTCAGTTTGCTCACTGCATAGGCAATATCTTGTCTTGCACAATTCATTGAGTATATGAGATTGTCAACTACACACACATAATCTATTTGAGACACACTTTCTTCTCTATTGTTATATAGATAGAGACTCAAGTTCAATAAGGTTCTAGCAAAACTTGAATCATTCTTATTAAATTTACCAAGTATCTTATTAATATAATGTGTTTGACTTAATATAAGTCTATTTGATCTTTTTGAGATTTTTATTTTCGGAATCACATCTGCTAGTCTCATATTTTTCATGTCAAACCTTGAGTTTAACATATCTTTAATAGACTTGACCATCTTGTCATTACTACCAACAATAAGCATGTCATCAATGTACAAATGCAAAATGACATAACTACCACTAATGTCATTGACATAAACACATTTATCTTACTCATTGATTTTAAAACCATTAGACAACATTGCATTATCAAACTTTTCATGTCATTATTTTGGTGTATGTTTCAATCCATATATAGAGTTAACCAATTTACAAACTTTTTTTTCTTGCCTTGGGACAATCAAATCTTCAGGTTGTATCATGTAAATTTCCTCATCTAAATCTCTATTTAGGAAAGTTGACTTTACATCCATTTGATGTATTTCAAGATTGCACAATGTAACCATTGCAATAATCATTCTAATAGAATTTAGTCTTGTTACATGAGAATATGTATCAAAATAATTTAGATCTTCCTTTTATCTGTAACATTTAATCACAAGCCTAGCTTTATATTTATCAATTGAACCATTTGCCTTCATCTTACTTTTGAAGATCCATTTAGATTCTAGCTTACATCTTGGAGATAAATCCACTAGTTCTCAAGTATGATTTTGTATAATAGAGTCTACCTCACTCTTAATGACCTCTTTCCAAATAAGACCTTCTGAAGAGTTTACAACCTCTATATTAATTTTAAAGTTCTACCTCTAGCATGTAAGTCAGAAAATCTGGTCCAAAAGATTTTTTTTATCCTTGTTCTTTTACTATGTCGAAGCCCTATTTCAACTAGCTCAACTTCAAAGTCAAATTCTTCTTCTTGAACTTGATTTTGATTTTGATTATCTTCTGTAATAGTCTCAAGAGTTCATTTGGATATATTTGCCTCTTCTAAAATTTTACAAGGAAATATATGTTCAAAAAATGATGCATTCCTTGATTTTATTATCATGTTCTTGTGTATGTCAGAAATTTTCAATTTAAATACAAAAAACAGATAAACACTATTGTTATGTGCATAACTAATGAAAATACAATCAATTGATTTTGGACTAATTCTTACTTTCTTTGACCCCCACACTTGTAAATATTTACAGGAATATTTTTTTTCTTTCTTTCCATAATTCATAAAAGGTTTTATTTTGTTTGCTTTGGGATACCTTATTTAAAAAGTAATTAGCCAATAAAACAATTTTCCTCCATATGTTCTAAGGCATCCCATAATTTAAAAATGTTACATTTATCATCTCTTTTAATGTACGATTCTTCTTTTCAACCACACCATTTGACAGAGAATAATAAGGTATGGTGGTTTTGTGTATAATTCCATGTTATGCACAAAATTCTCTAAATGGTGATTCATATTCACCACCACGATCACTTCTCAATACCTTAATTTTTCTATTGAGTTGATTTTCAACTTCAATTTTACAGAGTTTAAATTTCTCTATAGTCTCATCCTTGCTTTTAAGCAAATACACATAACACTATTTTATTCAATCATCAACAAATGTGATAAAATATTTATTACCACCTCTTGATTGAACAAATTTTAAATCACATACATCACTGTGTATTAGATCAAGTGATTCAGTTTTTCTTTTAAATATTTGAAAAAAATGATCTAGTTAATTTTGCCTCAACACAAATTTCATATTTATATTTTGAATCTATAAGGAAATTAGATATGTGATTTAAGTTAATTAGCCTTTTTAAGGCATTATAATTAACATCTCCTAGTCTATCATGCCATAAGTTGGAAGACTTAAGAAAACAAGAAGAATATGTATTTTTATTCATATGTTTGACAACAACTATATTAAACTTAAAAAGTCTATCAAAAGCATACCTTCTACCCATATACATTCTACCATTAGATAAAACAACTTTGTCTAACTCAAAAATCATACGAAACTTATGCTTGTTTAGTAGTGAAATTAACACTAACATTTTGGAAATATTAGGCACAAACAAGACATTGTTCAGAGTCAATTCCTTTCCAGAAGTCATTCTCAACACTACTTGTCCTTCATTAAAAAACTTCAGACGTGGCAGAATTACCCATTTTATAGCTTTTCTCTGGTCTTATATTTGAAGGTAAATAACATCTCATGTTCTGAGTATATGTGTCTTGTAGCACCAGTATTAATCACCATTCTTTTGGGTTAGACCCAACTAGATTCACCTCTAATATAACAGTAGCAAGATTAATATCAGAGAGCTCTTGAGTAATATTTTGCAAGATATTACTTTCATTATTCTTCTTTTTCTTTGGAAGCCTGCAATTAGAAGCCTTATGACCAATCTTGTTATAATTGAAGCATTTACCTTGGAATTTATTCTTAGAAACTCCACCTTTGGGTAGCCTTTACCTTAAAAAAATGTAACCCCCTCGCTCTTTTTGAGTTTCTATTGTCTTTCTCAATTCAAAGTATAATAATAAGTTCTTTAATGCTCATCTCTTTTCGCTTATGCTTAAGATAGTTTTTGAAATCCTTCTAGTTGGGGGGTAATTTTTTAATAATGGCGGTCACTTGGAAGGTTTCATTTAAGTTCATTCCATCTGTATGAATATCATAAAAAATAACTTGAAGCTCTTACACTTCACTTATCACAGTTTTGGAATCTATTATTTTATAGTCAAGAAAATATTCCATCATAAACTTTTTGGCATCGGCTTCTTATATTTATATTTTTGATCCAAAGATTTTTATAATTATTAGGCATTCTTTATCCCACTGTACACATTGTACAACGAATCATGCATCTCATTCATGACAGAAGTCCGACACAAAAAATCGAAATGATACAAACTATCATAAGTCATCCTCATTTGGACATCTTATTTATCCTCATTCAGAGTAGGAGTATCATCAGTCAAGAACCGTGTAATGTTCAAAGTGGTCATATAAAACAACATCTTTTGTTGCCACCTCTTAAATTTAACCCATTAATTTTTTTTTGTTTCTCTCTATGATTCACAAGCATTGTGACAAGTACAACAAGAGAGACAACTTGTGTAGCAATAACTGATGGCCATTGGAAACCATCCTGAACATTGATAGCAATTATCATGTTCTCTATTTCTGAAACAGAACAACTGAAATATTAAATTTCAACAAAGCCAAATACTTTGATTAACAAATTTACAATTTTTTCTTAAGATTGTTAGAAATATAATGTGGTTGTATTGTTAATCTAGTATAAAGAAAGAGAATGAAAAGGTCAATGAGGCAATGCAAAATTCGAGGCATGTGTCTTACATAGTGTTCTTAGTTCACCGACGTTTGTCTCACATGATACAATGGATATAAAAAGTAGAGTATGAAACCCCTATCACAACGAACTAATATTGTGTCCCTCTCATAAAAAGAAGGAAGAGGAGAAGAAATTTTTTTATCACAACCAAAATGTTCATTCAACATGAATATATTCATCCATTTATACCAAAGAGAGAGGAGAGAGAAAATAATTGTGATTTTATCCTCCATTAAGGCTGCAATTTAATCAAAATTAAATTTGTAACTTTAGCCTATTGAATTTTGTAACTTAAGAAACTACAAAAACTCAAAAGTCAAATTCTGAAAAATGTCTATGTCGAGCACGTGACACAACACCACAAGCGCGATGACCTATACAGGTTATCTCATTGTCGTGGGCATGATGAAATGTTATGCACTCGAATTTTCCATAGATCACTATCGCAGGGCGCATGATAGTTGTATTCGACTTTATGTCATGGTCGTGACAACTTTCCCACTTGTTTAATTTTCCAGAAATAAATAAAAAAAAAAGTTGGATTGGGCCTGGACAATGGTATTTCGACTCAATATTCATGTGCATATATTGCACGCCTACTTATTAGTCTTGATTCGGTCCATGAATTTAGATTCCTTGCGTCTGTGCAGGCAAGAGATAGTCTTTCAAGCTACTTACTTAACAATAGAAAAATAAGTTTTTCTATATAAACTCTTCCCTCAACTTCTCATTTTTCTTATGTGGGATAACCCACTTTTCACTTTTATTTTCCTTAGTAAAAAGCTTACTTTAAACTTCAATTTCTTATTTACATATTTATTATTTTAGGCATATGAATATCATAATTCATAGTATCATGTCAAAGAATACATATTCTGATCATCCTCCTAAATTGATTTATGGGATTCACCCAAATATTACTCTTAAAATGACTCATTAATCACAATTTTTCAACAACTATATGTATAGAATTTGTTTATTAAGTATGTGCAGTAGCATAGTTTCCATATATGCTAAACATTCCTATTAAGAAAAATCCCACATCGAAAATTTAAGAAATAAAAGAAAGACTTATAATTATGGTGCAACTAACTTTAGATTAACTTAAATCATTTTAAAATAACGGTAAATCCACAATTATTAGGTTTAATTCTCTAAGTTCATTTAATTATAATATAGTATTAGAATCATGAGAGGACTAATTATTGCATAATTGTGTACTCTTGAGTAAAATTTAAGATCCAAGAAGTAGAAAAACCTAAATCAAAGAATAAATAAGTACGTGGCTCAAGAATGGTGAAAAAGCACAGACAAAAATATTGGATTAAACAAGTGATAACTAAGATAAAACCAACTATACTTAAAGGGGTACTAGTATGAAAAACATTTTATGTTGAAGGTTATATGTGTCGGTCCCAAAAACATATAGAGAACACGGTGACATTTTTGTAATTAAGTATTAAAGATATATAGAATATGCATCAACTTTTATTTAATAACAAACGTGTAAAAATATGTGACTGGTATTTAAATAAATAGATACGTATGTATAAATTTTATGCATATTTTATTTATTTTTGATAGGCGTATATTGCCTTATAAATATGTATCTACTTTTAATAATAGCTAGAAACGTGATGGCTTGTTTTATACATCTATTTTCATTTTTGACAGATATATAATTGCTTTAAATTAGGGTATATTGCAGTTTATCACTTATACTCTGCAACTTTCAAAGACAAACATCCATTCTCTCGACTATGTTATTAGTTTCATCGCAATGTCGGAACCATTGCTGCTCCTGTTCGCAATACCATTACACTTCCATTGCAACCCAGAACCGTTCGTTAACACCATTGATGCCCCGTTTGAGCCCTATCGCTACTCCATTTTGCGAGAAAGATGCTACCACACCTTGACATTTTCCAAGTTAGTTTTTTCTCTTTTTTCTCATCTAATGAAATTTGTATAAAGATTTTTTACTTTGAACATTGCTTTGGATTCCCTCGAATCTAACAATAATACGCAATCCCTCTTAATTTGCAACAAGAATATGTATACATTGAGATTAAGTAGAATAAAATCTTGGTAAATACAAAAGCAACAAAATTGTTGAATGTTGTTCAATAATATATTATATTTGAGATTTAAGAAATACTCCAGCTATTTTGATATTGAGTTTCATCTTGAAAACCATTGCTACTTTATCTAAAAATTTATTAAGTAATCATAGAAGTAACTTGAAGACAATTCATTTACATAGAATAACTTGTGTATTAAGTACTTGTAAATTTGAGGTAGGTTATAAATATTGAATCAAATTATAAATTATTAATGATTGTTGCATGTAAATTCTCATAATATTTTAAAAAAATATAGAATAAACCTTTATCAATTATAAAAATCAGGCACATAGAACATGATTATATGCGCTAACTTTTATAATAATATATGCGTATATGTGCATTGTCAAAAAGACAAACATATAAAGTCTATATTATACGTGTTTCTTTCATATGCGTATACCTATTAACAAATGCATAAAGTTCAAAACGACAGACACGTATAACCATTTTATGTATTAGTGGAGAACGTTAAGGAGAATCCCACATCGAAAATTTCAGAAACATCAGAATGATTTATAATTATGGTTAAGTAATTTTAAAATAATAGTAAATTCATAATTATTAGGTCCGACTGTCTAAACTTATTCAATTCTAATACATCCTACATAAAATAATTTTTCTTATATAGTCTCAAAATATAAGGGACCGAACCAAAAAAATAAAAAACATTTTTCAGTTTTATTTCTCAACTTGTATTATATTATTAAAATACAAGTTTTAAAAGGAAATTCAAAATTATATAATTTAAATAAATATTTTGAGCAATTATTAATATGTAGACGTGGTTTAAGTAAGAATTTTGCCCAATTAAATTTCAAAAACTACAATAAAAAGGGGCGACATTTGATTTAGATGGAGAATGTGATAATGTTACGAAATGCATATGTTTATCCTGTGTGGCTTTTGGTTTCTTAAAGAGCATTCTGTTGGCATGATTGAAGATGAAAAAACATTGCATACTCTTTCAATTTATGGCTGTTTTTTGTGCAACAAGATCGAAATGAGTTTATTTTCCATGCTGTCTTTTCTATATACTGTTTTATTTATTTATTTTAAATTTGTTTTTCCATCTATCTTTAATAAACAATGCCAAGGTGCTTTGAAGTTTTACTGCAAAGCCTTTCAACTGAGGTTATTTAGATTTTGTTTCTATGTGGAAGCATTAAAATGTTGGTTTTTCTCTGATTTTCCTGCGATATAATTTTCACTAAACAGCTCTTCTTTGTTTCTTCCTCTCTCTCTCTCTTTTCTGATCTTGAAATTATTTCTATAAACCAGCTTGAAAACAAAATTGATATAATGGTGTTGCTAAAACTTTTGACTTTTCTGTTGCAGTGAAACTTGAAACTTCAATAGCAACGCCATAGAAAATAGGAGAGTAGAAGCCAGGATTGTAGTCAAAGCTAAGAAATCAACATGTCTAGCCACAACTTGTTCAGCGTATCCGCGTATGCATCCCCATCTCTTTATTACAAAAAGTGGCACTTATGATAGGAAACATGCACAAATCCCTGAATTATACATATTTTATTAAGTCTTTAAATTTTTAATTTTATAATTTTCTGAAGTTTATGAACAATATGGGAACTGAGTAAATGGGTTGCGACGGAGATGGCAAAGGTCAATTTCAAGATAGTTGAGGAAGAAATAACGAGCTGTTTACTTTTCAAGAGAAAATTTGAGTTTTAAGTCAAATTTGGAATCGAGGAAAAAGGAAAAATTGACACTATATCATACGTGTTATTTGAGTTGTGTGAGAGGTTTACTTCAAGTTCAAATAAATTTGAGTGATTGTAGAGTGCCAAAGTTTAAACGAATGAATATTAAAATAATATATCATATTTCCAAAAAAAAAAACAAGATAATAAGAATGAATATTAAAAAAAAGTTTATTTTTTTTATTACTTCATGTGGCTAAATTCGAATCTCATTGAAGGGTTAAATTTTCAAATTCAATTTTTTTTACTTTAAAAATCTTGAGAAAAAAATGGAGAAATAAAAAGGGGTAAAAACAAAAGGTCAAATCTGGCAACAAAATCGAAGCTTTGACTAGACCTACAAAATATCAAAATTGAGGTGAAATTGATGATTTAAATTAATTGAAGTTGGAGAAGGAGGAGAGGAAGCCAACTTGAAAATTTTTTGATTTAGAATTTGTATTTGTAATTTGACTTGAGTTGTGCGAGTCAAGAGTCAGATAGCTACGATTTACCTAATGGCAACTGTCTGATTCCATGCAAATTTCATCCATTTGATAGTTATAGTTCGTTGACACTTTCCTCAATTGAAGAAAAATAAAAATTGAAGGACTCAATAAAACATAATTAGAAATAAATATTTGATTAATAAGAAAGCAAACTCAAAACAGCGAAAGGGCCAAAAAATTAATTTATCTAAGAAAAATTTGAGAAGTACTGTATTGGATTTGTCAATTTCCCTTCTATTTATTTTCATCCTTTGTCATGGATTAGAAAATTTATAGATTCAAAGACCGATGTCTTAACTAACTCTAGATTATTAGTTGCAGAAAAAAGAAACAACAACCCAAGATGTGAAACGACTACAGAATGACATCTCGATCAAATTCTATTTAAATTTCATGCACAAATATATAAAATTTGAAATGCAAAATTGATTGGCTCATTTATTAATTTTCAGAAAGGGACGGTGGTACTTGGTTAATTAGAACTAATTTGAATTCTCAAAGAGATAAAAAATAATAATTAAAAAAAAAAAGAATGAGTCTAGTAAAGAGATTAGCAATCACTTTCTCTACCCTTAATTCAAATATAAGAAGATTAATTAGGATATATAATAAATTAATATACAAATAACTTATATTAATATATATTAATTAAGACGTACGACATATACATCAAGACTCAAGACACAGGGTTGAACCCATCTCAGGCAGAAATGGTCTCCAATTCTTAATTCTTGTCAAATCTGAGTTAAACTTGAAGAAAATAAGAATATGGTTGCAGATAAATTCAAAGATGAATTATGCTAAACTTTGACACAGTCTATGTTTTCTCCTTTTTTCTTCATATATTATTATTATTATTATTATTATTATTATTATTATTATTATTATTATTATTATTATTATTATTATTATTATTATTATTATTATTATTATTACTGCTGCTACTTAGTGTCCATTTGGTTCTGCTTTTAGCAATCTAACAAACCTAAAGTTGTGTTAGACATTTGATTAAACCAAAATAAAAGTCATCCGTTAAAAAATTCAGTTGCCAATATTTAGAATTTGCATTAAAAACTGATTTTTTTAATAAAAACATAAAATTTTCAGTTTTTTATATTAAAAAACTAGCTTTTAGATATTTAATAAGTAAAATAATTTTTAATTAGTACTAAGATCGATTTATAATGATTTTTTATTGGTTAAAAAATTTCTATTATCTATTATATTTTTTTAATCAATTATTTTTTATGTTATATATATAATATGAATTATGAACAAATAAATAATTAGTATATGTATCACATTAATAATATAATATAATTATTAATAGTTATTTTATAAATTATAATTGATTTTTAACAATGGAATTATCATATATTTTAATTGATTGCGAGTTGACTAAGCTAACAACTTACCACTGTCTCTAACCGTTAACACCTGATAGCTGGATTGAACCAACAAGCTCTTAAAATGAATAAGCATATTTTGGATTAAAATTCTTTGTTACATTTGTATATCGAGAAGACTTTTTTTTTTCTTTTGGTGCTAATGGTAATCCTCAATTATTTCAATCAAAATTATTAATCAATGATGTTAATTTCAGGCGCAAATGAGATTGAGAAGGATAAACTCTTAAAACAGAATTATAGATTACATAAAATTTCATTGTTTTTTTTTTTGAAGCACGTGTATATTTATGTTGGTTATTTGTATATCAATAAGCATAGAATATGTTTTATTTCACGAAATATTTATATTAATTTTTAATAATTGTAATAATTATATAAATTAATATGGAACGAAAAAAATTAATTAAATAATCACATACAATTCTTATGTTGTATTATAAATTCAATTTTTTTTTAAAAGTGCAATTATATTTTTTTATGTATAATTCAAAAAAAATTTGGCCATTTAAATGAATAATACACTGTCCATAATAATTTACGGTGAAATAAAGCACGGCATCGTGTGAATATTGGCTACATCGGAATACGTTGGTCCAATCTTTCCTTGAAATATGTAAATATTGGCTGAATTTGGGCTAGTGCCCAACATTTCTCGGTTACGGTTACTTTTTTTTCCTTTGTTTTTTTTTGTGAAATCGATGAAATGCAATAACTAAATTATTATTTAAAATAAAACGTGGGAAAATTAATATGGCTTTTATCTAAGAAAGTAAGCCAATATATATTCACTTAGTCAGGACATGCCACATCAAAAAAAAAAAAATTGAGGATTACCAACTTCAATAAAACCTTCTTATTAATATTTTTCTGGGTAATTGATAATTTTTATATTATTTGTGGCCAACATTATATATGTTTTGACATTTTGATCCTTATTATATTGGTCATTAATGGATTCATTAGATTTGAGTCACTTGGTCTTCATAGGCAAGTTACAGGCTAATAAGTTACAAAGTGGGCCATTTAATATATTTATCATTGATAAAATAAACTAGCTCTGCAGGAGGTTAGCCGCCTATCCTAGATCTTCCCATTTTCAAAAAGATCCCAGGCTCGATCTGGTTTAGTATCAAGGTGGTTCTCTTTCTCTTTCTATATATATGGCACGATATCGTTATGATCAATTAATGGGACTTTAGCCGGAAAGTGTTCTTGCCTCTATCATTAGCTCGGGTAGTCCCCGTTTATGGTGTTTTAGTCACCACTCAATGGCTCCCTTAATCATGTGCGAGGAATTTCCCTCTTGAGTAATGGGAAGCGGGCTAGCCCCCGAAACTAGCTTAATGTAGTCATTTTGTTCAACATAGGCACCATAATTGAATGAGTGTAACATAGGAGACCTATAACTTTTTTTTACCTTAAATTATTATAAACTAGTTTTCAGCCACAACATATATATAACCCAGTTTCAATTACTTCATCAGGGCTCCACTTGTTCTTTCTACAATACAGTAGTACTCACATTATGGATACAAACGAGAATGCTGGAGTGTGAGTGAATTTCACATACCGTTAAAGCACAATAATATCTACAATTTTAATTTGTAACACAAATATATTCATCACACAATAATATCTACTGTAATACTAATATATTCCAATTTTAATTCTTTTTAAACAAATTATAGAAAATTCATGAAAAATATTTTTAAATTACAATAAAAAATAAATTTTTAAAAAATTAATAGTTTACTCTCCTGTTGAATAATATAATATTCATTTATTTGATACTGTATGAATTTCAAATATTATAATACAATATACCACATAATTTTTTATGCTTGAGATATTTTTGTATGAATTTTTTAGAATTTCATATACAGTTTAATGATATTTTATAAGAATTTAGAATTTATCTAGTACATTCAAGTATCAATATTCTTAATTATTATCTCAAATAATATTTTTATTAAAAAAGAAAAGATAAACTCACTTTTATTTCTAGTTGTAATTTATTAAAATTCTATAAAAAAATTTCTTTAATTTATTAAAATCTATCAGAAATTTTCTGTAATTTATTTATTTTTTTCTGTTATTACTGGTTTGCAGGTAACCATCGATGATCAGGTCATCTCCGAACGAAAGCCTGTATAATTTTTTTATTTATAAATTTTAAAAAAATCCTAAAAACACAAATTTTAAAATCTTCACACAAACTTAAACCCTAAATAATCTCAACACTATGACGGCAGCTAGAACGCGAAGAAAAGGAGCGAATCGTGATGGAATCGAGCGGTGGATTGCTCATGTTCAACGAGTGCGAGAAGGTGAGTTTTTTGGCCCTTATTCTCTGTTCCTAATCATTCTTTATTCTTTAGCTTTTTTCCATAGTATTGTTGTCAATTTCTGTTTGACATCTTCAATAGAAAAATTTTGGCTCCACTTCTAAAAATTTTGGCCCTCTCCATTAAACCTTCTTCAAAGTCATATACTGATAAAACAAGATGGAAAAAGATAAGGGAGATGGTGGACCCTCATCTTTGAATGAAGGGAAAAGTAATAAAGGCAAACCTTTTGAAGTTGAGTTTGGTTGTAAACCAATCTTTTCTTTAATAATATATTTCTGATTCTATTGGAGGGATTAAAATAATAAAATATATATTGAGTTTTTTTTATAATATTTCTTTTGGTTTTCACAATTAATGAGTAGTCCGTCCATTCTCAACAACTAAACCATATAAAAAATTTTCTTTTGGTTTTCACTTCCAACAAGTCTGCTAGTTTGTTTGAGTTGGGTCTTGCAATTTGTCATTATTGTTTGTGAAGTTAGAATAATAAAATATGATATTATTTTATGATGTTGAGTTAGTGCAGTGAAATATTATATTATTTTATATCATACAAAGAAGTGCAAAATGGTGCAAAAATAGTAGAAAAGTAATCATCAACATCCCTGGTCTTGCACAGAAAACCATACCCAAACACTTCTTAAGAATTAGGACCACTGGTTCTTTTTTAAATAGATGTTGGACTACTTCCTTTAGTTCCACCACTTTCACGAAAATGCTATTTATTCATCTCCATAATCTTAAAATGTTAGATTTATGAATTTAAATAGTACCAATTTGCATGTAATGCTTTATTGTAACAGAAATTTCTTTTTAATTTAATTTTGTAAAAGGAAATTACACTTTAAAACAATTTGCATCCAAAAAATCAACGGGTATAAAATGAATTTCACATAAAATTTTCTTTTTTTCATCACTTTTTTTCATCTTCTTAGCAACCGAATATAACCAAATATAATGAAACACGTTTTCTTTCAATATCCTTCAATTTTTTAGCAATCAAACAATTGGAAAAAAAAAAAAGAATTAAAAATAACAGAAAAAAAATAAAAATATCTCTACAATATTGATTGACAGTTTCTACCAAATAATTTTCTGTGTTACAACAAAATATCTCTACAAACTCTTCCGTATTTCCAATGGAAAATCTCGTTATTTTCCCGTGTTCATTCATCATTCGCAGCATATCAACATAGCACTTGGAGCATAAAATAAGACACATACAAACACTAAATTTCTCACCAAGTAAAACAACCTATGAGAAAAAGAAAGAAAATAAAAAGAACAAACACCCTGAAACCCTTTGCCAATGGTTGTCCCAGAGACATCAACAAGGTCCCCCTCCTTAAAAATCTCCTCAAGAACCAAATTTTGCCCAACCTCAAACCCATTAACATTCTGCAGCCTAAACTCCTGCAAATATCTTATTGGTATAACACCAGCATTAGAAGTATTGACGTATGCATTCCAGATGCGATAGCTGAGCCTCCATAATTGAAGCTTGACAGAGTTGGGGAAAGACGGTAGCTGAGAGAGATACCCAAATGGTTGTATTTTTAATTTTATTTTCGATCTCCTCATATGTTAATTTTGAGATTTTCTTTTCAATTCAGATGTTGCAATTGGTTGCTTTGTGAACTTTATTTATTTATTTATTTATTTCAACAAAGAACTATTCCATAATAATCTGCTTGGATGCCAAGAAAATGTACAGAATCATAAATCTAGAAAATGAATTGTATATTTCACTGATCGAAGTATTTTAAGAAAAGCAGTTTGCACGCGGAGTTGTTGGTGGACATCGGAATAAGGTAAGCACCGTTATGTACAAAGAAAGAAAATTCTGCAAGAAAAGGAAAGAAAATATAAAGTGATAATGGATTTGCTTCAACGATGGTAATGAAGTTTGAGATGAGAAATAAATAACGAGGGATCTTATGGAAAATTGTGAAATGACGTGGAGAGTCCACGTCACTAATTCGTTAGTAGAGTTAACTGATATGGACCAAATGGATTTTCTATTACAAATTATATTTTAGATACTAAATATTGTCGGTATAAATTAGTCATTTAAATCTTACCAATTACAGTTTCTTTCTAATATTAAATTAAATTATCAAAATCTTTCTCCAGTTCCATTGAAGATTGGAAAAATCTGTAAGTATGTAAGCCACGAATTGGATAGATTTTGTCATTGTTAATCTAGGATATATTTGTTTCGGATCAATGTTTAAAAATTAAGAACATAGATTTGTTGGCTTCATTAAATTTTCTGTCAATTCTTTCTTAAATATCACAGATTGTTTTTTCCTAAAACAGCGATTTTCATTATAGAAATTTCCGGCATTTAGAGCTATTATTTATTTAAGAAATCAGAGCTATTATTACGAACTTAACAATGTGGTTAATTTGCTTATAGTGTCTTTGTTTGTGGTTAATTTTCTTGTATTCATACGACAATGACATGCTTAGTTGATTATAATTTTTTGACAGTGCTTTTGGTTTATCAAATATTAAATAAATAAAGTATTTGCATTATACAAATTTAAGTTTGTCTAATGTTCAGTTGATATAAAGTGACATTTATATAATTGGCATGAAACATGGTAATTGAAGTTCAAAATCTATTGTTTTTTTTATTACAGCTCCAGACCATAAAAACTATTTTGAGAATGATCATGTTAGTGATGGGGTTGTTACTAGACAAGCTGAGGAGACATTTGATGATTTTATAGATTTTTTTAAGGCTAGAAAAAAATGACATAGATGCATGTTTTAGGGTTGATCCTAGAGTTGATCCATGTGATGAAAATTGTGATGATGGGGATGGTAGAATTGAAGCAAATGGTGATCAAGGTGGTGATGATGATGAAGATAATGAAGAAGTGTTTGTTGATGAGGACTTAGAAGTTGGGATCAGAGAATCAAAAAAAGGGGTAAGTCGAAGGGTAGACCTAACGGGACAGGAGACTAAGTGCAAAATAGCGGTAATAAGAGTGATATAGAGTTGATGTGAAAGAGTGTGACTCAGATTATGCACATCTGACGAGTTGCTCACTGCATCTAAAACTGATTCAGATGAGAACACTGTTAGGAGGATTAGATACCCATCTTTTAATATAGAAAGAGATTTGGTTCATCCCCACTATAAAATAGGGATGGAATTCGCAAATAAAGAGGAATTTAAGGAGGCATGTAGAAATTATGGGATTAAAAATAGATTTCAAATATTTTTCCCAAAAAATGATTATAGGAGAGTTGTTACGTTATGCTACAATAAATGTGGATGGAAGATAACAAGCATCTCCTAGAGATTTTAAGAATCCTAAAGATAAAACATGGCAAATTAAGACATGTAATTTGAAACATACATGGGGCAAGGTATTTAGGAATTTTCACTTAAAGTTCTAAACGGTTAGCTAGTCAGTATTTGGAGAAATTTAGGTCTTCACCTTCATGGGAACTTCAAGATTTAATAGATAAAATTAAGAATGATAGGGGAATACAATTGGAACAATGAAGGGGTGGAGGGTTAGGGACTTGCCATTGAAAGAAATTCATGGGAACGCTGGTAAGCAATTTAGGCTATTGTACAGGTATAGGGCAGAATTATTGAGAAACAATCCACATAGTATAGTGCAATTTATGTGGGAAGGTGGAGAATGGAAGAGGATATATATTTATTCGAAGTCTTTGAGTGATGCATTCAGGGCTGGGTGTGGACCATTAATTTGTCTTGATGGATGTCTTCTAAAAGGACCTTGTGGGGGCAATTATTGTCAGCTGTGGGCATAAACCCAAATGATTGCATTTTTCCAATTGCATATGACTTAGTAGATAAGGAATGCACATCTAGTTGGACATGATTTTTGGAGAATTTACAGTCGGATTTGGAGATTTACAACAGGAGAAGATGGACTTTCACGAGTGACAGGCAAAAGAGATATTATTGTTACACGAAGTATATCAGTATTTCAAATTAAAATTTAGAAATTTTATTTTGGGCCGGCTTAAGGTATAAGATACTAAGGCCTAGAGCCCCTAAATTTTGAGGGGCTCCTAATTTTTTTTCCATTAATTATATAAGTTTTCCATTAATTATATAAGTGTTTTAGTTATTAATAACAAAGAAATAAGTAAGTATACTATTCTATTGCATTTTAAATATGCGACATTAAATTCAAACGATTAATTATTTATGATCATTTAGTTTAAACAGCTATATTAAAAATTGACTTAATTTTATAGGTAACTTTAGTTTTTATTGGTTAAAAGACTAACCAATATATTAACTTATATACAATTAGTTTAAATTTTATGTAATAAACTAAACTTTAAATATTTTTTATGTCATTTTTTATCGGTTTTTACCTCTATTTTTCTCTTTCAACAATTTTTATCTCTCTCAACTTGCATTGAAAAAACAATTTTTTTTATTTTTACTTTTTATATTTTTTTTCCTTTTAATCTTGTATAACTTATCTACTTAAAGTTAGTTTCTTCTTTTTTTTTTCTAAAAGAATTATTTTCTAAACTTGAATATAAAACTTTAATTATTAAATTTGCATTTTTAAAAACAATAAAAGTAAAATTTGAATAACTTTAAAATTTTTGATGATAATATTAATGGACTCCTAATTAACTCTTGTCCAGAGCCACATAAATTCTTGAGTCAACTCTGATATTACTGTACTTTAATACTAAGTTGAGAGACCGTAAAATTTGCCCCTTAAAAAAATTTCTATCATCAACCCATCAATTTCTTCTCACCGAACAAAAAAATTATTCCCTATTAATTTCACTGTCGTTTCTTTTCTTCTGTACATAACTTCCTATATAGCTACCAGCTTTATTTTTCAATTGTATGTGGTTCTCCACATATAGTTTTTGCTGGGTTTTCTCATCAAACTAGACTGGATTGGAGGCTGATTCCCCATTTTTTCAATCCAGTCGGTTTGTTCGATTTGAACAACAGCAAATTTATAGATTAAGATTTTACATATTAATCCTCGTTCTGTGAAACTATGTACGCATTATACATATCATGCCAAGCAGGTAAGCATTTTGCACATGTATTTATTTCTCATAGAACACCTTCAGAAAATGAACACATTCAACATGATTTTGGTGTTTTAGGTTATGTACAGCTAATTAACTCCGTGTCATAGAGCGAGAGAGAGAGAGAGAGTTATATTGATGAGATCTTCAACAGCTTGCATGAAAGAGACGCGAAACTCCCCACGTGTTTCGAATGTTTGTGACCTTTCTTGGAGATCAATTCCTACGGCAATTTGCTAACTGAAGGTTTCAGAAATCCAACAAATCCATTAGTTTTTTGAATACTAAAAATCCAACAAATCATATTTGAAAAAAATAAAGTGAATCAAATTAAAATTATATAATGAATTAAAATATTCTGATTCAGTTTAATTTGGATATAAAAATTATATATAAAGTATTATCAATTTAATTTTTAATATTATTAATAAAATTGAATAAAAAATTAAAGTTTTTAAAATTTTTTAAACTGAAGCAAATCGAAAAATGAAATTAAATGGATGAAGGTTGGATTCAGTTTTGCATATTGCTCAATCCTATACTAATAGCAAATACTTACTGCCTTTACGCGTAGTACTTTGCGTTTTCTTTATGTCTAATATTATTTGGTGTCCGTGGCGGGATTTGTTTTTTTAGGAGTGTTTGATATTGCTATTAGAAGTTAAAAAAAACAGATTTAATTTTTTTATTTAATTGACTGATTTTTTTAAAATTTTTTATAAATTAATTTCTTTCAAATATATTTCTATTAAAAATATCTATATATTTATTTCTCTCTAAAAACAGCTTTAAAACCCAAAAAAATTATCTTTCCTAAGCATAACGTTAAACAGAGCGTAAACTATATGAATAAGATAGAAAGTTGTGCAATTTTATCAACTATAACATTTTCTTGTCTGAATTAGGTTTGTTGAGTTATGGGTTACACATTAATGCCCACAATATTTCAACTTCTTCCAATAAATGAGTAGATATTTATATATGCTGTAAACATTTTTCTTTTATTTTAAAAATAACAAAATAAAATTAATATATTAGAGAAAATTGCTACTAAAAGTGAAATGGTCTTCCAATATTTACACAACAATTATATGGGCTCTCAATGGAATTATATTCTCTAATTTGATTCATGGGTCAATTTTTTTATTCATAATAAAAAAAGTATACTTGATCACTTCTTTATTAAATCATCTCTTTGTGAGTTTATATTAATTTAATTAAGCCAATTTATTTTCTTAATTTAAAAGAGGAATCAATATATAAAAAGTGAAAAATGGATCTTCTAATTTTTTAATACATGTCATTGAGTTAATTATGTCATAAATAAACTTTTCATAAAAAATTAGCTTTCCGCACAAATTCTAAAAATTGACTGATTTTTGTTTTATTTAATGAAATACACAATTCAACTTTTAGTTTGTTGGACAACTAAGAAATGAACTAATCAAACACCTGCTTCATCTTCTAATTTGTTAGACCGTCAAAAATTAGATGTAAAAGCTGAATCAAACATATACTATAAAAGTTCAAGGACTTAATATTGGCTTTTGCAGACATAATTTCAATTTGAAAGATGTTAAATATTTATCTAACATTTTTTTTTAATTATGACATATAACTTCATTATGAGAAAAAATAGAAAATATATATGTATCACTCAAAAAAATAAAATAGATATAAGAATGTATTACTAAAAAAGATAGATAGCAGTCTTCCTTAGTTTTTAAGTAAAAATTTAACAATATAATTTAATTTTTTTATATATTAAGTAACATAGGGAATTTATGATATCTAAAACCAAAAATAAAATTTTGATTTGATAGTGGAAGACCATTCTCTCGGTGTCTTCACTTTCTTAGGTACACACAGCATTTAGATGCAAGCCCCATGCCACACTGGAAGTGGAATATAATTAATTTCTCTTAAACATATAATTAGCCGCAATTAAATCGTATTATTAATTAATAACAAACATGGCACAAGCTCACATGAAATTTAATTATAAATAACATTTGACCATGAAGTTAAAGGATTTATTAACGAAAATCGAGAATACGTGTACCCGCAGTCATCCTTATACGTGAGAAAAGCGGGATGGTCAATCATGAATTTGCTTGAATAAAATTTTAGCATAGCAATTGAATGGACGGAAAACATGCCACGTATGAGTATTAGCACGTGCGATGCAACATGCCCACCACGCTATATACTGATTTTATATGGTTTTTGATGATCCCTAAAAAATATCAACGAGTAAAGTACACTGTTTCAAGTCCCACTCATGCAATGCAAGTCCATATACATGCCGACTTTTCTTGTGAATTCACCCTACTGCCCTTGCAAGAATTTATATAATGAAAGAGTATCTCATATCTCAAAATTAGGCTATGAAAATTTAGTAGTTAAAAATTTAATAGTTAATAATTTAGTCCAATTGAATTTAAAGTATTTAATAAAATTAGATAAAAAAAATGTCTGAAAAATAAGTTAAAAATGCAAGCAGAGACACCCATGTCGGAAGGAGAGATCAGAAGTGGGGAGAATGTTGAAGGGAGTTGGGGTGGCCAAGCTAAGCGAGAAAAAGAGAAATGACAAAATAATGATCATAACACAGATTTTGGAGGTTAAGGAGTATAACTTGTCTTTTATCCAAAAAAAATAATCTACTAATTTTTAAGATAAATGCTAGTTTTATTACTTTTTTTTTGAAATTATAATCTAATTTTTTTTTCAAATAATCTATTTTGCCGAACATAAATTATTGGTATAAATAGTTTAAATTTATATTTGAACTAAATTATAATCTAATTTTGTGTTCTCAAACACACCCGAATACATAAAGTAATTGGCTATAATTTTGATAAAAATAAAAAGGAGTATCAAAATTCTAAGAAATTGAAGTATTATAGTAGTAATTTCAAAAGGTGAGCATAAATCAATTAAGTAGCAATTAAGTTTTATTTATTTTTTATCTAAGGGAGGAGGTTATCCAGCAAACACACTTAGACCACAAAACTCCCATCAAATTATGTTGAAGAATCGAAACAATACCACTAGGAGGATCATTCAAAACAGCCGGGCACACGATCTTGATGACTCAAAGAATCAGTAGCTAGGAAATCCGCAACTTGGATCCTTTTTCTATAAATATGCTTGCTTGACCTTAACATTCCACTTCAGCTACAATAGCTGCATACACTAAAAAATAAAGCTATAGAATTTGCTCCTCCCAATAACATGACCATTATGCCAATTAGACACAAGCAACGATTCCATTTCAACCACAATTTGACGAGAACAATAGCCCAAAGCTTTTGCCTCCACCGCTGTGCACATTTCTATATTAAAAGTGAAGCCGCAAAGCCAAATACCAGATTGATATCGAAGAACACCCCCTCCTCCCACAACGCTACTATCCCTTTTGCTGCACCCATCAGAATTAAAAGTAATCCAACCTTGTGGTGGAGGAGATCAACCTATTCACCTAGTGACATAACAGCCAAAGCTTCCTTCAATAATCCATTGCACCGAGAAATTGATACAACTTCCCTCGAGTAGTAATTAAGTAATTCATAACGATTTTATTAATCAATTCATATAAATTGATTTTTCAATATTATTTATAACTATTAATTAGTTCTTTAAGATCGATTAACCAATGACTTAATAACATATTTCTTATTTGCAATATATATAAATAGTAGCTAAAAAGATTATTCTTACTTATTCAAACAATTTTGGAATCATTTTCAAAAAAAATTCTTACTTTGTTAATTTAGAGGATTAAATGTAACGATTAGGAGAAATGCTCATTTATTAATTATAGTTAAAAAATTATATGAACATGATCAAAATTCACAAATATCCATATTATATAATTAAAGGTCAATCATATGCTTATTGATTTATTAATCGTTATACTTGCTCTAGCAAGTCACTATAAGCTTATTAATTACTGCAATATGTATATTGTATAAACATAATTAAATCTATCATAGTCATAATATAGTAAAGCATTTACTAAATCTATCATTAGTAATAATATACTAAAGAATTTACATAACATTAAATAATAAGCTTCACCTATTTAACACATACATTTACTTGTCTTGAAAAAGAAAGATAACAGCAGAGGGAGAAAGGCCACAGTTCCCAAAACGTATAGCGTAAAAGTAGTTCAGAAAAGAAAAAATGAAAAACTCTAAGGATATGATAGTAATTTAAACAGCCACACTAAGTGGGGAAGTATGCAATTGACAGCTCAGAAACTTTGACTTATCAACCTCAATCACTCTCACGGTTTGCCCAATAAAGAAATGACACGTGAGCCAAAAGAGGCACGATCAACCCCCGCCTATTCTACCGTAGAGTACACCACACAACTCCCATCACCATCACCATCACCATCACCATCACCATCATAAATCACAAATCACACACACATACACACGCACTTAATTCCTCCACAATTTCTTGGTCCTAACGGCTCGCAACTGCCCACGTTTTATATCCAAGGCCACCACCCACATGCTCTTTCGCTATTAACTCTCTCTTGGGTCCCCTTCCCCTAATTCTTCATTGTGAATCAAATCAATCTCAGAGATATGTTGAGTAGAGAAATGATGGAGAGAAAATGGACGAAAACCCATGTCGAAGTTGCTCCTCCTTGCCCTCGCTGTGCTTCTTCTAACACCAAATTCTGTTATTACAATAACTACAGCTTCTCGCAGCCTAGGTATTTTTGTAAAGGTTGTCGAAGGTATTGGACTAAAGGCGGTTCCTTAAGAAATGTTCCCGTCGGTGGTGGTTGTCGGAAAAGTCGTCGAGCTAAGTCTGTTAGAGATGAGCGATCCTCCATTTCCTCTAATTTTTCTAAGAATTGTGATTCTTATAATTCCTCAAACGGAGATATGGGTTCAGAAAACTGTGCTGATATTGATCTTGCTGTTGTCTTCGCTAATTTCTTGAATCAGGATCCCAGTAATTTTCAGGCCGAGTCCAGTGAAGAATTGATTAGTGTAACCAATAATTCTTCAACTCCTGATAGTGACTGCCAACAGCTGACCGCCGCCGCTGATCTCATCATTCAAGACTCCAGTTTGTTCCAACAACTTCCTCACGATGATCGTCATGTTCAGGTTCTGGTATCGGATCAAGAACAGCAAGAAATGATCAATGAGTTCGGATTCCAGTCATTGCTGGGAGATGAAATGGTGCAAGATCCTTTGTGGTCTGAAGCGATAACCACATTGGCAAAAAATGACACATGGCAACCTCAAGAATTTGATTCTTTAACCGTAGCTGATGATCAGCCAAGGATTCCCGCAAATCTTATGATTGATAATCTTTGGAGTTCTTTCGATCTCTCTGGATTTGAGGTTTTCTCAAGACCTTAATTAATTCGTTTTACTAGTATAATTTAAAGGGATTTTATTTCTATTGTTTTCTATATACTTTGTTTTCTCGTCAAAGAAAGGTTGATTTTACAAATTTGCATGGTGGTTGAGTTGATTTGATACATCTCCAGTTGAGAGAAAATATAAACTGAAGGACCAACAGTTAAATTGAATGGAATTAGTCAAATCTCATAAATTTCCTGAAAACCGGTTGGTATTGAAAAAAAAAATAAAAAGTTTGTTTTTTAAGGTTACATTCCCATGAAGAAAAAAGGGTACACAATTGAATCATATATACAGCAATAATATAATAAATTAATAATATATAAAGAGTAAAATTTAAAATCACTATTATTCATGAATTGTAATGTGATAATCTTAATTGCTATTATTCATGCTAATATTATCATAAATACCAGCTATTTTCTTTGTAAATGAAAGAAGTTAAAAAATTCTCTCTTCAATTTTCTTAAAAATAAAAAAAAATAAAGAGTAAAATTTAAAATTCTACCAAAATTAAGAATAGCATTTTGCAGTATTTGTTACAGATAAGAAATCATGTTTTCTTTTTCGTTTATTTTTTTTTTAATTTTTGGTGTTCTTTGCCTAACAATTAAGAATATACAACAAGGACGGGCCAAATTAATGGGCGATGCATCATTCCTCCCGTCCCAAGTTCATTCATAATAATATTAATACCAAAGTGCATAGATGGGACCTAAATTCTTCAACTACTGCCATCCATGAAACGAAAATAATGAAATTTTAATGCAATCACATAAATTTGAGTCATAAAGATAATTGAAATAATTTTAAGAAATAGATGAAATGAGAAGAATTATTCAAATGGTTATAAAGAATATGAAATATTTAACAAAAACATGTTTAAAGTATGGTATTTATTATGCAAAAGGAGCAAGGTTGTCTTTATTAATGATAATAGTACATATAGATGAGAAATTTACTGGAGGAATAAATGTTTGTAGGGGCAGATGTCATGGGTACTATAAGTAAAGAAGGGAATTGAGTCAGTTTTCCTTGAAGATTCGTAGAAGATCTTTTAATATAAGAGTGGGAATCAGTCTATTCAGTGATGTTAAAAGGATCACATGCTTAGTATTTCACATGTCATATATCTGTCACTAACCCCATTTCTGCATTTTGATAACTGAGTCAGAGTCAGATCCTTTATGACTTCACATAAGATTAGTGCACTGTCCAGAAATCTTTATCGATCTACTCGGCAATTATATTTGGAAATTAAAAATAATAATAGTACTCCAATTATCTAACTGTGATTTGTGAATGAATTTCACAACCTTCTTTCAATTTTTTATTTTTGTTTTTTTTAAAGAAAAAAGCAATTAATTCTCTACTCCAACTAATTCTCTTCAATTGAAAAGTTAAAACGTTAACTAGACATTTTGTTCATATGGGAAATTTCAACAGTTTAATTAATTAAGAATGTCGAGAAGAGAATTGTGATGAAATATCAACTTAGTTACCCAATTTTTCTTTTTTATAATTGTCACTTTGTTCCAAAATTATTTTTTGAGTTAAATTTGCACATATTTATCAATAACAAACTCTTTTTTCTCATTTTTGTTTTTACAACATACTTATCTGTAATGATTTTTCATTGCAATCTTATTGCGAATTGTACATAAAAGTAAAGAAAAACAATGATTTTAAGATGAAATGGAACAAAATGGTCACAATTAAAATTTATGAATTAGTTTGATTAATATTCAATTTTACGAGAAATTGTCGAACTCAAAAAACATTATTCAAAAGGCAATATTGTAAGGACGGATCTATACTTTATTGTTAGTAAGAGCAAATTTAATTTAATAAATAATAAATTAAAAATTATATAAATACAATACAAGTTTTCGAATATTCATATATATATATATTAGTATAAAAAAACTTTATATTAATAATGATATAATAATATGAATTCTAAATTATGAAAATTATTTATTTATTTTAAGTACTCATATTTTAATATATTTGCATGATTTTTCATTGCAAACTACCACATATATCTATATATATATATATATATGAACTAAAAAAACTACTAAAAAATTATTTTAAGGGATAATGTACTAAAAAATTATTTTAAGGGATAATGGGACAAGTTCTCCCGTTGCCCTCACCCTAATCCGTCCCTGCAATATTTTATCTTCAGTCATTAAATTCTATTTAGCTGATCTTTGTGTCTAGTGTCCAGAGCTGCTACAATTAAATTTTTCCCAGTTAAAGAAAAGTCCATATGTCAGATAAACCGATGATCATATAGCTAATTGAAATTTATTTATGAAATTGTTGTATATATACATATACATTAAAAAATTTTAGAATGACTCGTAAATGAAATAAAGTAAATCTCTTCCAATTTAATCAAATGTCTCGATTTCGAATTCTAGACATACAACTATTTTAAAACTCGTGATAAAGTGTTTTGTCGTTTTTAAAATCTTATTCAATACAAATACGATTAGTTTCAATACTAGTTAATTAGTTGAGGATATAGGCAGTGTGAACAAAAAAATCTTAAAAAGGAAGAATCTGTAAGAATCTTTCGTAATCTATAAGGAAGCAAGCATTAACAACCCCTAAGCATGATGTGAATCAATACAATAAAAATAAATAATTATATATTTTAGTTTTTGAAATTTTTGAGTTTATTATACTATGAGCCTCTCAAATTTCAATTTTATTGCATCGAGTCCTTTAATTTTTTATTTTTGTTATATTGAGCCTCACCCATCCTGTGGTCCAAAGCTCAAACCTATGTTAGAGGAAAAGGAATCACAATTGAGATTTAGTTTAAGGGCGCCTCAGTAAAATAAAAATTAAAAATTAAAAGTTTAAGGGGCTCCATAAATAAATTTCAGTTGAGTACCTCAATAAAATTATATAATGAGAATTTTTAATTCTCACTCGACATTTTTGCAAAATTAATTAATTAATTTGCTTGAATTAAGAACATCTCCGGCCCAATAAGATTTAATTAGTTTGTGTGGTTGAGCTTTCTTCCAAAATTGAGTTGGTCCAGAAATTTGAACAAAGGGTTCAATAGAAAAGCAGCCAAAAGTAGAGGAAGTACTTTTTTTTTTTTTTTCAATTTTGGCGCACATCAATTCTACAATAGTTACTAAAATTTCCATCAAATTTCCTCTAGACATTTCGATAATCATGAAATGGGAATTTTGATATCTCTGTATATATGCATGATTATGGAGCATATAGTAGGTAAAGGAAAGCTCTGTTCTTATCCTCTCAATCTTCCAACCCAATAAAATAGAAGACTTTTAATGGTTTTAGGTGGGTTGGGGTTGGGCTATCATATGAAAAAAAAAATATGCCCAGCTTTTGTACTGAGTTTCCATCATCTACTCCACTAAAATGACACTTAATTTTTGATAATTAGTTTCTTGAATCTTGATATATAGATAGATAGATATGTGGTAGGTGCCATATCCAATCTTGATCCTTACACATTTCTTAATGGGAATGTTTGTCTAAATTCAAAGACATAAATAAAATAAAAAGATAGAATAGTTCAAATTATATATGACAAAAAAAAAAAAGTCGTAATAAATACATTTTTCTGTATTGCGTTTGGATTCTCAGGAAAGCATAACCCTAAAACGAATTTTCTTTGACAACAAATCTTAATTATATGGATTGGTTATAGTATTATAATAGATTGAATTAAGTTTAATCGTTAAAGAATTTTTAGCAATCCATTTTCATGATGGTTGGTAACTTGTCGAAGTTGTTTTCATGGGTAATATCCTTAATTATTTTTTTCGTCAGTAAATGAATGATGTCAAATATGATAGATTAAATATTTCTGTCTAACTTTGTATGACTGTTTTTCCAAAAACTGAAAAAAAAAAACACAATTTGCAATATAAAATAAAATTTAATGACTTAAATGAGACAGCAGATATCTAAATGAATATTTTAATAAAAATCTAATTATTTATTATTATTATTAATCTGAAATTATCTTTTTTTTATCATTATTTTGAAATTATCTTTTTTTTTTCTTTTACTTCTTATTTGGCTGGAAACACTGTTGGGTCAATATCAAAGCATAAATCCAAATAAAATTAACAAAATATTTTAAAAAAATAATAAAAGGAAAGAAAAGATTGGCAAAAAAACCAGCCAATGCCAAGGCATGGTGGGGAAATAAGTTACCCCACCTTCCACAACTTATCCCAACCTTCGCCCATGTTCTTCCCTTAACAATTAATCCAACTTGCTTCCAATTGGATTTGGGTATATCTCTCTAATACGACTACAAAAATTCCACCCCTAATCAAATTTTTTTTTCTTTTTTTCTTTCTTAATTTCTTTATATATATATATATATATATATATATATATATATATATATATATATATATATATATATATATATATATATATAGGATAAAATGGCAAAAATACCCCTAACCTATTTGAGGGTTCTCAATTTACCCTTAATAACATTAAGGATACATAAAAATTAAAATTGAAAATTCACAAACATCTTAATTAGGAGTATTTTTACCCATATGTTTGTTGTTTCTCTTTGATTTCTAAAATTCTTATCATGTCTTATTGTAGGGTCATGTCATGGATTTTGGAGCTAAATTATGTGTGCCACACATATCTTACAAAGATTTGGTGGATGAATGAATGTTAGTGTGTTGGTTGTAGTTTCATTTACAAACTTATCCATAAATTGACAGCAGAAAATAATTAGTTAATTAATTTAAAAGTTTTGTTGAAACTATTTTATACTTACAAGACCCACCTTCCATTTTCATGGTTTTTTTTTTATATGTTCATCTCATTAAAAAATTTATTTGTATTCTCTCCTTCCTAAAATGATTGTTCATTTTCATGAGGCACTAAAATATTTTTAAAAAAAAGCATTAATAATGTAGGCAATTGACTATAGTAGATTTAAAAAAAAAAGATCTTAATTAGTTACTGACAGTATATTTCTTACACATTATAAAATATCTTATCTATAATTATTGGAAATTTTTTTTTTTATTAAAACTAGGGATAGAACTGAAAAAATTAAAAAAATTAAAAAGTTATTTTATTTTTAAAAAATGGACAGTTATTTTGAAATAAAAGTTTCCTTCAAAATGGCCAATCATTTTAAGATAGAGAGAATACTTTAAATTTTGAGATCTCCACCATTTAGCATAATGCTTTCCGAAATTAAACAAATATTGAATGGAGTAAATATGTTATTTAATATTATCTAATTGAATGCACTGATTACTATTTCTAATTAAGATGTAAGAAACATCACTATATAACACGCTAATGTACTATTCAATTTAATTAAGAATTAATTTTATTTACTATTATTCTTAAACTTGTTAGAGTATGTTAATTATCTTAAACGTCAAATTGTTTCCTAAAAATCATAGTATTTTCGAAAACACTAAGAAAAGTGACTTGAATTTCACAAAATATATAAATTTTCATATATATATATATATAATGTAATTAGTGATCACTTTGAGACCAACTATTTTTGTGATCCTACCTATGGTCTCTACACTGTGACCACAGTCTCTGCAGGGATTGTGACCATTAACAGCCACTAATTTGTGGTCGCAAAATGATGGGAATTTGGTCCATTGGTCTTCTTTTTTTATGCAATTACTGACCATAGAAGAATGTTTACTGTTTAGAGACCATGAGTATGTGGTGGTTAATTTTACCGACCACACCTCTTTGTTGTCGTAAATAGCGAGCATAGGAAAAAAGTGATCACTAAATTTACTTAATGACCAGATTTTCTTCCAACACACTATGTGGTATTTATGTGATTACTAAAAGGCTTTAGCAACCAAATAGTGTGGCTTAGGTGTTTTTTTAGTGATTACAAATATAATATATATATATATATATTCATCATTTTTTCAATTTGTCGAATTAACCAAATATTGATGTAACGTTTCAGTGTCTCAAGATAATTAAAGGACATTTGAGTAGGAGAAAAAAATTTTGGAACTAAATCTCGAATTCCAGATCGAGTTATTAATTATTAATTAATTTGGATAAAGTAAAGTTAGAAAAAGAAATATTGATAAAATAAAAAAAAAGTTAAAAAAGAAATTAGACAGAGATTCAGCCCTCTTCACTCGTTTCCTTCTCTGTCCTTGGGAATATACTGATAAAGAGTGCAAAATAAGGGAAAAAGAAATGTTTATTAATTATTAATTAGAAATAATTAAGTTTGACGTAGATAAGATGTGTATGTATATTATATAGTAAGCTGATATAGTTACTTACCTAAATCTTATTCTAATGTTTTTAATGTTCAAAACAATATTGTCAGGCACTGACTGACTTAAGTTGTAAGGAGAACTTATATAACTTTAAATTGAAATGGGCCACCCACTTTATACCCATATTATGACTACATTTTATTTTGAAAAAAAAAAAAAAGAGATGTTTGAATTATGCAAGTTTTACCTATTAAATTTATGATGTTTTATTCGTTTGAATTGAATCCTCTAATTTTTATTTTGTTAAAATTGAACTCTTATTGACTGAGACTAATCAATTTACTTATTGAAAAATATCAAAACTTTAAAACTTTAATTTAGATGAAATCAAATTAACTTGGAAAGTTTTAAGTTAGATAAAATTAAAGTTAGAGAGCCTAATTTAAATAGATAAAGTTTTAAAGGCTCAATATAGTTCAAAAACAAAACTATGTATTTTTCTTTTTATATTCATCTAAATACAAAGATGCAAGTAAAATAAAATTATATTTTTTCATTCCCAATAAAATATTTTATTTCAATTAAAATCATATTGTTATTTTAGCTTCTCCACATTAACTTTTTCATCTTTTAGGTAATACGAACTCCTATTTTCTCTCTTATGAATCTCATAGTATTGGAAATAGAAGTATATATCATTCGTATGATAGAGAAGGTGATAAAAAAATAATAAAGAGAAGTTAATAAGTATTTATGTTATTAAAAAAAAGTTAATGCTATTAATAGCTAATTAATCAATAATTCACTAACAAATTATTTGATTAATTTTTGAATGACATCAAACAGATAGAGAGAGATTAAAATTTGGCAAGTGAAAATAATTGATTACATATTTCTCTAGAATCACATAATTATGATGGGACAACAAATAATTAGATTGATAAATTTCAACTTGCATAACTTCATAGCAACTCTAATGAATATGACACTGACATGAATTCACTATCTGCTTAATGTATTTCTGCTCAAACCACAATTAATTAATTTCCACTAAATATGTGTAATCCTATTGTCAAGTAAGTAGATATGTTATTATTACTAAATAATAGTGTAATTAATTTCCACAATTATTTTTGCATTATAGTACAAGATTATGATCTATTATTGTAGGGGTGAGCAAAATCAGGCCAAAATAAACATCAAATTGGATTAAATGTAATTTAGTTTATTTGATTTATTTTTTTATTTAATTATTAATATCGGAAAAATCGAAGTATTTATATCCTTAACACTTCTATTAAATAAGATAAATTTCATGTGAAGCGCATCTGTATTTGAATTTGCTTTAGTAGTATTATTTTTTTTAGATAAGTTCTCAAACTGTTAAGGACTATAATTCATAGTTTTCATTGACTCGACTGATGGGCGGATATATACTTAGGTTTGAATGAAAATATTTTTGAAATCAAACCATGAAAGACGTATTTCTTTCCAAGTTCTTTTCTTCAATATATATATAATTGAATTTAACAAATAAATTGTAAAAAAAACGAAATTGATTGGAGAACATAAACATTAAATATTTCATGTGATTAGTCTTAGCCTCTTTATGCACTTTGTGCCATTGTCTACAGGTTTGAATAAAGGTTTAAATGACAAAATAATAAATAAATAAATAATGGAAGCAAGACTCTGAAACTTTAATTATATATCTGATGAGTTGTGGGCAGAAAAGGTTTGGAGAAAATGAACTTAAAAACAAAAACTAACAGAGAACATGAAGAAAAGAAAAAAAAAAAGGAAATAAAAATGTGTATGTATTACTTTATTTTATTAAATCAATGAGAAGGTTCATGCACGAGGAAGGCTTCTTCAGTAGTTTTGCCCATAAGAGGGAATGGTACTTCGTCGAGTGTCCTTTTGTTACTCATTTTGAGAAAAATCATTGGCTAAATTTCTTGATAAGAAGGACTATTCTTTCCCATATAGAAAAATGATTTTGAGAGCTTAACCATAATTAATTTATCAAAAATATTAGAGTTGGGTTGTGGTGTCCACCTCCTCTTTGGTGGTGCTTTGTCCTTTTCAACATATATGGATTCCAGTGCTTTTTTTTTTTTTAATTCTAAAGATGATCAATCATTTTATTAGAACCTTGAAAATGAAAATTTGTTTATTTTATACAAAAAGAGGAAAAAATATGGAATTTATGAACTTAATTTTCTATTTTATGGATCATAACAAGTGTTTTTATTTGATAAAAATTAAATATTTGATGGGTATGAACTAAAGAATTTTACCAGCTTAATTACATGTACAATATATATGGAGAGAGAGAGAGAGATGTCATGTTCAAGTAACTAGATATTTTTTGCTATTTGCTTTCCAGCAAAAACTTCCAAATACGTTACTCAATACAACCAAATCATTTTCAGAAACCATACTCTTCTGTTTGGCACTTTCCCCTAATACTTTCGATTAGCATCTTATCCTAATCCTCCACCGTATAGAACCAAGTTCACATGTTTTTTTTTTTCAACTGACTGATTCAGTCCTGTTAAAAGGGTAAATCATTTTTTTTTAAATTTTAAAAGTAATCTATACTCAGAATTTGAACTCGACATGATAAAATACTCATACTATCTCATTTTACTTCTTAGAAATAAATTCCCATATTATTATTAATTTTTTACAGATTTCACTTTTATACTTAATTATTGAGCTGATAATCATACATTTATATAAAAAAATATGTTTTTCAGTATTGGAAAATATAGCCATATGTTTGTATAATATCAAACAAGACAAACTACAGGCGACTTTTTCTTTTTACGTCCTCCTTTATGTTGACTGACGTATATCATTTTTTTACCATGCAAGTCCTTCATGACAAAATTTATGGGGATAAATCACGAAAAACTGCTACGTGCTGTAAAAAACATGAGAGAATAACAACGAAAACTAGCTCTTATCTACCAAATAAGCATTCAACTACGAAGCCAGTGAACCATATTCCAAAAAAAGAATGCAGCAACAGGATTTGCGAAAAAAGAAAGAAAAAGTGAAGCAGACACGATTGAGAATTTTACATCACGAATAACAGTAAAAATGCAAATTTGGATTTACCCAAGCTGTCACAATCTACTTTAATGATAAATAAATAAATAAATAATACCGGGATGCAATTCATGAAAAAGGTGAAGGATTCTATGTTACAGGAAGCAGTCTATTCATTGAGTGGGTAAATATGGATGAGAGGAAGGGCATTTCAGTACCTCAATCTCATAAAAGAAGACTGATGGAAATTTTTAGAGACACTAAAATGGGATATAATTAAATGAAATAGCACAGTACGTAGTAGCTAGAGAGTACAAACCTAATGATGTCAAGCAATGCAATCACTATTTTTCTTTTGTTTCTCAATATCTCTCTTTTTCCAGCCATTTCTGCTCTGAATCAAGAAGGCCACTCTCTGCTTTCATGGCTTTCAACCTTCAATTCTTCATTTTCAGCTCCATTTTTCTCTTCATGGGATTCAACCCACCAAAATCCATGCAAATGGGAGTATGTGAAATGTTCTGCTGATGGATTTGTTTCAGAAATAACTATCAATTCTATCAAACTCCCTACTACCTTTCCTACCCAGTTTCTCTCCTTTAACCATCTCACAACTCTTGTCCTTTCCAATGGAAACCTCACTGGCGAAATTCCTGCTTCCATAGGAAACTTGTCATCACTAATCACATTGAACCTCAGTTTCAATGCTTTAACAGGAAATATCCCTCCAGAAATTGGAAGACTTTCTCAGTTGCAGTCACTTTCATTAAATTCAAATTTGTTACATGGTGAGATTCCAGGAGAAATAGAAAACTGTTCGAGGCTTAGACAGATTGAACTGTTTGACAACCAGCTTTCTGGAAAGATTCCTGAAGAAATAGGACAATTGGTAGCTCTTGAGAATTTTCGCGCAGGTGGGAATCCAGGAATTCATGGTGAAATCCCAATGCAGATATCGAACTGCAAAGGGCTTGTCTTTTTGGGTCTTGCAGATACCGGGATTTCAGGACAGATTCCAAGTAGTTTAGGAGAACTCAAGTATCTTAAGACTCTTTCAGTTTATACAGCTAAACTCTCTGGCGAAATTCCAGCAGAACTTGGTAACTGTTCAGCATTGGAAGATCTTTTTCTGTATGGAAACCAACTTTTAGGCACAATTCCTAAAGAATTGGCTTCGAGTAAGAAACTCAAGAGGCTATTTTTGTGGCACAACAATCTAACTGGCAACATTCCAGGAGCCCTGGGAAATTGTTCGAGTTTGAAAATTATCGATCTCTCGATGAATTCTCTTACTGGCGCGGTGCCTGAGTCTCTCGCCAAGTTAGCTGAGTTGGAGGAACTTTCTCTGTCTTATAATTACTTTTCAGGAGAAATCCCATCTTTTGTTGGAAACTTTTCTGGTCTAAAGGAGCTGGAACTGGATAACAACAGATTCTCCAGCGAGATTCCAGCTTCCATTGGACAACTGAAGGAGCTCCGGCTCTTCTTTGCCTGGCAAAACCAGCTCCATGGAAGCATACCTCCTGCGCTTGCCAACTGTCAGAAACTTCAAATACTCGATCTCTCTCGCAACTTCCTCACTGGGTCAGTTCCACATTCTCTCTTTCATCTCAAGAATTTAACCGAGTTGATGCTGTTATCAAATGGATTTTCAGGTGAAATTCCATCTGATATCGGCAAATGCATTGGCTTGGTTCGGTTAAGAATAGGATCAAACAACTTTACTGGTCATATTCCACCAGAAATAGGATTCCTACATAGCTTGAGCTTCCTTGAGTTGTCTGATAATCAATTTACTGGAGAAATTCCTCGCGAAATTGGCAACTGCTCTCATTTAGAAATGGTTGACTTGCATGGGAATGGACTCCAAGGAATCATTCCAACAACTCTTGAAGTTCTTGTTAATTTAAATGTGTTAGACCTTTCAATGAACAGTTTAACAGGCACCATCCCTGATAACTTAGGCAAGCTTACATCCTTAAACAAACTGGTAATCAGTGAAAACCACATTACTGGTTTGATTCCTAAGTCACTTGGCCTCTGTAGGGATCTGCAATTGTTAGACATGAGCACCAACAGACTCACTGGTCCAATCCCAGCCCAGATTGGTCAGTTGCAGGGACTAGACATCCTCTTGAATTTGAGTAGAAATTCTCTGACCGGTCCAATTCCTGAAAGCTTTTCAAACCTCTCGAAACTTGCCAACTTAGATCTCTCTCATAATAAACTCACAGGAACACTCACCGTACTGGGTAGTCTTGACAATCTCGTCTCACTAGATGTCTCATACAATAAATTTTCAGGTTTCCTTCCCGATACTAAATTCTTCCATGATCTTCCAGTTGCTGCATATGCTGGGAATTCACAACTCTGCAGAAACAGATACAAATGCCCCTTGACTGGAAATCACCATGGCAGCATCTCCACCCGAAACCTTATCATCTGTGCTCTTCTCAGTTTAACTGTAACCTTGTTGGTTGTGCTTCTGGGGGTGCTTCTATTTATCAGAATTCGTCGAGCTGCATATGAGAGGAATGAAGAGAACTCATTGGAATGGGAATTCACCCCATTTCAGAAGCTCAACTTTTCTGTCACTGATATTGTGACAAAGCTCTCAGATTCAAACATCATTGGCAAAGGTGGTTCGGGGATGGTTTATCGTGTTGAGACTCCGATGAAACAAGTTATTGCAGTGAAAAAGCTATGGCCAGCGAAGAATGGTGAGACTCCAGAGAGAGACTGGTTTTCTGCAGAAGTTACAGCTCTTGGATCAATTAGACATAAAAATATAGTGAGGCTTCTGGGATGTTGTAATAATGGAAAAACCAAATTGCTGTTGTTTGACTATATTAGCAACGGTAGTTTGGCTGGATTACTTCATGAGAAGGTGGTGTTCTTGGATTGGGACGCAAGATACAAGATCATATTAGGGGCAGCTCATGGCCTGGCTTACCTCCACCATGATTGCACTCCTTCAATTGTACATCGTGATATCAAGGCCAATAATATATTGGTAGGATCACAGTTTGAAGCTTTTCTTGCAGATTTTGGACTTGCAAAGCTTGTTGATTCTGCAGAATGTTCCAGAGTTTCTAACACAGTTGCCGGTTCTTATGGATATATTGCTCCAGGTGAGTACAAGAAAATTAATACTTTAAAAAGTTGAATATTTTCCAAGTTCCAAGTACTAACGACTTTTTCAAATTGCAGAATATGGATACAGTTTCAGAATCACAGAGAAGAGTGATGTGTACAGCTATGGTGTAGTTCTTCTTGAAGTGTTAACCGGGAAAGAACCGACTGATAACCGGATTCCTGAAGGAGCACACATTGTCACTTGGGTTAACAGGGAACTCAGGGAAAGAAAAAGAGAGTTCACAACAATTATAGACCAGCAGCTACTTCTTCGATCAGGTACTCAACTTCAAGAAATGCTTCAGGTGCTAGGCGTAGCCCTCCTCTGTGTGAATCCTTCCCCAGAGGAACGACCTACAATGAAAGATGTTACAGCATTGCTGAAGGAGATTAGACATGATAATGAGGATTTAGAGAAATCAAATTGCCATGGCCAGCCAGCATCCACCGATCCAAAAGCATCACTTCACTCTTCTAGTTTCTCCAGATCATCAGAACCTCTAATTAGATCACCTTCCTGAATCCTTAATTCCACATAATCTTGCACATTAGTTTATTCATTATTTTTCTAGAAACAAAATAATTTGTATAGATTGATTGATATATGTTACAGTAGTAGGACTTCAGATTCTGTTCTTTCTACACTAATTCAAGTTTGGTTTCATTCTGTTCAGCATCCAATTGTGATTTCTGTCCACATTAGTGGAAGCGCTTCGGGTGTATACTTTTAGAAGCCACTTCTACCGAATTGACAAGGACTTGTTTGGTTTAACCGTGGCGATCAATTGTTGACGTCAGTAGTTCATAATTAATTGTAAAAATTTGTTAATTTAGTGATTAAAAATTAACTCTAATTTATGAAACGACTATTAAGGAACTTTATAATATATTGTTTATTTTATACATATATATACTTCATAATAATACAAACCATATAAAATAAAATAAAAATAACTGTATATATAAAATTTCCAAATTATATTTTATGTATATTTTCACTTACATTGATATCAATTTTAATACTCTTAATTTTTAATTATAAAATTATTTTTTTAATTATTATAGATTGATATAAATGGGAATAAAGAAAATAAGAAAGATTATTTTAGGTGTTTAAAATTTAAAATTTATTTGATTTTCAATTTTTTTTAAAAAAATTATTTTTAGTACAAATTTTAAAAATTCACTAACTTTTAAAAGGCGACAGTTAGAAATTTTTAACTACTGCATTGGTTTAAGTTTTACCAAATACTTATTGTTGGCAGTCAAGTGCCCAATCAACGACTATTGGCTTCCAAAATCCAAACTAAACAGGCACGGCACATATTGAAGTGTTAAAAGAAATGAAAGAAAATGACAGTCTGATACTAACCCTTTAAAATTTTCATATTTTCAGACAAAGGCATACTTTTATATTCATGTAAATTCTTTATTCCCTTTTCTACAAAGTCAGAAAAACATTGAGAACTGCTAAGATTTGCATATGTCCCACTAAAAAAAATGAGAGTAAGATGCCATTTAGCTGCTACCCTTTTATTCTACTGTATATTACAAATAGCCCCTCACTACAACCTAAATAGGCTTGCCTACCAGAATCATCTTGCATCCTCATATCCCACCTAGATTCAAATATATACCATTGCAAAGCATATTAAGAAGAAAATAAAATTATCTAGAAACTATCAATTAAGCAATCCTGCAAGCTGATTCCATCAACAATAATTATAAAAAAGCTACAGAAAAAATATATGAATCGACAAGCTCTGTTATCAAACGCAGTTTTCAAACTGGGGACCAAAGAGAAAAAGACATTTACCTTTTGAGCTTATTGGTTGTCCATAGTCATCTGGGCCAACTAGAAAACATGGTGGTGACACCAAAATATTGTTGGCATAAGCCAAACTAAATGATGAAATTATGCAGATGTGGAAAGGACCACCCAACATCAATCTTGGTAAAGATAAAAGAAATCTCATGCTCCATGTTCTTGAAAAGATGCATTGCTTCTAGTCATGTGATATCAAACCATTTCAGGCCCACTGATAGTTTTGTGAACCCCATCAAAGCTCTAATAGCCAAGAAAGTAAGCAACCATCAATTCATGTTATCAGTTCTATGCAACTTTTTCATTCAAGAAATTCAAACATCCACAATCAGATTATATATGCAGTTAAATTATATCTAAATTTTCTCTTCATTACTGCTAGCAAGTAGTAACAGTTCCAAGAAAGAACTCTGAACTCAATATGGCTGCCTTTGTTCTTTTTTCCTTTCCTCTATGGCCTAAATCATGGTTCACATAATGCAGTTCCTTCAATTTGTAATTACTTCAGACAAAAGGCTTTTTAGATAATAATTGCAATTGATATTATTGGACACTTGAGTTTTTTTCCCTTCGTTTGATACTGTGTAGTAGAGTAATAATTATTCAATCAATCATCAAAAGACATGGTTCTGTAGAATTGTATAATAACTATATTGTTACAAGCCTCATATTATTCAACAAACTCAAATACAGCTGAAGAACTTGGCAAAAGAAAAATATAAACAGCTAAAAAGAGAAAACTTTCAATTAAACTGATCGGTATTGCATGAACATAATTTGAAAAAAATTCATAAATTTGTATTAACAAAGTAGGATTTTGTTTCGTCCATCAACAGGCAACAGCTCCATGGAAACAGACTTAGAAATATGCAACTAGCAACATGACTCAGGTGATATGACAGGTTACTATATTGAATTGAATATGCAAATAGCAACATGACTCAAATGATATGACAGGTTACTATATTGAATTTATCTTTTACTTTGAATATTTTATAAATTATGAAGTGTAGAAATACTATTTTAGAGGTTCAATAAAATGTGAAGGAGAATACCATACAGCATATGGATTGGAACTTACACCTCAAACACTCAAACTAAAGAAAGAAGCATCTTAGCAAATCACTTGCCCAAATTGCGGAAAAAACTGAAAAGAGGAATCAACAAAGTCGGATATCTGACCCAACAACTAAAAGACACAAATCTAACCAAGAGATTTAAGTCGAAGCTGAGAACACATCAGGACCCATTGATCAAACACCAAAAGTTACAGGCCACTTAAATTTGAGGTCTCCATCAATCTTTCAAAATTTTGCTTCCTAATGAATTTGATACCAGGTGAATCAAACTCTAATTAGAGCATTCAACTTGAAAGCTACACTCGCACACCTGACCAAGCGGGCATGTGCACGTGTGCACTCAGTTTTTTTTTTTTCCCTTCACCTAACTTCGCATGATATACGAATTATCACGTCCTTAACCTAAACAATTGATGCTGTAAAATATTGAGGCATTTTCAGGTGTGACATAAAGAAATTGTCACTGAAAAGAACTATTCTACTTCAAATTTTCTGTTTTTTTTTTTATAAAAAATATTTATGTGAAGAGGAATCAGGTATGAAAATATGTTGAATTGTAACATTATTGCGTAGAAAAAAAAAATGAAAAGCAACTTCAACATTGTTGATGACAGTTTCTTCTATATTATAATGACAAGTCCCAAAACATATAATTCACTCCGCCATATCTGAATGCAGAATTGGCTTTATCTAAGGCCTTATGGAATTTTGGCACCCTTCAATTATGAATTATAGACATCCTCTTAATTTAATGGTTCTACACTACTCAAAGAACAACTAGAACTATCCCACCTCACTTTTTTGTCCTCTTTATTGAAGCCACCCAGAAAGGACATGGCATTATTGGAAAAAAAAAATAATGAAAAAAAAAACTTAAACCCATAATGTTGGAGAAAACATACTCTTTAAGTTTCCTTATCCAAATGAATTACAAATACTTTCAAAAGGAATACATTATTTTTCTGTTTTATTCCCTTTCTCAGTAAAATTATGTTACATATTATATTTTGGAAGAATTTAATACATCGTACATAAATGTCCAGATGAAACACTTCCTCTCAAAAAACAAAAACAACAAAAATAAAATGAAACACTCACATGGTAAATACCCTAATCTCGAATCTCTTCAGTATTTGGAGAAAAACCATACAATGAACGCATCACTTCAGACCTAAAAAAAAGGGGGGCGGGGGGGTTAAATCAGAAAATAGAATGGATGACAGGAAATTTAGCAACAAAATTTACAAAAATCTCAAACTGAAAAAAAACATAGTGTACCTGAAAAATAAAATTTAAATTGGAAGATTATGATTCTAAACTTAAGCGTTCAAGATTACAGCCCTGGTCCTGGTCCTGGATGCCACTTTATGCTGCATCCAACACTTTTAGCAAAAGGAAACCATGGCCTTAGGAATGCAATCACAGGAAGCCAAAAATTTAAAGCACCTAACAATAAGGGAAAAAAAATCAGATTACCTTGGTTTTTGAACTGATGAGACTTGCTGGCAGCTAAGAACACAATCTATTGCTAGACTTAGATCCCTGCATAACACATAAGTATGCATATGTGAAACACATATAAACAATTCAAAATTTTACTCCAAATGAAATATGTGACCTAGGATACAGACCTTCCTGTGACAGGAATGTTATTACTGGGCCGTGAATTGTCAAACTGCCCATGATACACAAGCTCAAATGGCCTCCGACCATCCTAGGACATCGGATCAAATTAGCACCATGCTTTAAGAAGTTAAATTGACATTTTAGTAGGTCTTTTATGTTAACATGGTTTCAATTAATTCAACACTTAAGTCATTTCATTGACTTCTGATTGGGAAATAAAGCCTCCGACTTGCCTTCTCAAGTTGTCAGGGGGAAGGGGGCAGTACACAAAAAATAAATAAATAAAATTAATGTCTTCAACCAGGCAGAGGTAGGTGCGCCATGCCTCAAGGACCCCAAGTAAAGGAATTAATAAAGATTATGAGCACCTTTTTAAACAAGAAAAACTCTGGTGTGCAAACTGCTCCAAAATCTCTAGCAACTTCTTGTGACTGCAGGAAATCAATTTCAATTAGTTCAAATATTATTATAAATTTCAGACATAAAAAGTTGCCTGTTGAAGTAGTCATGTTTATGTGTTTAATGTAGGATCACAATGCTATAGTTTCTAAGCTACCAGGATATTAAACAAAACAATTTCCTAGTGCAAATATATCCATTATTAGATTTATCTTAATCTAAGATTTCAATGTAAAATCAGAATGAAAAAAGACATAGTATGCTTGTCTCGAAACATTCATGTGTGAAAGAGAGAGAGAGAGCAAGTCATAAATATATTTGTCCATATCAAACATTTTTAGAAACATTTTCCATAGCAATTAGTTTCTCTCTCTGTTTTAACCACATACATTCTTGCAATTCTTAATTTCTCACAATACCAACAGGAAATTCGGACTGTACACCTTATGTTCGACCAAAACTGTCACTCATCTCATTGTTAATTTCCCTGATAAATTGAACATTTTATGAACCCTGCAAAAGCAACAATTCTTCAAAGCCCACAGATCTTTGATCAATCAAACCCAATAGTTTCTTACTCAAGTCAAATATGAACAATTAATCTTGTATTACTACCTTTCAACTGTTGACTGAAATTATTTGTTTCAGGATTTCACCAATAACAGGAACCACTTTTGCAGATTACTACGATAAAAATGTGAAAAAAACAAAAAGCCATCTGCCACATTATATAGCAAAACAAACAACTTCCCATCACAGAAACAGTATCATCCCATTTATTTATTAGACAACAACCTAGACAACTGATAAGCATCATATATGTTATGTTAGGAAGAAGAGCGAGCCATTCTAAAGTGTGGGTCTGTCGCTGGTTAATTGAGTGAGGACTGATTCCAGATGTTTTTGGCATGGGTTGTTGGAAGGGTAGTATAATTAATATGTTTAGAAAGTTTGTTACATAGGGAAATGTATTGAGGGTATATAAGAGAGGAGGGAGATGGGTAGCAGTATTCTGATTTTGGAAAAGGGTTTAATAACAATGGAGAGTCACAAGCCTCTCAAATGCTTGTAATTACCTATTTTCCAGTTCAAATTCCAGTATTCTCTCTTGTTTCCTTACTGTGTGCTTGTTGGTTCTTAACAACAACCTAGACAAAAGTTGATGATGTCCCTAAGGTAACGTTAGTTACATATGTCATGAACAAAGTACCTTGGGAAAACCAATAACAAGCAAGATTGCTCCTCTATAAATGCTTTAGATAACTAGGAAGTAGATTGTTACGACCCTGAACTCCCATAAGTCCAAAGTCGCACCCACACACTTAGCGGGCTTGCCCATACAAGCCCAGAGGGTACATCAGGCCCATAAATGAGAAGGTCCCATGTTCCACCAAAACGAATTCCATATGGTGACGAGTGCCTCCCACACTTATAAACCACCAACTCCCCATAGAGTTGGGCGATATGGGATCATAACATACCCCCTTCCATTGACAGCCGACGTCCACAGCGGCTCATCACCCACTGGCGGCTTCTCCCACCTCTTGGGTTCCTCTCCTGGGTTGCCCACCGCAGAGTCGGACCAGCTCTGATACCAATTGTTACGACCCTGAACTCCCATAAGTCCAAAGTCGCACCCACACACTTAGCGGGCTTGCCCATACAAGCCCAGAGGGTACATCAAGCCCATAAATGAGAAGGCCCCATGTTCCACCAAAAGGAATTCCCTATGGTGACGGGTGTCTCCCACGCTTATAAACCATCAACTCCCCATAGAGTTGGGCGATGTCATCATTGGCCTAATGTACATGGGGTCTTCTCATTTATGGGCCTGATGTACCCTCTGGGCTTGTATGGGCAAGCCCGCTAAGTGTGTGGGTGCGATTTTGGACTTATGGGAGTTCAGGGTCGTAACATAGATTGTGTCATTTTCTATATCAAATAATTCTACACACTACAGATATAAAAGCAAAGCAGAGTTTAAAGTTCGTTAGCAGCTTATAGAGTTTCCAAATAGTTGATAGCTCATAGAAGAAAAATGCCACGTGTTTGGTAAATTTTGCTATGGATTATCGTTTGTAATTTTGTATGTTAAATGACCACTTAAGGTATAAGTTATATTTAAAATATATTTTCAAACATTGCATGATTGTTTTCTGTTATATGTTATATAATATATACAAAAATTAAAACATAATATTTGTAAAGAAACATAATAATTTTTTTATGTATATATGCATATTTGTTGCCATGTAAGAATAAATATCATAGCTAATTGATTGTTATTTATAATATTTTAATATTTATTTACTATTTATAATTATAAGTGATTGGTTGGTGTAAGAAATTAATTAATTGATTGCAAATATTAAGTTTTAAAAAGGATGATATACCCAAATAATAAATAAAAATCAAGTATTGACAAATAAGAAAAAGTTCCAAAATATAGCTTATTGAATCAGCAGTTTTTGGGCACTCTAACAACTATCAGTTGCTGTTTTTTTCAAGTTACCGAACACCTTTAGTTAATTGTTGGGGATTAAAATAACTATTAGCTAACTTGAACAACTAAACCAAACGCCCTATCAATCAACTATTTTCTTTAATACCCTATTAATTAGAGGTTTTCTTTAACACTTTTTTTTTTGTGTGTGTTTGTGGTTTTAGTTACAATCACCCTATTCTAGCCCTAATTATTAAAATATAATTGCACTAACCCTTTCTGTTAGTCAAAACTTTTGCTGGAACACTTATAAGTTCCAATACCAAGTTAGAAAGGAAAACAAATATGGCATGAACTCTTAAGATGGTATTGATGAGCCACATGAGAAGCCAATGCTCCAACTTCAATTACTTATTAATCTAGATCAACCTCCTTTACATACTATTGGTCGCAATGAGAGAAGTTTTACAAGGTAATAACAAACAAATAATTAACAAGCAAACCTTCAAGCATCCACACCAAATATAGATTTCTAGTGCAGAGTCGTTTCACTTTCTTTCAAAAACTAAGCCAGTCTAATGGGAATCGGCTTTTCTAAAAGCTGCACCATGTTTAGTCAACCATCCTAACAACCAACTACTTCATTGCAATCACAAACCTCTACATGATGAATTCCCCAACTTCCACAACCATTAATGTTTGAATGCCTTAATTAAAGAACCAAGAAATTTAACACCAACATTCAACTAATTCAACAACTTGAATGAGGTTTATTTCCCACATTTACCCTTCATGTGAGCAAAACCAAGCTAGATTTCCCAAGTGCATGACCTAATTTCGTAAATTTTATGTAAATGATTTGCTGATGGCACACATCAGAACAGCCCTTCCCTATCCCAACTCTCAAGTGCACCATTTTGACTTTAAAAAACTGTGGGAAAAATTTCTTGTATTTTGATTTTATTCCTTTTATGTTTTACTTTCTTTTTTGTTCCTTGATTATAGGAACATATTTTGTATTTAAACCTCTATAACTCTATTGTCATAATAAGATTGAGAGAGCACATATTCTCTCTTTTCAACATGGTATCAGAGTAGGTTCAACCTAGCTCTAATTTTCTATCACTTTTCTAGGGTTTTAATACCCACCCATTTAGAGAGTTTTAACTCTCACCACCCACACCAGTGGCAAGACCATACGCCAACCATTATTCCGTCAGAATCCCATAGCCAAAAACGGCCACGCGTGACCACAAACTCCAATCAATCTTTCCGCTCCGATCACACGCGCTGGTGTGTGAGACACAATCCATGGAAGACAGCTTTGACTGGTGCAACTAGTAGAGATTCAATGGCGCTAGGAGAAAGCACTATGAGTTCCATCTCATTTGGAAGCCCAACAAAATGATCCAATAATTCACTACAAGTGAATATCACAATGGGAAAAATTATATAGAATGGTCTCAAACCGTTTGACTGATCTTGGAAGGCAAGGGGAAGTTCGGTTATTTGACAGGGGAAGTAACAAAACTTGTAAATGGAGATTCGACTCTCAAAACCTGCAAATCAAACAATTCTTTGATCATTGCATGGTTGGTGAATTCAATGGAACCTGCAATTAGCAAACCATTCATGTTTCTACCAACAGCCAGAGATGTTTAGGAAGCAATTAGAGATACTTATTCTGATCTAGAAAATTCTTCACAAATATTTGAGTTAAAGTCTAAATTGTGGCATGCAAAACATGGTGATCGAGATGTAACCTCCTATTTCAACGAGTTAATGACTTTGTGACAGAAGTTAGACCTCTGTTATAACGATGTCTAGGAATGCACAAATGATAGTGTGAGATTCACGAAAGGACAAAATAACGATTGGGTCTTTATGTTCTTGGCAGGATTGAATAAGAAATTAGATGAAGTGCGAGGCAGAATTCTAGGACAGACATCTCTACCAACAATTCGTGAGATGTTTTCAGAGGTTAGAAGAGAAAAAACAAGACAGACTGTAATGCTTGACAAATCTGTTTCAATTAACAAAACAATGGAAATGGATAACTCAACTTTAGTAACTCAGAGGTTTCAGGAGGAAGAAAAGAATGACGGTAAGCGACCATGGTGTGATCATTGCAAGCGCCCAAGACACACGTGAGAAACATGTTGGAAAATTCATGCCAAGCCTAAAAATCTGAAAAAGAAATATGGTGGAGAGGGACATGCACTCTATGTTAATGTCTCAAATCAGGAAAAACAGTTTCTTCAAGTTCATTTCTTTTCACTAAGGAACAAATAGACCAATTGTACAAGTTCCTTGAGTCTCAGCAAATTCCTTCCCGTTATTTGGCTCAAAAAGGTAATTACTTGCAAACTGCTCTCTTTAGTGTCCATTCTGATCACACTTGGATTATCGATTCAGGTGTAATAGACCATATGACAGGATCATCAAATCTTTTTTCTTCATATAGTCCTTGTGCAGGTAATCAGAAAATTAAGATTGCAGATAACTCTCTTTCAGCCATTGCAGGAAAATATTCTATTGTAGTATCCTCATCACTTACACTCTATGATGTTATTCATGTTCCCAAACTTTCATGCAATTTATTGTCTATTAGTAAGCTAGTTCATGATCAAAATTGTCAAGCTAATTTCTTTCAAACTCACTATGTATTTCAGGATTTGACTTTGGGGAGGATGATTGACAATGCTAAACAGAGCGGATGACTTTGTTCCTTTGATGGTGGATTTGAATCAGAACGATAATCCCAACTGATAAGTACCTACTTTGAATCTATTTTCGTTTCCAATAATGATATTATGTTATGGCATTTCAAATTTGGTCAACCAAGTTTTAGATATTTAAAACATTTGTTTCCTAAGTTATTTTGCAATAAAGATTATTGTGAAATATGTGAATTTGCAAAACATTATCGTGTTTTTTTTCCTTCACAACCATATAAACCATCAAAATCATTCACTATTATTGATAGTGATGTTTGGGGTCCGAATAAGACAACTACACTTTCTAACAAAAGATGGTTTATCACATTCATAGATGACTATACTCAACTTTGTTGGGTATATTTATTAAAAGAGAAATCAAAGATGAAACATGTTTTTTAAAAACTTTTACAATATGGTACAGACTCAGTTTCAAATCAACATACAAATTTTCAAAAGTGATAACAAAAAAGAGTATTTTAACACGATCTTAGGAAATTTTTTTCTTGAGAAAGGAATAATACATCATAGTTCTTGCATTGATACATCCCAACAAAATAATGTTGCTAAAAGAAAAAATAAATATTTGTTGGAAGTGGCTCGTGCATTACTTTTTACTACTAAAGTGCCTAAGTATTTGTGGGGAGAGGCGGTTTTGACTGTTGCATGCTTAATAAATAGACTGTCCTCCAAAGTTTTACATTATCAAACTCATTTTCAAGTTTTCACAAAAATTTTACCAAATGCTGGAATTTATGTTGATCTCCCTCTAAAATTTTTTGGATGTACAGCTTTTATTCATGAACATAGAAAAATTGGAAAACTTGAACCTCGAGCTATAAAGTGTGTTTTCATTGGATATTCCCCAACTCATAAGGACTATAAATGTTTTGATCCAATATCAAAAAAAAAATTATGTTACAATGGATGTGACATTTTTTGAAACACTACCTTTTTTTCAAAATATTTATCTTCAGGAGAAGAATTATAATGAAGATTCCTTTGTTAAATCCTGTGACCATTTGTTTTCAGATGATGTATTTCTTTCATAGTCACAGGAGTCTGAGTCTCGTACACCTATAGCAAATGGCCAAGTTTCATTTGTGGAAACTCCTCTTAATATGAGTGATGATTCACATAAATCTAAACCTACATTTGAAAATGAAAAATCTGAACAATAAGCTTTGGAAATTAAGAATAAGGAACAATCTACTAGAATGTCACAACATGATAATTCCACTAAAACAACATGAAATAGATTCACAGAAGGTGACCAAACTTGGAAAGGGATTGTTTATTCAAAAAAGAATCATAGGCAAAGGAAAGATAAATTGACTCCATAGCATGACCATGATTCTGAACTAAGGACAAACCAACTGTATAAATCTAGTACAGGTAACTTTCATTCTCTTCCTGACAATTATTCTATGACTTCTGATTTTGATTGTGACATTCATGTAGCCCTTCTAAAATGAGTTAGATCTTGTACTATATATCTATTGTTTAAATTTGCGTCATACTCAAAGTTGTCTTCATCTCTTGCTGCTTTTACAACTCAATTGTCTAGTATAGAAATTCCTAACAGTGTACAAGATGCTCTAAAAATTTCATAGTAGAAGGAATTAGTTCTTGAAAAGATGAGAGCACTTAAGAAGAATAATACTTGGAGTGTTCAGGCATTGCCAAGGCCTGATTGGTGGCTAATGGATTCACCCAGACATGGCATAGATTACTCTAAAACATTTGCCCTTGTTGCAAAATTGAACTCGGTAAAAGTACTTTTATCTATTACTGCTAATCTGGATTGACATTTGCAACAATTGGATATGAAGAATGTCTTTCTCAATGGAGACTTGGAGGAGGAAGTTACGTGGATAGTCCACCAGGTTTTGAAGAAAAATCTGGCTCAAAAGTGTGTAAGCTAAAGAAGTCCCTGTATGGCTTAAAACAATCTCCAAGGGCTTGGTTTGAAAAGTTCACACTATTAGAAAACAAAGATATACTCAAAGACAGACCATACCTTGTTTTACAAACTCTCCTCTGAAGAAAAGCCTATTGTGCTAATAGTTTATATTGATGATATTATTCTCACAAGTGATGATGTGGCTGAAATTAAGAGATTAAAGAAAAACCTTACATTAGAATTTGAGATCAAGGATTTGAGAGTTTTACGATATTTCCTTGGAATGGAGATTGCTCGTTCAAGAAAAGAAATTGTTGTATCTCAGCGCAAATATATTCTTAACCTTTTGAGGGAGACTGAAATGAATAGTTGCAGGCCAGCTGAGACTCTCATGGATCCTAATGTGAAACTTTGGAAAAGGGAAGTGTTCCTGTTGATACTGACAAATATCATAAACTAGTTGGTAAATTGATCTATTTATCTCACACTCGACCGGATATTGCTCTTGCAATCAATGTTGTTATCAATTTATACATGCACCTTATGAAGAGCATCTTGAGGCGATCCACCGGATTTTGAGATATTTGAAGTCTACTCCTGGGAAATGTTTATTTTTTTAAAAAAACCAATCAAATGAGCATTGAAGTATTTACTGATGCAGACTATGCAGGTTCAGTCACTGATAGGAGATCTACTTCTAGATATTGCACCTTTGTACGAGAGAACTTTGTTACTTGGCGAAGCAAAAAACAAAGTGTTGTTACTAGAATTATCGTTGATGTTGAATTTAGAGCAATGACTCAAGTGATTTTGTGAAGTATTGTGAATATATAGATTCCTTAAAAAGCTTAAGAAGACAGTGGAACTTCCATTTAAATTGTACTGTGATAGTAAATCTGCTATAAGTATTGCTCACAATCCTATTCAACACGACAAAACAAGCATATTAAGATTAATCGACACTTCATAAAGGAAAAACTTGAAGATGGAATAATTTGTTTGTCAGTTATTCTTTCTAGTTAGCAAACAGCTGACATCTTTACCAATGGGCTTGCAAAACCTAATTTTGAACATTTGATAAGCAAGTTGGGTATGATGGACATATATGCACCAACTTGAGGGGGAGTGTGGGAAAGATTGCAATATTTCAGCATTCCATAAAATCAGCATTTATTGTTTTCCTTTCTTGTATTTTGATTTTATTCTTTTTATGTTTTACTTCCTTTTTTGTTCATTGATTCTAGGAACATATTTTGTATTTAAACCTCTGCAACCCTATTGTCATAATAAGATTGAGAGAGCACATATTCTCTCTTTTCAACAAAAACAATTGGAAAAGTATCCAAAGATACCAGTTGTGACAGAAAAAGAAGATCAACGTAAGGTTCAGATAGGAATTGTCATTAGCATACCTCATCATATAGATAAGGAAATGGATAATTAAATATTTTAGCTTCCTCTGCCATGAACTCAGGTCCATCCTGTGTAAAATAGTACCATTTTGAACAAATCATACAACAGCTTCATCAGAGCTCTAATCTCAAACAATGGAATCATTAGAACCTGTGGATGAGTAGCCACAGAATTTGAAGATATGGCAACAGCTGTAAGTCCTTTCTGAAGCACAGTACAATAAAACATTTATAAATCAATATGTAGTCATTTTCAAAGTTATAAATATTCCAACAGGGGAATAAAGCAAATCCATGAGAAGAAAATGGATTGAGCACCTTTGCATAGAAATTTGCAAGCTTGACTATATCCTTCTTCAAGTGTTTAACAAAAGGACAGTGATTGCAGATAAACATAACCCGAACACATCCTCACAAGGAATCAGGCATCTCAAAATTGCATAGTAAACATGTCTTCTATAACGCAAAATAAGAAAATGCCTTCATTAGAAACTGACATCGTTGCCATAGCAATCAAGCAATATCAACCACAGGCCCATTTGCAGTAGTAGTATGTTAGTCATAAGAAGTATTTTTCACAAATTGTGTTCCATATACTACATGAGAGAATAGCACATAATTTGAGTGTCTGTAAGCATTTTACCAATTGACAAAGGAAAAGAAAATAAATATGCATTCCATTTGTGCATGATAGCATGGCATCTAGTTCATGAGCATCCATGCTACTTAAAAATTCTCAAAAAAAATTGCAGAAACCAATTAATTCAACTTGCAAGCCTATCCCTTATAAAGCACCTAAAATGAAACTTGAAACCCAAATCCATAAAATTATAATAACAGAATCATTTAATTATTTGTAAATTCAAGAGATGAGATAATTCAATATATTTATCACAACTCAACAAAGCACCAACTAAAAACAGATGCCTCTTTCATTATAGTTCAGACATTATACTCCTTTTCTTTTCCAAAATTATTTTAGAATAGGATCAGCATTTTTGGCTGCATCAAACCCTATGCCTCCACATAATTTGCATTAACTCAGAAATCATTGATAATTTTCATCAAGAACACTTCCAACTTTCATTTGACTTCATATTTCAGAATCTGGTGAAAGATGTTTCCTTCGAAAAGCATTATATAAGTTTCCTTCATTAACCAATTTAGTTACCTCACTTTTAGTATATTTTTTTATCCTCAGATAAGGCTATTGGCTGTATTAACTAGCTGCTTTATTTAATTAGGCCAATTGTGAGCAAAACAAGGAAGCCAAGTAATATGCAGTTTCATCTAGTACCAATACGAATTTGAAGTTCAAGCTCTGCAAGACTGAAGAATTTCAGAATAACAGTAATAAATGAAATCAAATTCAACACATGTCTCAATACTTCTGGGACTTTGAGAGCATGGGTTCCAGTTTTTACTCTCTTGATAGTGCAATAAAAACACCAAAAGTGATGATTTTTCTAACGTCCATTATCTAAAACTAGCTTTTGCCTCTATATTGCCATTCTCTTTCAGAACTTGAGTTGTAAATACATCATGAATATGCTAAACTTAGAAGTATTATACTTGTAACTCTCAATGAAATGGGTTGCACAGAAGGTTGTGGGAAGGAGCAATAATGTTCTAATTGTCTACAATGGTAAAAATGAAAACACAAAGGGTACTTTATGTGATCATAAAAATTTCACTGAGTTGAAGAGTAACCTCTGCAAGACTGATTCAATTGGCGATGATTCAAGTCAGAGAAATGAAATATAAATATCAAATATTTCACCATTTGAACCAAAAACAATATATTTCACTCGGGTTAATTTCTCTGACAATTGCTGGGATAAGCTAGGTAAGTTCTTTTCTCAGTAGTGGAAACCAAAATATCAAGAAGCGAAAAGTTACGAAATATAATATTAGTTCTTTCCTATATTTGCTCATCAACAATTTAGAAATATTTTTTCATGTAACAAATAGCAACATGAACATTAAGCAAATAAGAAGGCAAAATTTAGGCAACAAACAGATACTCAAAAAGTAACAAACAAGTTTCCAAATTCATAAAAATGCAAATACGGGTAACTCACCAGTAAAGCAGGATATGACTCAAAATCTTCGAGTTTCCAAATTTTTCCAGTTAGAGGTTCTGGCAGCTATAAATCACAGAAACACAACGCAACCCCACAATTACAAACACAGCACTCAATTTTAGCAAATTATAAAATGACCCGAAAATCCCGTGAACTTGAACACACACATGAATGTATAATGTATCAAACCTCAAAATGGGGAGCTCTGAAGCCTAAAGAGACGCCTTGGGACTCGGTCCTAGCAGCTCGAACTGACAACTTCCTGGCGGGTGAAGTGTTGTTCTTCCCGAACCGGAGCTGCAGAGAATTGAAACCCAGCTTCGAGGATGCCCATGTAGACACAAACGTTGTACTGGTTGTCGCTAACGTGCGCGGGACAGGTAGTATCCGTGCGCCCCCCGCTATGGACACCATACTCAGGGCCGAGGCAGCCATAGTTAAGTCTCTGATTCGTTAGCTTTCGGCTGTTGGCTCTCAGTTCTGGGCCTCAAGCTCAGATGAGAGCTGGCGTCGAAAAATAAAATTTACACATAAAGATCAAATAATATATATATATATATATATATATATTAATTCAAGTCGACAATAAAAATGTTAAAAGTAATTAATTTATGAGAAGCACAAAAAAAATTAGAAGTACAAATTATAAAAATCATGTATAATATATGTAACTAATTTATTTATTAGTATTGATAAGGTTTGCAAAAGAGTAAATAATATTCAATTGGGATAGTGAATATCGGTGAAACATAATATGTAAGTGATTAATATTAATATTAATATATTTAATATTTAAATTAAATAAATTATGAATAATAATTTTTATTTGTTAAATTTTGAAGATGGTATATGTGCAAGCAATCAATATTCTAATTTGCTAATAGTAAGTTGTTAAAGTCATTTCATTATCACCATTTTGTTTTTAATATTTATATATTTCAAATTTATCTTCTGAAATATTTTTATTTTAATAAGTAAATTTAAAAAAGAAAAGAAAAGACAACAACCAATTATAGTACTGCAAATTTCAGCAGATCATAATTTCTTATATATTTTAATAAAATATTTTAATAAGCCCATACAAATAACGATTTTTGTTGAAGGGTATCAGATTTCCATCAACATAAACAAGTAAACATTTTTATTTAAAAAAAAAAAACGATGAAAGACAACAACAAATTATAGCAATGCAACTTCTAGCAGATCTACATGGAAATAAAAATAAAGGTATCAAAATATATAAAAATATAAAAGGAAAAAGGAAAAATAACACAAAAGGATAACAAACAAACAGCATATAAAAAATATAAAATAAATATGAAATGTTTTAAAAAAACAGAATGATGAAATATAAAAAATAAAAATAAATAAAAATAAAAACATTCTAAAATCATATTAGGTAAATCCAGTAAAAAAAAAAAAAAAGAAAATAGGAACAATAGATCTGGGTATAAACAGTAAAGGCTAACTGAAAAAAAAAAAAAAAAAAATATATATATATATATATATATATATACCATAATCAGCAAGATGAGAAGGTGTAAAAGTAATTTAGTAACAATTTTAAAATATTTTATCCCATTTTGCAAGGTTTTTATGCATCCTTTTACAGCCGCGTTATGACCCTTGGATATTGGTACAGACTAAATTTTACTACAACGCCGATGATGGCACAAACAATTGATTTTAAAACGGTGTAGTTTAGTTGAATGGTTTAATTATAAGGCCAATACTAAAAATGCACTCTACTTGCTACAGTATCCGTATCCCCAGTTTTAATATATTGATAGATGTTGAAATGGGATGTGCAAAACCAAACCAAACTAAAAATTTTGGTTTATTTGGTTTGATTAAAAATATTGAAATATATATTAAACCGAACTAATCAAATTTCTCTTATATAATTTAATCATGTGTCCCAATTTAGCTAAATTAATTATGTCATATTTTTATAGTTTCGATATAGTCATTTTACTCACTTAAATATCAATTTCATGTCATTTCCAACTAAATTATAAAATAGATACGTGCAACTCGATACAATTATCAAATACTAGAATATGTATAACAATATTTGTTAAGTATAGCATTCCATAAACCTCTTTTATGGAGGTATTAGCCTCTATGAATAAAAGCAAAACACACATAAAATTCCTTAGTCAAAAGAAAAGTATTAAAAAGTTATATAGTTTAAGAGATAGACCTCAAAAGGTCAATCATATCTTCTTATATAAGATACATGCACCTAGAAGAGCACCAACTACACATGTTTGTTCATTTTACCTCTAGAAAAGTAGTGAGGCCTAAGTGGCAAAATCAATTGAAATCTAAAAAATGTCACAATTGCATAAAGATTAGGCATATAAACATTCATTGTTTTGTAAAGAATGTTCATTAGGAACCTTCTAATTCTAACCCCCAATAACTTAAGTTCATTTGGGTTTACATGTAAATGTTAGACTTAACAAATATTATTCTCAGTGGGGGAAATGATGATGCTCCATGAAGACTAAGTCATGTCTTATCAATAGAGGTCTTTGAGATACAGTTAAAGTATTCAAAATATTTTTCCTTTTGTGAAATTTAGAAATAGAGTTTCTAAGTTTTCCAATCTCATTTTTTAAAGCATTATTTTCTTATAATAAAAAATTGATTGAGAGTTTTGTTATAGTAATTAATTATAATTTTTAAATAAAAAATTATAGTTTATGATAATTAATTTTGATATATGATAGTTGATAAAATCATAAAATATGACAATTTATTTTAATTTTTATTAACTAAATTTAATTTATTGTAATTAATAAATTAATGATAATTTTATATTAATTTATAAAGTTTTGATTTTAGTTATGGTAATTTATAATATTATGATAATTGATTTTAATTTAAGTTAATTGATAAAGTTATTATGATTGATTTTAATATTTATAATTGATAAATATGGTAATAGTTATAATTTTATGATAATTAATAAATTAATTTACACAATCGATTAAACTGAACTGAAATATTTCGGTTCGGTTCTAAATATATTTCAGTTTAATTTTTCTATAAATAAAATTGAATCAAACCGATACTCACCTCTATGTTGAAACTTTGACGTGCGTATATGCGATTTAGCTTAACTTTTAAGATAACTTTGCACTTTAGATAAATTGAACTTCTTTGAAATAAATGTGAAAATTCCATTTAATAAACAACATTAACAACAAAAGTTGCATACAAATAACGATTCTTCTCAGCAAACGGAATCTAACATAAAACAATAAACAATATCTAATATAGAATAATAATCTATGTGTAACACTCCCTTACTCTCTTATCCTCCTACGTTACAGTCAGGTAAGATGATGTCAGCGACTATATATATATATATATATATATATATATATATATATATATATATATATATATATATATATATATATATATATATATATATATATATAAATTAGATTTTACATGTAAAAATTAGTTTCAAAAATCATCATTTGAATTTTTAGTAGTATTCAATTAGTTTTTAAAATGATTTTTGATTCAAATGAGTACAAATTTTAATTTTTACAATGAACCCGTTTATCCTATTTTTATTTTGAGAAATAATTTCTTTCATATTTTTTTTTGTTTTTACATTATCGTCAAACTCATCGCTTATTTAAGAAGTTAAGAGAAATTTAAAAGAAAAAAAAAGGATCTTTACAGGTAGAATGGATAAATTAACTGCAAAAATTAAATTCTACAGAATTTTTAGACCAAGAAGAAAAGAATGACAAAGCAATCATCAGGAGATTAGTAGCCTAATTCATATGTTGTGAAGGGCAGCAATAAATAAATAAATAAATCTAATGGAAGAAATTCATGCAGGGGTTGCAAGATTTCCATGAATGGAATGAATTTGGTTAAAAAAAATCACTTTGCAGAAATATTATGTGGCAAATCACTTTGCAGAAATATTATTTAAAATATATAAAAGTCTGTGAACTTTTTTTTAGTTACAACAGAGGAACGAAATTTAAATCTGAGAAGACTCAGGTAAAAATGACATTCCGCTAAGTTATTCATGCGGTTGCATCTGTGAACTCCTTTTATACACCATGTTTGTTTGTGTTTTGTGAGTTGACTTGTTCGTGTTCCTCTGCCTACCACCACCCTCGACTAAGAATTTTTCAACTTCTTTTTCTGCTATTTTAGACTATAATCGACCCAAAATTCTTGGTAAAATTAATTTACCATGAATCAAGTCAATATTAAAATTTTATATAAAAAAATTTACATTATTTATAATTTATCATTAATTTAGTTCATCATGGTTAGGTTCATATTATAGCTTTTATATTTCCTTGTATCATTGGATGAAGGGATCAATTCACACCTCAAACTGTTTTTTTCCCTTTTTTTCTTCATAGTCATTTGGCTAATTGGCTTCAAAGTAAATTTTTAGGCTTAATTAGTACATAATTTTTAATTTGTAAACATCTTACCCTATTTGGTCCTAAAGATTCTTTTCTCTTTTTTTTTTTAATAATTTTTATATATCATAAATTTGAAATGTAATTTTATAGTTAATTTTACTCTACATTGAAATTTCTATTGTAATTTTTGATTGCAAAAGTTAATTTTAGAACAAATTAATCATTGAAACAAATTTAGAGAATTAATTGATAATTTATCTGTCCCAGTCTTCTTCTGGTAAGATCATTGAACTCATGTACAATGATTTATTCCCAAAAAGACTTTTCCTGAACATATATAAATTCTCTTGTGAAAGGTTTTACTCCTGTGATGTGACCGAATTTTATTGGCTATATTACGAAGAAATTTATCTCTATTATGTTCCTTTCTTACAGATGGTCTATCATTTCTTATTACGACTGCTAAATTCATGACAACCTCATTCACCTACCACTTTAAAAGTTGTATGGACAGTCAGTATAATAGATATTTTTTTTATTCAATCACACAGTAGCCATCAATTATTTCTCTAAATGGGCAGAAGGTCCGGTCTTTCAATAAATTGGGGATAAGTAAAATCACAAAATTTAATATTTTTTATAAATAAAACGTATATTTCCTTCGTTTCTAAATGGATGTGTGGTTTATAATTTTTACTTTTATTATAAAATCAGTTATCTATAAATATTAATTGAAAATTAATTTTGCATTTTTTAAAAATATTTAATAATAATAAGGGTAAATTACTCCGGATCTACTGAAATTTGATTAAATACACTAATTCATTTATTCATTTTTTAAAACATATTATGAATTCTTTCATATTTGATTCCGTTAACCAAAAAGATAATTGTTGAATATAGTCAAAATTAAATTAAAATACCATAAATACCCTTTGACAAATTTGACACTCTATTAACTTAAAAAAAATACATTAACTAAGAATAACAAATTTGACATTTTGATATTAAATTGATGATATAAATTTTTTTTGGTATTTTTTAACACAAAAAAGGATAAAAATAAATAAAATGACTATATAGTGTATTTAACTAAACTTTAGAGATATCATAATATATTTCTAAAAATAGATAAATAAACTAATATATTCAACTAAATCTCAGAGGTCAGATTAATTCACTGTTATATTATATCTATATGTCGAATACATTTCTTAAATTATTGTGCATAAACTTTAAACAATATTTATAACATAGAAAGTAACAAATAAAAGTGTTTAATTGTAAGAGGTGACAAAAGATCCACAACATAAACACCAACAACATAAACACAAAATTCAATATCATAAATTATCTTCTGCACCACAAGCAAATATAATAGTAAAAGGCGCCAAAAAAATAATTAAGAAATTTTTAAGAAGAAATAGTGACAACATATAAAAATTGGCTAGATAATGATTCCATTCACATTAAGTCGATACCGAATAAAATTAGAAGAGCATCAACAAAGTCAAAACTTAACAATATACTCTTAGGTATATAGATTCTGTTTGATAAAAATAACTGATAATTTAATTATAAATTGATAAATTAATTGTAGTTGATAATTTAGTATTTAAAAATATGGTAGTTGATTAAATTAAAAATATTTAATAAAACTAACTAAAAAATTTAAAAGGACATAAAAAAATACATTTGTATTAATAAAACTTTATGTAAAATCTATTTAAATATATAATATAAATAAATTATATAATATATATGCATATTAAACGATATAAAAATTATATTAAATATCTCAACTCAATATAATAAATATGTCCACTTTTTTCATCTAACATTCAATTATTATATATAATTATATATTAAATAATTTAATAATTATATTATATATAATTACACATGAGTTTCGGGTTAAGGGTATAACATATCAATTGATAAAAAAATAAATGTATAATGGGAACAAAAATTATAATTTATTAGCTTATAAGTTGAATATTAGTTCTACTAGTTTTTTTTAAATGAAATTATAAACTTTTTTTCCAAATAATCTATTTTACCAAACAAATTATGGATCAAAGTATATTAAATTTATAATCAAACTAAATTATAATATAGTTTTGTTTTACCAAACAATATTATAGTACTGAAGCAGTATTGCCTATTAAGAAAAAAGAAAAATATTTTTAGAGAAATATACCAATAAAAAAATAAAATATACATAAAAATATAAATATATTAATTACAATTAAAATATAAAATGAACATAATTTAGAGATAAAAGAGTATATTAGAGTTATTTTTATTATATAGCTCTTTAAAATAAAAGAGTTTTATTTAAATAACTCATATATTAGAGATGCTCTAATGCCTTGAACTATCTTTAAAATATGATTTTTGAAAATGCTAGCATCATGTCCGTATTGAAAACAACAAGACAAGTAGAGGTATTAAAATGGATTGTCAGATCGTATTTGTATCATGTTGATCAACTCTAGTGTTATAATTAGTATCAATATAAACATGACTTATTTATTAATCGTATCAACATATTACGACACTAAATAAAATTTGATCTAACCTGATCCAATCTGTATATTAATATATCATTTACAACCCGACCTGACATGATCCAAACCAACTCAATACGACTCATATATTAATATATCAATCTATATAAATATTTATTTTTTATGAAATTATAATATTTAGGTTGAATCAAATTCACACAATTCAACATAACAAATAAAAATTAAATAAATTATAACTGATTTGTATATTAATTCCATATAAACGGATCAATCCATTTTTAGTATAAATTCATATATATTTCCTCTAATTTTGCTTATTTTGCGTGTGGTCATGACCATTTTGACACCTATAACTTCATTCATTAGAATTTTATAGCCAAACCCTTCAACATGATAAATATTCCAAGTGGGAAAGAGAAGTTACATAACCATTGTTGTAATACAGGGACCCACACTATCATCCATACACTGTGGAAGAAACCGAGAAAAATAATGATCAAGAATGAATGGTTGAGATCAATTAGATTTTACATTAGTTTAACAATTAAATTGGATAGCTGTTGGATAACTTCAGGGTCAAATTTACTGTCACCATCAATATATGTTTTACAGACAAGAAAATGAATATTATAATTAACATCTGATGCAATTTATATATTAAAAATATAAACTACAGTTAGAAACCACAGACTGGTTACGCAATTAGAAACTTCTAAATAAGCAATTGGCCTATAAATTGAAAGTTCTGTTCAGAGATTGCCAATGGGTCAAACTCTAAATTCTGATATATCTCTCTCTGATTTATCTAATATCCTCTCTTACTAGATCTCCAGTACATATATATATATATTAAAGAAGTCCAGTTGTTAGTTTTTTGTGTAGAAAGAACGAAGCAAGAATCTTGGAGATGAAGAGGAGAAGAGAAATGGAGAAAAGTTCAGAGGTAAAATCTGCCATTGAAGAGCTTTCCTTGATGATCCAACTGAAGGATACTGGTGATAGGCATCATCATGATGATGCTGCTTATATACCCACTAGGCAATTTTTATTTATCTGCAATTTGGTCATTCAAGTTCTCGGTAAGTTTCTTGATTTATTATCTTTTCCCTTTTTTATCCCCATAATTTCCATTTAGGACATGGCCTTGACTATTTTGTTTTGTGTTTGTTCTTATGAAGATAAGATCGGTCCAACAATGGCAGTTTTAAGACACGACATCAACCAGAATATTCAGGCAAGAAATAGGAAAATCCAAATTTCAGTGGTTTATTATTATTATTATTATTATTATTATTATTTTAGCATTTAATCTTCATAGTCTTGAGTTTCCAATCATGACAGAAACACCCTCACGACATTTCAAAAAATTAGCTTTCTTGTCTTCATTGTTTTCTGAGACTATGGTCATTTCTGTCAATGTCTTAAATTTGTCATTTTCTTTCATTGTTATAAGATTGGCTGTTTCTTGAATTCTTCTGTATTTGATTTTCTTCTTATGTCTAATTCACAGAGATTAGAAATGCAATGTGATTCTGATCCTTGTCTGTATTCAAATATGGTTGAGATATTGAAGAAAGAGGCTGATGAAGGAAATGCAAGAACGGGAACCAGCTGCAGTAAGGCCTTTGTTTGGCTAACCAGGTAAGCATATTAAAACATGGGTTCAGCTCCCTTAGTGTGTCATTAACTATAATCTCATTGAGTAACTAACTCAATAGTAATTAACTGCAGTTACTGATCAGTCTTACTCCAAGTAAAATTAAATAAAATTTGTTCTGCTCCCCAGATCCTTGGATTTTGCAGTTGCTTTGTTGCAAAGATTAGTGAGAGATCCTGGTGAGGAAATGGTACAAGTTGTGGAAGATTCTTACAATATCACTTTGAAGCCATGGCATGGATGGATTTCATCTGCTGCTTTTAAAGTAATTATATTTTTCTTGTTCCTTTTACCTATCTAATTTTTTACCCAATTTTAACTGAAAACTTGAATTAACAGATGCTTTTTACAGGTGGGTCTGAAATTAGTTCCTGATACCAAAACCTTCATTAATCTCCTTAAGCCAAAAGATGAAAACTTTGACAAACTTACAGCGGATATCGAAACCCTCATTGCACTACTTGTGCCTGTTCTAGAAGAGTTTCACTCTATTAAGGTTAGCCCAATTTACATATATGATCATTGGCTTTCTGTTTCTTGATTGTCTTTTGATCAGTTGTTTCTTTCATCAATTTTGCAGACATTGTACAGGTTGGATAAGTTGAAGTCTACCTAAAAAGAAAAACACAGAAAGAAAACAGAAACACTTGTTTAAAGTTTTGTTTGTACATAGAGCTAGCCAAATTGGACACAATACTATAAGATCCATTAAAGTAACACAATTAATAACTGGATTGAATTTGGTTCGAACCCCTTGACACGAAGGTAACACGATTGCAATTCGTTTAACTTTTAAAATGATATTTCTAGTGGTTTCTGGATAATAATCTTAATATAAAATGTAAATTATATGTATTGTTATGATTGTTTAACAATTAAATATGAATTTTTGCAATAATTGAATAATATATGTTTTAATTTAAGGGTATAAAAATGATAAATAGTTTAAAATAATTTGATTTTATGCAATTTAACATATTTTATGAATAACTCATCTGCTATATATGGTAATTTTCCTATAACACAAACTAATTTTGTGCTTATCTGAAAATTCAGAGTATATATATTAAAAAAGTGGTTAACTAAATCTTTTGTCAGTAAATCATATTGGTAATCATGTTATTAAGAGGCCTAATGAAGTGAAAATCAAGAACCTGAAAGACAATTGCTGGAGTTGTTTCTAACTAGGACGGGAAAGAAAAGGACATCCTACCATATCCTATGAGAAGATGCTGTTTCGAAATTCTTGCTATCGGTTAGTCCAATGCACATAATGCAGACACCTTGAAACAGAGATCAAACATTGATTTTGCCAAAAGAATTTCTTGAGCTTCCTCAAAATATATGTGTACAATCGAAAACACATGTTTGAACTTCAAACACACGATTGTTTATCTAACTGTTAGCAGTTAGAGATTCTTATCCTTCATTTTTCCTTCCTCTTTCTTGTTCCCTTTACATTCAAGGAGCCGAAGGAGGAGGTTTACGAATTTTATTGAAGATGCCATAAAGGTCTATGCCTAAATTAATGCTATTTAAATCGGGAGAAACAGGCGGTGGATCGTGGAGCGCTATGAGCGCTGCAACTAGACCTGCATTGCTTGCTATGGTTGGCTCAGTGAACTGTGGTTTGTCCCTTTCATCGAAGAAATTATCAGATTGATCTGGTCCTGTAACCATAGCTCCATAAAGAATATTCGGATTTTGATCTTTAGAGTATAACCATCTGTCTCCTTGACAACTGTAGGGTTGACCATCCCAAGGGATTGATGCAGCTCTATGATGAACATGGGTTGGATATTGGTTTCCAAAGCCAACCATGTAGCTCATTTTCATTGGATTATCTCCTAGAATGTAATTTACCTGAGAAATAAAAATGGAAGGAACAACAAAAAAAGTAAAGGCAATTGTCAGGATATATCTAATATTATAACCTACAATATTCCACATTTCACTCCATGCTTGCCTGAGATCTCGCGAAATTTCCCAACATTTCTAGTGAAAAATCTTCATTACTGCAACTTACACCTGAACTAAGAACAAGTTCAAGGTAGTCACTGTATAATTTACTGAGAAAAGATGCTGTTGCAGCAAACTGTATCTGTCCAAAATCATCAGGACTTAAGAGGATCAATCCACCTGTATTTAGAAATTATTAAAATACGTATAAGCATTAAAATCATGAGACTGAAGAATTATAAACAAATATATAAAGATATAATTATGACTACAGAACCATAAATGATAGAATATATACACTGCATATGCATAGTGTTTGATCGTGGAATTTACCTGGTGTCCTGTTGAATGTTTCCTGAGAAATATAAGAACAGATGAATGACTTTGTAGCATTTGATGAAAATTGCAGACCATCCTCAAACTGAATGCCCATATTGAGAAAGTATAGAAGTCTTGTCAGCAAAACCTACGAGGATTGCATAGATTTTGTTTTAGCATTCACACACCCAAATTAACAAAAATCTAATCTGAACATAACATGAGTTTTGGTCAAAATTACCGCATTAGCAGTAAGCTTGTTGTTCCAATAAAAAACTCCTTTATCTGATATTGCTTCCTCGTCCTGTGCTGCACGAAAATTGGCGCTAGTATATCTGAGATAAGTATCATTACCAGTAGCAAAGAAAAGCCAAGTTCCTCCCCAGACTAGTTCATCTTTATAGCCAGATGACTTATAAAACCTTGTTGCCAGTCCTCCACAAGTTTCAGCAGCGGTGTATGTTCCTTTTTCAACTGTTTCATTCACAATCTTAAACAAAGTTTCTGCTGCTTCGATTAGCCTTCCCGAGTAATCATTTTCTTCTTGGAATACTATTGATGCTGCTGATAATGCTGCAGTGATTTCTCCTGCTAGATCAGAAGCTGTGCCATCACAAGCTGAAACAGGCCTTGAATAGGTCATATCTTCAGGTCTTTGCCAGCAACTTATATCATTTTCCCCTTCCGTGCCATTGCCAGGACTCCCTACCTAAAATTTTATAGAGCAGATAGATTCACAAAATTTTCATTCAAGACCAACTATGCATCTCTTCTACAGTAAAAAATGATGGTTTTTTTCTTGTACATATATCTTGCCTGAGAATATAGAGTAAAGGCAGGAGAAGTCGAATTTGGAGGAACAAAAAGCTGGAGTAAGTAATCAGTTCCCCACTTGATAATGTCCTTGACATGATCAAGCTCACCAATATCAGCATATTTGTGATGATACTCAATGACCGTCCAACTCAAGAGTGTGACAGTATAAGCTGTAGGGAAACTGAATTTCATGTTATTGCCAGAATCATAAAATCCACCCACAAGGCCACCGGGTACTGAATCCCCATCGTGCAATCCTGAATCTCCTCGGAATTTGACAGGACTATTGCTTGGATAATTCCCAGCTGCAGAAAAAACAATATTATATTCACAGAAATATACGAAAATGACTTTAAAAACAGAAACACAAGAAAAGAAAAATTACATTTCTGAGCATCGAAGAACATCAGAGCTTGGCTCAATGCCACTGTGAGATTCTTTGAAATTCCATGGTGTTTATGCTTGTGGGGCAAGAAATGAACTAACAGGACAACTGTTAGGACAAGGAAAACTATGGCGAGTGAAATGTAAAGAAACCGCTTGAAATACTGTTTATCAGTGATAACAAGTTGGTAATCGAAGGATTTGGAGAACCGAGATGGGAGTGAATCATAAGTAGTGTTGGATTTTGGAACTAAACCATAGTCGAGTTCTATAGAATTCCATTGGCTTGCTGAAGGGAGAAGTCTGCCTGCCTCAGAAATTGAGTGAACATACAAAACAGGATAATGATCTATACCAGATGAAGAAGCGGAATCACCTGAAATTGGCATGGATGATGAAGTTGTTGGAATTCAAAGAAAGTTTTAGACAAAAGAAAAAAAAAAGGCAAATTTGTACCCTGAAAAGAAATTAAAATTGTCTGTAATTATATTAAAAGAAGAAGAAGAAGAAGAGAATAAAGAAAGATGCCAAGGAATCGGATGATAAGGAGAAACTAGGAAGGATTAGAAACACCGAAGGAGAGGTGTTGTTAACGATGATACTTATGTTTGTTTTCGTCTTTAAATAACACAGGGATGTGGTGCATATATATGCTTTGCCGTCCTTAAGTTAAGGAAATCAAACTATAAAACAGTTTTGTACTTGGACATAGATATACGTCATCTTTTTTTTTTTTACTATCTGAATTCGCAGTTGTAGACTCTTATTGTTTTAAAAATGCTCCCAAATTTTAAATGAAGTAGAGATATGCTTCTGTTACAAGTTCCGCTTTCCTCACACTTAATCAACTCAACTTGCAAACCGATTTATCTTTGTATCATTTTGTCATTGCCTAATATCACGCACTGTGAAGATTCACCCGGGATTCCCCCACACATGTATAATTTTCTACATATGTATGTTATTCTAGAAGGCCATTGTACACCGTTAGATCAAATGGATCTTGGCCGTCCATTAAAATAGGTAGGAGTTAATCCTAGTCATCCGTTTGGTATATGGAAATCAATCATAGTCATCAATTTTGGTAGGTGTGAGTTGATCCTGACCATCCATTTGGTAGGTGGGAATTAATCCTAACCATCCATTTTGGTAGGTGGGAGTTAATTCTCACCATTCATCTGTTAGGTGGGAATTGATCTCGGTCATCCATTGAGAAGGTGGAGGCCTATATATATCTTGTGCAATTTATTTGTAAATCATCCAAGAGTTTATGCAATATAAGTTCTCTTTAGCATTTTCCAAGTTCTTCTCATTTCTTAAAGTTCTTTAGTATTTTTGCTTACTTGCTAGCTTCATCTAGCATTCGTACAAGAGACTGAGGAAAGTTTGCTAGTGTCGCACGGTCGTTGCATCAAAAGACCAAATCCGTGACACTAAGCACTATAAAAAAGAGAGGAACATATCTTGATCCTCAATAAAAAAATTTATTTAATTTACACCCTTAATAATTAATTTATTATGTTGACTCCCTTTTTTAGTGGATCAATAAACACTCAGTATCTGATCAATGTTTAATTAAGTGAATAAATTTTGGGTCTAGTGATTAAAGGAGTCCAAATTTAATAATTAAGAACAAAATTTTAATTAAAAGACTTGGTTGCAAAAAATATGTTTTTGTTTTGAATTCATATTAAGGATTAGGATTGAGATGTCGCAGCCATAAAATTTAGTATCAGTGCACTAAATGTAACTTTGGTATTCTAACCTAAATACAGTAATTACTATTTAGTACCAAAAAAAATTCATAAAATTTTAATTGAAAATGTCTTATTCGTAAAAATATATAAACCCCATTGTTCACATTAAAATGGGTTACACTGTATGATATATTAGTAGTTATGTATATGCAGATAAATATTTTCCATTCTTATTATATTGACATTTTTAAAATAAGCTATCTTTTAATTTTAGGAGTGTGCAAATCAAATTGCAGCTGAGGATTTATCAAAAAACGAAAACTCTATATTATCATATTGATAATTTTGAAACAGTAGATATAATATATTGCTATAAATCTCAAGCAGCAATACTTGGTAAAATAATTGTTTTTAAAAAAATTAAGTGACTTGGGCCTAATTGAGCTTTTATATGGGGCTTACACGTTGAACATGGAAAACAGAAAACTGCTGTTTGTCTTCTTTCCGAATCCGATCTCTAAAACTATAGAAATACAAACTCTAAAAAATTTCCTTAAACTACACGATTTATAAGTCTTTCAAAGTCCTGTATCTGTGAGAGATTTTACAGTCTTATGGACTCCTAACGCTCCAACTCTCTGCATTGACCATCCAACAATTTTCAAATCCTTTTGGTGAGTTCCTATCTCTTTACTGATGCTTATTTTCCAAATCCATTTGACTTCTCTTCCCGAATTTGTTTCTGGGTGTGTATGATTTTCCTCTATCAAGCTTTAATTTTTATTAGTTGATCGGTCCAAATTGGGCTGGCTTCTCTTTCTTTCTGTGTAAGTGGTTCGAATCGTACAATTGAATTATATATATGATCTCATTGCTTTGCATCTTCAAATTCTCTTCCGGGTATATGTTTAAATTGATTAAAGTTGACTGCTTCTCTATCTGAATGTGCATTTGGTTATGTTCATAATTCCACTGCTTAAACTTTATATATCCAAATTCCTTTCTGGGTATGCTTGATTTTCTCAAAAATCACAGCTCCTAAAAGCTGGATTTTCCTTATCATGAACACTTATGCAAATAGTCCCAAATCTTTCAATGCATATCCAAGAGGCGAATTTGATTTAGAATCAGGAACCATCAAAAGGACACGGAAATCGAAAAACTCATCATTTCACCCTTTCAAAATGCTCAAGTCTTTGGGAAACCGGGTCCAATACTATTACAAGATGCATCCACTTCTTGTACTCCTCATTTCCTTGTCTTTTGGGATCACTATTCTCATTTTCTTCTCTGTATTTGAGAGCCGGTATCGAGCAATGAATAGTTACCCAAAAATGGTTACGGCTAAGGATGATTACCTCTTTGCTAAGCTTAAAAATCTTGTAATGGTTGCTGGGCATTCGGTGTATACCAGTAGTAGTTGTGGGGAAGTCGATAAGGAGGATTCTTGGTTTTTGGAATCTTATCAGAGGAATCCTGGTCAGGCTGCCACTTTTGTGACTCATATACAGGAGGGAGTTGATATTACCGCAAAGGATGATAAGGCATTGCTTTTGTTCAGTGGTGGCGAGACTCGAAAAGATGCTGGCCCTCATAGTGAAGCACAGAGTTATTGGACTGTTGCTGAATCAAAAAGATGGTTTGGTGAGTTCTTGTGCTTCTCTCACCCGTTATGTTGTTTTGATTTTATATTTTAATATGAGCAAAAATGTATCATAAAGTTGGGTCCAACCTGCTCTTGATTCTGTAAAAATGAGAGATAGGAAGCTGTTTAACAAAGTGGTTATCATATTGTCACTTTCTGTGATTAGTTTTTGTTCAGTATACCTAAATACATTTATTAGTTAACTTTTGCTGGTTTCTAGCTTTATTCCCTGGCAATTTTGCAACTCCATCTGTTGACACAGAAATGTCATCAATAAAATTCATTTTCTTTAATGTTTGCTGTTGAGCATTGAGCCAGAATCTTGTAGAGCAGTTTAAGAAACAATCTTTGATTTGATCACTCCAGTGACTTTACTTCTAATTGCCTTTCATGTGGAAAGATATCAGTGTTCCAATTTCTCATATGTTAGTAGCTATGAAGCAAGGACACTCCAACTATATAGCGTGTTGTGCTTCAAACACCGACATGAAACATCCTGGGTGCATTTTGTAATTTTCTAAAAATTAGAAACACATTTCTTTAAGTTAAAAACATGTTTTTCCCTTTCAAAAAACCTAAAATCTTTGTGTGAGACCAATCATTGTTAAATATATTTGAGTGTATGTCATTTTTGTTTAATTTATATAAAATAATAACTTATAATTGTATTTCTTGAATTTAATTATTTATAAATTTACCTCTATATTTTTAATATTTACATGTTTCCCCTAGGTATCCGTATCCTATATTTTTTATAAATATTGTTTTCCAATGTCCGTATCCATGCTACATAGGTTAGTAGAGAATTTGTGAAAAAAATTTCTATAAAAATGTACTGAAAGAAAAGGCAGCCCCAAAAGGTCATTTTTCATAGCTCTGAGTCATAATTTTCCATGTGAGGTTTAGTCTATAATGCTTATCAGAATGGTAAAAAAAAAAATTTATGCATTTGAGGAGAAATCTACCATTGGTTTAAATAATTTAAGGGAACAATGCTATGGTATGATGATCTCTGAAATCTGCTACTTTGGTTTATACACTACATTTTTAAGTCTGTACAGTGTCCTAATGCTAATCAAATTATATAATAGGTTGTTGAAGGATTTATCATTTTTTAATTGACCTTCTCCCACAATGTAGCTCATGGGAGTCTATTCAGTTATTAATTACCATCTAACAGTTAATTTGGTTGCTATCATTTAGTAAGACCTTTTTTTTTAAATTTTGTTTACACATTTAGCAAGGGTCTTCATTGTTCAACAATAAGGATAAATTTAATTGCATGTCTATTTTGAATGGTTGGAAGTAGCTGAGAGATTGAATGTGTTATTATTGTTGTAGAATTAGGTCAAGGCATGTTGTGTTAGAATCTAGGTTAAGCTACCAATTTTTGTAAAATCAAGCGGGCACTTGAACCATACCATTTTACATGGTACAGTAAGTTGTGTATTTTTCCAAATATTTCATTTTTGAGCATCTTTACTTGAAGGTTTTTGTCAGAGTTTGTTTATTTACATTTGAGTGGTTTTTGGCTTTGAAATCTTAAACATGCTTTTACTGCCAAAATAGTAAAGCTCTCCTGATGGCAGAAACATTGATCGAAGAGTGCTTGCCTGCTCCTTACCTTTATAAATGCTATATTTATATAAGCAAGCAGTTGTTGCCTGTGGCTGACTTGTAAGCAAGCAGTTATTGCGTATGGCTGATTTGAATATCTTGCACGGACTTTTCCTAACTCCTGAAAAAAAAAATACTGTAGTCATAATCGAATTTGTGTTTCAAAGATTGATCTCTTGTCATTTTTAGGATTGAATTTAGGTTCCTGTTGGCCATGAAATTCTGTAAACAAAACATTAATTTTCTTCTGCATGATGCATTCACTGCCCAGATCAGTAGTCCTAGTAATTCACAGTTGATTATACTATATATGGTGCATAGTATTTGTGTACAAAAAGACTCAAAACTCCTCGATCTTGATTATTCTGTCTTTAAATTGTGTGATTGTTAGGCAATGAGGTGAGCGTGAAACGGAGGGCGTTGACAGAAGAACATGCTAGAGATAGCTTTGAGAATCTTCTTTTTAGTGTATGCCGGTTCCGGGAGCTTACTGGTACATATCCTCAAAACATAACTGTAAGTCCGTTGTTCAAAAATGTTTCTGTTTCTTTTGTTTTGATCTATTGTACCAGTACAAATAGTTGTTGCTTGTATTACAAGAAAAACTATTGAAGAAGAATTCATATTTTTTGCCTGAACAATGAATCCACCCAAACAGCTATAGCACCCATATTTCGAGTGGGATCTTTGCTTTGATTCCTAGTTTTTATATGAACAATGACTAATAGGAACACACAAAGAAAAGGGAAAAAATAATACAGCTGCTTGATTCGTGTGATGTTAAAATTTGGTGCTAGGTTGTAAGTTACAATTTCAAGGAGGAGAGATTTTCACACTTGCATCGCTCTGCAATTGGCTTTCCGGAGTCAAAATTCTTTTTCTCTGGCACCCCAGCCTCATTGACTTCCAAAGAAACAGCTTTGAAAGGTGAGGCATTGGTGAGGGCTCAATTTCAAGAAGATCCATATGGATGTCGAGGTACACTTTGGCGTAAAAAACTCGGGCGTGATCCCTTTCATCGATCAATCCCATATCCTAACGGTTGCCCTGAAATTGAAGGTTTATTCAGATACTGTGGAGAAGCACCTTACCCTGGTTCCCTTCCTTGGGCTTAGCAGTATGAACCAGAAGTTTTTGCTTTAATCCATGGTATAGGTATAGGACAAACCAAAACCATCTAGAAATATTATGGAGAACATGCTTGCCTTGATAATGTTTTCTTTTGTTGCATATAAAAGAATAACCTGAAGTGTTTTTTTTTTTTATCACACATTGGGTTATTAAATTTTTATTTCTTTTTATTGAGTCATTGCTTACCTGGGTAAGGTGCTTCTCCACAGTATCTGAATATATATATATATATATATATTCAGATACTGTGGAGAAGCACCTTACCCAGGTTCCCTTCCTTGAGCATAGCAGTATGAACCAGAAGTTGTTGCTTTAATCCATGGTATAGGTATAGGACAAACCAAAACCATCTAGAAATATTATGGAGAACATGCTTGCCTTGATAATGTTTTCTTTTGTTGCATATAAAAGAATAACCTAAAGTGTTTTTTGTTTTATCACACATTGGGTTATTAAATTTTTATTTCTTTTTATTGAGCCATTGCTTATTTATATATAATGTTTTAATGGTTATGGTTTCACTGGGTACTATTTTTTCAACCATTAAATAAAAAATTCAATGGTTTTAATTAGTTTTACAATAATTATAAATACTATAACATTTAATGTTATTCAATATTAAGAATTATAATGACTACCAATGGACTGTACTCATTGAAAAATTATATATATATATATATACACGCTGCATAGAAGTAAAGAACCCAATAACTATTTAAGCATTAAAGAGAAAAAAATGCAATAATTCAAAAACCAAAAATTTACCATAAAATAATTTTTTTAGCTAAAAGAATGGAAAATTGAAGTTTTTAAAATTTATTGTTAAAAATTAAACTTTAAAGGCGATTAAATTATAAGATTGAGAGCCGTGGGTATAATTAACTTGATTAACTGAAACATGAATGGTTAACATTTCATTTTTAAAGATGGGAATTGGGAACTAGCTGTAGTTTATAAATTTTATATACTGAAACATGATATCATTGTTAACATATTTTCTCGTCGTTACAAATTAAGTTTATTTATGAATTGTAATTTAACGAACCAAAGAATCACTGGAAACTTTAAGCAAGATGGTGTGTTTTGGTGGAGGAGGAAGTGCAAGTGTTTATAAATGATTCATTACTGATGATCTAAGAGAGACAGAGCAATCTAAAAAATAAATTATAAAAAGTCATAAAACTTTGTTAAAAGGAAAGGACAGAAAAAAAAATACTTAGGAAGTGCGATTCAGTGACACAGTAAAGTTCACAACATTTCCCATTGATTCAAAAGGGTTGATTTTTCCCCAATTACGTTGCAACTTTAAAGATAAAAATGATTACACTGATAATGACTTTCAGTAGCAACAGGACTGACATTTTATGAAGCCGTGATTGTCTCCTCAACGATATTGCTTTTTAACCTTATGGCACAAAACATCAACATATTTCTTCCGCTCCCAGTAGCCAGCCTTGGCACTGTTATATTTTGATTTATATTCAGATAATCCCTGTGCTTGGTTAAGACAATCAGATTGCAGTAATGCAGCACCCAGATGGGCATCCACTAGTGGCTACTTCTCCTCTGCCTTCCTTGGCTGGGATTACGACAAAAAGAATAAAAGCATTAGAAAATTTTGAAAAAAAAAAAATTCAATGAGAGGCCAAGGCAACATGATAAGATATCAAACAATACAAATTATATAGACCAGACAGGTGCAATTAGTGAGCATCATTTGTTGTAAATCATAGAACATAATGCCATTTCATTTTTCAATCTCAAAAGTTTGAGAAGAAATTAATTGAGCAGGATGATGATGAGTTAGGACAGTGTAAATGATGAGCTTAAACATTGGATCCCTATTTCGAGCTTTTCCTTGCTTTCTTGCTATGGAATAACCACTAAATGAAAGAAAATGCATAGATGAGTAACTGTTCTGGTCTATTTGATGATTATTCCATAATTTACATGCCTGCACAGAATTTTTCCATAATTATAACAGCCCGCTTATTCTTAGATCCTTTCTCACTAGTTACTCCTTTATAACTTAAATTTGATGTTTTAGGAATAATTCGTAAATAACATTTCAAAACATTTGAAGGGATTCGATAAGCATAATAATCATAAACCATACTTACAATAGACCAGTCAGTTAAAAAAAAACAGGTGGAAGAAGTGGCTGTTGCTTTTTTATGAGGCAACTCATCGAACAATTGGCATGGTATGGATGTATAATGTGTGCCTTTCAGGTTTTTACTAAAGCTTACAGATCTAATTATGCTTAACTCCTATTTGAAATTATGCTTAATGGTTTATAAGAGGATAGGTTAAAAAAATGGTTAATAAGAGGAAAATAGAATTTGAAAAGTAACCTTGGTGCCAGGGGCTGGCTGGTGAAGCTCTTCCTCTGGGATGATAACAGGCCACTTCTCACCAGCTTCACGGAACATTTGCTCAGTCTCAAGGTGCTGACCCTTCTCCAAAATCATGTTCCTTATGGCTTGAGCAGAAACATTAGTACCATCAAAAATTTCCTCGACTCCATTGACAAAATTCACAGTGATTTGTGGTGGATGGTCATCAGTTCGGCGCTTGACTACTATCTGACAAGAGGGATTTGATTCCTTGGCCTTGGCAGCATTGCATTGGGCTAAAAACTCCATGCAAGAGGCTACGCGCGGATCCAGCGCATTGAATTCAATCCGGACCTTTGATAAGAACTTCAACATCTTCTTTGCTCTCTGTTGCTCACCAATTCCCTTCAAAAAATCAACTAGAGAATTCACACAGATTAGTTTGGGGAATATATCACACCAAACTGATCCAAAAATTTAAATGAAAAAAAAAATAGAAGCACTGCAGTAGTCAAATTGACCAAATTATAGGATGCAATTTTAGTTTAATTGGTAATTTCATCCAGGGATGTTTATAGGTAGGATATCCATGAAACGTTTTCTACTTATTCCCAAATTGTTTCAAATTTGAAGATAGCATTGGTACATCCATGCACACAGACTCAAAATTGTAAAGAGATTGTGTTTCTACTATAAAGATTTTTGTATCTAATAATTTATGTTCTAAATTATTTACTGCTGCACATAATATGCATGGTTAATATTCCTGGAAAAAGAAAAAAAGAAGACTTAGTTGGAAAATGGCACTCCTTTTTCAGATTCCCTGTAGCAATATGTGCACATTATTGGGCATTAGTTTGGTTAGGAGACAGTTCATTATCAATATTAATTAGCAGTAAACAATAATGCTGATAGATAATTGCAGTAAATAATATCTGATAACTGATAAAGAATCAGATGTTTTAACTTGTCACATACAAAAAAAATGCAGCTATCAGCTTCAGAAATAGAGAAATGCAGGCTCATATGTGCTTCCAGTACCCGAGCAACAAGGAAACAAGGGAAGATAGTGAACATATTCAATGAAGAACACTTAGATTACAATCCAATCTACTAAAACAAAAATTAAATGTAAAACCATATTCCTAACTGAATGCCTAACAAATATAAATTCAAATTTGGAGTTGACAAAGATGAGCAAAACTATACAATTGTAAATCAAAGATTACAGCAAAAAAATAAGACAGGACATGCGAACTCCAAGCCAAGCTGCCTAATAGAGAGAACCCATTACTAAGCAATAAATACTACATTAAATCTACTTCACTGCAAACACTAAACCAAAAACCCATAACAAATTAACCTGTACAAAATGCCCCAGGTAGGCATGTACAGTTGACAGGACTATGTTACTTTTTGCATTTACAACTACATAAAAACTACCCTAAATTAAAGAACAAACATACATTTTCAGAGATGTTGCTGCTGCCTGCTGGTCTGGTGGTATCGTGAGGTGTCCGGCGAGCAGCGAGCAGGCCACGGCACAGTAAGGGAAGCAACAGATGAGCGGCGGCAGAAAGGAAAAGGAGAGAAGGGGGGGCAGGAGGGCAGGGCAGCTTCTTCAACCAACTTGGAATTGGGATTTGGAAATTTAGGTTTTGTTTAAAAGGAGTGAAACGACAGTGTCTAAAATTTTGTTAAATCAGTCAAATCGGTTTTTTGTTAATTAACCGAACCGAAAACCAATTAATTTTTTGACTGAGCCATCAATAGCTATGGTAAATTTAATTAGTTGATTGATGAATCCGATTCATTTAATTTTTGGTTAAATAAACTAAACCGTTGCACACCCAAAGTCTTTCTATCCGAAAGAATAATTCTGGATTTTTTATTCCAAGAAATATTTATCTTAGACTAAATCTATGTAAATCAAATTAATAAAAAAATATTATATAAGCAATTATTAAGAAAATATCATATAAATAAAATAATTTATATAATACTCTTTTTTCATCAGTTTAGTTCACTGTAAACCGGATCTAAGAAAAATCATTTTATTTCTGGCATGATGTAAGGGTGTTGAACTGGCCGTGGGCTTACCCAAATCCGCCTGATGCAAGCATTTGGGCGGAGATATTCAAGGAGCTCCTCTGTAGGACATGCCCAAGCGCCCCATTACCTCCATAGTGCTTAGTTCAGTACGTCGTCGCTTTTCAGCAGTGAATTCTAGTTCTAGGCTATTCCCAATCCCAATAATTGCAACCATCTGACGGTCTTCGTCACATTTAACTATTACCAAAATCCTTCTTCAACACCAGAGAAAATGAAAAAGAAAAAAAAGAAAAAAAAAAGTCTAGTAGAATTATTATTTTAGCCTAAAATTAAATTAGATTAAAACAAAATTTCAAGTTAGGTAGTAATAAAAAATGAGTTTAACAATAAATTAAAAGACCGCCTTAATCAATTAGAATTATAAAAATAATAATACATGCAATATGTTACATTAAATTTCATATAGAATAATTTTGGTAAACTTATTTTATGGTATTTATTTTTATCACTGGGAATGAAATTATTTTAAGATATTACTACATAAATAAAGAACTAATATGAACAAATTGTTGGGATTATATCCTTTTCAAAGCATGTTATATTTTTATTAAAATCCTTTTAATCATATTATATGCAGTGATTTTACAGATAATCACATAAAACATAAATAAAAAATTATCTTATGATTAAATAACAATATTCACAATTGATATACAAAATTAAGTATTTTATTTATGTTTAGACTATAATAAAATTTTTTGAATGATCTGTCTTGATTATGTATAAATTTACTTATGTAGTTTGGCTAAATAAAATTGGATAAAAAATGAGATTTAATTAATTTTTTTAAATAACTATCAAACTTATTAAATCTTATAGACATTGATTTTAATCTTGAGTTAATTATAATTTCATATTTATAAAGTGAGACTTAATTAAAAATTAATATTATCGGTGACTTAGTAATAGTATTTATGAACAATGATAATTATAAATTAACAATATAGAATTTGTACTAAAATATCTTTTCACGAATTTTCAGTACTTTATTATTGAATTATCTGTTTAGAATGTGTCAACAATAATTATAAATTAATTTTTATAATGAGATTGTTGAAATATGATCATTAGAAAAAATCAATAAATGTGAAGATATAAGATGTGATTAAATTGATTAGATAGTTGAAATATCAATTTAATTATTGATGTTGTACAAAATATTATAAAATAAAAAAAAAAATCAATGTGTTCGTGGTTCAATTTTATATTAATTCTTGATAGCATACAATTATAGAGTTTTCAATCTTTTAATGGAATGGATTTGAAATTTATAATTAGGCTTATCTAATTAAAGGTAAATTATTTGTAAGCACTATTGTATGTGTATATATGATTTCAGGCATAACTCATTTAATTGATTTTACCATTATATGTTTTGTTAATTAGCATATTAGAGTTTGAATTTATTGTAAAATTGGATTGATGTGGAAAAGAAATTTTGTTATTAGCTAATAATTTTAAAATTTAGAAATTCTAATTTAATTAGACTTAAATTTAAAATAGATAAATTATCTAATGAAAATAATAAATATTTTATTTTGATTAAAAATAATGTAACAGATAAAATTGATAAAATTGATTTATTTTCTAATAAAAAGAAAAAAAAAAGATAATTATCTATCTAACTAATCCTATTCAAAATATAATTTTAGCTTGAGAAGGACCCTCCACGTATAAGAAGATTTTTTACTTTTTGAAGATGTCATCTTTGGTTGTTGGACTCTTTCTTTTTGCAGAGAGAGCAAAAACAAACAAAAGAAGAAATATGAATTCCTTTTGCTCAGAGAAAGAAAAAAAAAAACGATTGAGAAGAAAAATTTTTTGTTGTTTTCTTAGAGTGAGAAGAAAATTCATGCCATCACAAGATCAAAGAAACTAAATATAAATAATTTTTTTTTGTTAATTTTGATTTTGATTGTTCGATTCCTAATTAATTATTTTTGTAGTATACAAGATGTTCACTCATACAGTGAATTAAATTTGAGAATAATTTGAAAAATCAGAAGTGTGGACGGAAATATTAGCAAAATTTCATATGAATGTCAACCTCTAACATCAAAATACATGATTTTAATAAATAAAAAATTTACTGTGGTTTATTTGATAAAATATTTTTTTATCAGAAGATTTTAATTTATTTTTTAAAATTTTCCCTACACAAATAACTTAAAAATAAAAATAAACTATCAATTATGAGACAAATGAGTGTCCGTGGGAATATATTTCCCAAACTGAAACCGAAAACTTTACTATTTGTTGAGGGTATTGGGTATTATGGTTCAAATGATTTAGATACATGAATGTGAATTTGCTAACTGAGGGCTTATTTATTTGATGCTTCATTTGTCATTAGCCTTTCCTTTTAAATTCAATTAGAATTTATAAATATGAATTTTGAACAACCTTTTCTTTCTTTCCTAAATTTTTGGGAAAGGATTGTTCAATAGAAATATTTAACCGTATTCATTTCTAATGTCTAATATAAACTATCAATTGCTGTGAATCGTTAAAATCTAATTAAGAACAAAGAGGGAAAAACAATAAAAATAAAAATGGGTTTCTTTTTATATATATATATATATATATTTTATTTTCTCAAATAGAGATGAAAAATAAAGAGAAAAAATAGTAAAAAAATTATTTTAAAGAAATAGAAAAACAAAGGGAGCTCAGCTAGCTCTCTGCGTTTTTTAGTGTTTATTGCTGTGCTTTTTACGGGCAAAAAAGACCTATTTGAGCTCAGATGCGCTATAATTTCGTCCAAAGAATCAGACAGTTGTGATAGACCCATCAATCACGAAGAGCACAGAATTTCATCACAGCTCAGATAGAATGCACCAGCCGGGAATCGAACCCGGGTCTGTACCGTGGCAGGGTACTATTCTACCACTAGACCACTGGTGCTTTTATTGTTTAATATCCGAACAATCAAGTAATGAACATGTTCACATAATTTAGATTGATTCAAAGACCTGTTTTAAATAAAAAACGGTTCACACATATAATAAACAAACCTTCCACTTCGACCGGTTGAGAAACACTGGTCTAGCAAGATGGCGATTCATTCCAGAGTAGCCCCTTTCAGTTTTCGTAGATTGTTTAAGTTAAGCATTCTTATAACATCTTGTTTGTCAATTAATCTCTCCTCTAATCTTCCCATGCCATTCATTTGTTTGTTCTAATGAATATGTTGCCATTTGTTGTCAAAACTTCTTTATTTATTCAATGCAAAACACCTGTAAAGTGTTAATTAATTAGCAAAACTACATGTTTATTATCTATTGGCTAATGTAGAGACACATAATGACATCGGGCCTTCTTATTGATTTGCATTTACAACATTGCTCTAATATTATTATGCATGATCATGATAAATAAATAAATAAATAATCAAATGAAAACTAATTGATAGTAGCAACAATTTGATTTTGATCCAATATATCTAACATATTTCTGGTGAACATAAAATTACATGTTTTAGGAAGGCATAATTACGGTACAAATCAATTTGTTATAACCATTAGATGACTCGTCTACCTTTTGAAAGTATCAGTGATTGATTAGAAAATAATAAATGATATATGGTTGATTGTATAATTGGTCATATGGTTGTATTAACATTGGATTAGTGGCATGTATAACAAATAGAAATAATACGTAAAATAATAACTGGGAGTACATTAGGGTAAATAATTCAAGTTATTCACGAGCTATTTGAAATCAACTTTTAAAATATTTGAATTCGATTCAGACTTATTTGAGTTGAACTCGAGCAGTTTATTGAGTTAAATTTAAGTATTATAATATATGACTCGTAAGACTTACGAATTTAATCATATTTTTTTTATTATTTATTAATTTACTTTTATACCTACAATATTTAAATTAAGTTTGAATATTTTTAAATTTAATCGAATAGAGTTAAACCGAGTACACTGTTTATTAAATTTTTTCGTTAATTCGAGTTTTGTCGAATCTAAATCAAATAGTTCGAATATATTTCAAATCGAAATTCGAAAAATTTTAAAAATTTTGGATTGAAATCTAGCATCGAATTTTTTTATCTCGAGTCGAGCTTGCACGAATACACTCATAGGAATATATTTTTCGAATGAATTTGACGAACTAGCACACGGTCTAATTTCATTGACCGGTATGATCGAAAACCAAATATAAGTAACCGGAGATGAATAAACAAATTTAAAAAACACGTATCTAATAATTAAGATGTTGAAATGCTGCAAATGGCAATCACGTTGAAGGATTACTCACTTAATAGAGGAAAAAAAAATATAGTAAAATTGTTCGTAAACTCACTAATTTACAAGTTTATATTAACCAATACTTTTTTTTATTATTGTATATATTCCTACTAATCAATAGTAATCCAATCACTAATTATTTTAATGGGAAGTTTTCAAATTTATACAAAATTTATTTTGTTAAGTTATATATATATATATAGGTCAGATCGAACTAATTTGTCAAGTCTTCAAATCATTGTCAAACATAATATTTTTCAAAGCAAGTTCAGAAAATGTTTGTACAAAGTGAAAAGGACCTGAGAATGGCTTGGAAGATCATAGTATTACCGCAAAGATTGACAAGCTTAATTCTTTGTTTGGGTCCATGGAAATAAGTGGAAAAGAAAGAAAATAACTAAATTTTAAGGATAACTTCAAAAAAAAATTCAATGTTTCCAGCTTTTTTTTTCATTTGAAAATTAATTTTTTTCTTTTCAGTAACATTAATCAAAGGGAAGTCGCCACCATGACCATGAAATCCTTAGCAATGATTCTCGCCTGAGGCACTTCCTTTTTTCCTGTATTATTGTTACACCTGCCCAGAATCAATGTGAGAAAACCAGGTTTTCTGATGGATAAGAGACTACCCTTGCCTGTCTTCAATAATTAACTTAAATCAATTAATTTTTTTTATCAAATCAAAGAGCCATTTTATTTAATACCAAAATCAAGAGAAATAAAAATCTTTATTCAATACCGAAATCATACTTTCTTTGAAGCAATCCCATACTTGATATATATATATATATATATATATATATATATATATATATATATATATATATATAATAAAAAAAATACAAACAATAAATAGTAAAAATAAAATTGAAAAAAATTAGTATCTCTTTATTATTAAAAAAGCACCGCATCATAAACCATTGGCAGTGTCATTAATCATTTTAACCGACAAATTATCATCCGTTAATCTTAAAAAAATTCTATAAATGAGTTAATAAAGAGCCCAATAATAAAATGAAAAAAAAAAATCACGAAAAGAATGGAACCATCAAAACCCAAAAATCAATGATTTTCTTTATCATTATCATCATTTTTTTCTTCTTTTCTTCAAAAAGATAAAAAAAAAATATATATATTTCTTCATTGCAAAAATGTTTTAGAGAAAGAAAATTTTTTAATTTGCATATTTAATTTTATTTTTAGTATTTTTGAATATTTTAGTTATTATTTTTATTATTTGTGATGAAAAATATTAGTTTTGATATATTTGTAAAATAAAATATTTAAAAATATAATAAGATATTTGTAAAATAAAATATTTGAAAATTATCATACTTAAACCCGATTATATATATATATATACGAATTTGTTTAAAATTATAATATTAATATTTACATATGTCCTAAACTCTATTAATATCATCTGATTAATATCTAAAACTTGTTTAATTACCCGTTTATCATTAAAAAAATTAAAATAAAGTATAATTCAAAATAATTAAATAATTCAAATTTTAAAAATATACAAACAATTTACCATAAATCACTATAAAATCAAATAAAATAAAAATATAAAATATAATTCAACACATTCAAATTAAAACAATTCATCAAATTGTTCAGAAATAATATTAAATCAATAAAATTAAATATTGTTTATTATGATATAAAAATTAATTTTCAAATTTCAAACTCCCATTACATTTGTAATTAATCAATCTATAAAAACATAGAAAAATAATTAATTATATAAAATTCAATAAATTAAAATAGAATAAATTAAATTATATATATATATATATAATATAATTGAATTTATCAGATAGATAGCAGGTATCCGAGAGCTTATATGACTCTACATGTAACCTATCCAAATCCATGACAAATTTAAATATTATTATCCAAACTTATTCTAAACCCTTAATAAAATTACTTATTAGAATTTAAACGAATTCAGAAACCCTACTCCTAACCCTGGCCTCTTTGGTTTGAGTTGTAAACCCCAACTAAAACGCAGATAAAAGGGCTATCTTTTCTGATATTCCACTCTTTTCCAGCTTTTTCATGTTTTGTCATTCACGAACTTTTTCACTTTAAAATTTTTATTCAATTACTTGAATAATAAGTATTTATATTATATAAACACTCATCAAAATCAAATTTAATTAATTTTTTTTAATTATCATCAAGTAATAGGATCTTGGAAAAATTAATCACTGAGAGATTTGTTAGCATACTTGGGAGCTGTTTGGAATTATTACTGAATATTTAATTTTTTTAATTTAATTGATTGATTTTTTATAAATTATTTTTTTTAAATTTGTTTATAAATTTTTTTTATTTATTTTTTTAGGGTGTGTTTGGGATTGATGTTAGATATTTAAAAAGCAGATTTATAATTTTTTTCATTTAATTGACTGATTTTTTTAATTTTTTGTAAACTGTTTTTTTCCAAAACTGTTTCTGACAAAAACATCTATTTACCTGATTCTTTCCAAAAGCAGTTTTCAAAACTCAAAAAACTTTAAAATAATTTTTTTTTCTTTAAAAGCGTTTTTGTCAAACTCAATATCAACCAAACCCTTAAAAAATAGTTTTAAAAACTCTAAAAACTTAAAAATATTTTTTTTAATAATTTTTTGCCAAAACGTAATTTCAAACCGGGTCTAAGCAGATAACTGGAGGAAGTTTTAGTGCCGCACACGAGTCCTTGCGGAGGAAGTCATAAGGCGGGTTAGTTCAGGTTACCACATTGTAATGATCTCATAGAATTAAAAAAATTTAGATTCCTAATGAATTTTTTGAATACTAAATTTCTCATGCCCGAAATGTATAAATGAATTTTTTTTTTAATTATGAAATTAGTTTATTCCAAATAAACTTTAAGCAGAACATAGAGACATGAACGAGTCAAATGGTTAAATTTCATACTTGCTATCCATAATTCCAATGTATAATTGCAGTATTGCACCCCCTTTTATTTCAGTTTTTTCTTTTCTTCCGAGGGTAATAAGCCCAACTCCACAGTACTTTTCAGGGTACAACTTACAATGAGAGTTATCCAATATCTACTTAAAATGTACCAAAAACTAAAACTTCTGTACATTGTTTGAACTCCAGCCAAATTTTGATGAGCTTCCACCTGTGATAGTATCGGAAGTACATTCTCTGTACATTTTCTCAATTTGAAAATATCAAGGTTTAGTGTCTCTAGCTCTTCACCCTAGAAACATAGCATCATGGGTGACTTGGTATGCAAACCATTGTGGTTCGCAACAGTCTCACCAAGAATGTCGCTCAAGGGCCATGAGAATTCATAATGCCATTTGAATTGCTACGCTCACATTCATACAATACATAGGTTTGGACATTATCTGCCGGTTCTTACCTTTGACGATTGATTTGGAGGTCTCTTGCTATTAGACAAACCGCTATCACTGACACTCCCCTCAAGAAGGTTGTCCTGAGCATCAGAAAATTCCCCCGTCCATGAATTCAAGGGCACAAGATAATTGTCATCCTTACAGCTCCTCATTCGCTCCTCTTGGCGTTTCACATTTTCAGAAATCTCATGGAAAGTTCTATTTATTTTCGCAATTCCCCTTTCAACTGGTTCCACAACATGTGAAACTGTATATTTCATGTCATCAACAATCTGAAAATATGTAAAGCAAGAATAAACACCTAATATATGTAGGATCCGTTTGTCATTGCATTTGGAAAAAGCAATTTTGAGAAAGAAAAAAATTATTTTTAATTTTTTTGAGTTTTAAAAACTATTTTTGGAGAGAAGTGTGTAAATTTATATTTTTCTCAGAATCAGGTTTGTGAAAAGCAGTTTAAAAAAAATAAAAAAATCAATCAATTAAATCAAAAAAATTTTAAACCTACTTTTTGGACAACCAACAGCAATTCCAACCGGATCCATAATAGTTTAACTTCAATTTCAAAACGTCAGCACTACAGGAAAGGAGTTTAATTAAAGAAAAGGAACAAGTGTCTCACAATTTCACCACTACCAAAAACCACATCACGGACGCTTTGGGGGAAATTCAATCGTTTTTCTCTTTCATCATGCCGAGCTAGGTGCATCTTACTGAATCTTTCACAATCCTGGACCTCTTCCGGATCTGGAGGCGTTCCTAAAGATGCATAGTCTGTCATCACTGCTACATTACGAACACATCTCTCTCCACGCTTATATGGAACAGCTGGAAAGACATACAAATGCACCACAGCTGCGATACCCATCTGCTTCATCAAATTTGATAATCAGATACAACAGTTTATCTTAATATGGATTTATCAGAAATGATAATTCTTAAAGGAAACGATTACATTGAGCAGACTTAATGTGGTGCAAATTAATTGTTACTATTTACTAAGGCATGTCTCCTGTTACAAGGAAGAACAACTCATTGCATGGTTTCTTCTGTAGTATCTGATTAAAGAAATAAAAATAATCAAATAGACAGCTATAAATTGACAGTCAACATTTCAGTGATATGATTATTCATACTGCTGAAGTGCCCATCAAACTTGTCTCAGTGCCACATTAAGTTTGTCATCTTTCTCATGGCAAGCTTGTCTCAGTGCCATATTAAGTCTCAGGACAGCAACCTATCAACCTTATCATGCTATTTAAATTAGTTATCTGGTCGAAAGTGGTATACTAAAGTCGAATATTAATATCAGCTTTAATGTTCCTTCCACAACCAAGGACGTTAAGCATCCTCCTGTCCCTACATTTAGCCAAGGCAAACTATTCTGAAAACTTCCCCACAATTTGTTTTAAATTAAACTTATGAAAATATAAAAAATGAGATTTTGACATTACCATTTGTGACTAATCAAAATTATACATCATCTTGCTTTAAAGAGTGTGAATATATATGCAAATAAAAGCAGAGACAGTAACCATAATCCATGAAATCTCTTTGCCACAATATTAGCTATAATAAATGCATTAATCAGTCACACACCTCTATACAGATGATGTAGTCTTGTATACGTGTTTTCAGCTGCTGAGCTAAAGACCCTCTAAAGGCTCCCATGGAGAAAAGAAATGCAACAGCAACACCTTGCCACCAAGTCAGGAAAACAATTGACTTGAACGTCAGAAACTTGGCCAATGGTTTAATTGGAGCCAGCTTGTCCTTAATGACAGAATAGAACTGCACAAGACAATAGAGGGCCCAGCTTTGACTGAAATTAAGAACAACTGCCAGGTATGGATAGCTGCAAGTAATTCTCATTGGGTCACAAGTGAATCAAAATGATGAATGCTACTAGATTCCTTTCTAATGATAAAGATTACATATTGAGAGAAAAATATCTGAAAACTAAGTGAGAATTAAACTGATATATTATTTTAGTTACCCACAAAAGCAGCAATGCATTTGCAGTCAAATTTAAAAAAAAAAAAACAGAAGAAAAGTGCCGCAATCTACAAGCTTCAAAATGCAGACAATGTTAATGAATCAGAATATCTTACCCGTAACTCCACTCAAATTTTCCCTCTCCATAAACCCCAAAAGCCTCAAGAATCATTGCTAAGAGTGCACAGATCATTTTCAATATCATCTGCACAGTAAATATTTCATAAGCACTTTAGGGTGTCAATTTCTTAATATTGAGAAAATTTTGATTCAACAAAGAACCACATACATACTGCACAATGCCAACTTTCACAGCATGATAGAATTCAGAACCAAGTTGCCAACCCCTCAGAAAGCAATTCAATGGAAAGGGATGCTCTACAACTCCATATGCATACGGCTCCTCCAAAAGAGGCATACTAGAAGTGATTTCAGTCTGACCTTCCATGAATTTAATTGTACTTTCCTCCCCACCTTAAATCATCAAAAAAGTTGACAAATAAAATAAAGGCGGTAAAAATATTTATAAAGAATGAAATTAGAAACAACAATACCTAAGCAGGCTATCAAATATCTCTCGAAGCAATACAATGCAAAAGCTTCATAACAGTCCCTAATTGCCTCGCAGTTGAAAGCAGCACTGGAATCCAACAAAGATAACAACTGCCCAAGAGAAATTTAATACAAAATTTCAAAAAAGTCCACCAGAAGCATAAAAATAGCTTATAATATGTAAAATCATAGTAATCATTGGAACGGACCAGTCATGTGACCCTGCTAAATGCTTATCAATGATACTATTCAAATGATTAAAAGCAAGGCACCCTTCAACATACAATCTCCCCCAGATCCATTTACAATCCTCCTACAGGTTATATAAGATATGCATTAATGATTTTCTAATACGTAGCTCATTTGAACACACAACCTAAAACACAAGCAAACTTACACCAAAATGCCCCTTGAAACACAAATGCAATACATCCAAATGATCACGTGGCCACAGTTCTGAGAATAAGTCTTACACTATTTTGTAACATCCCAAGCAATATACTAGACCAACAACTTGAATGCAGAAAACCTAATACCAAGGCCTCAAGTTGTTAATAATAGACTAATCACGTGGCCACAAGCAAGGCCATCCTTTTGATATAGGAATGGATAAAAAAAGCACGACTTCAAAAACTACAAACTAAGGATCTGTTTGGTTCAATGGTGGCAGTAAGCTGTCAACGACTGGTGGTGGTGGTGGTGGTTAATTGTCAACAGCAAGCAGTGGTGGTCAAAGATTCAAAATTGGTTTTAAAGTTGTTGATAACTCAGCAATTGAAAATTAATTATAATTTATAAGATAACTATTAATAATTCTATTATGTTATTAATGTATATGTCCTAAATTTGTATTTTTTCATAATATATATCATATATAATATAAAAAAAAAATTAACTAAAGATATAATTATAATAAAAAAAATATAATTTTCAACCAATAAAAAATTATTATAAATTGATATAAGTAGAAATATAAAAAATTTAAATTAAATATCTAAAAGCTTGTTTTTTATATGAAAAGCTGAAATTTTCAACTTTTCATAAAAAAAACAAGCTTCTAGTACAAATGATAAAAGCTAGTAGTTGGAATTTTCAATCGTTAACTTTTTTTGTTTATTTTATCAAACATCAAACTCAGCTTTTGATTTGTTGAATCGCTAAAAGCTGAATTAACCAAACATTCAATTCACCTTTTAGTTTATTAGACCGCCAAAAGCTGAGCCAAACAAGCACTAAATTTCTGAGCAAACATTTGGTAAGATATTACTATGTTTTTCAATGTTTTATGCCAACCTTCAATAACTTCCCGAACTAATCCATGCTCCAAATCTAAGATCTAAAACTGAATTAATTATATTTGCAAGTACCTGAGAATATGTAATAGACAAACAAGTAAAGCAATGTTCAGCAAGTTCCAATTTTATTTGAGACAAAATATTGAAGCTTGTTTATGCTAAAATAGCATAAGCATCCATTTGAAGGCAAATTTATGAGTGGTGATATCATATCCTAATATTAGGTAAGAAAATAGATTGAACTTTGTGGCATACAAAAATTAGCAACTATCACAATAATAAAACATAAAGCTTCAAAGGGACCGGAAATATTTCTCAACAATGTATGCAGTAACCGAGTCCCCATCTAACCTTCAAAATCCAACATGTACAGTTATTGCAGAAATTTTACTAAATAGACAGACCATATGAGGTCGATTTCAAAAAAAAAACACATAAGCAAGAAGATTCCAATATACGTCTATTGATAGTTTGTAGGATTTGCTGACTAGGAGGATAACACTTTCCAGAGCTTGTCCAATTATCTCATGTTTTGAGTATAAAGAAGAGGCATGCAATTCAAGTATTAGAGTTCCATTAAGTCCTTGATTGATCCTAAAGCATCATTATGTAACATTACACTGCCGCATCCCTACACATTCTTTTGTAAGCAATTCTCATGCAGCATAATAGTTTCCCATAAATATGAGTTGGTAACAGGTCAATAGCTCAAAACAAATAAAATTAGTCCCAATGATCCATATACAAATTGAACCAATTCAATCATCACATTTCCATTCTGGTATGGCATTAAAATCAAACATTAATCCAATGCTATAGCTGCCAGGTGTGCTCAATACGTGTCAATGACAACATATATTAAAAAAAAAGAAGGGAAATCAGAAACCATTAGCTTTAAAACATTTATATTACCTGACATTAAGAAAATATGTACAATAAAATGCACCTAACTTTTCACCACAGGGGAAAACGAATACTAATTGCATATTGCAATCCTACAGTTAAAGTTGTTTTCCTTGTACTTAAAAAAGAACCATCCCCAGCTAAGAAGTTGGGTCCTTAAAAAGCTTTTTAAATATTTTCATAATATGACCAAAAGAAAAAGGAGAGGAAAGAAAGGGAGATGACGCATTGCTTTATCATACCGATTCAAGAGAATAGACAGGAACCATCAGAATGAGTCCAATAAGAAACTTTTGCTCCTGAAATTAAAAACAAAACTCACTTACACTAGCTGAAATATCAACTGCCTAAGCCAAATTAAATATTACAAGGAGATAACCAAAAATGTGTGGCACCCAAATATAATGTGAAAGAGAAATCAAAACTTAAACAGAAACAACAAAAAATAAGAACAAACCTCAGGCTGATTGTAAGCAGCCAAATGCTCAAAGATAAGGTACATGGACAGCACAAGAGCAACAAGAACGAATATGCTAGCACTGAAAACTGGCCAGCTGACGTTTAGGACAGAGTCTGCACCCAGATTCAATGTCCAAAGTTTCCCTGAACTACTTGTGGACTCGACCAACGTGAAAAGGAAAAACAAAGAACAAAAAGCTCCCCTCCATCCCATGGAGATCATATAGTAAATGCTATTCCCAAAGTCCATATATAGCTGGCTTGATAAAAGGCAAAATGTTACTTCATTTAAATCTCAACATAATTGAAGCATATTGTACACTCCAGCATTTTCTCTTTCAATCTCTTTTCAATGGAGCGCTATTGATCTTAACCTTAGTTCTTGATGCTGGAATCCCACCGACCAGTCAACATGTATTGCCTTACTAAAAGAATGATTACCTACTTTGCATAAGGCAAGCAAGGAAGCTCTCAAGCCAAGGATTGTGATACCTATAAGGAAAATACAAATGACAAGAATCAATAAGAAAGTATCACAAGGACTATCAGTAGATTAGAAAAATACTAAATAAATATCTATGATACTCATTTTTCAAGCAATTGGAAAGCTGCGAGCTATGCTAATTTGAAAAAAATAAACAAAAAAAGTAGTTCATTCTAATACAAAAAGACACAAGAACTACATAGTATTTTTTAAAAACCTCATGAGGAATATTAACGACAAGTATACCAATTTATTTCTCTAAATTGCTTCGTAACATAAAGATTAACATATCCAATTGACCTCAAAACGCTATACCACTAGCCTAAACAAGTGTTTTAGAATCATTTTTCACGAATAAATAATTTAAACTTGCAAATTTTGTTGATTCTGCTACTTCATTCTCACTAAAATTTCAAGAAAAGGGGTACGAAATATTATCTCACTCCAAAAAAGCTCACAAAATCCAGGTAAGAATTGACAAAGTGAAAAGAGTGACGGATCATCCCATACCTATCTTCTTATGATTCTAAAGATGGTCAAATTCAGACTAAACTTCTCAATTTTAACCAATAATGAACTCAATTTCAAAATCAAACAACATACAATCAGCAGAATATACTAAGTATCACAACAAAATCGAAAAGCAAAAACCCACAAAACCCTAGGATGGATTATTATTAGATACCTACGTCATTCTACATTCTTAAAAGACGAGTAAGAAACCAAGAAAAAATCACTGAGCTACTCTGCGTGAAAGAGGATGTTAAACGAAATCTAAACTTACGATCAAAGAGTTCACACCTGTAGGTTAAAATTTTCTCGAGAAAATCAGAAGCTTTTGGACAAATTTTCCTGACAAAGAAAACTTGTTTTGGGAATCTTGCCAAATGAAAGAGAAAAAGAGAGAACCGAATTGAATTTTGCGAAGGCGGTTGGCAAAACTATACCAGATGAGATTATTTTGTTACTTAGTAGAAATGGAAAGCTTAATGTGACGGCGAAATGCAGATATAGAGATCACAGCGCGAGATCTATTTAATAACAAATTACACAAAAATCCAAATTTTTAATAAATTACATTTAGAAATAAAATTTTTAAAAAATTAATATTATATTTTATGTGATTTGAGATAGTGCATATTCATTTAATATTATATAAATTTTAAATACTGCAGTGCAATATACAATATAATTTTTTCATTTTTAAAATATTTTTGTATGAATTATTTAAAATTTCATATACAATTCAATAATATTTTATAAAAATTTATGGTTTATGTTCATTATTAACATTTATAATTATAGAACAATTAATATATTTAAATTTCAATTTTTTTAATTTTTATTTCAAATAATATTTTTACTAAAAGATGTAAAGTGAACTATTAATTTTTTTAATAATTTATTTATTACTGTAATTTTTTAAAATTTTATAATTTTTTTGTAATTTGTTGTTTAAGAATTGGTAATAGGGTCCACACCTATTGAAACTCAAACACCTTGTTTGAGAAATTTTACAGAAAGAAAGAAAATAATGAGAAAAAATAAATTTATTTTTCTTAATTATATTTCTCAAATTTCTTTTAGGGAGAAAACATAGGTTCTTATTTTTCTTATCCAAAAATAAAATAACAAATGAGATAAAGAACATATTTACTATTTTATCTATCATTTCATAAAATAATAAATACCTTACTATAATGATTAAGAATAAAAAAATTATTAGCAATAGTGACATTTTCATTGCAATGTACGATATTTTTTCTATATTTGGAAATAAAATGATGAGTGAAAAATAAAAGTTATTTTACATTCTCTCATTATTTTTCTTCATTTTCCAATTAGGATAAAGTGGAAAGTATTTCTTATTTTACACTATTATTTTTTTCTCCTACATTTTTTTATAAAAAATAAAAATTAATTTGATTTCTCTATTTATTTTCCAAACAAAAGAAAGTAAAAATATTTTACTATTTTATCTTTTTTTTTCTTCTGTATTTTCTCTCCTCCTCCCAAATATAGGATAAGGGTCAGTAACTCAGTATAGGTTCTTTGTCTTCATTGAGCATTAGGGGCAGGCGAAAGTGTTGGCGTGTGGGGTGACAGGTTGTGAATTTAGGAATTTATTTGTTTATTGGCCTCCACGTAGGCTATGACTAGCAGGTTAAGGTGGTTGAGCGGAGAATGAGCATACCTGCCTTCGGCCCAACTCAAAGCTGCCCGTGCTTTTCCAAATTTGACAAAATTAGGTTATCCTAAAAACCACAAGATATGTTAGTTTATTTTATACTTTCTTTATAATTAAGAATTCATTTAGATAAAAAAGTTGTAAGTGAAATTCAATTTATTTTAATGAAATTAATTTCCTTAAAAAAATAGAATAAAATTTTAAAATCATTAAGAATCAAATCGAATCAAATTATGTATTTGAAATATCCAAATTAAATTTCTTGTTTCGTTCATAATTTAGGTTTATCATCTTAATTAATGCTTACCGAGCTGATGATAGAAATACGAAAAGAAAGAAAAGAAAAATGATTGAAGAGAACAGAAAAAATTAAGCAAGGAGGCTTTGTATGTGTTGAAGATGGTGAGTTATAGACTGAGATTCATTTAAGCTTTACTTAATTATGCTCCAACCACAAATCGAAACTGCCAATAGTGTCAAATTCATGTAGATCAACGCATGACATTATGTTTGTAGTTCATCAATTGCTAATTTATAGTTAATGACCAACTATTTTTTTTCTCTATAGGAAAAAATAAGCCCATAATATTAAATTAGCCTTTAAATTACATCTAAAAGTACAATTCGGATGATATGTTTTAATTTATATAATTAAACCTTTTATACTTTAATATGATACAAACAAACTCCTAAACTATTTTATCGTTTTTCCCTTTTTAACGGTTTTCATTAGATTAACTAAGTTTAATATGCTATACACATGTCATCATTTGTTTTCAAATTTTTTTCCTCAAAATAAAAATATAAGTTACAATAAGTATTGTTTTCCAAAAATTAAAAATCATCCTAACAATGACTACTCTAGAAACAAATTGTAACAATCGTTGTCTTTCGTATACTAAACGGATAAAAAATATTACATAAAATAAAATCATTTTCAAAAATATTTCTTTAAAATATATCACATATAAAAAATTTAAAATATATAAAATAAAATATTATGCATATACTCTCTAATTACAACTAATTTTTACTTATATATATGCATGTCAGAATAAAATTTAAAAACTTATATATACCTAAATACATCAAAATAATAAAATGTAATAAGAAAATTAACCCGCTAGGGATAGCTACCGCTGCTACTACTAAACTTTATTATGTGAATCTACTAATCATCGTATTTTATCTACAAGTTCAAACGTCATTGACTACTCCTGCAATCTACGCGAGAAAAAGCAAAATCTAGCGTTAAATATATAATTCAGTGGTGCAAAAGTTTTACAATAATAGTTATTTGGAATAAAACATAAGTTTTAAGTGAAAACAATTCAAAATTTAAATTTTTTTTCAAAAAGACAATAATATAATTTTTTTTATCTATTTAAATTCATAATATATTATATTTTAAATTTATTTATAATATTTTTCTCATTCACACACATATTATAACATTATAAACTTGCTCATAGAGAATCAAATGGATGTCATATCACATATCAATACATGATCCACATAAATGCACCTTATCCAAATATAATATTACTCAACCCGCAAAAATGCAAATGACTAAAAAATATATTAAGTGATCAACATAAATGCACAAAATCACAATATCTCATCATCCATAAAAATGTACAAAACCATAATTTATACCCTATTAGCATACTAACAATACCCTAGTTCACGTCTAGATTAACATATGGGCAAAATTTTTTACATTGATAGATCAATTCATTTTTATATTTAGTGGCATAAAAATAATTTTCACAAAAATAATTTATTACTAATTTCTCTACCATTTTTCATAAAATAAATAAATATTATTTTTATGCTAAAATAAATCTCATTATAAGGAAATTTTCTAATATATTTAATATTTAAATTATTTTAAAAACAAATAAAATATTACAAATTCAATAATTGTAAAAACTCAATTTTTTCACTTAAAATATATTTTATGTAATATCATAAATCATTTGAACCTAAGAATTCCTTATTATTTCATAATTTACCGAAAATCAATCACAAACAATAATGATCAATATTATAAAGACAATTGGACTAATATTTTTATGTTTTGTAATTGTCTACAACTCTTTCTCTTTATCTTGAGTTAGTGTTTGTCCTAATGTCGTATCTAATAAAAAATAATTTTTAATTAATTACCGATCTACATAAAATATAAAATCTAACAAAATTAAAGTCTCTTAGTTATCTCATACGCTCACATATATCAAAATTTTATAATAAAATTTTTTATTATTACGCTCGTTCTTAAGCATAGTTCGAATTTTCTGTCATTGATACATTTTCCAATGCGATCAAAATTTTCATATATTACTTTTTATAATTTTTATTTTTTTATTTTTTCTACTCCAAAAACTATTTTTCTCGATTATTTTTAATTTTCTCTTCATTTTTCACCTAAAATTTTCTACAAATTCAATAAATATTCTAAAAATTTTAAATAAATTCTTATACTAAATTTAACCCATTTTCTGTCATTTTTTTCATTTCCAATTTCCACCAAAATCATACTCATTTATTCTTAATAAAATTTTCAATAATTTGACTTAAAATCCGAAAAATCACCAAAATTTCTATTAAATTTTTTTCTCATTCCAAAAATTATTTTCTATCACCAAACACTCCATTTAACGTCATTTTCATCATTTTAAGCCACAAGTCCTCTAAAATAATTTTTCAAAAATTTGACAATAATTATGAAAATTTCCAAAAATTGCAAAAAAAATTCTAAAAATTATTTCATTCAAATTTTCAATACTTTCATCTTCAACAACACTCAATTAATTCATTTCAAAATTTGATTCAATTATTCAACATTTTTTCCATAAACTCAAACTCAACTTTTTTACCAAATTAATTTTCATCACAATACAACTTCAATTTATACTTTAAAAAATCATCAATCCAACATAAATCCATAGAAAATTGAAGAAAAAGTGAAGAAAAACTCACCTCCAACTTTTTTTGGAATTTTTTATCAAATGAAGATTTTTTTCCCAAAATTATTTTATTTGCCTCCCAAAAATAAAATTTTCATACTCAAAATACTTGAATAATTGAAGAATTGATGGAAAAAAAAAAGACGAAAATAGAGCTTAAACCCTCAAATATGATGTCCGACCAAAAGGTGTAGAAGAAGAAGAAATTTTGTCTTGATTTTAAAGATAATTCCAGAGATTATGATTTTTGTCCTATTAATACCCAAATTAAATTTTATAAATCTTTATCAACTCCCAATCTCACATCGTATTGGTAATTAGAAAAATTAATTAACCTATAATATTGATACATGGCCCAATTATAGCTTAATTAATTTTGACTTAATCAAATTATCCACAATCACAATTTTTTTTCAAAATGATTCATGATTAAATTTAATTCTCCAAAATCCAATATCTAAACAAATTAATTCCATCAAATTAAATATATCAAAAATTATAAAATAATTTTCTTTTTAAAATATCTCTTCAATTTTACAAAATGACATCCGGTGCGAAAATCACATTTTTAAAGTTTAATTATTTTTCTTAATTTGGCTCATAAAATTTTTTCATCCATATGATTTCTAAATTATCAGTTTTTTAAAGTTTATAATTCAACTGTAACCATTGCGATCGTAAATGCATATCTCTAATTATCGGTCAGAAAATTGGATCGTAAATTCACACCGCGTACTGTATTTGAGGAAATCAGAGCCTTTAATTTTAAAATCTCATCTTATAACTCCACATGATTTTAAAATAATATTATCTATACTTCAATATGCTTAAATTATATTTTCACTATCAAGCAAAAATTTCCAATTTCCAGTCGGGTCCGTTGCCTCGATTTGAATACATAGCACAAAATTGTAACGTTTCATCAAATTAATTCAATATTCATATTACAATTCATATTATTATATATAGATAACGTTTTCATATTTATTTGTCTATATTTAGACTTTGATCGGTATATTTCTATACTGCAGTAATGACAGTGAAAATACGCGTATACAGTCAAATTTTAAATCGCGGATGTGACACTAATCATTCAAATAAATAGATGTTTAACAAAATGCTAAATCAAAAGATGTAAGAAAGGGAGCAAAAGGGGAGAACTTTGATCACAAAAAGAATGTGCAACCCATGAGCAGTGGGGTTAGAGAAGGACGAGCGATAATCATATGGAGTAGCAAAATTAGAAGAAGACCTCTCAAACTAGTCTATTGATCCATCAAATAATTTTAATGACACTCTTCTTTTGATCCCTTCTCCTTTTGCATTATACATATATATATTCCTCACACACACCTCACCCCCATATTCCCTATCTTTTTTTCTCTCTCACACATGGTTGTTAAAACTGGTTTGAACTTGCCAGTTTGACATGCTAAATCGGGAATCAGCCTCTAAATCGGATCGGTTAGTAATCATAAATCGATCAACTTTTCAACCGGTAAATTAACCGACCAACTTATCGATTGAATCAAGAATTTTCCCAACCAATAGGGTTTATTTGGTTCAATTGCAAGAAAAATTGCAAAAGTGCTCAAAATTTGTAAATGGCAAGATTCGCACTTGCACTAATGAGTAAAAGATGGTGTTGTCTTTCACCACTAGATTGAAAAATAGTTTGTGATACTTTTTGAACAAATCTCAATAAGTTTGTGTTATTATTTATTATTATCAATATATATTTTGATTAACTTTTTTATTGATTCTATAATAAATTATTTTAATTTAGAAATGAATACATGTTATAATGTAATTTTTTTAAAAAATATTATATATTTTAATTTTAATATTAAAGTATGTTGAATAAATTAATTCTATTACTTATTAAAATAAAAAATATTAAAATTATATATTATTATTAGTATTATTATTATTAGATAATATTTTTAAATATGATTATGATTATGTATTAATTGAAACAATAAATATTACTTATCAATATATGTAACAACTGGACCAGCCCTTTGCATGACAGACTGCGCTTACCCGTCGTCTCACTGAGACCAACGGACTGCCGGGGTCAATGGCTCAATACCTCCAACCCATCACTGTCAGCCTTTGCATAACAGACTGCATAGGTTGTTAGAGATGAGAGTCGAACCCTCAACCTCCCTTTAACCCCAGTAAGAGACTACCAATTGTACCATACCCCGGCAGCCCGTTGGTCTCAGTGAGACGGCGGGTAGACGCAGTCTGTCATGCAAAGGGTTGGTTTAGTCGTTACATAATGGTACAACCAGTAGTCTCTTACTGAGGCTAAAGAGAAGTTGAGGGTTCGACTCTCATCTCCAACAACCTATTGTGCAGTCTATCATGCAAAGGGTTGACAGTGATGGATTTGAGGTATTGAGCCATAGACCCCGGCAGCCCGTTGGTCTCAGTGAGACAGCGGGTGGGTGCAGTCTGTCATGCAAATGGTTGGTCCAGTCGTTACAATATATGATTATATATTAATTTTAATTTACTCATATTAATAATAAACTTATATAACTAGTTGAATTTGATTATTTATATTTTCGCTATTAATATATATTATAATAAAATTTTCATAAAAATTATATTTAAAGTTATTTTAATTGATAAATTAATGCATATTTTAATGTAAAATTGTATTATCTATTCAACTATTTTAATTTTAAAAATTAGAAAAATATAAATAAATCAATTTTATTATTTATTATACTACATAAATATAGATATAAGTGTTATTATATTTGGAATTTTTTTAATATAGTTATATTTTAATTTGAATTATAAATATTAGTTTGAATATAATATTGTGTATAGAATATGTCTAATATAAGTAATTTTTCTATTTTACTATATATGCAATATGTTTAATATTGTATTTTGAGAGAATTTTATTTAATCAGTTCAATTTCAGTTCAATACAGGTTGAACTTCTAACCCCATGTTAAATCTCTAACCCTTAACTGTCTATTTTTCTTTTCCAATTCATTAATTGGACCGAGTCAGACAACCTTGCTCTTACAAAGATTAGAAAAGTCATCATCTTCAAACAAAAGATAGAACAACAAATTCTACTAGTCCTAAAGAAGGAGAAAAAATAAAGTGAAAGAAAAACCCAACTCCTAGATTGAAAATAATAAATTGGGAAGGCTATAAGCAACAAACAACTACCATTTAAAGACTTTATTGCTCTCTTGATTATTAGAAAGAAAAAAAAAGGAAAAATGGAGCAAAAAGAAAAAAAAACAACTCATTTGTATAATTGAAAGGACCAGTGGGAAAAATAACTCATTTGTATAATTGAAAGGACCAGTGGGATTTATATTTAGATCTAGCGATGGAGAAAACTATGAAATGTGAATAATGAGTATTTTGACGAAGATGAGGAGAAATTAGACTAGGGTTAGAAAACAAAGAAGAAAAAGGGCGACACAGATGACGATAAGGGTTTAGCAAATGGATTTAGGGCTTATTGAATTGAAATATTTTTATTGGAGATTAAATCGGGTTTGAGAATTAAATTTTAGGGAAAATACACTAAAATATTTTCCCACAAAAGATGGATTTTTGTCCTTGTCACTCTGGCTTTTGATGCTAATTGAGATTATGGAAATAACCAAATTAACAAAAAATGTCTTTCTTATTTGGTGGCAAAGTTATTCAATTTAATGCCACCACCATCTTCTTCTTCTTCCATACTAGACCACCCCCTCTAAATTTAAACATTTAGTTCTTTCACTTTCAAATCCTAAATGCCTATTATCCTTGTTCAAATCCGAACACTCTGCTTATTTTTAAATTTTTTACTCGACTTCAGCTAATTACTCTGATTAAAATCCCTTTGCTACTGGCAATGACATCCCCATATTTTTTTTAACCTTAAAAATTTATTGTTTTCATTTTGTCTTTCAAGATTTTGAAAATTACTTTAATTTGTATTTTCAATTTTTGGGGAAAAAATATATATGACACATGTCATCACTTTATTGATAGATATACACTCAACTGAGTTGACCAACAAAAATTGTCAAATGGGACAAATGGATAGATAGTTTAAGAATTTATTTATATTGGACTCAAATATAAAGGATTTGATTATGGTATATGATTCGAATTTTACTATTGAGTATTGTTCATAAGTTAATTTAACCATTTGCCAAAAAAAAAAATTACTAAAGTTAGGGGTCAACAAATTTAAAAAATAATTAAGAAAAAAAAATATAAAACTTAACAAAATTTTAGATAAATTATTTAATTAAGTTTAATAATTATCATTATCTAAAATGATTTAATGCTTCTATACATTGGTTAAATTATGGATGACAATGGGACTCATCCCCGCGATGCCCCTCCTTGATCCCATCATAAACGGGGGTAAAATTTTTTATAATTTTATTTTCTGCCTCGATTCTGAAATTTTTTGTAATAAGGATGAGACGGGGAAGATATATACATCATCCGCCGCCAAACATATATTTATATATTTTTATATGATTAATATTTTTAAAAAATAATAAAATAAAAATATAACATTTATTTAAAGTAAAAAATATTTTTTATTTAAAAAATTATATAATTAACTAGTTAATTAAAATAAACACATTTTTAATATTAAAATAAAATAAATTTTTTTAATAAAAACAGACGAATAGGGTGGGATGGGGAATCCCTTTCCCTATGTGGTACGGAAAAGGGGATCCAAACAATTTTTTTAGTGGGATCGGAAAACGGGACGTGATTTAGAGGTCGAAGACGGATAACTCAACTCTTAATCCGCCCCGTTGTCATTCCTAGATTAAATGACCAATATTACTCTTATAATGATTGGTTTCATGTGAATCATAGCACTCATTCGTCTTAAATTTTTTTGAGAAAATTTTTATTCTAAAATAATTGTTTATTTTATTTTTTTTCAAATTTACCTTTTGTTTTAATAAATTTTTTACCAATAACTTGTCAATGAGAGATTTGTATATTTTGAGAAAAATTATGAACTAAATGGTATTATAGTTAATTAGTTAAATTATTTATATTTTTTTAATTATAGTGTCATACTAAAAATAGATAATCATTTTAAGACAGGGAGAGTACAACTAAGAATTCAGATATATATGATTATCAAATTTTGTTATTTTTTCACATTAACTCGACAAAACAAGTATTTTAAAAAATTTAATAGTTTTTGTAAAAATAAAATTCCAAACATTTAAAAAATTGATTCACACAAATGAATGTAAAAAGAATTATTTTTTGGAAAGCAGAGAATCTCCTAAGGAATACTAAGGATTGAGTAAAATGGGAAAGAATAAGGGTTGCAACAAGCTGTGATGGTTTTAAAATATTTGATAATTAGGTAGTTAAAAATTAATTATAATTTATAAAATAACTATTAATAATTATATATATATATGAATTTTTTTTGTTCATAATGTATATCATATATGCATAAAATAATTAACAAAATATAAAAAAATTTTGGCAAATAAAAAATTATTATCAATTGATATAAGTATAAATAAATATTTAAAAGTCAACTTTTGATACGAAAATATAAAAATTTTAATTTTTCATAAAAAGATAGATTTTAGTACATAGATTGTTGAAATTTTCAACTCTAACTTTTTTTTTTTTATTTTAATAAATACTAAATTTAATTTTTCATTTATTGAACTGTTAAAAATTGTAACCAAACACATAATTATAGATTGTTAAACTACAAAAAATTGAATGGGACGGACACTAATTAGAAATCATTGCTCAAGGAATTCGATCATTGTAGCTCCTATTTCAACCTAGAAATCAAATTCTTGCGTATAAAAGATTATACTCAAACCAATTTTTATCAGTGCCCTGAAAAACATATAAGAATTATAAAGATCTTCCTTAAGAGAATGAAGATTTTAGAATAAAAGAGAGAATTTTTACAAAGAAATTAGGAAACTATGTGTTTAGCAGTGAAAAATAATAATAATTTTCTATAAAATTATTTTAAGAAAACTAGAAAATAGAATTTATTGCTTGGTTATATTATTTTCTAATTTGAAAAATTAAAAATATATTTCTAAAATCTTATAAGTTATAAGCAATAAGCAAAAAACTAAAAAAAATAATTTTCTATTTTTATTTATAAAAGTAAGTTTATTTTTCAATTTAAAAATACGGAATTTTCTACAATCACTTTTAAAAAAATTTAAGTTTTCTATTTTAAAAATAGAAAATAAGAAAATTAATGAAAATAAAATAAAAATTAAAAAAAAGAACACAAAAACGTTTTCTCAAACTAAACAATCTCATATTTAATGATTCGATATAAAAGAAAATAAGAGTTTTCTATCACAACTTTTAAGTATCTTTCAGGTTTTTAGTTGAAAAATAAAAAATAAAAAAATTAATGAAAGGAAAATCAAAATTAAAAAAAAAAAAACAGAAAATATTTTCTCAAACTAAACAGTTGCATAATAATTTGACATAAAAAAAAATAAAAATATATAGAGATCATGTGCAATATAAAAGCCAGATAAACTCAGTAGAGGGACAAATTACAAAAATTAAGGTCCAAATAATATTGTTCCCCTAATTGTTAACTTCGAAGTTTTTTTTTAAAAAAATTTTTATTACAAAAAAAATTAGAGACTCAGAATTTAAAATTTCACGGTTGACATTATCAAATTAGAACTACTAAGCTGCAATTTCATGTGAGACTTTATTCATTTGTTTGTCTTTTCTTTTCCCACTTCTATATAAGACTTTGACAAAACAAACAAAAAAAACAAGGGAAGATATTAATGTTTATACCTTGAATTTATCTTATCCTGTCCTCTGTTGGAAAAACAAAAAAAAATATAAAAATAAAAAGGGCAATTTTCAATGCAAAAACACACCATTTACTTCTTCCCCAACTTCATTCACAGACACCGATTCTACAATTTCCTGTTAGCCTAAATTGCAAACGCTAGCAGAGATAATTAAGCAACCTAATGGCAGAGACTTAACCATTCATGTGAGGGCCCGGAAGTGGAATTAATGGAAAAATGATGATTAATTACGATGATCACATATATATATATATATATATATATATATATATATATATATATATGCAAGGATCCATAAAAATAAAACAAAATTAAATCTCTCTCTATATTTTTTTTTTGAAAAGTTCTATCTCTCAGTCTCTCTGCTTTATTTCTAGTTGATAGATATATCCATAGATAGAAATGATGCTAAAATGACAACATCTGCCTTTCTTTTCTCACTGACATCACCAATGGTTGTGGCTTTAACAAAAATAGTACACCACAAACCTCTTATAATTTCCTCACTCTTTCTGCCACACAGGCTTAATTGTTGACTTTTGCTGAGAACTTACTTTGCCTTTAAACCCAAAAATCACTTCTAGTTTATTTCCTAAGAAACAAACAGAAAATTAAAAAAAAATGGGGAGCATAGAAGAGGAAGAACTCAACCAAATGGTCAGAGACTACTACGAAGCTTCAGAATCAGCATCATCTAATCTTATTCATCCTCATCCACCTTCACTCTCTCTCCATCAAGGTCCTCAATCTATATTGCAGGTTCTTGATTTCTTTTCCTTCAAGGTCTCATGCTTGTTGTAAATTTCTATATATATGTGTATACAAATAAAAACAGACACAAATTCTTGGAGTTTTATTAGGATATTCTTTTGGAGGCAACTGATTTTGAGACTCAAGTTCTTGAAAAAATCTTCATGTACATTAGAAACATGGGAGAACCCAATAATCTCAAGAAATGGGTGGTGAAGAGATTGCAAATGGATGGCTATAAAGCTTCTCTATGCAAATTAACTTCCTGGGTTTCCACTTTTGGCGGTGCTAAAGGTATATATATACATACATATATAGAAAGTTCTCGTCTTGTATGATTGCTTAGATGTATTTGATGCGGATCATTTTTGGGTCTGTAGTTTTTCAATTTGTAGGTGATTATGAGTACGTAGAGGTGATGAACAAATCAACTAGGTTGATAGTGGAAATGGATTTTAGGTCACAATTTGAGTTGGCAAGGCCTACACAAGGCTACAAAGAGCTGATCAACAATCTTCCTTCAATATTTGTTGGCACTGAAGAGAGGCTAAACAAGATCATCTCTCTTTTATGTTCTGCTGCTAAAGAGTCACTCAAAGGCAAGGGCCTTCATATTCCTCCATGGAGAAAAGCTAAGTTTATGCAGTCTAAATGGCTATCCAAGAATTGCAAGAAAATAAGTGTTTCCCCTAATACATTAGAAATGGGTGTGGAGGAAAATGCTGAAAACAAAGGTAGTAGTGCTAGTTCTACTACTACTACTTCGTGTTGTCCTTCTATATTTTAGCAGAAGGGCTTGCAGCTATAGTATTAGAGGTGAAGAGAGAGAGATGAAGATTGGTTTTTTTTTTTTTGGCTAAGTTTGTAAGCCAATTTTATTGATGGGTATAACGTATGATCTCTTATATATATATGTTTTTGGAGTTTCTTCTTCTTTCTTCTATGATCTCTATTTTCACAACTCAATTTTGAGTCAGTTTTTTTTGTTGAGGCAGGCTCCAAGTTTTTGATCTTATAGTGCATCTATCAATTACATTGGTTTCCTTTATCTAATTTCGTGTATTTTGGGGTTTCTTTTTCTTTCCATTTCTTTTAACTTTCTTTGCTTTTTGAGACTGGAAGCTTATAGTAGAGATGAACTTTTTTTCTTTTTCTTTCTTAAGCCTTTTATTATCTAAAAGGATAAGAAGAGAAAATTGTTGTTTATTAATTAAGAGTACGATTGAAATCTTAATCAAGCAAGCAAGATAATATTTTATATTACTTTTAAAATTGATGACTGAATAAAATGATTAGATTATTAATGGTGAAATAATATATGGGACAAAATTGTAAGGGAAGAAGAAGGAAGCTACACCAAGTAAATGTTGTGTTTAGTAAGTTAATCAAAGGATAAGGAAGACCAATAGGGTAATTACGCATGGAGAATTGGTTGTTACTGAAAATTTTTCTATCTTAATTCATTGCAAATATAATCTTTTTGACTTAATTAATTCCATTGCACCCCATATTAATTTAAGAATTTCATCCAATAAAATTGATGGTTGAAAGTATTAATGAAAGGAACATATATATGAGGCGGAAGTCGAAACCCGTTAGTATGAAATTTGTAACACAAAACTATATTATAATATTGTTTGATCAATAATTTTTATTTAGTAAAATAAATTATTTAAAGAAAAAATTAAATTATAATCTCCTTAGAACTAGCATTTAATTTACAAGTTAATATATTATGATTTTTATTTTTTATCATACCTTATTTTTTTATAAATTTATGAGTAATTATATATAATATAATTATTTAATTTTAATTGAATGTTAGATGATAAAGATCAACATGTTTAATTATTACACTGAGTTGAGTTGAGATATGTAATATAATTTTTATATTCTTTAATATATATATATATATATTATAATTCGTTTGTACATGTATTTACATAGATTTTATATAAAGTCTTTAATAAATATAAGTATGTCATTTTATATTATCAAATAGTTATACTAAATAATTTTAATTCAATTAACTAAATTATCAACTACTATATTTTTAGCTACTAAATTATCAGTTTACAGATAGATTATCAATTAATTTTACTAAATAGAGCCAAAAATTTGGTGTTATGTCTAAGGAAAATAAATCTATATATAGGTATTATATATAATTAAGTAAACTATATGCGGAACACATGAATTATTTAAAAAATTTATTTTTTATAAAAGGTTTTAATTAGAGAATAAAATCAAAATATTATAATTTTGGTCACCATATTAATATTATTAATTATTAAGATAACTTATTGGTATGCATTTTAATATTTTAAAAACAATACATAAACATCTCAATTTGTTTAATAGTTACTCTTTAAACATTTTAACTTTAATCAATTATAATTCTCATAAATTAAGTGTAATTTAAGTGTCTTAATATTTTTTCGAAACATAAAAAAAATGTTTAAATAACTTTTTTTTTATCAAGTAGAAAAGTTTTAGAGAAGTATTAAGCCCTATTAATTTTGAGAGAATCTAGATGGGTACGAGCATATGATGCGTATATGTTTATGGTCAAATATATATGAATATTAAAAGAAAATGAAATGTTATTTAATTAAAAGAGAAAACATGAAGTTTCACAAAGTCATGTTTGTCCTCATCCCGTTTAGCACTTGACATTCTCTACATTTTTTTCGATCTCAATATTTTTCTACCACTTGATGATTAATAACGACTTCACCATGCCATCTTAGCAAATAAAAGAGATAAGCACTTCAAAGAGACGCAAGATTTTAATGGGTATTTGTCAATAGCAAATTGTTTAAATGGCAAGTAATTTAAATAATATTTTATTAAATTTCTTTTTATAAATATAATTTAAATTTTTGACATTTAGGTATCATTTAGTTTAGCTTTCGAAAACAATTGCTAGCGGATTTATACTAATATTTGATAAAACTGATTGAGATACTGTTGTAATAATATAAAATTACCAACAATAATATAATTTGTGTATTTCAAAATATATATTATTTTATATGTATGAATAATCAATTAATTTAATATATTTTTAATATGATTTTTTCTATAATGTCACAGAAGAAGGTGTGGTTAAATGGTAGAATATGAATAGTGACTAGTGATAATAAATATTAAAATCAAGAAATAATGTCTTGATAGAAAAAACTTTCAAAACTAAGCTTTTTCAATCAAACATTGATTGAAGATAAAATCAATAACTAGCTACTATTTGAATATTTAATTAAATACTTTTTAGAGCAGCTGGATCAAACAGTTAACAACCGCTTTAAAAAAAAATAAATCAAACAATATGTAATGTTTTATGATTTTATGTATATGGTATTGTTAAACTAACTCTTTTTTGGAAGAAAAGAAAATAAGGAGGTAAAATATATAAAATTTTGACTTTATCTTATTTGGATAAAGAGAAAAAATATAGAGGGAAAGTAAAACATCTTTTATTTTTTTTTCTCTCAACTTTCTTTCTAAATTACCGAGAAATTATAAGAGATTGAGAGGAAAATTGTACCAAGCCAAATTACTTTTTATCCTATAAAATATAAAATGAAGAGTAAAATAATAAATGTATAATATTATTTTTTTTTCATTTTTCTCCTTATTTTATTTCAATCCAAACATTAAAAAGAAAAATAAGTTTTATTTTCTTTGTTATTCTTTATTATTTTACTCAAATCCAAACATAAGGAAAATAAATAAGAATAGAAAATAAAATTTATTTTAAGGGTAAAACTCAGACATGTACATGAACAGTAAAAAATCCTTCTTAAAATATGAGAGTACGGTAAGTGAAATATTTTAATGAGGAAAAGGAAGAAAAAAAGATAACCCAATTTCTCTTTGTACCTTTTCTTTACATGAACAACGTTAATATCTAGACAATAATTTTTTTTATTTGGAAAAAATACAGCAAATAATGGCATTTGCTTTAATTTTGAGGCTTTACACATAATAAATAAATTAAGATTCTTCAATCTTCAGGACAGGACTTCAATAACGATATTAATTGTAGAGTTATTATCCTTAATCAATTATTTAGAGGCAATAACTATGGAGAAATTATGTCAAGATAATTACGTGTGTATATATATATATATATATATAGGGTATTTGGGATTGATGTTGAGAGTTTAAAAAACATATTTAGAATTTTTTTGATTTAATTGACTAAATTTTTTAATTTTTTATAAACTGTTTTTCTCAAACCTATTTCTGGAAAAAATATCTATTTATCTGCTTCTCTCCAAAAGCAGTTTTCAAAACTCAAAAAATTTAAAAATAATTTTTTTTTACAAAAACGCTTTTGAAAAATCTAATGCCAAACGGCCCATATAGTATAATGTCTTTTGCTATTGACTATATATATATATATATATTAACAAATAGTTTTCTATTAAAATTGTAATTTCATCTGTTTAATGGCATTACAAAAGTAACGTAAAATTTATGCTGCTATTGGCATATCAAAATGTCAAATAAAATACACTAAAAAACAGTATCATGCATATATATTGATTTTTCCACACTTGTGAATAAAATTATTGGTTGATTACTGTATGATTATTGACATTAATATTGTACTAAATGTAATCATATACATTAAATTAAAAAAATGATAAATGGTTTGCAGCCCTTAATGGGTGGTCTTGACTTTGAGACCCCACCCCTCTCACACTCGAGAAAATCTCAATATTTCCCTTCTACCATTCTATTAATTATTAATTTAATTTAATTTTTCAACTAGTAATTATTTAATTAACTATCAATGATTAGATATTAAATATTACATCAATTAGATAGTAACAATAAGTTTATTCGATAATGAAAAACTACAACTTAATTTAATTGATTTTTTAATTAAATAATAAATAATTTATATATAGAAATTAAATTAATTTAAAATTGATAATTAACAAATTAATGAAAAAATCATAATTAAAAGAATTAATTAAATACGTTTTCGATTAAGAGATCTAATGGTATAAATTTATAAAATTTAAAGTTGAAAATATTTTATTTCCTAAAAATTATATTAAAAAATTAAAATAATTGAGTTCAAATATATTAATGTTATAAAATTTAGGAGGAAAATCCTTGTAAAATCCCAAAGTAAACTGATAAAATACAAAATTGTCAGGAAAGAAAGAGAAAGAGAGATTTGACAGGATGAATGATTACTAAACAGCTATTATAGGCTCCAATTACTACTGATTATTATAACTGACACACCATCTATAGTCTAAAAAACTCTGTAAACGAAGTCTGCTCTGCCGCTAATACTCAGTCTTTACCTTCTCCAATATCTAAAACATTACATTAACATCCCCATATCCAAAGATGATTCACTGTACCATCTTCATCTTTATCCTCAACTAAAACCCGAATCACTTCTTCAAGAGTGATTTTTTTTTTTTTTCAAAACATAGCAAAGAAATCTATTAAGTAGACATTAATGAAGCGCTGTGTGTTTGGTAGAGGGGAATGATGGGTTTTTAGGCATGGCTAATTTGGTACCAAATCTGCAGAGGGAGTTTGTTTCTTAGTTCTTGTAATAGAGACAGGTGGTTAGAGATTTCACAATTTGAAGTTATAGGTGCACCGCCAACCTATCGACCTGCCAGGATTTGCTTACCCCAAATATAGCCAGGTCCTTTCACCATCAATATGCCACTAGAATTGGCTAAGCCTTTTTTTCACTTTCTAGTGCTTCACAATTTGAAACCATCTTGTTAAATCACCATTATCACATTCAAAATCTGAATCAATAACAGCTTGGATCCCGAATATAATCTCCTATATATATATATATCTTCCTAATCATTATAATAGGAAAGTCCAGTGCTTAGGTGGCACGCTGAAATTTCTACAAAATGTCACCTTCAAACAAAAATTTAAAAAAAAAATCAAGAATTCAGACTTCAAATAGTCACTCTTCCATATGTATCACATACCGTATTATGATCTGATTATTTCTAAATCTCAGTCGTTCAATCCAACAGTTTACTTTTACATCTAACCATATCAACAACTCAAATTCTCGGACAGTACGTCGGACATGAAACCAAGTGATAATATATATATATTTTTTTACACAAACTTAGAAGATAGAGTTATACATCAAATGAGGTACATACAAATGTAGAGCTCTTTTCTCCAGTGTGAAATTACAACTCTTTTCTTTCTTTCTTTATCTACTACCAAACATTCAAATTGCTGCTGACTCGTTATCAACATCTGGCATTGTTATCCAACATTGAAATAAAGTTGGGCGTCCAGTTTCACGTGGATCAGCATGGGATTAGGAAGGTGAAATATTATCCTTGCGTATGAACGTCTTTATGGGTTTTAGGCCTTCTCGAACTACTATCATTTTTTAATTTCAAGGCAACTGGGAAATTGTTGGTACCTGCTGGTAGTAGAAATTGGCTGATATATCTCATCATATCTACTCCAGGAATCTTAATCCCCATGTAAAAGCTGCAAACAAATTTATCTATGGCATTCAAATAAGCTGTGCGAATAGTGGGGGCATGAACTTCAAATGACACTTGGGCTGGAACGAGCTACCCTCTGAGCCTCTTCAAGATCCTTCAAAAACCTGCAATGTCCCACAAAACATGATCAATATATACATACAAATAATCAAAAGAAATTTCTAATTCAAGCCAGAAACTATGAATATCTAGGCTCCTACCATTTTATTTCATAAGGATATTATTAGGAATGCAGAAGCCAAAGGAATAATCATAAGCACACACCAGCTCAAAGTAAGCATGCCTTAAATGTAATTCCTTAATCCTGCAGCTGATGCAAATCATGGGAGCGTATGATTATTCTACAATGGCTGTGCCATGCATAGAACATAAGCAGCTCTACAAGCTTGCTTACATGTGAATATCCATTAGAAGATCACAACCCTGAGAAAAATCATACCTATTTGAATTAAGAATTATAGAACCACCAAGAATGAAACGAATTCCAGAATTGCTAGCATTTTGTAAAGCAACAGTACGTGATTCTTCATATGTTGTCCCACCAACAATGAAAATAACTACATCCTGTGGCCTGCACAAAATACACATAGCGAAGTGTCATCCAAAAGTGAAATAGCAATAATTGATTTAACTTTGTTTCTTCCACCAGAATCATAATATTGATCCTACAACATAACAGAATTAGCATTAACAGTCTATTAATGAACCCCAAATAACTAGAGCCTCGCAAGATGAAGGAAAAAAAAAAAGAGGAAAAAATTAAAATGCAGATGCAGACATCTTAATGCGATAAAATGCCATCTCATAAAGCCAAGCCCGAAAAAATAATATTACGAGCAAGCACCAAGGAGTAAGATTTAAGAATTTCCCTGAGCCAGCATCTGGTATTTACATCGTACGCACGAAGAGTCATGGCGTAGTGCCTTGGCATCGAGGCACCATAAAATTTAACATCTTTATGCTGACCATCTATTTTTTTTCCCTACCTTTTGCTTTGAGATTCTATACCATATTTGATAAATAGGAACAAAAATACTGTGTATATTGTGAACAATGATTTGATGGTGTCAACTCTTCTTCCCTATTCTTCCCCCAAAAAGGTGTTCTAAGATGTGGATTTTCTGATTTTTGAAAAGTGACATTCCTACTAACAAATTACGGTTCTGCTTCAAAATCTATTACCCATGGGTCAATTTGAGTTTCATAATTATCAAAAATTGCAATACCTAAATTGACAATACTGAAAGAAGCAACAATGGTGGAATTTGACTCAAGCCAGAGAATATTTCTTATGGTTTGCACCTCTCCATTGGAGGAACCCTCAGTATTGGTTGTTTCTCCAGAGACAGATGTTTCTATAATCTTAAACAAAATTGCCTTGTTGCTTCCAGCAGCTCTCCCTAGTATGCCTGACTTACCACAATAACCACATTTTTGGTGACCTTTGTTTGATGAACCTTGGTGACTTCCACTCGACCATTCACATAGAGTGTTGACAACCAACCCTACTTCGTCCAATGAACCCATGTGTGCCATTGCACTTCTTCAACTTTCCTCCTGAACATACGAATAAGTCCAGTGCAAGGTGGGTAAATATTCCACGTTCAGACCAACAAGAAAATCATAAATATGCTCTTGCTCTATCAGCTTCAGAAATTTAGCCGTATCTTCTGACTATGCAGCCTGAAGATCTTGGCAGTAGTCTAATTCTTGCAATAGACCACTCGATTCAACAAAGTATTGCAACGCAATCACCTCTCCTTGTTTTGTCTCACGCATTTTATTTCCCAGTCCATAGATTTTAAGCATCACTACTTACCTAAGAATCAGTTTTTTGATACTACAATTCAAATTTCTTGAGCAGTTTTAAGCAATAAATATCCTTGAGCAATTTTTTTATTGCATGGTGTTGATGAGTCACGCCATGACAGGAAAATTTTCAAACTCCCATTGATTGAGTGTTGGATCAGTAATAGCTAGCTTTGGTATATCCCCGGTAACATACCCCTTCAAACCTCAACCTTGAATGAACAATAAACACGACCTTGACTATTCAGCGTAATTGATCTCATCTAGCTTCACTGGACTTCTACGCAGTGAAGGATTTTTGCCAAGCAATTCCACTTTAACTCCACTAGTAGCAGTATTACAGCTTCTCTCTTCCTTCATGTCTAATTAATCCAAATAGAACAAAAATAATTCTCCTCAGCTGGCTGAAAAAAAATCCTGCTATTTTGTTCCTTTTGAGTGCATAAAAGCATCAATTAGCTTGATTACACCCAACATAATGGATGTCAACACCATGTTAAGTGCATCATTTTGAATCACCTAACTGATCATCAATTAATATTTGGCTTAATAATATAAATACTATTGCTAAATGAATCTGCACTTTTGTGGAACCCCGACACAAACTCGAGCTGTCAACACAAGTTGGCACATCCGCAGAACAATTCTAAAAGCATAACAGAACAATGATTATGAGTTTTCAATACTTTATAATACCTACCTTCCCTGTTGATAGTGATTCCCAACAAAAGGGTAATCCACATCTCTCATCCGCCCTTTGATTATGCTTTCCATGGTTTGGAACAGAGGAGGCTGATGCTGGGTGTACACATTTTCAACCCCCTATTATACATAGAGAAAAATTTCTATAAACCAAATATATATTCTAAAGAAGAAGATTGGATCTGCATGTTAGTGATTTTGCAGAAAACACACCTTCAAGCCGCGAGCCATGTTACGAGCAATATTCAAAAGATCTCGATTCCCATAAAGATCACCAGTTCTCTTATCCACACCAGCTTGCTTCAGGAGGAATTGGACAAGCTGCCATTTCATGATGATCAATATATTAAAAGTAGCAAATTTTTTCATATCGTCACAACAAAAGACTGTATATATCTGAACATAATTAAAGCTTGTTGAAGGCAATAACGTACAGATGTCCAAGAATAATTATAATACGACAATCTGATTCAACTATTTTAGACTGTATTCCCCTAATCCTCAAGTGAGTCAGCATATTAATAAAGAAGAGTATTACAGTAGTAAATTCAACCAAAAACCTAATTTAATATAATTTTCAAAATCACTGTAAATGACATATATAATGATTGATGGACACTTGCATATGCATGATTACCAAGAATAGTACATTGCAAGGAGAATATAGACACCGAGTCAAAGTATGCAGGGAAATGATCACAGATTGACAATTACCCCTGGCTTGTACTTGGGAGATCGAGAAGCCAGTTTGTTGAAAAGCTGCATCAGCTGAACAGGACTCTCCTTCTCATAACGCAAAGCATATAACATCACTAGCCGTAGACGGTCAATATCAGATACATTTTCATTGTTTAGAAGATTTGTCACCGCCTGCAAACAAATATATGAAAAAAGGAGGTCAGGATTCTTCAAATCTTTTAGGGAATGGTAATAATAATTTGATATTTGATGGTTTAGAAGGTGCACGACAAACAATGTCATCTGAGACAAAGATCTATTGAGCAAATTGAAAACTGAAATGTAGCAGGAATGATAATTAGACAACAAGAAGCAAAGTAATATGTTCTCTCAGATAAAATCAAACAAGCATAACAGTTTTACTGCTCCAGTCCAGTTCAGTTTTATTTATACTAGTAAATTTGGTTTCGGTTTTTATCAATGAAAAAATGTAGAATTTTTTGTATTAATATTATATCTATACTTTCTCAAGAACCTGTCATCAGTCACTTCTCTTCTATCAAAAAAGGAAAGCTATATACTGCTTCTTTCTATCCAATTCCTCACCAATACATTAAACATTGATGAATTTTCAAAAAGATTATTTTAGCTGTGATATATTGGTTTGTTTTAAATTATGTAAGCAACTCCAAATCCCCAAGGACCAACTTCATAAAATTTAGCTCTCTTATGTAAACATGATGTGCCAGTCAAAGAACAATGACTTTCACTTAAAACCATATATAAAAAACAATGACAAAACCTAAAATACATGATTCATATTACACTACCTCAAAAGCTGCGCCTTGCCCCCCATTGCAAGCCAACTCCTGTTCTGTTTCTGAAACTACCATAAGCTTTCTCTCTTCAACTATCTTGCTCATTTCAGTTACCAATGTTACATGCTTTGAAACATTGCCATGCATTTTCCGGTATTCAGGATAATTGTCAACAAATTTAGCCATGTCCTCTGCAGAAATTCAAAGCATGTACTGTTTTAATGGTAAACCAAGCTATAAGTGGTGGTAGAAATTATCAAATTGTCAAATATAGGGTGAATTCCCAATGTTCCTACGTACTAACCTATTGTCTGGATGTCTTGATTACTTTTTGCAACTTGCTGAAAATCATCCACCATTCGCTTGATATTCATACCAATATCCCCAAAATTCTCATACATGTTAGCTTTGAAGAAGGCATCTTGCTCAGATGACAACACAACCTCCTGCAAGTCCCAACAACATGAAATTATACATTACCCAAACAATATAATTAAGAAATTTTGTGGTGGGTGTGGAGGGAAAGAATAAAAATCAACCTGTTGATCTTTCGAAAATTTTCCAATACTTCTCAAATCTACTTTATTGTCCTGAATTCCTATTAACTCATGAACCATAGCCTGTAAATAAAAGAAAGTACACATGGAGGTAGGATATCATGTGAGACCAAGCTTATTAAAGAAGCATATCTCATTTATGAACAGCACAGAAATCACATAACATGGTCTCAGTCACAGCAACATGTACCTGGTAAGTCCATTGATTCAGCAACGGAGTCACTGGGTCATCCCTCCGATCAAGTATCAGCAACAAAGGAGAAACTTCTGTGCGCCTGAAATCAAAGAGGCCACTTTCTTGCTGGTACATCAATTTCTGTCATACCACAAAGAAGAAAAATAATTAATTTTCTGTCACAACAAAATTCACAGCACATGGTGGTTCTCACTGCAGAGGAAAATGTATTTGAATGGTAAAAACATACAGAGACACAAACTTATATGTGCATGAATTTGGATATGCTTGCAATACTGCTAAAGAAGGTTTAAGAAAAATCAGATGCAATATATGTACTGGAACCGCCTGCTATAAGCACATGCATACTGTATGTATAATGCAATATAATTCTATGAAATGAATCTCAAAAAAATAGAAACTGTGAACCCGCAATATCAACAGAAAAGGTTTGCATCGTGATTATCCTTAACATAATTCTATGAAATGAACCTCAAAAGAATAAAAACTGTGAACCCGCAACATCAACAGAAAAGGTTTCCATGTGATTATCCTTAACATAATTCTATGAAATGAACCTCAAAAGAATAGAAACTGCAAACCTGCAGTATCAACAGAAAAGGTTTCCATCGTGATTTAATAAATGCTAATATGCGGCTTATGTAGGAATAATTTTAGACTTAAGTTTTACTCACTGCTGTTTCCTGTGCTATCCTCTTTGCAATGTCAGAGGTTCTTTGATATCGAATGACCGGTCTTCGTTTTAATGCCAAATACACAGCAGCAATACCATCAACAACTCTATCACAGAAATGCTGCAAACCTGAAGGATCTACAACTGCTGGAAGCATATACACATGATTTGAAGGAATATTCAATGTAAAATGATATGAATCACTTGCTACGAAGTCTGCGTAAAATTCCTGCAAAGTGAATATAACAATTGCAAGAAAGTTCAATAGAATTTAAAGATTTAAAGTATAAGGACAAGGCCAAGTTGTCAATAAAAACAATAATATTGACATCACATTCCAATAACTTTGAATGGAAATAGACCTTGTGACATTCTAAACATCAAATGAACATATAATGTTGTTATAGGCTCTGTCAGGAGAAGAAATCTAAAAAAGTGCGGACTTCTTACAAAACATGCTAATTGCAGATCCATCAGATCCAAGCTCAACTGTTCTCATTCAGGGAGGGCAGTCAGCTTTCCTCATGCATCTTAAGCTCCATAGCCACATACAAAGTAAGATGGTTTGCAGGCAAGACAAACACTATGCTAGGAGAATTGAGGTGTACTGCAGCAATGAGGAGCCTAAACCCAAAGTGCGTCCAAGCTGCCACTTTTCTCAGTATCCTTCTGAAGGCTAGAAATTCTGATGTGTTGATTTCCATTGTTCATTTCCAATAATTTTAGCTTTTTATTGTTCTAGATGTTTCCCCAATCAAAAGAACAGCCCATCACTTGATTAAAGGGTCTCTTCCTCTTTAATCAATTAAAGGCTCCATTTTATAAATTTTGTGAGCAACTACTGTCTTCAAATACCTCTAACAAAGGCTTGTCTCCTCACAGTGCTCACATTACACACTATACCATCAACTTGATAAAATACACCTTGCTTTAAATAGAAAGAAGCGTATACAGAATCTTGTCTCTTCATAGATTTGATATCATTATCAACATTTCGCATCAAAAGTGAAGCAATCTCTATAACTTCACTATTCCTATATTTTTCTTAAGATATACATGTCTCTTCATAACTGGGCATTTTAGCACAAAGGTGGCTCAAGAGCAAAAGCTTGTGCTTGGAGTTGGAGTTGGCAATAAAAGTTTGCAGTTTGACCATAACACAAGACACTGGCTCTCTTCTCGACAAGGCAGATCCAAAGCATAAGTGAGCAGGGTCCATTTACATGAATGCAGTGAATGTTGATTATCGTTTGATAGTATATAGATAATATATATATATATATATATATATATATATATATATATATATTAATTAGTTTTAACAATTGTATGATGATTTAAAGATTGGCCCCCCTCTATATTTAATCATGAGTCCACCCTGTTGGCACTTACTATACTTTTCTTACATGATAGTCAATCCAAATGCTATAAAGTTACAATTTTCATTTCAGTGTGCATAATGCCCTGGAGTACAATTTAGAAACATATCTTCTCACACATCAAAGACACTATGTAAGAAATAATAATAAAATGTCTATGTAAAACACCGAAGCCAAAATAGAATTTTAATTGAACAAAAGGTTTGACCAATGACAAGTCACCTGAACTTGTTGCACAACTTCCTGTTCATCTGAATCAGCTAAAATATGAATCTGGGTATCCTTCAACATGTTGGAGAAAACTGTATCCATAGCATGAAAAAAATGGCATTTAAATCAATACTGACAAAGTGACAAGTTATATAAAACTTAGGATATTAAGAGATTAAATCAAAATATCTGATACGAGCTTACATAGGTGATACTCCCCAAATCTAGCAGTAGCTAGCTGCTGACGCAAATGCTGGATATTCTCTGAGGTAGGGCGAAGGAAGTAAACTGCTTTCAGATGCGACATAGATTCTCTAGACTTGTAAATGGAATCTACCAATTCTACCAAAAACACTTCCTTTTGAAGAAGCTCTGATTGTGAATAGACAACACTTAAAATACTAACCTGAAACTCGTAAAACAATAGAAGAAAACACAATCATTGATATTTTCAACATGATATTGGTTCACCAAGTTAAAAGCAAGAAAAATAAAAACCAAGTCGATCAATTGCTACATGTTCAAGACAGCCAACAGATATGAAATGACAATTTCATACAATGTCAGTTACAATTCTTCACCATTTTTGCCTCTTTTGGACACCAGACTGACTCTACAATGCCTAAGAACTGTCAATCACATATCTATGTGCACAGGTACAGATGTCAAACTCTGTTTCGAACAACAATTGAATCATAATTCGACGAACGATCAACATTATAGCATTACTATTTTTTTTTTGTGAATTCAGCAAATTAATTATAGCAAAAAAATAATAATAGGAAATCTAATGAGAAAACCATTGAAGAAAAAGATTACCGTTTGGGAATCGAGTATGAGAACCTTCATGCCGGAAATGTCCAGTAGCATCCGGTTAATGTAATCCCGTGCAGCCGATACCAACACCATCGTCTGTTCCCGGAGAATTTTGGCCGTTTAAATCTACGGTTGTGATTTCACCAATGATGATTACAATTCAGAAAAATCTTGGAGCACAAGAAGCTCTGTCAGATCTGCCTATGCGCAAAATCAGGAGGAAGAAAGGAAAGCAGGAGTAATACGCACCGTTTCTTTCAACGCGGCAACAACTTGCTGGTTGTCGGTTTAGGTCATAAAAATAATCTAACTTTACACATATGGTAAAATAGATTATTTGAAAGAAAAAATAAATTATAATTTTTTAAAAAATTAGTTTAATTAGCGTTAAAAAATTAAAAAATTATGATTTTTTATGCCCTTATTTTTTTTGTTAAATTATATGTTATATCATTTATTTCAAATATAGATTTTTAATTTTTGACACTAAATATATAATTCTTTTATTATTTTAAATTGATGTTTATTATTTTTATTGATATATATATATATATATATAAATTTGTTTGTATTATGTATTTAAATATTTTTTTTACTAATATAAATATGCCTTTTTAAGTCATTTTATATTTTCAATTATTTTTCTACTAATTTTATTAAATATTTTTAATTCAATCAGCTACATTTTCAGTTATTAGATTTTCAACTAGTAAATTAACAGATAAAATTAAATTATCAACTAATAACTAAATTATTAGCTAGTTTTACCCAGTCTCACCAACACAGTGTTGTTCCAAAATCAATTTTCATTCATCGATTTCATTACAAATTTAAGAGGAAGCTAATGGTAAATATCTGAATATTTATTAGTTACCATTTTTTTTGGGAGAAAAATTAGTTACCGTAATTTTTAATGTAACTTATTAAAATAATAAATATATTATATATATTTTTATCATATAAAATAAATATTATTACTACTTTAACTGTTATTTATAATATTTACATATTTGTAATTATAAATAAATAATTTTAACTATTATTTACAATATTTTTATAATTGAGATTAAAAATGATTAATTGATTGAAAAAATTAATTTGTATAATTAATAAAATTTATAACGGTAATATAGTCTAAACAAAAAATAAAATTGAATAAACTGTCAACTCATAAAGAAAAATACAAAATAAAATATTTTCAATTAGCATTAGGGTTAGAATTAGCAATCAACTGTAAATTAAAATGTATATCAAATACAATTATGCTACCAAAATTTTGAGAGCATCTTCTCTATAACTTGGAAATAACTAAAAAAATTATTGTTCAACAAAAATATGTTCACACTTCTATAATCAATCACAACACAATTAGCTACTTATTGGCTCTCAACATCATCTCATTTTTCATAATTAATACATGTTATCATCTCACAAAAGCATACTATCATACAATACATTTTTCAAAAGAAAATATGTGAATTAATTTTATAATCATCCAAAATTACCATCAAAATGGGTTTATAAAACACAATCTATACATCTACCTATCCATCTATATCATTAAAACTGAGTTAGAATTTCCTGTAGTATGTATAGTGAATTTCTAACCCCGTGCCTACAACAAACCATATGCACAAAACAACATTGTATTTAAATGTTTAAACAATCCAAATAGAAAACGATGTCGCTTGTTGAACTAGTTTTTTCAAATTTTTTTAAGTTAATTACTTTTGAAGATGGATGAGCCCCATCTAAAAATTAGCTCTCTCTAACCACCCTAGAAATTATTTCTCCGCTTTGGCTCATTGTTGGGGTTGTCAAATCAAGATAGCGTGTCAATTCACTATAGTGACTTGATTAGTTTCAACATGAATACGATTTTTTTATTAATCGGATTGACATGAATACGACACGAAAATTAAATAGATTATACATGTAACACGTTTAATTTTTGTGTCATATTTGAGTCATAAAAATCAACAAGAATATGATACAATTATGTTTTTTTGATCAACTGAAACGACTCAACATGACATGATTATATCTTTTGGATTAATTAATACGGCATGAAAATAATATTTAATTATTTATTTTTTATAAAATAACACTATAAATCTTCATAGTTTAATAAATTTATATATTTTATAGATGAATTGTGTCATGTTGACACAATACATAAAAATTAAATTAATTGTAATAGATTTACAAGTCAACTCGTGATATAATCCATTTTGAAAGTATTATAAACGGATCGCTTGTTTATACTCAACACTAATATACTACTTTTGTGTGTTACTCGTGTTGGATTCGCATGTCACAATCCATTTTGACACTCATACTTGTTGTCACGTTTATGAGTCCTGCTTGCCATTTATAAAACCCTAAAAGTCAAATATCACTGCATGATTAAAATATCTAATACAATGAATGAAAACTTTAAACTATAAAGTAACCAAACCAACCAGGGGAGTGAAAAATTAAAAAAGTGCTTTAATGGTCCCAATCCCAAATATTGCTGGATAAAATCGTACCATTACCAATTAAGGGGTGTAGATCAAATGATAAGGAGTATGTTTTTGGCTTAAGAGATTTTGAGTTCGAGCCCTACTTTGTACGCAACTACTTCCTTACTATAGTTTCCACCTCGAAAGAGGGTCATTTCTGGTTCAACTGGAAATTAGTTTAGATGCAGAGACGACTAAAGGTGTTATCCATAGTTGGAAACTATCTAAGACACATCTTCTTCTAAGGAAAAAAACTGTACCATTACCTTGCAAGTTAGATTAAAAAATGGAGAATCAATTAAAAAAATTTAATATAAATTTGTTTAAATTATATATTTTCATTTTAAAAATAAGATTAAATTAAATGTTAATATTAAATGATATTAAAAACTTGGTTCAAATAAATATATATTAATATACATAAAAGAATGTATATCAAATTAGTATTTGTAGTAGTGTCATTTTAGAATTGCTCTCGCTTTTCTACGTACAAAGACCTATTTTGAAAACAACGCTGTATTTTTTTTATAAAAATATAAATTTTTTTGTGTTTTTTCTTTAGAAAAAACCACTAGTGAGACAATTTGAACCCGATTTATGGTATCTCATTCCGAATGGGATAATTTTTTAATTTTTTTTTTATTCTAACTCTAAAATTTTTTGTCGGAGATGAGATGAGAATAGTATATACATACCTTGTTCCGATCCTCCGCCCCAATTTATATGAGATGAGAATAGTATATTACTGAATGAGTTTATTTTCCTCCTAGTCGTTTTTTTTTTCTTTTGTTTTGCTGATGTCATTATAGGTTTCCTTTATTTTAAGATACATTGGCTTCGAATTTGTACTTATTTCCCTTTAATACCCACTTTGAATGAAAACCGTGTAGATGTGTTAAACTCTATATGTGTAATAAATTATGCTTTTTAAGTTGATTTAATATGCACTGTTTGTTTCATATTTTGTTGAGCTTTATATACATGGTTTGCTTTATTCAAAAGAGAAATTGTAATGTATTGATGAAATTAGTATTCATTGAAGAAATTAAGGAACATTTTTTTTTTGTAAATTTGTTGACTAATTTTATAGTTTAAATTAAAATTTATTAAATTAAATGAATATGATTTATTTGATTAATTAAAGACTTATTCATTTATTTATTTTTTTAATTTTTTTGCAATTTGCATTTTCTATATATTCCATGACTCAACCCATGAGATTGCATAACAGTTGTTATTAATTTCCAATTTACAAACTGATACATCGAAAATAAAATCTCTAACTTACAAGCAAACAAGTTTTGACACCAACTTTCTTGTTGAGAAGATGTGAACTATTATAACAAGTATTTTTACAGCTTGATAATGAAATTGAGATGGCAAATGGAAATTATGATTGATGAGTATTTTAGATTGAACTCTCTAACTCAAAAAAAATCACAATTATATTATTTTTGTTGGACAGTTTCCAATTTTTTTGGGGAATAATAATATGCCTCTTAATTATGTGCACCAATCAATCTATGAAGCACCATTTCTTTATTTAAAAACAAACTAATAAATAATGGTCAGATAAATAGCCGTACGAAGCACCATTTCTTTATTTAAAACAAACACCAATGAATAATGGTTAACTAAACTAGAGATCACCCATTATCTAAGAATAAAAAAATTAAATATGGCCTTTTTTTTATGATTGAGAAAATTGAAGTTATTGCTTAAATCAATTATTTAATCATTTATCATTTATCTAAATCATTTTCTACCTTATTTCTCAAGTGATTTACTTTTCCTTTAATAATGCAGGATTGCAAATAATGAATTACTACATATTATCTTTAATGTAAACCTTTTAATTTATATTTTTCATGCAATTTAAACAATGTTTTTGTATTATAAATAAATAAATAAATAAATAAATAAATAAATTTATTATGACATTATGTAGAATATTTATATAAGTAAATATTTATATTAAACAGTATTATAATTATCTGTTTGTTATATCTTAATTTATTTATATTATTATGCATTTGTCTTTTTGTCTAAAATTTAAAAGTCTGATGCAACCCGAAGATACCTGTATATAGATAAAAATCACTGTTCTTTTAACAGTGTTTTTTCCATTTTGTCCCATTTCTAAAACGACGCCGTGCTATTTATTTATTTAGTTTTTGCTCCTTTTGCCCATATCAGCCTATACCCATTTCCCACACATTTCATGCCTCCCTCGTAGATTATCTTCTCCTCCTCTTACCCCCAACTACCTTTTTTTTTTTTGGGGTGCCCATATAAGGTCATACCCAATGCCCAACAGCACCCATGCGTCCACCATTGTCCACCTTCCAAATTTGTTTCCTCTCTTCCACACAAATTAGTTTCTCCTCCTTTTGCCCCAAAACACCATTTTTTATCTAGATCCACCGCTCCTACTCAAATGTGGCGGTAATTTCATCCATTTTTACTGATTAATGATTTGAGAAAATTAAAAAAATATATATACTTTGATCTATGAAAAAAAGATTTGTTGGCTTGACTACATATATTCGTTTTCAAATCTAGAGAAGTAGCATTGTAACGTCCACTAATTAGAGTTTAATTAAAATAAGTATGTGATATAAATAGAAAAAAATATGATAGATAAAAGAGATTATAATAGATAGAATAAATAATTAAATTAGAAATTAAAATTTCATTAAATTGATAGACATGATAAATTTGATTAAATTAGATCATATAATTAAATTGTGTTTTGATAAAAATTAAAGAGACTAGAAGTAAATAATTATGTGAAAATAAATAAATAAATAAATAATATAAAAAAAATTGAAACAGTAAATTGTGGTCAGCAGAGAAGAAAAAAAAACGGGAAAGGAAGGGGAAGTCAATTAAGACTTGCCCCATTTTCTTCTTCTCACATCAACTCTCTTCTTCTTCTTCATCCCTTTTCCTTCCTCCATATCAGCTCAAAATCTTCATCCTCTCCTTCATGATTTGCAACAAAATTCGCTCCAAATAAATATGATTTTGGTAAGTAACATTTTCCCCATGATTATTGTGTTATTAGAAATTTTTAAGTTATATTTTGACAGAATATTGCACTATATTTTTAATTATCTTGTGACTCGAATTTGGGAATGTATTAAATATAAAAGTTGTTCATCTATGTCTTGTGTATCTCTCTGCCAAATTTTATTGAATTATTTTGCGTATAGGAAGAGAAATGGTCATTTGAGTGAGACTGGTTCAGGGAGACGGGTCAACAGGATAAGCTACGGTTTTTACTCAATTTGATCATCTTAGTGGCTGAATCTAAAATTTTGTAAAACATGAAAGTTATAGGTATATATGTTATTGAGGTCTCTGAAAAATTTTGTCTAAATATATCCTGTGTAGGTTGAATTATAGTGAAATGAATCATAGTTGTTCCTTGATTCATAGTAGTGAAATGAATCATAGTTCTAAGATATGAATTTTTAACTAGAGTACCTCGAAACTGCATAAGGGCAGAAAACAAGACAATGTTTAAAATTATACCAAAAATTATGTAATTGTTCAAAAATTATGAAATTTTAGTATATTTTATTTTTATATGTTATATTTAATTAGAATCAAGAATCATATTAATTGGATAAGTGTAGAAAAATTTATTGATCTAATAGTCCTTAGAGGTCTTGTTCTAGCTTAAAAGAAATTGTAGTTATTTATTTAAATTATATTAAGAATAAATATTTTATGAAGATATTAATTAATTATATTTTTAAATTAGGATTTCAACAACCAGAAGAACAACAAAAGTGATCAAACTCTAAGCATATATTTTGGAAAAGGAAAACTCTATCGAGGTTTGTATATATAATTATTCTAGTTTACCCCTTATGTATGATTGTATGTGCATGACATGAATTATTTGTCACTATAATGAAATAATAGATTATGACATGTTTTAACATTATAGAAATGTTATTAACTATGAATTTAACATTATGCTAATATTTGATAAAATATCATACTATTATATGGGTTTGAAATAAATTGTGCTTATATTACTATGTTAATATGAAATGAGTATTGATTATAGAAACAAATAATTAGTGGTGTTAATTGCCCATTTCTCTACCTGAGGACTGACATAGGATAGATGGTGCACCATTAAGGGGAAGTTCAGTACCGATATTGATATGATTTAAGGACATGGTGACTATAGCTCCGAGAGCGCCCCTGCTTCTGTTTACACACAGATAAATGATTTTACTAGGTCAAGGTGGCTGAAGCTCCGCAAGCACCCTTGACTTGAAATTATAGTGAGTAGGGTGGCTCAAGCTCCGCGAACGCCCCTATTTCACACCCCGTATCCGGACAATCCGAGAACGAGATTTTGGACTAATAAATCATAGAATGAGATATGAAAATTTATTAATTGATGTAAGTAGCAAGGTATAAAATGCTTACATGAGGTGGTGCAATTTAATTACTGAATAAAGTTGTTATATTTATTCTTTTATATTATATATTTATTTATTTTATATGATAAATATGTAATAAAATGTGATGTGTCATGAATTTATTTGATACATGCATTTGTGTGACTATTTGGAAAAAAATTTAATATTTATATGTACCACTAAGCTAGAGATAGCTTAGCGTGAGTTCTTCTCACGCAGGAATTGAAGTTATAGATAGTAGATAGTGGAGTTGATCAGGAAGAAGTCCTAACCCATATCAGCAGAGACACAAGAAACATAGTTAGAGGGTTGGTTATCTATTATTATTATTATTATTTTAGTTTAGTTTGGCTATGTATATGGTGTGGTAGGCATGTCTCATATATTAATATTGTGTATGTAAATAATTATGTAACCTAATCGGGTGCCATATGTGTATACAATATAAGGATTTATATATTGCTAATTAGAACAACTTGCCTAAACCAATTTAAATAAATAGATTAAGTTATTTAAAGTGAAAAAAAAATTAATTCGAACAGATTTATCGAGTTAAGGTTGTGACATCTTTCTTATATATGGGGGATTATCCTTAGTATATAAGTGAGGCGTCACAAGCATTGTGTCACAACAAATCTCATGGTAATTTCAACAATTTTTATTGATCTATGATTTGAGAATGAGAAAAAAAATGTCTTGATCTAAGGTTTTGAGTTGAACAATGATTCACCTTTTCTTCTTTTTTTTTTAAAAAAAAACTTAAAATTTGATATTTTTAGATTTTTGGGGCAGCGGAAACTCACTTGGATTCAAATTGGGTGAACTTTATCCTAATCTCATATTGTCTTTCGACATTGAAGTCTCAAGTTAATTTTATGTATTGTCCTTCAACTGTCAACTCCCAAGTTGAAGTTAGTTCTACGAGTTATGAAGGAGTGAAAGAAGATTTTAGCTTGAAAAACATTGTATTACTTTTATCTTAATTTTATAAAACATGAACTGAAATTTGAAATTTGAAATCACATTCTAAAATTCCTACAATCAATTTTGTAATTAATGTGGATTGACTCAAGACCCTCAAAGCTTTGGTCGCTTATTGACCTGTGGGGATACAACCCATGTGCTGCCATCCATCCTCTTAGCTCCTACTGCACTGAATTGGGTAAGTATCACTATCAACACAAATTTTTTCCCACCCTTCTAATTTATTAAGATAAACTCAATTTGATTCGAATCTGATTCATTTGCATCTAATAACTTTGTCATTAAAAACAATTCATATGCATGTTGTTTACTCTTATTCAAAGTGGCACTAAATCACGTTCCTCACTAAACCTGCATTAATTTTTCTAATTATACAAGAATAATTGGCACCAACCCTTTTCATGTTTTACCTTTTCACATTAGCGTCAATTCATTTTTTCGTTAAATGTGAGAATTGTTCGATTCAATTTCCTCACATAATTTTGTTTGTCAACATAGTTTTGTTTCGCCTTTGTCATAATAAACCCCAAACACCTGAACTTAATAAGAAAAAAGGACAAAATGTTGTCACCTATAAATAATTTTCTTGTCAAAAAAGAAAATTTTATTTTCGAATCCGAGCTATAAGGGTGGTTGTGACACTAATTCGGCTATGAAGTCCGAGATTTAAATCAAATATCAAACTAAAAAGATTATGAATTTAAATTTAAAGATAAGATGGAAGTCGTTGCTTTACAATTCGTGTTATTTTAAACCATCGATCTTACATTAACATGCAAGATAAAAGCAATCGAGTATATAATCATATCATGCATCCAATAATTATTTATAAACTCATAATCCTCTAAACTAAGGGTCACTTGTTTTTGATTGAGTGTCATTAGATTGGGAACCCACCCCTTAGACTTGATAGGGATGTCCCAGCAACATACGAATTCTTTTGGTCTCATGGAATGATTTTTGATGAGCTTGGTCTCAAGATCATGAATGATTGTGAATTTGGTGACTACACCTTTGCAAATCCACACAGTGTATCAAATTCATGTACTAAAGCCATTACTGAAGCAAATAGCATTGTCGGTAATTACATAAACAATTATGATGTGATTCTAGATGTTTGATATCCATCTATAGTAAGAACTGCTATTGAAGAAAGTGTTATGCTCTCTTTCCCATTTACTTGCTTTCGTTATTAATATCTTATTGGAAGTTCATATCATTAATGGAACCAATCATTGTTTTCTTCGAAAACTATGTAGGTTACCAAGTTAAATATTGGAGTTGATGTGTGTCCTTGAAAGAGCTTTTTATTTCAATCTTCCAGAGGTTCAGAAGGCTTTGTTGGAAAATAATGCCAATTTTCTATAATCAGATTTATGAGAAAACGAATAAAATGCGGAATAATGAGACACAAATTGATAACGGAGTTCGGCCAATTATACATACGTCTCCAGACTGCTGCAGATCTTTTACTGAAGGAAGAAAAATTCACAACCTATCACTAAAACTTTTTTAAGCTTTTATTTTTTTCTCTCACTTTTTTTATGGAATGCCTTACAAATGAATTCCTAAGGCTATATACAGGCTTACGCCTCCTCAATAGACGACCAAGGTTAATTCTCGCCTACTTTGATATACGGTTGATATCATTTCTAACCTACCGTCTTACCTACCAAATGGATGATCAAGATTAATCCCCACCCACCAAATGGATGGTTAAGATTAATCTTCACCTACCATCTTACCGACCAAATAGATGGTCAAAATTAATCCCTACCCACCAAATGGATGGTCAAGATTAATATTCACCTACAATCTTACCTACCAAATATTTTGTCAACTAATTATTAATTAGTTCAACAAAAAATGCACCGTCTATCTTTATTGTCATTTATTTCTGATACATGTGTAGTTTGACCAACAATCTCCCACTTGAAGACTGGTTTCAATCTGTCTTCACACATCAATCAATGCAGCAGCCTTTCTGGTCTTGTTACTCTAACAGACCAACCGAAGTTGAACATGACTTCAGTTTGTTGATAGTCACCGTCTTTGTTAATATATCCGTTGGATTCTTACTTCCTTGGATTTTCTTCAGTACTAACACATTATCTCCCTCTTTTGCCCGGTACACCCATTTGTTATGAAATGTCTTATTCCTTATGGGTAACTCAGCTAGTTCTTATGTCTGGTTAAAGATTAGAGACTTCAACTCATCTTTCATGGCAAGCTCCCACTCACTAACATATCTAGTCTGACAAGCTTCATCATAACATTCTGACTCCCCTCTATTGGTCAACAAAAGATAGTTCATATATCTCATGTTAGACACATGAGGCCGAAAAGACCTTTTTAATATAGGAGATGAAGTAGGAGGCTGTGGTGTGTCAGATTGATGCGCACTGCTTGGTCCAACAAGTTCCTCTGGCTGAGGATTGCTACAATGGGTTCCATCACAAAACTATTTGGGACATCATCTACATCTGCAAATACTGATTCATTCTGTTATGATTTGCTGGTAACTGTTTTATGCATGTCCTTGTACATCATCATTTCGTCAAAAATTACATCTCTACTGTGGATGACATTTTTGTTTTCATCATCCTAAATACGGTAGCTAAACTCATCCTCACCATAGCCGATGAGAGTGCATTTCTTGGATTTGGGATCAAGTTTATTCCTTCCTTGATCACTGATATGTAAGTATGCTATACACCTAAAAAAATTTAGATGTGCCAGCTTTATTTCTTTTTGGCTCCATACCTCCTCTGCTATTCTGTACTCTAATGGAACCGATGATCCTCAATTGATTAAGTAAGTAGCTGTGTTGACTGCTTATGCCCAAAACTGCTTCGGTAGACCTGACTATATACGAATACTTCTGACTCTTTTTGTCAGCATTCGGTTCATACGTTCAACTACACCATTGTGTTGAGATGTGTCTGACACGGTTCATACCATGCTCATAGCAAAACTTCTTGAATCTAGTGTCTTCATATTCACCACCATTGTCAGTTATGAGCTCTTTGATCTTCAGACTTGTCTCATTTTCAACCATAGCTTTCCATCTCCTAAAAGCTTTGACCACTTCAGGCTTGTGCTTTAGAAAGTAAACCCGTACCTACCGAGAGTGATCATCAATGAAAGTCATGAAATAGTATTTTCCACCAATGGATGAGATGGTCGTTGATCCCCAAATATCAGAGTGAACAAGCTCTAAACTTTCTTTCTTTGGGGTTTTGCAACTTGTCTAAAAGCTGACTTTTTTCTGCTTTCCAAGTATGCAATCTTCGCACATATCTATCTCTACTGACTGTAGACCTGAAAGTTTTCCCTTTGAATGCATAATCTTCATATTTTTTTCACTCATTGGCCTAGTCTCTGGTGTCAGAGATTGGAATTTTCATTGATAGTTGCAACTATGATTGAACAACATGCTCCCAGTGTCATGTAAAGAATGTCATTCTTATTCCCTCGAGCAACTATCATTGTTCCCTTTGAAATCTTCCAATTATCACCATGAAAGATCGTAGTGTAGCCTTCACTAGCCAACTGTTTTACTGAGATTAAGTTCTTTCTCAGGTCGGAAATATGTCTGACATCCTTCAGCTCCCAAACAGATCCATTCAACTTAATCTTTACTACACATTTGCCAATAATAACACAAGATTGATCATCACCAAAATATACTTTTCCAAGGTTTTCGGGGACATACCTTTCGAAGAATTCTTTCTTTGAAGTAGCATGGAACGATGCTTCAGAGTCTAACACTCATGACTCCTCTTTGCTTTCCAAAGAGCATATCAATGCATCATTACCTCTAAAGGTGGAAGCAACATTTGCCTCAACCTTTGCTTTCTGGTTCTTCGGTGCACTTTTGCACTGATTTTTGTAGTGCCCAGCCTTTCGACAATTCCAACATTTGACATCTTTTGAACTATAGAAATTACTGGAATTCCTGGATTTGGACCTCGTATCCTTTGATCTACCTCGGTAGTTCGATTTGCATTGTCCATTGCCTCTGATTGAATTTCTTCCTCTTGACTCTGTATGCAAAACTGAAGAAATTGATGAGTCGCCCGACTCTCTTCTTCGAATCTCTTCACTGAGAACCAAATCATGAACATCATCAAATTTTAACTTAGTGCTTCCTAACGAGCTACTCATAGCCGTGAAAGTAGCATTCCAACTTTCTAGTAGAGAAGACAAAAGTATTAATGTTCGTATTTCTTCATCAAATTCAATTTCAACTGAACTCAATTGGATTGTGACTGTGTTGAGTTCATTAAGATGTTGAGCTATCGATGTGCCTTTTGTCATTTGCGAGTTGAACAAGCGCCTCAAGAGGTGCACTTTGTTTGAGGCTGAAGGCTTCTCATACATACTAGATAGAGCTATCATAAGACATGTTGTGGTCTTTTCCTTTCCTATGTTGAAAGCAACATTGCAGGATAACGTCAATCGGATAACTCCAAGAGCTTGTCTGTTGAAAAAACTCCAGTCTTCTTCCTTCATAGCCTTTGGCTTCTTCCTTGAGAGAGGTTGATACAGATTTATTTTATACAAATAATCCTCAATTTGCATTTTTCAAAAGCCAAAGTACGCTCCATCGAACTTCTTAATTTTCACCTTTCCTTCTTCTGCGGTCATCGCTTCCACTCAAATCTGACTTGCTTTGGATTGTTTCTCACAATTCTTGTGAACCACAGTGTATTAGAACACCTTCTGGACAATTTGGTACAACTGACTAAATTTTACTATTCACAAAATTCACAATTCACGTGAATAGTAATCACTCGAAAAAAGACAGAAAAACACAACCAACGCTTTGATACCAGTTGTTAGAAAATAACGTCAATTTTTCTATAATCAGATTTATGAGAAAGCGAAGAAAATGCAGAATAATAAGACAAATTAATAATGAAGTTTGACCAATTATGCCTACGTTTCCGGGCTGCTGCAAATCTTTTATTGAAGGAAGAAAAATTCACAAAGTGTTTACAAACACTCACAATTCACAACCTCTCACTAAAGCTTTTCTAAGCTTTTATTTTTCTCTCTCATTTTTTGGATGGAATGCCTTACAAATGAATTCTTAAGGCTATGTATAGGCTTACACCTTCTTAATAGACGACCAAGATTAATTCTCACCTACTTTGATGGATAGTTGAGATCATTTCTCACCTATTGTCTTACCTACCAAATGGATGGTCAAGATTAATCCCCACCCACCAAATGGATGATCAAGATTAATCTTCACCTATCATCTTACCAACCAAATAGATGGTCAAGATTAATCCTCACCTACCAAATGGATGGTCAAAATTAATCTCCACCTACCATCTTACCTACCAAATATTTTATCAACTGATTATTAATTAGTTTAACAAAAGATGCATCGTCCATCTTTATTGTTATTTATTTCTGATGCATGTATAGTTTGATCAACAAGCTTTTCATGCCAATCGAACTAATCTACCATATAGATGGTCAATATCCAGTAGGTAAGAGAAACTTATATTGTTCCTCCAAACAACTAGTGAAACAAAAAGATTTTTTGAACTAAGAAATCTGACTAATGCTTCTGCATCTTGGTTTATTGGACAGTGTTCTAGATTACAGTGATACTGATGGGAATATGGTCATACTTCCCATTCTCAAAAAGATTATTAACAATCATATTCCAGTTTGGGTGTTCAGGTGAAAGTTCTATATTCTGCACAATGCATAATCTTAATAGCTGCTTAAATGATTAGTATGTATGACACCATTATCAAATTAATCCATGTAGTGTGATCAAGATTCTGTTGTACCACTTTCGAGATCAAGAACACTAGTTCGCGAGCTAGCTCGTGATCTGAACTTCAAGGTCACAGTCCCTTATGGAGCTTGGTTTCACAAAGGCCATGTATTTGATAAAGCACCATGATATATAAATTCACCATTTTATGTTTTTAACATTCATCTACGTTCATATATAATGAGCTGCCATTGTTTTTTTTCTCAGTGGTTGCATAGGTGGGAGGTTGGACAACAAAATATGGAAATGTACTGACTTTTGCGACAGTGAGGGGTGCAACTCATATGGTACCTTATGCACAGCCATCAAGAGCTTTGAATTTGTTTAGTTCATTCATTCACGGTCGAAGATTCCCAAATAGAACTCACATTCCTATAGATGATTAAGAATTGTTTTGTCATTTGTCATTGTCACAGAATTCCTTGATTTCTTTACCTTAAAAACTTTAGGGAAGTAAATGGGTGTCAAGCAAAATATTAATTCTAAAGAGAAAAGGCATTTCAATTGTAGTTAGGGAAAGAAATATGAGATTTGAAGGAATGAATTTATCTTTGATTTCTTTTAAGATATTTGTGTCTCTCTGAAGTGGAAGATTATAATTGGATTCTGATATAGTTTAAAAGAAAAAAAAAAGAAAAACTGTAGTTACTATTTCTTGCTTGAGTTAGAGTGTGTTTGAATTGATTATTTGAAGAGATTTTTAGAGTTTGGAATAGTGAACTGTGATGCATAAATTCAAGTGAAAGATTGTTGTTTGAGATTCATTCAGGAATGATTGTTTTAAGCTTACTGATTATATATTTCAGGAAAACAAAATTACTGATTCTGATGAAACCTTTATTTATTAAAGTTCTCTCTATTATTATTATTATTATTATTATTTCTTTATAAAACTAATATCATTTTGTATCATTGAAAATAAGTTTTTTATTAGAACGGAGTTATGAGCGACCTATAAAAGGGCTAAAGTTTGCTTGTGATTTAAAAATTGCTAAACTCATTGTTGAGTCAAATAATTTGTGTTCCTAAGATGATTAAAGGGGACTCGGAGGTCATTTCTCATTGCAAATCTCTCATTGGGGCTATTAAAATCCTGGTACAACATTTTGAAGTGATCAATTTGGTGAATATTTACCGTGAAACCAATTTTGCTGCAGATTTTATTGGCAATGAAGCTTGTCATTATAGTTTGGGGAATTATATTCTACGTTTCTTACTAGCTTGCTCATGATTTTCATTGAGTAACTTATTTTCGTTAGTGTTTTGTGAGCTTGCTTACCTTAATAATAATTATTTATCTGTTTAAGAAATCCAATAGAAGTAGTTAAATTATAAGAGAAAATAAATTTAAATTTTAAATATTTAATTGGTTTAAATGACTAAAATTGTTTATAATTTATGGTAAGTGTGAAGTGTGAATAATCATGTTTCTTCTAAGAGATATTATGAGTTTCAATTTTAAGAGTTTTGAATGTTTTGATATAATTTCAATTTTTTTTTTAATTTTGGGGAGAAAATGGCTTTTTATCGAGTAAAGAAATGCAAGATACTTAAAATTTTTATTTAATTATTAATTATTATTTTGATTTCATTTATATATGGTCCAAACAATAATATTACTTGAAGAACAATTTTGAAGTCATGTTAGAATTATTCAAACTCAATGCGTCGCGGATTTTTCTTCAAAACCTCCAACACGCACTGCTTCCATCACCACTTTACTTTCTCTACTATCCCCTACGACTCAACACTCCTTATTCAGTCTCATATATCCCACCCATACACCAATATTTTACGGTCATGTCTGCAGAAATGCCCACGCCAGCAAACCCACCACACGTTCGACAAAATGCCTCAAAGGCTATCTCAGTTTTCTACTACCTGCAGAATTATCCATGCTCAGAGCCTGAAACTTGGGTTCTGGTCAAAGGGGTCTCTAGGCAATGCCATTCTTGACCTTTATGCTAAGTGTGGCTATGTTGATTTTGCGGAGAAGGTGTTTGATCGGCTTGAAAATAGAGATATGTTGGCTTGGAACTCTATTTTATCCATGTATTCGAAGTTGGGATTTTTGGATATGGTTGTTAAGTCATATAGGTCGTTTTGGAATCATGGGATGTGGCCTAATGAATTCACTTTTGCTATTGTTTTATCTGCTTGTGCGAGATTGGAGAGTGTGGAACGTGGCAGACAAGTTCATTGCAATGTTGTCAAGATGGGCTTTCAGTCTAGTTCTTTCTGCGAGGGTGCTCTTATTGATATGTATGCCAAGTGCAATAGCATGAATGATTGTCGAAGGGTATTTGATGAAGGAGTTGATTTGGATACAGTTTCCTGGACATCAATGATTGCTGGGTATGTTAAAGCTGGCTTGCCTGAGGAGGCGTTGAAAGTGTTTGACGAGATGAAGAGAGTTGGCCTGGAACCAGACCAAGTAGCATTTGTGACTGTTATAAATGCATATGTTGGCCTAGGCAGGCTTAATGATGCCTCTGATTTATTCTCCCAGATGCCTAACCCCAATGTTGTAGCTTGGAATGTGATGATTTCAGGGCATGCTCGGAGAGGTTTTGAGGAGAAAGCCCTTGAATTGTTTCAGAAAATGAGGAAAGCTGGTGTTAAATCCACAAGATCCACATTAGGAAGTGTAATAGGTGCAATTGCAAGTTTAAGTGCTTTTGACTTTGGCTTGCTAGTTCATGCAGAGGCAACTAAACTGGGTTTAGACTCTAACGTCTATGTTGGAAGTTCATTAATTAGTATGTATGCTAAGTGTGAGAAGATTGAAGCAGCAAAGATACTTTTTGATGCTTTAGATGAGCGAAATGTCGTCTTATGGAATGCAATGCTTGGAGGTTATGCACAAAATGGATGTGCTTATGAAGTCTTGAAATTGTTCTCTGATATGAAGAGCTTTGATTTTCACCCGGATGAATTTACCTATACTAGTATTTTGAGTGCTTGTGCTTGCGTGGAATATTTGGAAGGTGGTCGGCAATTGCATTCAGCCATCATAAAGAACAAATTTGCCCGGAACTTATTTGTGGGAAATGCATTAGTTGATATGTATGCTAAATCTGGGGCTCTCAGGGATGCAAGGAAACAATTTGAGATCATGAGGAATAGAGATAACGTTTCTTGGAATGCAATTATTGTTGGATATGTGCAGGAAGAAAATGAAGCTGAGGCATTTCTTATGTTCCAAAATATGCATTTGCTTGGGATTCTGCCTGATGAAGTGTCCCTGGCCAGTATTCTGAGCGCCTGTGCAAATGTTGAAGGTCTTAAACAGGGGAAACAGATACATTGTTTCTCAGTCAAATCTGGTCTAGAGACCAGCCTTTATGCTGGAAGCTCCCTTATTGACATGTATGCTAAGTGTGGTGCTATTGGATCTGCACATAAAATTCTTGAATGCATGTCTGTGAAGAGTGTGGTCTCCATGAATGCACTTATAGCTGGATATGCTCCAATTAATTTGGAAGAGGCGATAAATCTGTTTAAGATGATGCAATCTGAAGGACTGAAAGCATCTGAAATAACTTTTGCAATCCTTTTAGATGCATGTTGTGGACCTCAACAGTTGAATCTAGGAAGGCAAATCCACTGTCATATTCTAGAGAGGGGCCTTCAGTATAAGGATGAATTCTTGGGTGTCTCACTCTTGGGCATGTACCTGAACTCCCTAAGAAAAACAGATGCCTGTATTCTCTTCTCAGAGATTTCAAATTCAAAAAGCACTATATTGTGGACTGCTATGATTTCAGGACTTGCACAAAATGATTGCAGTGATGAGGCTTTGCAGTTCTATAAACAGATGCGTGGGTGCAATGCCCTACCTGACCAAGCCACATATGTCAGCGTGCTTAAAGCATGTGCCTTATTATCTTCTATAAGAGATGGTAGAGAGATTCATTCACTCATTTTATGCACTGGTTTTGATTCGGACGAATTTACATGCAGTGCCATTGTAGACATGTATGCTAAATGTGGGGATGTGAAGAGCTCCATTCAAGTTTTTGAGGAAATGCCTTGTAAAGATGGTGTTATTTCTTGGAACTCAATGATTGTTGGATTGGCTAAAAACGGGTATGCTGAAGATGCACTGAGAGTCTTTGATAAGATGAAGCAAACACATGTTAGACCCGATGATGTCACATTTCTTGGTGTCTTCACTGCATGTAGTCATGCAGGGAGAGTATCTGAAGGCCGTCAGATCTTCAATAGCATGGTTAACTACTATAAGATTCAGCCCAGAGTAGATCATTATGCCTGTTTGGTTGATCTTCTAGGCAGGTGGGGTTTTCTTCAGGAAGCTGAAGAGTTCATCAGCTCACTTAATTTTGAACCTCATGCTATGATTTGGTCTACAATGCTTGGAGCTTGCAGAATACATGGGGATGACATTAGAGGCCAACGAGCTGCGGCCAAACTCATTGAGCTTGAACCTCAAAATTCTTCACACTATGTGCTTCTTTCTAACATGCATGCTGCATCAGGAAACTGGAATGAGGTTAACATTTTAAGGAGGGAAATGAGGGAGAAAGGAGTGAAGAAGTTACCTGGATTTAGCTGGATTGTAGTTGGAAATAAGACATGTTTCTTTGTTGCTGGAGACCAGTCTCATTCTGGTGCAGGAGGCATCGACGGACTCTTGAAAGATTTGACAGCATTGATGAAAGAGGACGATTATGTGACTCTAATTGATTCTTTAATCCATGATGAATAGGGAAGAAACCTTCTTTTGATTCTGCCTGCTGAGGTGGTGATGACGTTTTATTCTTTAATTGCTTTCTTTCAGCTAATTTGAAGTGTGTGATTAATGAATTGACTACAATGATATAATGCAGAATTAATGGTTTTCAACTTATGGTTCATTTTGTATTCATCTTCACAGCCAAGGATATACACCTATTCATGAAGTTCCCAGAATTCAATTCCTGAGAACTGTTTCTAACAGGAGAAATCTACTCAGGTGTAAAAATAAAATTAAAAAAAATTCAGTTTTTTGTTTTTTTACTAAGTGTTGAGGCTAAATATTTTACCCTGTCCTGGAAAAGTGACTAAAAATATCGAACCATTTCTTACCATATCTATTAATTTATATTTCTTATTTTTTAAATGCTTCGTTCATCAATTCTTTAGTAAATTTCCTAAAATGCACGAGTATTCTCATGTAGGGCATTATATACTGCAGCTGGCTGAGGTTCTTCTGGATCATAATGTTCATTCCACTGGTGTCAAGTTCAATATCAAAGGAGTAACTGTAAGAACACCTGATCTTGTCAATGTCTAGGAGGATAAAGTATCTGAATTCTGCTTTCTGGTTTTTCTTTTGGTGTGTTGTGCTTATTAGGTCTGCAATTTTGCTAATGTTTTACCCTTTCCCTGGTTTTGACTGGCTGTCAATAGATTGGGAACCACTCCTTAGACTTGATCGGGATGTCCCAGCAACATACAAATTCTTATGGTCTCATGGAATGGTTTCTGATGACGTTGGTCTCAAGATCCGAATGATTGTGAATTTGATGAATACACCTTTGCAAATCCACACAATGTATCAAAATCGTGAAATGAAGTCATTGCCAAAGCAAATAGCATTTTTTGGTGATTACATAAACAATTGTGCTGTGATTCTAGATGTTTGCTATTCATCTATAGTTCAGTATGAACTACTATTATCGAAAGTGGTATGCTCTCTTCTCTGTTTTTCTCGCTTTCATTATTCATATCTTATTGGAAGTTCATGTCATTAATGTATCCATCCATTGTTCGCTTTGGAAACTATGCAGGTTACAAAAGGGTTAATTTCACTAATGGTTATAATACTTTCTATTATTTGCCCAAAAATAACTTTTAAATTTTTGTTCTCATAGAAATCACTAAACTTAATTTTTTTCCAATAAAATCACTTCCGGGAATCCCTCACCGGATTGTTGATGTGGACAATGACATGGCACTGACATATTGACTTGTAGTGCCACGTCATGCCACATCATCATTCACATAGATGACACGGTAGCAACTTAAAAAAAATTGTCATATCAGCCGCCACATGGTAGATCCAATTGGACATTTGGGTTAATTTCATTTGCGGTAACTGAATATTGTTTTATTTACAACAAAATTACTAGACTTTTTTTTTGTTTTGAAAAAATAACAAACCTTTGTTTATTTTAAATTCCAACTAAATTTGATGAATAGACAACTGAACATCTGACTTTGCAGCTGATACAACACCAGATTTTTGCCAATATTTGAATCTGTCTTATTTCTCAAAAATCATGATTCACGATGACTTTGTCATATGGGTTTACTTGGTAGCATTGGATCTATGATTGATTTTTCTCATGTAGCTGCTAATGCTAGCAAAATGATTACTGGGTTTGAGTTTGACTCGAGTTTTGTCCAAAATGGGTTATCCTAATTATAAGAGATTTATAGCCATGAAGTTCACGCGACAAATCAAGTATCATCTTAGCTGCTAAATTAAATTTTCAGTTGTCTATTTATGACATTTGGTTGGAATTTATTTAATTGAAAGGAAAACAAAATTTTGTTTTTTTTTCGGACAAAAAAATTTAATGATTTTGTGAAAATGAAGCAAAATTCAGTAACCGTTCTGGATCTGTCACATGACGGTTGACATGATATATTTTTTTGGAGTTGCTGATATATTATCTACGTGGATGATGATATGGGATGACATGTTAACATGTTGATGCCATATCTTTGTCCACGTCAGTAATATGGTGAGGGAGTTCCAGAAGTGATTTTATTTGGAAAAAAAATTAAGTATAATAATTTTGATGAGAAAAAAATTCAAAAGTTATTTTTGGGCAAATAATAGAAAATACAATAACCACCAGTGAAATCAACCCGTTACAAAGTTAAGTATTGGAGTTGATGTGTGTACAACCCTTGAAAGAGCTTTCTATTTCAACTTTCCAGAGGTTCAGAAGTTTCTTCATGCCAATTGAACTGATATAGATGGTCAATGTGCAGTGGGTAAGAGAAGTTTACATTGTGCTTCCAAACAACTAGTGAAGAATAAGATTCTTGAAACTTAGAATCTAAGGAGTTTGCCTCTTGGTTTACTGGACAGTGTTCTAGTTTACAGTGATGCTGAGGGGAATATGGACATTCTTGCCTTTCTTAGAAAGATTATTAACAATCATATTCCGGTTTGGGTGTTTATGTATGACACGATTATCAAATTTGTCAATGTAGTGGTGATCAAGATTCTGTTGTACCACTCCTGTGATCAAGAACTCTGGTCGGCAAACTAGCTCCTGACTTGAAGTTCAAGACTGCAGTTCCTTATGGAGCTTGGTTTCACAAAGGCCAGGTACTTATTTAAGCACTAGGATACATTCATTGTTTTATGTTCTTAACATTCATCTGCTAAAATGAGCTGCCTTTGTTCTTTTTTCATTTGGCTGCATAGGTGGGAGGTTGGGCAACAGAATATGGAAATTTACTAACTTTTGCCACAGCAAAGGGTGCTGCTCATGCGGTACCTTATGCACAGCCATCAAGAACGTTGCACCTATTTAGTTCATTCGTTAATGGCCAAAGATTTGCGTAATAGGACTCCATTTGATACATCTATAGTAGCCTTAGAATATAGAGTTAATTGTATGTTGTTCTTGTCTAGGGTCATTGGAGGTTTTAAGCTCTCAAGCTCCATATTGTTATTACTCATCTTGTCAACTTACAAACAATAATGCTTACTGAAGATTGAAGAGCCATTTTGGTTATGTTAGAATCGTCCAAATTCAATTCGTCTCGGACTTTTCTTCAAAACCTCCACTACACCCCTTTACCCTCGTGTAAATTTCGAAGAGAGAATTGATTTAATTGATTATAACAGGAGCCCAGAAAATAAAAATCAGTTAGATACTTAGATCAGAAGCCAGCTAGCCTTCTGGTTCTTCTTTTATAGAACAATGAGTTTAGTTCGGAAATCAAGGTTCATATTAACCGATTGTTTGTTTTTAATTTTAGGCCCCCATACGTTGTTTTCACAAGTACAATTTGGAAAACGTTCATAAAAGTAACTAAAATAGAGTTTGGGGTTTTGACACACAAGGAGTATAATTTTTTTTATTAAAGTAATATTTGATGATTTTCTTTAAGTAGTATATAACAATGTTTTTTTTAGGAAAAATAGTATATAATATTATTAATAAATTAAAATCACATTATATCATTTTGATATAAAAGTGTCATATAAATTTGCATTGAGGGTATTATTTTGATACAAAAGTCTTTTATAATTCACATTTTGACATAAATAAATTTAAAATATTTAGAATCCCATGATACCACTTAACCACAAAATGTATAAACCAAACCAAAATTAATCAGATAAAACTTACTCTATTATAATACCAAGACTTATTATATGCATATTGAAAAATTATAGAAATTATTGGGTACATCTATTTTAACTTATATATATATATATATATATATATATAATCCTTTATTTCCAACCGTCTAGTAATTCACCGACAGATTTGTTTTGCGTTTAATTAAGGGTCAAGTCATAGCCATTTTATCCCATAAAATATTTTTTTAGTTAAATTTGCCTTTTTAGTTCATTTTTTAATCTACTACATTTTAGAAAGATATAATTTATCTCCCTTGATATGTCGTCATTATTACTATACTGAATATTATTGTCATGTCTGTATTATAAAGCGAAAGATTACATATTTCTAAAATATAAAGATACGGTTGAAAATTAAATTTTAAAATATAAATTGAACAAAAAAAATATTTTAGAAAACTTAATCACGAAAGGATTTTTGTCATATGCCATTAATTAAAGACTTAAAATCTTGCCAAAAAAATATAGAGTCAGAAGATAAAACATCATGTTCGAACCAACTAGGATGATAACGGATAGAATATCAATGAAAATTGTTCTATTCGAATATGAACTTTATTATATATATATATATATATCTTTTAAAATTATAATATTAATATTCATCCTTATTCCAAATCTGATTAATACCTGAAATCCTTTTAATTACTCATTTATCATTAAAAAAATTTAAAATAAAATAAAATTAAAATTAATTAAATAATTAAAATTTTAAAAATATACAGATAATCTATTATAAATCACTATAAAATCAAATAAAACAAATAAAATATAATATAAAATCTAATTCAATACATTTAAATTAAAATAATTTATCAAATTATTTAAAAATAATATTAAAATAATAAAATTAAATATTGTTCATTATGATAAAAAACTTATATTTTAAATTTCAAACTCTTTCAGTCTATAAAAATATATAAAAAATAATTAATTATATTATTATATTTTAAAAATTAAAATATAATAAATTTTATAATATATATAATTGAATTTATCGAATAACGGATATCCAATGAACTTTATTCATATTTTATTCAAAATTCTGATAAATTTAATATTATTATTCAAATCTATAATAAAGAGTTATCTATTAAAATTTAAATAAATTCGAATAGATAAATTATGGGGGAAAACCGTCCCGCTGCTGCCCTATAACCAACCATGGATTAACAATCATGATTAATCCTTGAATTAACCTAAATTGCCCTCACTTGTCAACTGTAACTGCAAGTCATTTCTCTTATTTCTCCCTACAATATTTGGTTTCTTGCAGAGGAACCTAGTAGAAGAAACTGTAAGTTTTCTCTTCTTTTAGTGGTTGAAAGTGCCAAAGACTTTACCTTTTTTTCACTTCAGCTTTTGGTCGTTAAAGATTCGATCTTTGCCTGTTTATTTGCTTTTGATTTGATTAGGTCATTGATGAACTGCTTGTGCTTAAATAGGAGCATCTTTGGTGATTTTACTTTCAGAAGTCATCTTCAGTTATGTCTGGTTTCCGGGTCAGTTTTCAATTTTATGATTCATCTATGATGACGAATTGAAGTTTTCTTTTGTTCTTTGCATTTATGCATTGCTGGGGAAATGATTGAGATTGATGATAGTTCTAACCAGTGTTTATTAGGAAATTTCAGGCCCTTTAGCGCAGGGATTTTCAGTTTTAGCAAGGGAATAATTAAGTGTCATTGTAGATTCTGGATCTTTCAATCATTCAATGGAATTATTACAGTTGGTTCACTCTTGTCCGTCCTTATAGCAGCGACATGTGCATTTTTGTTTTTGTTTCCCGGATCTCAGCCAGTTATTAATGAAGTTGAGATTCCTAGGTCCAATAATTCAATTAGCGAGTGCAATTTTTTTGAAGGTGGGTGGATCCAAGATGAAAGTTACCCTCTTTATGATGCCTCACAATGTCCTTTCACAGAGCGAGGATTCAATTGCTTAGCTAATGGAAGAAAAGATAGAGGTTATACAAAGTGGAGGTGGAAGCATAAAAATTGTGACATCCCAAGGTTTGATGCTCATCAAATTCTTGAAAAGCTGCATGGGAAACGGATTGTTTTTGTTGGTGATTCATTGAGCATAACCCAATGGGAGTCTTTGATTTGCATTCTCATGACTGGTGTGGAGGATAATAAGAGTGTATATGAAGTCAACAAGAATAAGATCACTAAACAGATTAGGTTTTTAGGGGTAATGTTCAGTTCAATCAACTTAAGAGTTGATTTTTACCGATCAGTTTTCCTGGTGCAGCCTGGTCAAATACCTAAACATTCTCCTAAAAGGGTTAAATCAACACTTAAGCTTGACAAGTTGGATGATATTAGTAAAGACTAAAGAGTGGATTAATTCTGACATTCTAATATTTAATTCAGGGCATTGGTGGACACCCAGTAAACTTTTCAACATGTAAGTTATCTGCTTCCCTAAGGATGTATTTAGTACACTTGCTAATGTTGCTTAGAACCAATGTTGCAGTTATCTTGATGAAATGCATAAAACTATTGTGCCTTTTAATGAACAAAGTGATATATAAAGCAGTTACATATATTCGTTTAATTTTTTTTTTTTCTGTATTTTACTTATCTTCATGTTCATCTCAGTGTACCACACATAATACATGTTGATAAATTCATGCATCATAAAGCTCACAGTGCATTCTTGCATCATATTATCTGACACAATTTTTAGGTAAAATTTTAAGAGATGACTTCTTTGGTTAAATGATGCTTCCCAAAAATAGCATAAACTAATTACGTTGGCTAACTGTTGCAGTGTTGGAATTTCTATTTATAAATGACTGACTAAAGAAGCAGGACATAGCTTGTTAAAGTTTGGGTTTTTGTTAAATACAGTGTGTCATGAAATTTGCAATGTTTTTCTTGACCGTACACTAGGAACAATATGATTTTCACTTGGTTGGTCTTAGATAAAGCTAGATGACGATATAAACTCCATTTCTTTGTTTTAAGACAACTTCTGGGTATGTAACTTCATGTTTGTCTACCAGTCTTGGATGAAACCATTGTCAGTCTGCTCAGGCCTTAAACTAGCCAGTAGCCAACGTCATTAGACCTTCTGCCCAGTTTTGGCAATCTTTTAATACCTCTGGATGTTTGAATGGAGATAACTTGAACAAGTATCAGTTGACAAACCATTGAAACATTTTGAAATAAAAATGTATCCTTGCTCAATTATTAGCAATTGCTATGTGGAATTAACTGCGTATAAATTTATAATCAGATTCCAGACAACTTTGGTGATAACCATGCATAACGAAGGTTTTATGTGCCTCTGTTCAGTTACATTCTGTTAGGCAGTACTTTTAGTTACTGCTCAAATAATGATGAATATATTTTCCACAGTATCATAAATACTGAGGCAAAGCTGGTAATTTTGTGATGTCTTCTGTTTGCTGCAACAAAGTGCACTTGGTGCCCATGAAAGATTATTGAAAAAAAAATTGAGTTTCAATATGAGAAAGTGCCAGAAGGGGGATCTGTAACTGTATTCCTATCAGTAAAAGTACGTCTTAGTTTGTACACTGTGAAAGTTGACACGGGATCTCGACATTGTGCACCTAAACCAAACAAATAGCATCATCGTTAAACTTTATCACAATTATGGTTTTGTGTATGCCTGCAGATGTAGCATCTACAGTGTGGTGCATCTGACTCACTTTATCTAATATGTATTTTTTCCTTCTTCCCTGTCAAGCAATATGCATGGGCATGATAGGATGTGTATCTAAACTTTTTTGAGATACAATGTTTTATCAACTTCTTGTAGCATCTAAGCTTCCTACATATTTAAACCTATACAATTTCCGTCCATCTTTTGCAAATTATGTAGACTCTTGGAAAAAGTGCTCTTGAATCTTGACATGCTTTTTCAGACAGGGGCTGTTATTTTCAGATTGGTGGCTCCCTGAAGCTTGGAATGTCTATCACTGATGGATTCAAGGCAGCATTAATAACATGGGCATCGTGGGCGGATACTAACATCAATGCCAGTAGAACAAGTGTAGTCTTCCAGACTTTTGAATCTTCCCATTGGAGGTATGCTATTTGTCATTCTGTAACTTTTATTTAGTCATTTGTTTTGTTTGATTGGTTTAATTGTCTTAAAAATTTTCTAATTTTACTCTTTAAGCTGAAATTTCTTCTAATGTTTTTGATCCTGCACTGGATAATGTACTTGCTACAATAGTGGATCTATTTTTTCTCCTATGAAACTTTTCAGTTCTGCAAGTTTCTTCTTGCTCGTGATATATTATATTTTTCAGATTGTGGCTTGTTATGAACTTCCCTCTCCCCCCCCCCCCCCCACACACACAAAAAAAAAAAGCAACATTTGAAATTGAGTCTACAAAACACAGAATCTTGATGCATATAACTTCTGTCATTGGTGGACTCATTTGTTAAGAACATGAAGAATAACTTCAATGTGGAGCAGGCTTAGTGCCTAACATGCTGACGATATATGAAATTGAATTATTTTGTGTTCCTAGTGTGAATGTAGTATTTTCCCTTAGAATCTCCTCTGAAGAAGCATCCCTTCCTGAAGTGAAGCCATGTCAAATCGCATGAAATTTCATTTGTTAATCCTCAACATGGGAAGAATAGATCTCTTGGGCAAAAGCTAAGAAAGCTCCCCTAGGAGGTTTCTCGTTAGATATCAGATAATCTACCAGTTTAAATGGTCAAAAAATTCGAAGATAAATTGTCTAAATTATGGGGATGTTCTCTTGAATTCTTGATCACTTCTTCACTTCAAGGCATTAAAGTTACTAAATAGATGCGTATAATAACATTCTCTTTGGACTTTTTGGGATTCAATCATAGAGCCGATAATTTTTTCAGAAAAAGAGAAAAGAAAAGGTCAAGTCGAACAAGAAGGTGTTTTGGGTGCAATTAGAACTATCTTAAAGCTAAAGGGACCTCAGGAATGCCTAGAGTTTCTTGGAAATACAAATGCATTTTTTTAGCATGCTACCATAAGTTAAATAATAGATCAAACTTTCATCTTTCATTGACAAACCTCTTGAAGTTTGAGGCTTCTTGACTCGGTTTTTGACCACAGCATATAATCATATGTTAACCCTGTAATTCCTTCTCTTGTGGCCGATCTAATTTATGATAATGATTTGAAAATAATATCTGAGGTTTTGAGCCTGAATTTCAAAAAGGAAATTGCTGAAATAATGACAGTAGAAGAACCATTATCGGTGGATTCTCACGGAAAACTTTGGTTAGTCCATTTTGAGATTATGATGGATTCTGGATCAAGTGTTTGGTTTCTCTGGTTTCTGTTCCTATTGACCTTCAATTGATAATTTTCTTTTAGTTGAAGGAATCAGACTCTGCTTCTGTAGCATCATTTCCCCTAAAATAAAATAGTTATCTAAGAACTTGGTGGGATTTGTTGTTCATGACTTGCATGAGAACTGTTGCATTATATTAACTACTTGTCCATTTACTTATAAGTCCATGCAAAAGAAGACTCATATTATCAGTTTTTTACTTGTAATATAGTGGCCAGAAACGTATCCTTCGGCAAAAACCGGAGGGAGGGACTGGAGCCTGATTTCAAATGCAATAATCGAGGTTGTGAAGAAAATGACACTTCCTATAACAGTTCTACATGTGACACTGATGGGGGCATAACGGAGTGATGGACATGGTGGAACCTGGAGCGATAATCCATCCGTGCCTGATTGCAGCCACTGGTGTCTGCCTGGAGTACCTGATATGTGGAATGAAATCCTCTTGTCGTATCTGATGTCCAAGAATGAAGTAGCAAGTTTGCCTTCCTATATCCCGTCCTTAGTCTTCAACTGATTTCAGCACATAAAAGATTTTCAGGAGTGAAGAGTTCATCAAGTGCTGATGAATCTGCAACTCATTCTATATTATGCTTAAAATGTTCTTGCTGGTGGTACCTTAAGAATCAACAATTTAAATTTTAGAAGCTGTTGTTCTGTTGTATTTTGTCCCTATAGAGAGATTACAGCATATATAGATGTTGGATTATGTTTGGCTTATATTGCAAGCTCAGGCTTCCATTGATACTGTATATAATAAGAAGTTCCATTTCGTCATCTAGGATAATGTTTTTGGCATATATTCCCTTAAATTGTTTCTGAAGATTTTAACTCTGAGAACTGAATATATATATCTCAAATTGGTGAGATGACTTCAGTACTGACTTGAGTTTTTCCTTTGTTTCAAGTAAGGAAAAAAAAAAAAAAAAAAGCTTATGAATATTGATTTTCAATCCAAGTCTGATGTCACTAACTTGCATTCAATGTGAACCGGGGAAGGTTATATTCTTAATTTAATATACATGAAAATGAGTGAAATAAGATAGATTATATCTTATAATATAATAATTTTCTGTCATGGCCCCTGAACTTGTACCTTTAGCAGGTTTGGTACTCAAACTTAATTTTGTAGTAGCATGTATCTAAACTTAGGACATCCGTAATAGAAAAATACAATTACATGTTTCATATGAAAAAGAGACTGAAATTTTACGTGACAATTATATTCTTTTGATAGAAAATCTGAGTTTCCAATCACCGTCACTTTTTCAATGAACATTATTTTCTCTCTCATCCTGTTTCTCTTAACCCCTCTCATCCCTCACTTGAAGAATTTTCATGCATTCTAATTAAAAATTTGTCATGAAACATTCAAATTCTTAGATTGGATTTTTCCATTAATAAGTATAGGTATTATATATGCATTACAAAATGAAAACCTGCTAGATGTATAGTGTATACGATTGCCCTGATCCAAAGTATTACTAGATAATTCAGCAGAGAAATTGCAGAAACAGAAAGGAAAAGATAGGCATAGAATAGAGAAGTGTTTTCCACTACAAACAACCAATTGCACAAATCTTAGAATGAGAGTCAAGAAATTAAAAACTTGTTTTAGATTTTAACAAAATAAAATAATCAAAATCTTTTCTTACAAATAGGTAGCTTCCTACCGCAATAATCACCACTCAGATCATCTACTTTCAAAAATATCTTCTACTAAATAGCTATTATCTTGAAATGGCCTCGCCCGATAACTTTGGCTTCCCATATTTTTCTCCTCCACCACCAACTCACCCTTTCCAGCCACCACCGCCATCTCCTCCTCACGTTCCACCACCTACGCCTGTACGTCCACCGCCGCCATCTCCTCCTCATGTGAAGCCACCACCTACGCCTGTACGTCCACCGCCAACACCACCACCTCATGTGCAGCCACCTCCACCCCCACTGCCACCTGCTCCATCACCAAGCGATAACACTACAATGATAGTAGTTGTTTTTGTGTCATTTGGTGGGCTTTTATTGCTGGCCTGCCTTGCGGTTGCTCTATTTTGCTGCTTGAAGAAAAAGAAGAAAAGGGTTGATGAGGTTATTCATGTAGATGAACATATGAAGGTGAAAGAGGCCATTGTTGAAGGACCTCATGGACCTCAAGCTGTAATGCTAGAGATTGAAGATGATATCCATGTTGATGAATTGATCAAGAAAGAGGAGAAGTTTGGTAAAGGTTTGCATGCTAAGTCTGCTGAGGATGGATCTTCTTCTTCTTCTAATCATCCACAGCTCGAACACGAGGCCTGATAATTAATTAATTAATTAATTAAATTAAGCTATTCCTTTATTAATATCAATGATGTTGTCATGTTGTGCCCTTCTATAAGGATCGAAATAAGCTCTAAATCGAACTCTAATAAAATTATTTGCCTAATACTATTTAATGTAACAAAATCTATATTAATTTAATTTTTTAATTGGAATGTGACTTGTCATCGTTATAGTTACAGTAATTCACATTAATTTATAAAATCATTAGCGCAACATGCTAACATGTTGTGTGTGCGTATATATCATCTTACAGAATCAATCAAGACGATACAAATTTAAATCATGCTAAGCACAATCACTTTAATCAAATCTAGATATGGTTATGAATGAAATATGAGTTACAACTTACAACAATATATGTTATATTATATTTTTATTTAGAATAAATAAAAATTTAACACATGAATTGAAATTGAAATGAATTATACAAGGATATAATTTGAATTGTAAAGAAAAAAAAATTAAAGAATAATGTTTAAAAAAACGTATATATTGAGATTAATTTGTTTTAATTTTTATTTATTTTCTTAAGTAAAGGGCACAGTTAATGTTCCGTATCTTTCTTTTTTTTTTTAAAAAATTCTTAAACATTATTAGAGAAAGTTTAGTTCCTGCCGGTTCACCACACCCTCTGATGCTTCATTTCAACTCTAATTTTCATTTCCTTCACCCTTTTCAATTAAATAAAACGTATATATATGATTATTGTATTCACATCAATAAATATAAATAAAATAATAAAATATGTGTAACTGTATAATTAGATTAGTTGATAAATAGTATAGTAGACCGAGTCTATCTAAAAATTTATTTTAATTAAATTTGATGTAAATAATATTAATATTTACTTTAAAATGAAAAAATATATAATTGCAAGGGAAAATCAACATTATTTATTTATAAGGATATCCTGAGAATTAATAGAGTGCTGAAATGGGTATGGTTGTTATAGCAATATCAAGACTTACTGCTGCAACCTACATTTTGGTCGACCTGATTTTGACAAATTACATAATATTAATACCTAAATAACTATTATTAATCGAGGAAATGTAAAACGAAAGAAAGCCATTTGGATAAATTGCAGACCCTAATTACAGTAAGGCCAGGATTTTTGTTGTTTGCTTTTAATGTGCCATTCTTGATATTTTTAATCTATGACAAATATTAAAGTGATGGTAATTAGTATTCTTTTTATGGTAAATGTGTGACAAATTTTTTTAAAAAAAGTAGGATTTATAAAATTTAGAAATAAAAAAGAAATTAGAAATAAAAAGTTCGATATTACCAAAGAATGTGCTGTCATTAGCATCTCAACAATCAACCTCACAGCCACTGCCACAGGTTTTGATTAACCCTCCTTTCAAAACCACTGCACTCCCACCCCTTGTTTTCTAATTAAATGACTTTACAACCCTTTATTCTCTTCTTAGTTGATTTCATATCTTTACTTTTTCAACACATTAAAAGGTGGCATTATTGTAATTTCATACTGAAAAGGGTGACACTGATAGTAATTAATCCTTTATAAATAACGTGGCCTCGCATGCAACAGCAGCTCTTCCACTTGTACTAGTCAAGAAGCCACCAAAGTGTGCTACCATGCAAGCCTCACACTTGCTCCATAACCACCAACTCCCATGGAACCGCTGCCTCACACCACCAGCATCCTCCGCCGTAAAAGTCCTCCGTCCACCATCCATCAGCGCCGTAGCGGCTGCACCACCACCACCATTATCATTAAAGCACCAAAAGACACACTCAATGCCACCAGAGAAAATCGAAATATTCAAGTCATTAGAAAATTGGGCAGCGGAAAATGTTCTGCCGCTTCTAAAACCAGTAGATCAGTGCTGGCAGCCACAGAACTTCCTGCCTGAGCCCTCATTATCAGTCGAAGATTTCACTGATCAGGTGAGGGCCCTGCGCGATCGGACGGCTGAGCTGCCTGATGAATATTTTATAGTTTTGGTGGGCGATATGATCACGGAGGACGCACTGCCTACCTATCAGACCATGATTAACACGCTGGACGCTGTAAGGGATGAAACTGGGGCCAGCCCTAACCCATGGGCCTTGTGGACTCGGGCCTGGACTGCTGAAGAGAACCGACATGGTGATTTGCTCCGAACTTACTTGTACTTATCGGGTCGGGTCGATATGCTCATGATTGAGAGGACCGTCCAATATTTGATAGGAGCTGGCATGGTAATTATTATTTTCCATAATATTTTCCCTATTAAAGAGAAAATTCGTTAACAGGAAAGGAAATGGATTAATTTCTTTTTCTATAAAGTAAAATATTATTTATTCTAATCTTAATTTCTACCAAACATATGTATTAAAATATTCTTATTTTACTTAATCAATTAATTCACATATGTTTAAAATATTCTTATTTTATTTTATCAATTAATTCACCAATTTGAATTGTTCAATTTACATTAAAATTTTTATTTAATGGGATTTGAACAAGAAGTGTTATTCAAATAAATATTCATAGTTGCAATAATAGTTTTAATTGAATGGGGTATTAATAAATGAGTTAATGGGTCACTAATTGATAGTAGTGAGTTGAGGGATTCTTTCTATCTTGTGTAGGATCCGGGTACTGAAAACAATCCATACTTGGGGTTCGTATACACGTCATTTCAAGAGCGAGCCACATTTGTGTCGCACGGTAATACGGCGCGTTTGGCTAAGGAAGGTGGTGATCCAGTGCTGGCGCGCATATGTGGAACCATAGCATCGGACGAGAAGCGCCACGAGAACGCATACGCTCGGATCGTTCAGAAGCTGCTAGAAGTGGACCCCACTGGTGCAATGCTGGCCATAGCAGATATGATGCGGAAGAAAATCACAATGCCAGCACACTTGATGTATGACGGGCGGGACCCTCACCTCTTTCAGCATTTCTCGGCGGTTGCCCAGAGGCTTGGGGTTTACACGGCTGATGATTATGCAGATATTTTGGAGTTCTTGGTCGGACGGTGGGGATTGGAGAAGCTGGAAGGATTGACGGGTGAGGGGAGACGTGCACAGGAGTTTGTGTGTGAGTTAGCGCCGAGGATTAGGAGACTGCAGGAGCGAGCCGATGAAAGGGCGAAGAAGATGGAGAGGCAAGGCGTGAAGTTTAGCTGGATTTTCAATAAGGAGGTGGTGTTGTAAAATCCAAGGGGATGCTTTCAATGTACTTAATGTTTTTGTTGAACTAATATTTTGCTTTGCTTTTGGTCACGTTTTGGAAAAAGTTAATTAAAATAAAAAAAGGAAAAATGCCCAACCCAACCAAAAATAATTAAATAAGGAAGAAGTTAGTTATGCATATGAAGAAAAGCGAATGGTAACTCCGCAGGCCAATTTCATTTTCAGTTTGAGAAAATGTTTTTTAAAAAAAATTATCTAATCTTTCACCTTATCGATAGTCAATTGTATTTGTGTAATTTTGTATATTTGGTGTTTGAAATTTTCTCAGTTAGAAACATCTTTGTATCATTTTTTTTCTAAAATTTAACGGGTTAATATTTTGAAAATTCTATGAAAAATTCATGCTCTTAATTTTAGTAATTTATAAAATTAATAAATTTCCTCTATTAAATCTTAAAATGCATGCCACTTATTTAATTTATAAAATTAATATACTTTCTCTTTTAAGTCCCTACTTGCTTATTATATCAATTATATATGTTTTCATTCATACATTAATTAATTTTTTAAATTATTATACTAAAATTTACTTATTTTTAAATTTCTATTTTTTTATCAATTTATTTATATATTCATTTTTCTAAATTAAAATTTGTTAATAAATAAACATATGAAATTTTAGTAATTTACACGATTAATAATTTTTTTTCAACTTACATCTTGTCTAAATAACAAAAATCATGTCAATATAAATGAATTTCACATTTTGTGTAAATTATACTAAACAAGAGAATTTGTTTGGGAATAATTTTCATCATAAAATTTATCTGCAAATTAAATAATTTTCTTCGTAATATTGAACCAAACAAGTACATGACTATATATACCAAATAAACAAGGTATGTCCAATGACAAAAGAAATAACATTTTTTTTTTTTTTACAATTATTAGCAATGGTCAGACTTATTATTTGTTAGGAGAAGGGTGAAAGTCAAGCCTCGAACTCAAGACATTGATAAGCTCTCGATAGGCTAGATGGCGTAATAGCGGCACCTAGCTGCCATTAATTCTTCAAGTACAGTTGAAGAAAATAATTTTTGAATTTTTTATTAGCTCATGGAGAAATTGACATTTTCAGACAATAATAATAATAATAATAATAAATAAAATTTGTCCAGCATAGGCTTAATGTACAAAATGACCCTTGAACTTGGACATATTTTGCTATTTTAGCACCTGAATTTGATTTTTAATTTCGTTACTTTTAAACACCTCGGTTGGTAAATTTGCTGGCATGGCAAACACAGTTAAATCATTTGCCCAAAGCGAATTTACTCATCCATGTAAAGCCAATAAAAAAATCAGAAAAAACTAAATATTACACAAAAAATGAAAAGAAAAAAAAAATCTTCTTCTCTTTTCCCCCTCTCCGTTGTCTAGCCTCTCACTGTCTATCTAGAATCATCAATCCAGGTTTATGAAGTGCTTAATAGATAATTAAATCACAATGAAAAAGATGCTGAGCCTGGGACATGTGCCCTATTGGTATAAAGGGTTTAACCCCTTACACTTGACCTCAAGTTTGAGATCCTAATAGAAAAAAAAAAGTATTAATTAATTATATCGTTTTTATATTTGAAAGCCAAGCAAAAGTTGATACAAGTGGCGGACCAGAGGGGTCAAATACAAAGAAATATAAGACTAAAACAAGTAATTTTTTTCCGAGGGAATAAAAATGATGATAGTTTTTTTTTTAAAAAAAAAGAGTAAAATATAAAAAATTAAATGGATTAAAAATTTTTCTTAGAGGGCGATTATTCTTGCTATGATCTTTTAATAATCTTCACATATCTAAACCATATTTAAAATTTATCCATAAATTAATATGGGTTAATTAACAATATAATAAAGTTTATTTTTTTTCTTTTTATACTTTACTGAATTTTAATTAAGGTTTCAATTTATAATCACATATATTACTTAAAACAACTCTAATATCATCGAACTAAAACTAATTAAAATTAAAAAAGAAATGCACTCTATGTCAGGTACTTGTAGTTAGGCGTATTAATTCTTGGTACGTAAATTGTAATGCTAAGTTCTAACCAATTTTATTAAATTGCACCGATCGAGTCAAATAATTATGCACTGGCTAAGTATTGGTGAACTTAAATGCAAGGATCATGGAGCATTAATTAACTCTTTTGAGAGCAAGGGTCAAAGAGACATCAGATCCCAGTTGTGGTACAAGACAATTGACTTGGTCTGTGCATCCACCTCCACATAAATGATTCTGCACTGGATAAGTATTGGTGAACTTACAGGCAAGGATCATGGACCATTAACTCTTTAATATCGATAAGAGCAAGGGTCAAAGAGACATCAGATCCCAGTTGTGGTACAAGACAAAAGAATGACTTGGTCTGCGCATCAACCGCCAACATAAATGATCTCTGTACCGTATGTAAAATATATACTCTAAAATTATTGCTCCTGATCTATTGCAATATATTTACATATGCTAGAATACATTTGCTCCTATGTACATTGCTGTCATCGCTCGAACATTTTATTGTAATAGTTAAAATTTGAAACTTCATATAATTAGCACGAGTAAAGTTTTAAAAGAAATGAGATAATACGATAAAAAATTTTATTATTTAACTAGAAATTTTGAATTCAAGTATTGAGTATAAAACATTTTTAAAATTTAAAAGAGAATATTTTATCCTATCTATACAATGTGAATCTAAACTGAATAGTTAAGAACAACGTAGTTTTGTGTCCACTGCTAATTAACTATTTGCTATATAAACCTAACATTACTGGAGAAGGTATGGAATGGCTATAATAGTCTATAGAGATGGGTCTCTTACATAATGTAAATATATGTATGCAAGACTTTTTTTTAACATGCATTAATTATAGAAATAAAAATAACCCATATATACATGTTTCAGTATGGAACTCTAACCGAAGAACTCATGCATTTATGATGAAAATAAATGTTAGGTTTAAACTAATTTAATCTCTACATTGTGACATTCAACTATATCTATCAAGGAGTCCCAGACCCTTCCCAAATTATCTAGCAGATTAATTAAATGTCAACCCTCAGCATTTGACATTGGGCAGTTGGCTACTCAAATGATCTTTCATCTTCACTGATTTTTTTTCCTTGATTTGTGTTCTCTCCTTATATGGAGCTTTCGAACCTCTTTCTTGAGTAAAAATTGCACTTTCTAGCTAGCAATTTATACATACATATCTCTTCTCTCTTCTCTATATATTTTTGTTTAAATTTCCATTTTAGTTAAAATGTGGAGTGTCGGTGTAGTTCTGGTTATGATATATATTGGTCTTTGGCTTTATAAATGGAAGAATCCTCCATGTAATGGAAGGCTTCCTCCTGGTTCAATGGGTTTACCACTCATTGGTGAAACTATTCAATTCTTCATTCCTGGCAAGTCTCTAGACATGCCTCCTTTTGTGAAGAATAGAATTAAAAAGTACGTCTATTTTGTTCTAAATTTAGAGACATTATTTAGATAAGCATTATTACATGATTTTGCAACTAATTTGTGTGTGTATATATATATATATGAGTTCAGATACGGACCGATTTTCAAAACAAGCTTGGCGGGTCGGCCCGTTGTGGTATCATCGGATGCCGATTTCAATTACTACATCCTTCAACAAGAAGGGAAGTTGGTACAGTTATGGTATCTGGATTCCTTTGCTGAACTTCTGGGCCAAAATGGCTCACTTAAACAAGGTTTTAACGTTGGATATGTTCACAAGAATCTCAAGAAACTGATTGCAGAATACTTTGGTCCTGAGAAACTTAAAGCAACTCTCCTTCCTCAATTACAAGTCATGGCCAATGATACATTGTATGCTTGGTCAAATCAGGAATCTGTGGAAGTCAAACGTGCATGTGCCACAGTAAGTGAAGGATTTTTCTTGAATAAATAAACTCATACAAGAAAAAAATTGTGTAATTCTTGATATCCATGTCATCAATTTCTTTTTATTTAGGCTTAAAGAATATTTAATATTTTTGCACATGTAAATTTAGCACACATACTTTGTTATTTTTTTTAATATTTAAACATTTCTATATATGTTGAGGTGAACTAAAATCTAACAGTTTATTCACGTCAATATGAACGTGTTTAAATATTTATCATAATTGTGTCTTTAGGTGAGTGAGTTGGCATCTTTAGTTGATAAATTGATAATATGGATTTAATCTTAATTGTGTCTTTTCTCCTTGCAGATGATATTGAATTTCACTTCAATGCTGATGTTTGGTTATGATGCCAAAAAGGAAGGGGAAAGTTTAAGTGAAATATATGCAAGCTTGATGCAAGGCCTATTTTCTTTCCCTTTGAACTTACCTGGCACTGCCTTTCACAAGTGCATGCAGGTTTTCTTTCTTTCTTTCTTTTTTTTTTTTATTGTTAATTATTTATTTCTTTGAGAAAAGAAAAAAACCTGGTTCTCAAGTGTGTCAGCTATTTCCCATATGCAGAATCAAAAGAATATACTGAAGATAATAAAGGGTACAATGAAAGAGAGGCAATCATATCCAGAAACAAGCAAAGGAGATTTTCTCGATCGGCTGATAGTTGAAATGAAAGCTGAGGATTTGTTGACAGATGATCTTGTCAGTTTTGTCATCTTTGCACTTCTCTTTGCAACTTCTGAGACTATCCCTGCCAGTCTAACTTTGGCCATTAAGCTAATTACAGAGAATCCTCTTGTCATGCAAGAATTAGTGGTATTATATTCTTTGAATCTTACTTTTTCTATTTTTAATTAATTCATTTTAATTCGTTAATTCCTCACCAAGATTTGAAAATTTTCATATCAGAAGGAAAATGAGGAGATTATTCGTAGCAGAGAAAATGAAGAAGCCGGTCTAACATGGAAGGAATATAAATCCATGACTTTCACTATGAATGTGAGTTTTGATTGATTTCTTTCATATTTATTTTATTTTTCAAATTTCCCAAAAATTTAGATGTTATATTTATAGGTTTGGCTCATATTGGAAATATATTTACATAGGTTATCAATGAAGCACTTCGACTGAGTGGTTCAGTAGGAATCTTAAGAAGAACAATTGAAGATATTTTCGTCAATGGTATCTCTCTCTTTTTTTTTCAATTTTTAATTTAGAGTTTCTATTTTTAAAAACCTCAGGTTTTTAAATAATTGAAATCTGAATCCAGGATATACTATTCCAAAAGGTTGGACGGTCATGGTTGTTCCAACTTCAATTCATTTGAATCCAGACACATATGACAATCCTGTAGCCTTTAATCCATGGCGATGGAAGGTACTTAAAAAAGTTCAACCACAAAATTATTGGGCAAAATCTCACAGAAGTATGCAATGATTGAGAGGATTTTTTTTTTTTTTTGAGTCAGAGTGGTACCCCTTGATTTCATTCGGATAAAAAAAATTCCTAACCCCTTAAAGTGAATTGAAATCACATGATGTCGCTTTAGACACACAGGAGACAAGGATTTTTTGTTTTTTAATTTCCGTATTGGTAATATGGTATGTGAAATCACATGATGTCGCTTTAGACACACAGGAGACAAGGATTTTTTGTTTTTTAATTGCCCTATTGGTAATATGGTATGTACAACCATATCGTACTTTTGTGAAATTTTTCCTCATTGTATGTATTTTATTATGTAGTTAGATTAATAAAGAAGTATTTAATATGCATTAAAATTCAATTAACAGGATTTGGGGCCGAATGTTCGTGCTAAAAATTTCATCCCATTTGGCGGGGGAATGAGATCTTGTGGGGGTGCAGAGTTCAGTAAAGTGTTGATGGCGGTATTCCTGCATGTTTTTGTGACTAAATACAGGTCAAATTATTAAAATTTTAGCAGTTTTAATTATATGTGTCGTATGTAGTGTGGCACAAATGATCCTAAAAGTTTGATTATTTTCAGGTGGACTACTGTTAAGGCAGGAGATCTCGCGAGAACACCAATGTTAGACTTTGGAAAGGGGTATTTTATTAAGGTGTTCAAATAGCTAGAAATGGGGTCAATTAATGACGTCAATTAGCGCAATAACACATACAAAGATATGTGTTTACCATTTATTTGTGTTATTTTGGAGTAATTGCAAAATTAAATTTCATAAATATTCTATATAAGATGTATCATACAAAAAATGTATGTTAGACTTTCTATATAAGAATACTCAAGTTATCATATTGACACAGAATATTATGTAAACAAATAAGTAAATAAATAAAGAAAAATAAAAAGGAAGGAACAAGGATGCTGCTGAAGTACCCAGTTTTCTTGTTCTTGTAATACTTTGTTAAAAGCTGTATTTAGCTTCCAGTTTTTAGTTATAATAGAGTTGTTTTCTGGGCTTTTTTTTCTTTCAGCATATTCACAACTTCCTGCAGATAGAATACATGAAAAAGGATCCATAATTTGGAGAAGAGAAGGAAGAAGGATAACAATCAAGAGGAATAACAAAGCAAATAGACATAATATTAACCAAATCGATACATAATAGACATATTAAAGGAAAAACACCATTGGTACAAGGCCAGATCCGCAAACTGTGGAGCAAAAACTACTAAATTCTTCTCTTCACAATGCTTGAAAAGAAACTAGAAATGCATGCAACATTATTAGGCTTTCCTTTCTCATAGAATTTCGGCTCGGCTCCCAAACCGATGGATTATTTAGTTTTCTAATCACTCCATGCTAATAATGCACCTCAGCGACTCTCCTCGAAGCATTAAATCAAATGCTTTGTTTATCTCAGAAAAAGAAACATAGTGAGTGATGAATTTCTCCACCTCTAGCTCCTGCAGAACCACAAGTGATCAGTTTAAGCGAAGTATACGTGCGCGCATGTCTTTTAGAGTAATCCAATAAAACAGCAGTCCAATGTTCTCAGTAATATCTTGATGCAAAAAGCAAATACCTTATTCATGTACTTTTCCACGACAGAAGGAAGATCACTACGAGGCTTGTAATTGCCGAAGAAGGTTCCTTTGAGAGTTCTCCCATCCAGTAGTTTCATAGGATGAGTTTTGAATGTGTCATCCTTGCTTGGGAGACCCACCAACACGGCGACACCCCAACCCTGGTGTGCAAAAATAATGAGCTAAGACTAATCATATTTTTCTTTCTTAAGATTGGATTTGCAATCAACTAGGAAAAGTAATTACATCATGAACACATTCAAATGCTGAGATCATGGCTTGGACGTTTCCAGTACATTCAAGACTCCGATCAACTCCTCCATCAGTCATATCAGCAAGGACCTGATAAAAAATCGTATTGATCTCAATAATCTCAATAGAACAGTTAATTTTCTAGCATCAAGGCAGAGTAATCAACATTATAGTAATAATGGTGAATACATCCTTGGATTTTAAGGGATGACAAAATATTCCTAGATAGACAAAAACTTAGGACTAGTGCCATCTTTTACTATAATGGAATACTCAACATGCTCACTTCACTTGCCAAAATGTTCACGGATTGAAAACACAGCATATGAAATGCTAAAATAGAAGCCGAGTTATGATCAATCAAGCACAAAGAGTTACAGGATGCCTCAGAACCCACCTGTTGAATAGGCTTGTTGTAATCTTTTGGATTTACAAACTCGGTAACACCAAACTGCTTGGCTGCCAGAAGAATAAGAATTGGAACCATTATCAGATAAGTGCTACTGGAATCAAGTAGCTGTCAAGTATAAGGCCATATTTTAATACAAGTTCACTCTACCTTCTTCAAATCGGCTGGGATTCAAATCGACACCAATGACCCTTGAGGCTCCAGACATCCTAGCCCCTTCTGCAGCCTAAAGATATAGCATGGAGATAGTATTAGAATAACTCTTCAGAAGCCTTTTATTACTGCTACTTCAAAAACAAATATAGATGCAAACTTACAGCAAGGCCAACAGCACCTAATCCAAAAATCGCAACAGATTGCCCTCTTTTCGGTTTTGCAACATTCAAGGTGGCCCCAAGACCTTCAGCAACAAAGCCTCCAGTTAGTTAATTGACATATATTATTAAAGGAAACATCGCTGTTATTATTATCAAAATGTGCACAAAAAGAGGAAGTGACAAGTTTTCTTCACACCTGTGGAAATTCCACAACTGAGAACACAAACTTTGTCCATAGGGGCTTCAGGGTTGATCTTAGCAACGCAGCCAGCATGGACTACAGTATATTCACTAAATGTGGAGGTTCCAACAAAGTGGTAGATGGGCTTCCCATTGATGGAGAACCTTGACTGGCCATCATTTATCATAACACCCCTATCAGTATTGATCCTAAGGAGGTCACACATATTGCTTTCTTCTGATTTGCAATGGCGGCAATCCCCACATTCCCCAGTGAACACAGGGAGGACATGGTCACCTGGTTGGAGATCAGTCACTCCTGGCCCAACGCTCTCCACAATTCTAAGGACCACAAAAGTGGGGAAAAAAGCAATAGTAATCAGCACATTTAAGTCAGAAAATTATCATCAAACTAAGTCAGTTTATAGTCATATGATACAAATTAAAATTTACAGATTGAAAAAAGAGAATTATTAGAAATTCTAATTTATTGCAAGCTTGTAAAGATGTGCTTACCCGCTAGCTTCATGACCCAATATGCGAGGAAATAGAGGTACTTGTCCCTGAAAGGCAACAAAGCGATTTTTAATTCAACGCAATGTGAATAGAGCCCCAGCTCCAACAATTCTATTTTAGAAGATGCGGAGTAATATAAAAGGCAACATATAATTCAAGAATTTTTACAAAGATTCTTACTTAATATGAAGTGCAGCCAACATGCTGTTAATCAAATATTTGTCTAGAAATTTTTTTTAATTCGGGAGTTTTTGGAAAAATTGCTTTCAGAAGCCAACCCACCATCTATAATATGCCTAAGCACAAAAACTCAAATGGCTGTCAAGTTAAAAATATGAAATCCTTAACCTTAGCTTCCCAGAAGTAAATATCCGTGTGGCACAAAGAGGTGAAGAGGATCTTCAAACGAACTTCATTATCCTGTGGTGGTGCCACCTCTATTTCTTCAATAACAAGTGGTTTCCCTGCTTCCCATGCCACCGCAGCTGCAATCCAATTTGTACAATTTAGGCGATCAGTCATAAAAGTATCATATAAAATGTTACCTAACGGCCAAAGCTTAGTGCAGTGATGACCCAAAAGCTTCAATATTGCAAAGTAAGCAATTCTCCTAAGTTAAAGGAGAATGAAGAACAGATCAATTTAAAAGAATCATTCAGATCTCAGAAACCATGCTACCAGATACCAAAATAAGAATAGATCAACTTAAAAGAATCATTCAGATCTCAGAAAACATGCTACCAAATACCAAAATCCTGAGTACTTAGAATTGCCTTATATCCAAATTAAGAAGTTGTTTTAAAAAATTGAATAAAATAAAAATGATCAAGCAACCCACAAAATCAATTCAGTTAGAAACCATTAACTGATGTATTTTTTTTAAAGCAAAATCAAAGAATTCAAAAGGGAAAAGAATCAAACACAGACAAATAATCCAAGATCAACAAATAACTAAGACCATCAAAGCATTAAAAACCCAGACCAACGACACAGGAGCAGGAAATTGCTTACCTTTGCAGCGAATGACTTGACCAACTCTATCAAACATGGCTTCTTTCTGTTCTCTAGCAAAGAAAATGATGGATGATAACCCTGGTTCACTCGATCACTTCAATAATATGCTTGAATTGTGGAAAGAAGCGGTGCTTGTGTGTTGGATTTATAGTGCAAAATCAGAGAGCGGAATGTTAGGGAAATGCCAATTTTGGGTATAGGAAATTACTAAATACGACCGTTTTCAATTGGAAATCCTGTAGGCGAGAGCGAATTGTGATTGTGTACTGTTGTTCCCTGGTTTTTCTATTACCAGTGGCGCATTTCGTTTTCCTCCTCTTGAAAAAAGCCACGTCCGCTGCCCATTTTATTTTTCCTGTTGGTTCCGATAGTTTATTTTCCCGCGTACAGTTTTAGCTTTTCAAGGAAAACCATTTTGTTTTCAATTTAGTCCCTGTCCTTGTGAATATTATCAGTCTCCTTCCCCCATTTTAAAATACAAAATTATTATCCCACAACTTTTTCCTATTCTTTCTGCCATCTCAATTCTCATCTTCCTCCTTCCTCATTCACCCAATAAGTGAGCAAACTTCAATCAAAATTAAAAATCCAATCCAATCCATATAATTGGATGCATTCAATTTGATTTTTTTTAGTTATTAGATTTAAAATTTTTTATATTTTAATTCTTCAAAATTATTAATATTGAAACATCAGAAAAAACTAAATCAATCAAATTTTATATATTCTAGTTGTCTTTCTGCCCTTTGTGCGGATGAGTAAATAGAATTATTTATTTGTTTTTTTGAATAAATTTTTTGCTCTCTATTTAAGAAATAAATTGCTTGAAAGTGTAAGGGGGCAACAATAAATCCAAATTAGTTTTGCAAATAATAATGCTATCAATACTGTTTTTTTAATATTTTTTTGCATGCTTATAATATAATTGTTTTATATTATCAAAATTTACAAAGTTTGCCATTTTATTTTATAAATTAAATTTAATGATATGAACCAATTATAAAACAAACATCTAAAAAAAATATTAAAAAGAAAATATTGGTATCCTTTCTCTTTGCGAAATAACAAAATTGATTTCAACAATGAAGTTTTCATTTCTTAAGGAATAAATGAAATGGCCACTTTACTGCTTTGTTTTTCTTTAAGAAACACTTGGCTAAATATACTCTAAATAGGCTAATTAAGAGACTAAATTACTAATTAATGAGTAAACATTTTAATTTCCTGTTATAGAGGCAAAGCAAATGTATAAGAATATATCCTTAAGCCAATAAGTAAGAATTTAAAAAAATAGCAATTGACCTGAATAGGAAAGTTTTCTTCTAGAATTGAAAGTCGAAACTTCCATTAAAAAGAAAAATTCAGTATTAGAAAACTCAAAATAATAAACCACGAGGCGCCCAACATTTGCATGCAAAAGAGAAACAGTGGGCAACGAAATTCAAACCCAGCCTTTGTCAATCAGACTATAAACATGTAAATATAATAAAATAATCCATATAGAAAGTCTACAAATTAGATATTTCAAAATCAAAGATGAGAGTTTCTCTTCACGAGATGTATCATTGTGTTTGTTGTTAGAATTATAACTTATATATGACTTTCTCATCAATTTTTGTTTTTTTTTTCCTAAAGAAATCCTTATGGTCAACACCATCAACAGTGAATTCATAATTAATAATGTCATCTCCTAGGTTTTTTTTTGGACAATAAGATAATTGTATAGCCATTAACTAGAAACAGATGCCTCAAAGGCTACAGTGTGCAAAGAACTTTTTGGAGGATAAGAAACCCAGTTGGGCAACAAAATAGAAGCCCTAGAGAGCAGCCTGGCTGGTTTAATTCCTATTAAGAGGAAATTATGAATAAAAATTCACCATGCTCAAAGCTTGTCAAATTAATTCCAAAGCTAATATATTTGCCGTTCGTAAGGATTTTGAAGCTTTCCCCATCTTAGCACTGAAAACACATATCACTTTCCACTGCTTGTTTTTCCTAATTGAGAGAAGAAGCCATAGGAAATTGTGAGTAGTAATTGAAAAATTAAATCAATAATTAAACCATAAAAATAAATCAGATTTAAAATACATATACCCTCTAAGAAACACATATAACCCTCCATTTTAGTTGATTACGATGAGAAATTTCAAAGTGATCATGCAATTAAAGAGTGCAGACTTATGAGCTTAAAATGTCAAGTTCTCACAATCCATACGATTGAAGAGTACCCTGTTGTTTTTGTTTTCATTTTCTAATGCTATTATTCAATGGGGGAGTAAATTAGTCTCATGTACACAAATTAAATTTACATGATATTGATAAAATATAAAAAAAAATTGAAAATGAGTATGAGCTTCACTGAAATTGATAATAAACAATAAATTTTATTTGTAAAGTGTAAGTAAACTTTACAAATAATTACATAGATATTTAAAAGAATTTTCGATATTTCATATTCATTTAATATTCAGAATATATAAATGACAAAGCTTGTCTTCCATAAGAGAATAAAAAATAATAATAATAACAATAAATTTTTTTTTTAAAAAAAAACAAGTGAACCAAAAGCCTGTATTGGACATAAAACTCCTTGTCTCCTCCATTGGGTTCCATGTTGGTCCTGGCTAGAATCTACCAAAGGTCTTCTTAAAATAGCATATTTACCTAATAATAGTTTTAATAAGTTAATAAAAGATTCCTATATATATTGTTAATAAAATAAAATTTGCCTATTTTTGAAGACAGAAAAATGGTAATTAAATTAACTGTTGACTACCTCAATCGAAAAGAAAATCACAAATTATAGGTTGTATAAACTCAAAGTATGCATTTTTTTTTTGTGTGTGTGTCTGGAATTTTGAACCAAAAGTTGGCCAAATATATAAATTTTGTTCTAATACTAACAGAAAAAGGAAAAAAAAACTTATGGCTGTCATTTATTATTGGCTTAGTCATAGTGTACCCACATATTATTATTTGAGCAAAAGTGTCCACAAAATCTTGAGTTGATGGAAATTCAATTGCAAAGCGTCCAAAATTAGAACTATTTACGAATCATATAAAATATTTAGTCAGTGCACCCAATTCTTACAAGTCTCTAATATAAATTGCTTATATAATTTCTTTCGAATTGAAAAATGAAACAATTAAGTGATAGATAATTAATAATATAACCAATTGGTCTTGGTGTTGGGATTATGACCACCAAAGTATGCTTCTCAATATATTAGCAATCATTGGTGTTGGGATTATGACCACCAAAGCTGCACATAGGGGCCCTTGATGAAAACGTCTCTTATATTACAAGTGATAATGTAACGAAATAACCTTATCCATTGCCACACTAATTAACACTTTGGATGGTTATAAAATAAGTATTATGAAATGGAATACCAAATCGGATCTCAACTCTTTTTTTTATAATACCATTTTGTGGATTAAGCAACTAGCTAGCATTGCTCTACGATTCCATTCAGATATACATAAGACAAATACCAATGCAAGTGTGTGCATGTGTTTGTATTGAGAAAGGGAAATTGCTTCAGTGACCAGTATTGTTTCAACATTAGGAATCAGTACCGGTGGATTCAGAAATTTTATATAGTAAGATTCATATATATAACATAAATTTCAATTATAAAAATATGCAAGTGATAATAAAATATTAAAAGAGTTTTTTTTATAATAGTTATCAATGAGTTTTCATATTTTGCATTATTACTAATACTATCAAATATATTATTTTCAATATATGTTACTAACCAATTATTCAACTATTGATCGCTTATTTTATTTTGCAAATCACTTTTTATCAATTTCATTGCAGAAAATGTTTGCTCTACAGTTGTTTTAGCTATAAGTAAGATTAATGTTAACTTTAACAATGAATATACCAACTAAGCAATTGCTATGTTTTTTTATTCTTTGCCACCTTCTTATTCCATTCAAATCAGCAAACCCTCTATTTCCATGTACATCTATAATATAAGTTTTGAATTGATTTTTGAGTGTAATAAGCTTAACTATAAAAAACTCACATGGATAAAATTCAACAATCTTCAATAAATTTTCCTCATCAAATGCACTAAATGAATTATTCAAGCTCAAACTAACAACATAAAAAAAAGTAATTTTGTATTTACCTCATTAAAATAATTATTAAGCTCTTAAAACTACATATCAATCACCGAATAAAATAAATCAATTTTATAATGGTATAAATTATTAATCTTTGATGTTTTACGATACCTTCCTTTAACATATACATCTTCAATATTTGGCATTTGAATTTCCAATTTATTGTAAAATGAAGAAATATAATTCATCAAAACTTCCTATCCATTATCCCTCGTTGCAATCTTTCCTTAACAATACGTTCTAACAAGTGACATGTCATTTATAATTTATTGATCATTTTTTTGTAAAGAAAAAATTCAATTCATTAGTGATCCCTAAGATTGTCACCATCAAATGTAGGCCAAAAATAAAATCAAATGACTCCAACAACTCCAAAAAATTATGTGTTTTTACTTTTTGATCTTGATAATTGTCATTCTTTTTAGGATCTTCAAATACATCAATTAGAAAATATAGTTATTACACTAAATAATAAAATATAATGAGATCCCTAACCAATATCACTGGATCTTTTAATACTCATTTCTTAGTGCAAGCCTCAATCAATTTCTAACTCACTACTACTATTTAATGATTCTCTAACCTTGTCTCGACACTCACAAAGCTTCATTCACATTTATCATATGACCAATTAAATTAAAGAAAATCATTGATAACAAAATGGTTTTTTGGAACAAACGTAAGTGCTAACAGTAATTGATGAGTAAAATAATAAACATAATAGGTAGATTCAGTTTCTCTCATGATCAAAGTTTTTAAGACATTAAACTCGCATCTCATAACCTTACCCTAAACTTAACTTATATTTTGAACGAATAAGCTAATGACATTTTTAAATGATGCAATTGAAATATCAAAAACATGACCAAGGCCGATAAATCTTTATATAAGAAATCCTCTTTCATCCATATAACACAAAATCAAAGATATTTGTTATTTACATGACACATCACGATATTCATCAACTAAAATTCCAAAATAATCATCTTTGATATCATCAATTATAGGCTTAGTAGTTTTTTTAGCAACAACATGCACAATGTCATTTTGGATTAAAGCAGCAATCATTTCTTGAATTCTTGGAGCATTACATATGTTATGACCTGATCGTGAGATCGTGACTGACGTTAGAGAATGGGTAAGCCTAAGGCCACCGAAATCATAACAAGCATAAACTTATTCATATAACTTATATCCCAACTATATAGTTTAATAATAAAAATTTAATGTCAAATCATTTCATAACTATTATTATCTAAATATTAAATATAGAAGTCTAACTCCATTATCATACATATACCTTACTGAATATGCATAATATTATTACAAAAAAATATTCTCATCCATTAATATCCGTAAAATATTTTATTCTAACACTACTAAAAATAGTACTGCATTAAGTCTAGATTATTAAATACAATATAAAAATTTTAAATCAAAATCCTCACAGAGTGAAGAAGATGTAAGACAATCCAATAAATTGATAGGATGTATCTACTACCTAGAAAAATAGTTGAGAAAAGGAGTCAGCTTATGCTGAATGAATCAACATCGTATAATTTTATAACATATAATCACACAGTAATGTAGTGATACCATATTTATACATATAAAGGAGTCCATATTATACATCATTAATAATTATAGTAAATAGGTGAAAAACTTAAACATAACCCTAAATCTCAATGATATTATCCACTAGCCTCTTTTAATTCTAATGAACTAACACCTAGAGAGCAAAGTATCAACTAGGGTCCTCTATTCAATCGGTCACTTATCCAAATAGTGTCGGTGCCCCGATAGAAAGCTCCACCAGATTTATCACCTCGACAACCATATATCATAACAATCGATGATATAAAAGCAAGATCCATTAGAGTTATCACTACAATTCATTCACAATCATATAATCATCACTGGTGTACACATGGTTCTGATGTGACCCATCAGGTGGCACGTTCAGTTATAATTTTAAACGCACAATCACATCATCATAATCTCACTCAATCGCATCTATACCAATAATCAAACATAATATATTTATATAAAAAATAATATTATTATATAGCATGTCAGATAAGATATATGAAAAAAAGGTTGTGTGCTATAAAATCATATGATATTAACTCATAGATATGTAGATTCCTCAATTGTTGTTTTTAAAACTCAGGTGCAGCTGGTGGGATCTCTAAATAACCTAGAAAAATAGAATAAAAATTAATATAATTTCAATAATAAATTTTATGTATAGACTCTCCTATAAATCACATGAGGAAACTTTTATTTTCTATTAATGTAAATCCTATTGAAAAATATTCAATAAAACCTCTCTTAAAATGGATATAACCTCTTATGTAAATGGTCAAAATTCTATAAACCACTTTATCATCATTTTAATATAATCTCATACTATTCGGCTCTCGAATTATATAATATACCCAATCAATATATAAAATAACTTAATAATTAATAATCCTTCATTATTAATTAAATAATTTAATTTATTAATAATCCAACTTAACTAATAATATCCTTAATTTACTAATATAAAATCTAATTATTCACCAATAAACTCTAATAATTATGTAATTGATCATTTGACTAAATTAAAATGAATTAATCATCTTAATCAAAAATAATATATCTAAAATTTCACAAATAAAATAATATCTCACTATCTGAAAACAATTAGAAGATGTTGGTGTCGGATGACTAAGTTTAACGAGCTGAAAATTTTATCCAAAATCGTCCGATCAGTGTCGCTGGACTCTAATGACCGGGAAATTTCCAATGGCTACGAATTGACGATCATATGGTATCAAAATAAAACTTGAAGTATGAAGAGTTCAAATATATAAGTTTTATGGCTTGAAAGTGATCAGAAATATCTAAATCTACAAGATTCTGCGACGGTTCCAATGAAAGAAATCATCTTAGATAAGCCTTTAAATGGCAGTATCTAGAGCTCAAATTGTGGAGTCGAAAGTTTTTCAAGTCTTAAGTCCATTTACAATGTCATATTTGAGAAAAAAAAGTCATAAAATATGAGAAACGGGAGGACAGCCCTGGTGCCCGATTTTTTTCTCCTCAATTCTGAAAATCTAGTTAGTTTTGGAAATTCGGATATTGTCAGAGTCATATGAATGTGAAGAACTACTTGTGATTCGAATTTGACAAAGATCATATGTCGTTTAGATAATGAACGGAGATTATGTTGTATAGGGAGAATGAGAGAAAGAGAGAGAAAATGATTTTTTTACTATTTTGATCCCTACAATCTCTATATATATTAAAGGAAATTTTTGCAATTTTTCACGAAATTTTAGATTTTTAATCAAATTTTATTCAAATAAAATTATTAAACTATAAAATAAATTAAAAAAAATTAGCTAAGTAAAATTTAAAATTTGGGATGTTACAACGTAATACAATAGTACTATCTAATTTTTCATTATGCTTTGCATAAAAATGTAGAAGCTTTTAAAAATTTCCTCTATTGCTTGAATTTTCATGTTCACCATGACCATGAAAAGGTAATCCTCATCTCAAAAGAAATCTTATACAATCAATGGAGATATTTAATCAAATTTTATACTCAATTTTGGTCAAATCAATTTGTCTTTCGAATGTAAAATGAATGGATTGAGATTGCTTCATTAAATTTTGACATTTTTGGATTGTCATATTATGTGCTCTTTGTAGCATTATGAAAATCTATCTGGTCTTTTGTATTGTGAACCTTAAATCCTCTACTTGTAAAAGAATTATAGTCATTTTTAATTTCACTTTTAAATAAATAACAACACATTTAAAATGTAATTTCCTCTTTTATACTATATTCCAACCAATATTTATATTCTTCAAATCAAATAGGATTAAATCAATGCAATCAATCTATCTCAAACATTTCTTTATTAAAAATCATAATGACAAGATTGATAAAGCTTTTTTTGAAGATATGTTCTTCAAACTTCATCTCAATCGTTTTGATAGTAACTTTCAATTTTTGATCGTTTTCTAGTATCTATTTAAGTAAGCTCTTTTTTGTTTTGTTGAAAAAAATTTTGGTGTTGTGTTATTAAAGTTAATATTATCATCTTTAGTAGATAGTCGTATTTTTGCCCAATTCGATGATAGAGAAACTCTCAGAACATTAGATTCATTTGTACATTCAGTTTATTTTTTATAACATCGCAACATAATTGATTGATAAAAAAAAAGTCATATAGCAAAATATATATATAATAGTGGAAAACAAACGATATATAATTTATCCATAAATATAAAAATATAATAGTCAGTAAAGAACAAAATCAAAATATAATTGAGGAAAATATAAAAGGAAATTACAAAAGAGAGAGAGGAAAAACATGGCTTGAAAAAGACGAGTCGGTCTTTCACATGGGCCATGGCAACGAAGAAATCCTTAAGCAAAGTCACTGATAAACATGTCAATCAAAGAAATTCAAAATGGAAATAGAAAAAGACAAGTTGGCCTTGAAATTGAAAAGAAAAATGAAAGAGAAAACAGTAAACAAACCAATGAAAAATGATAAACATGGCTTCAAATTAAAACTAGAAACAATGTAATCGCAGGGCCCTAGGACCACTCCCATTGTTGGATAAAGAAAATTTAGGGAGAGAGATATAATTTGAAAGAGGAACAGCCGAACAGAGATGATAGATCTAACCTGCGATCTATGAGCGCCGCCGGAGATTCTCCTGGACGGCGGTGGGCAGGGATGGGTGTGGCCGTGTGGGAAGAAGGGTTTCATGCTTAAGAATTTTTTATTTAAAAACATTTTTTTTAAAACTAAAAAATTCTGAAGTTTTTTTTATTTGTAATTAGGGTTTTTTCATTTTTTTTCATCAGTTTTTCTATTAATATTTTTTAAAATTAAAAATTTTTATTAGAATCCATTTAATAAAAATAATGAATTTTTTTCTTAATTAGTTGAGTTTGATTTCAATACTAATAATAGTAGCTTTTAAAAAAATTATGGAATTCAATTACCCACTGGTTAAAACGTATGTACCCAGGAACCTTAGTTGTTACTTTATCAAACATATGATTAAGAACAATAATTAAATTTGACTCCGATGAAGGAAAAAAAAAAAAGCATGAGAGAATTAATTAAACATGGAGTTTTGATCATCACGATTCTGATTTTTGGACTGTTAAAAGTCTCTTTGAAATTTTTTCAAGAGAAGTTTTTTGTAAATTTAAAAAGTATTAATTATTAAAAAATTATATTTATTTAATATATTGTATATATGGGGGATGAACCTTATATTATTAAATTCAATGCTGAATTTTTGTAATAAAATCAATCAAGGGCCCCTTGATGAAAACACTTATACGTAATGTAAGTTAATAAAAGATTCCTATATTGGTTATTCATTTTACGTCTATACATTTCACTTTTAGAAGGTAGGTGGGAATTCCTTCTTGGAATGCCAATAGGATAACTTACTCTCTATTTTATTAGAAAAAATTTTAGATTTCTGTCTCAACAATATAGAGGAAGGGAATCTTTGACTTCGTTCCGTTATCTAATTTTTATTAAAATTTTATTTTCTTAATATTAAAAATATTTTATATTTTAATTAATTAGTTATTTATATAATTTTAAAATAAAAAATATTTTTTACATGTTATATTTTATTTTATTATTTTTAAAATATTAATTATATTAAAATATAAATAATTATTTTATATATATATATATATATATTTCAGGAGTATAGTAGAAAATGTATATGGGATGTTTAGTATTACTGTTTTATGTTCAAAAAACAGGTTTAGAATTTTTTTGATTTAATTGATTGAATTTTTTAATTTTTTATAAACTATTTTTCTTAAAAAAAAAATATCTATTTACCTGATTTTCTTCAAAAACAGTTTTAAAAATTCAAAAAAATTTATTTTATTTTATTTTTTCTCCCGCATACTTTTGGAGGCCTATAAGTTACCACTTAAGTTTCGAAATCAGAGCAAGAAAAAAAATTATAAAAAATTATTCTCATTCAGAGTGGGGTACTGGTAAAAGCGGATCCAATTATAACCTCCAATTCCTTCAAAATAATGCATTTCCTTTTCAGTAGAAAACTGCATGGCACTTGCTATTCTTTTGCCCACGATTTGCAGTTCCTAAATATAATTGGCGCAATTCAAATTCACGGCAGACAAAAGATGCAAAGCAGACAGCGACTTGGAGGATGTGAATGGGACTAAATCGAAGGATTGGACGACGTCGTTTTCTTTAGAGGGGCACAAACGGAAAACACTATAGTAGCTACAGTTCTTCTGTGACTCATTTTTATTATATGGATAGATGGATAGATGGATAGATGGATTGTGCATGGATTCATGTCCATTGCATTCATTATTAAAGTTAACTCAGATCTTAACCTGTATAACTTAATCTTTTTTTCAAATCCAAATAATCCAGTTCACAAGTTCATCCTTTTATCCCTTTCCAATTTGGGCCTAAATTGACCATGTTGGCGTTAATAATCATTACATTCAAATCTCAAAATAGGGTTTGCTATTTGCTGGGCTTTTGTGTGTCCTTACAAAGAAGAAAAATAGCGTTATGTAGTAAAAGTCTAACACAGAAGCCGAATAATTGATATTGAATTTGAAAAAAATTATTTTTTTTTTTGAATTTTAAAAATTATTTTTGGAGAGAATTAGTTAAATATATATATATATATATATATATTAGAAGTAAGTTTTAGAAAACAGTTCATAAGAAATTAAAAAAATTAATCAATTAAATGAAAAAAATTCTAAATATATATTTTTTGACATTTAATAGCTATCACAAACAACCCTAAAAAGTTTAGGTTGAAAATGTACACATATATAAGCATTTTCAGCAAAACAAACAAATAGCTATGTTGGCTGAATATTTCAATTTAGTCCTCCAATTTGGCACATTTTTATCACTGTATTCTTGAACTTTGAAATTAACCACTTTGATATTGGTAACAAAATGAGAAAATCCAAGCCGAAATCTTGGTCTTTCTTTCACATAATAAAGAAATTAATTCCTCTTCAAAAAGGGTAAGAGAATAAAAAACAAAAGAAGGCAAGAAACTGTTTTGCTATTGAAAATGCACTAAAGTAGAAACGATACAATTTTGCATAAATATATATAAAGTAGAGTCAAATATCCTTGAATATTGCAACAGCTTACCCACCTCCTAAAAATGAAAACGAGTCTTTGTAAATAATGATTTAGATTCCCTATATATGCTTTTTCTTTTTTTCTTTTTTATGTTTTGTTTTGATGATGACCCAGTTTTCCTTTTTCCTTGGATTTTTAGTAGCTGATTATACATTAATGCAATTACTTTTTACTCTATTACTCTCAATGATCTTGTCATGGTTGCGTAAAAGTGAAGATTGATGATTACAAGCCTTATCCTTCTTTTGAGTTTACTTCCATAAGTTTTGCATTTGATTTATTAAATGGCAACCAAATTTATTTTCCATATCTTATTAATCATTTCACAAATTAATTTTTTTACAAATTAATTTCTTTATTTTCAGCACAAATGATCTATCTTAATTTTTATATAGTAACTCTTGCTGAGAGCCTGACATTTGTATAGACGACCTAATTATGATACCATGTTAAATGGATAAAATTTAATATTCAACCTCAAAACTTAAGTAAGAAATTAAAATTAAAAAAAATTATTTAAATAATTTTAAAGAGTATTAAAAGGGTTCGAATGAGGATTCTTTACACGGCACTGTGTCATATTGATGTCTTCTTCTCTGAGGCCGAAGGAACCCATGGTTTCCTAGGATTTTTAGTCATGAGGCTGCAGGGAAGTTCGTAATTAATTAAATAATTGCCTTCTGCATTAATTTGGTGGATTTTCTAATTAATTTCTGATGTTGATGTTGATGTTGATGTTGATGTATAGGAAAATAAAAGGGTTGTGGAGAGTGTTGGTGAGGGAGTAATGGAACTGAAAGCAGGGGATCGTGTGCTGCCATTTTCAGAGGGGAATGCAGGGAGTGCTCGCATTGGAAATCAGCAGAGAGCAGTATGTGTGAGCTACTCAGGAATAATGCAGACAGAGTTGTTCTGATTCATGATGGAAAAACAAGATTCACAATCAAAAGCGATCCCATTCACCATTTTCTTGGAACTTCTACCTTTAGTGAGTACACTGTGGTTCATTCTGGCTGTGTTGCCAAGATCAACCCTTCTGCGCCTCTTGACAAAGTTGTTGGTGGATTTACCACCGGTGTAGAGTTTTCATGATATACAATTCACTATCAGTTTGCACACATGATCATGTTTCTTGTTTTCTTTGGTTAGGCATGTGGAGGGGCCAGGGTTTCTGCGCTTCAAGGATTATTGGTGTTGATATGAACCCAGATAAATTTGAACAAGGTATATCAATCTCTTCATTTCCAAATCTTTCTTGTACATTCTAGACATTTGTCTTAAAAAGAAATTTTACACATATATTGGATACTATTAAAGGCCTCAATCTTCCTAAAATCCCTGCTTTGTCTCTGCAAATGATAGCCAAGAAGTTTGGTGTGTCAGAGTTTGTGAACCCAAAAGACCACAATAAGCCAATTCAAGAGGCTGTTAGTGCAGGTTAATTATTTCCTCATAGTTGAATTAAATATTTTAATCATACCACTCAATTTCTTTAACAGGTGATAGCTGAGATGACAAATGGAGTAGACAGAAGCACTGACTGCACAGGCAATGTTGGCGCCATGATTTCTGCATTTGAATGTGTCCATGATGTATTATTCTTCTTGCTTTTCAATGGCTAAATTTTCAGCATCATCTACAATCACTACTGTATAACATATAGGGTTTGTCCAATAGATTGTCATATTATATGGTAACTAGTTAGTAACAATTTTGAATTCTAACAGTTGCAGCAAAATGCTCAGACAATTGTAATAACCTACAGCAGCGAGTCAGAAGTAGCTGCTATCAATCTATTGCCATAAACTAATAACAAAGATTTTTTTTTTTGGTATATCTTATAGAGATTGGATATTGAACTCATGAATTTTTTTTATATCTTATAGAAGCTGGATATAGAACCCAGTACCTCATTCATAGTTGATATGTCAACTGAACTAGCCTCAATTGGTTTAATAATAATAATTTTAACACATATGGTAACAGTTATATGATATATGCTATTATAGCTCATGGGTTATTTTGACGGTAGTAAATTAAATTTCATATATACCAAAAGCTTATGGTCAAATTAAAATTTCCCGTATATCTTCAAGACTATCGTTTTGAAATTTTTTAACGAAAGAACCTTAAGGGTACATTCTATGGCAACTACAAGCCCCGATGCCCGTGGTTGTGGAGAAGTACATGAACAAGGTCCAATGTTGAATATCAATAATTATAGAAAAGTATAAATTATAAAATAAAACTAAGAAAACTTGTAATTGATTTCTAAATGTTGGATTGTAGGAACTTGAAATCGAAAAGTTCATCACTCACTCTCCAAAATCAATACGGCTTTTGACTTGATGCTCAAATTAAGGAGAACGGCTTCAATGTGTCATCCGAATAGAGGAGTAGTTGTGAGGTTATAATTGAATCGAATCAAGCTGAATATTAATGAGTTTGAGTTTAATTCATTTAAATATGTTATATGCTCGAATTCTATTCGAACTTTTATATTTGAGATTAACCTGGACTCGTTGTAAAATTATTAAATTCACTAACAGTTTGAGCTCGGTTCGTAACTCGTTTATTATATTTAACGAGTTTAGATCAACTCGTGACAAAAATTTGAGTTTAAATTCAAATTCGATAACAAAATATAATATAAACGGATCTTAAAAAAATATATTCATAAACTTTTAAATGAATACGTTCTTACATTCACAATTTATTAAACAAACTGTTCACGAGCTAACAAATTAAATAATATTAAACTCGAATTGGATTTGAACTCGATTCATTAAGATTAACAAACAAATTTTTTCTAATCAAGATCTAAATAATTCAAGAGTGGCTTGATTTGTTTATGAACTCTCAGTAAACTGATTTAGCTCATCCGACTCTACTTTAAGCATATCAATATTAGTAAATGTTAAAAGTTGAAACTATACTGTGGAAGTATGTCTGATCCTATTTTTAGGTTCTTTCTGTTTTGCATAAAATTTAGATTTAGATGTATTAGATTTGGCGGATGAACTTTCCGGTTGGGTGGGCTCTGCTCCAAAATTGCCTAAGACGTTAAAATAACTAAATCTCCACACATGTTACTCATTTTTTACAATCCTAACTCTATGTCTATATAACAAAAAGCATTACCATAAATCAAGTTTTTGTTTATTATATATGATCACCACACAACAAAAACAATTGGAAAGGGAATATTAACAATCAACAATTTAGATGAGGAACAAAGGTGATATTAATTTGTTAAAATTACATAACTACTTTGTAAGCTTAAATGCAAAATCAACTAGTTATAGGGTTAAGATTGCTTTTTGATATATACTACAAAGACATTTTTCCTCCTTAGCCTTTGATTAAATTTCCTTCTAGTAATAAGTTATTTTACTCTTTAATCTTGTTAAATGAGAACGAATTTGCCAGGCACTTGGCTACCCACTATAAAACTTAGCACATGGAGCGATACTTTGATAGCCGAGGAAAATAGAGAGAAGAAGTCGTATGCTTAGCAATTGTGTTAGGAGAGCAAAACAAGCACAACAAAATTTCATTCATTTATTATCACAACAATCATGGCTGTGCCAGTTTTGCCAGTATAACCATGTCTAATATTTTAACGTCCAGAGTGTCATCTACTTTTACAATTCCGTCCGTGCCGTCCACACCAATTAACTTACCAGTGGCACCACGATGCGCACCACCCATGATCTTGACCTTATCGGATTTCCTTGGTACCACTATCTCAATTTCATTAGGAGGAACAGTGACTGTTCCACCATTGCCATTGGACCCAAGGACTACCCTACAGGACCCATCCTGCAACATCAAACACAAGAATTAATTTATTCATTACATATGCAGTTCAATATTCTACTGCATATTTACTGCCCAACTGAATGTACTAAACAATTTAAAAAGATGCAAAAGGAGACTATTAACTTTATTTCAGAGTGAAAACCATATGGTTAAGTAGAGGGAAAGAGAACAAAGAGGAGGCATAAGTTCAAGCAAGAAAAAACCAATACTTCCTCTTCTGTTCAGATACACGGGAAAAAATGTTGTTTTATAGAGGGCATGATTATAATTTTACGTGCATTTTTCAATGTATTAGGGAAGAGAACACGATTCCACAGGTGTTCCCCTTTCTTCTCAACTTGAAGAGAATTATTATTGAGCCCCATAAGTCACTTCTCTCTCTCTCTCTCCCTTCCAAGTAAAGGAGATTATTATTGAGCCCCATGAAGAGAAAACCTATTTGCTTTCCCCTTTCATTTCTTTCCCCAGCTTTCCACCCTTTCATACATGTCAACCATAGCCAAAGTTTTACGAGAGCTGCACCAAAATTCCCCTTCTCCCAAAAATTATATATACCCAAGCAAGTCCAAATTTTGTACCTCTAGTAGAAATTTGTAAGATCTTAATTTTTTTAACATTCTATTCAAAGATATAGAGTAGAAGATTTACAACGCTCAATAGAGACATACCGGAAGCATCTCCCTGATAACACCAACAACAGATTCATCTGCAGCCTTGCGTATATTAACCAATATGTCTGGCATGAACCAGGGTCCTTCATTGTCCCCTCCTGAAATTTGATCAACGTCAACTCATAATTTTTCTAAAGCAAAAGTTCAAATGAATTTGAAGCAGATCGAGGGACTGTACACCATACAAGCTTTGCAGAAAGCTAAATCGGTCTATCAAAGAATTTATATTATCACACCCAAATCTCTTCCCCTTCCCCACCACCCAAAAAAAAAAAAGGGTTCATGGCAAAAGGAAAAGTATCAAATAAAACACACAAAATATAATTGAAGCTGCTTTTCTGATGATATTACATCAACTCCTGTCCCCCCCAATAAATTGAAAGAAAAAAAAAAAAAGAGCAATCATAACTTTGTTTCCTGAAATCCCTTTTAAAGTTACCAGAACTTTCTTAGCATTTCATGCATAGCCTGACAATTTTTCGTAGGACACCAAGAATATTCTCAAATATTATGAATAAATTTAACAGATCCTTAAATTACATCAGCATAACTATGATAGCAAAGACTGAAAAGCAGAAGTCAAACCTATAACAGGAGACATGACATCATGACCACCAGTTCCCGGTGTCATTGGCTGCCCTCCAGGAGTGCCAGGAAGATACACTGCAGAATTTGGAGTCATGGGCTGCCCACCAGGAGTTGATGGCAGATACGGACTCAGTACATTGGCTACATAAAGTACAGCTTGTTAGTAAAGGGATATTGCTACTAATCTCGTTAACTTGTAATCCAAACCAAGAAGATGAACTACCATAGGCAGAATTGCTATCTCTAGGAGTGCCAGCTTCACTATAATTACCACCAGGTGTGCTAACCCAGCCTGAACCAGGAGTTGGAGCTTCATATGCTCGAGAAGGAGGGCTTCCAGGCTGAAGAACAGGGAGAAAGAACAATATAGGGTCTAACAAAAAGAAAGCAATACAGAACAATTTGCACAGTTTATAAAGCCAAAAAAGGTCGAAGTTCCTCACCTGATACTGTGGACTTGTTCCCCATGAAGCAGGATTTGCATCTTCCCAGTTATCCCTGTATTGATTCACAATTCAACAAATCTCATTTGTTAAATCACATATTAAAAACATTCCTCAAGAAAAATAATATGCAAGAGAAATAAAGGTTTCATATATGCTGGAATAAACAATTAAAATGCATTACTAAAACATGGGATACTCACATCGCACCAAACAGAAATTTGGTTCAGCAAATATACTTACTAATGATAGACTAATAAAAAAACAATGTTCTGAAAAGGACAACGGGTAGGCAAACCAAATCACATGGCAAAATCATGAGAGATAATAATGAAGTCAGAAACTGTGCCTAATAACATTACACAGAGGTTCTCTAACATGAAAGAATGCATAATGAGATATTGTAAAACAGTGATGTCAAAGACCTCCAATTGTTAGTAACTTTATGCAGAAAACAACTCAATTCAGGAAGCAAAAAAGCACACACAAACATGGGAAAGGAGTATCATAAGGCTGTCATTGCTTCTAAAAGTTTGCTTGAGATAGATCCAAATAGCTTACATTTTCATGTTGTTAAGAGTGAACTAATACAAATCATGCTATTTCCATATCTCAGCCCTGTCCCAGAAATGCCATTTAGGTCTATAGTTATTTTTTGCTCTCTTTTTAGGTGAAGCAGATGATTCTGGATGATTCAAAAGCAAGCAATCAGTTCTGAGCATTCAACATCAGCATAGACAATAACTAGCACTCTTCTTTAGCAACAAATTTTATAGATATTTTCCACGTCATGAAGGGAATGCAGATAAAAGTTGATTAATCTATTGTACCTATTTACACGGTTTCCTATTTGTCACATCATTTTATCAATTTTTCTCTTGGTGCATGAAAAGGCTAGTAAATACCAAGTGATAAAATGTTTAAACAAATTGCATGTGACAGATTATATGAAACGTAGCAATTCCACAGTGACCTACTTGTGTTTCCCAGTTATCAATAAATCCGTGATTTTTTCAAAGGATATAGAAAATCATTACATGCCCAATGCTTGTAATGCGAGGAACTACATATGCATGCAATAACGAAACCAAATCTTTAGCTGACATCACAAATCAAGATGCTTGCCAAGCAAAAATGTGTTGGTCATACATCCAAATCTCAACCAATTATATCAAAGAATTAAAGGCCTACTTCATCAAAGCAAATCATATAGAGAATAACAATACAAAAATTAATTAGAACAGCAAGTTCATGATCAAACCTAGGAGGACTCATTGGTGCATAAGGATTCCAAGCTCGGTCACGCATAGGTGTCCTCATTCCATCATGAATAGGTGTTGCTGAAAATGTAAAGAGCAAGACCAAAAAGGAAGTGGAGAAAAAGGAACAAAATAATTATTTCTCTGAAGGTTAATGAAAGGAACCAAGCTTCTAAGCAAAGAAAACTGCTAGTATCAATAGAACGAACCTCCAGCATCTCTCATTGGAGTCATATATGGGTGAAGTGGAGTCCGAGAAGGATGCATGGGTGTTTCACTTCCCATACCATATCGAGATGAATCACTGGTAAAGCATATAAACAGAGAGAATCTGAATGACTAAATCATGAAAAAAATTAAAAAAAATTCCAGCAGAATGTTGATTACCGATGTGGGGTCGATACAACCACATTGTCAGAAATATTATTGCGATCAACTGTAGATACAACACCAGCTACAGTCAATATGCAGATCACCAAAACCAGGAACCAACCATGCAATACCTATAATTAAAGACTTGCCTAAAATAACCTTCATCTGAGACTCCAACTCAACTCGGACAGATTGGCCTTTGATCTCTACAACCCGCCCACGGTAGCCCTTGAAAGGACCCAGGCGAATCTTTACTGTGGTACCAACCAGAGCATCATGCCCTCCTCTTCCACCTCTATGCCTTCCTCCAGCTGTGGCATTGAATTGCAACTTGATGTCAAATTCTTAAACAAAATAACAATAATATGTAACATAAACATCTGTTTTTTTCCTTTTTGCAAAGGGTGAAAGTCTTGAAGTAGATTTCCTAAGGCGGAGTCATTATTAGCAACTTACACTCAAATGGAGGACCTCCTCTCTGAAATTTCCTCGGTGATGGAGGTATACGAGGAGGAGTTTTCAAACTGCCAAATCTTGAGTAGGAATCACCCTGAGTTTATGCATGAACAAACCAAAGGTCAGTTTGCTTCTGATTATTTCAGATTTACCTTAATCACTTCACACATCCATATTAACTTAAAGATTTCAAGAAACTTCAACCAAAAAAGTAATTTGACAATTTACTGATATTTTTTTTTACCAGAAGCTTAGTTAATCCATAAGAAGATCTACAAACAAAAATAACATAAGGTGATAACCAATCTACTTATTATTGGTTCTATATAAACAACAATATAACATCTATGCAAACCATTGACTTGCATTTAACAATTAATTGAATTTTTGCTCACAAATACAATCACAAAAGACTTACATTTCTATCACCATTAGCTCGCGTTCCTCCCACAACAACACAAGAATGGGATTTAGCACAGATAAATCCAGCATGTTCAAGATGATGGCGATCATAGATGAACAATACCCCTCTGTATATGTGTTCTACAGGACCTTGTTTCCCCTAACAAGATAAGCAGGAAAGAGGGTGAACTACACAGAACAGTGGAAATAAGACAAAACAAACAGCAATTTAGTGAAATCTCACTTTGCAAGGACCATCAATTATTCTAACAACATCCTTCACTGCTATGGTATTCTTGTACCGATCTGAAACGTTAAATTTTTTCTCTATCTTGCATTTAATCTCTCTCAATCTGACAAGAGCAACCTCAGGTCTCTCTGGAACTCCCTTGAGAACCTGAATTGAATCATGGCATTTGAGCAGGAACTAAAAAGCGATAGGTAAACACACAATTAAGAGAGATTTTCACCTGAAAGGCTTCACTTTCTACACGTATAATTACACCAAAGCTCGTATTACTGCACCACATATAATAACCAAGTAAGACCACCTGACCTCATTGAAACTATAAATAAGACCTCAAGCAATACATAGAGAAGCAGCAAATATTTATTAAAGAAACACTTACTCCAGCAGCACGAGATCATGGAGCTCATATTCTCCAATTTTGGTAACACCAGTAGTTACCTCCGAGCTTTCCACAACATCATCAGCAAAAACTCGGATCTGAAGACAAGTTATTCATATCATTTCCTTTTTTTTCCTTATCAGTAAACAGCTAGGTAGGAACACAATTGCCATACAAGAAATTTATCACTCACATGTTCTTTAGTTGTATCAGATAAAATGATGAGCACATGCTGCTCAACCTTAACAACCATGCCAGTAGCACCCTCCTGGGTACCCGAGACAACCTTCACATGATTACCTGGTTCAAAATACTTGCAAAGCTCCTTTTCATTCATAGCAATAGTTCTCTGCCAATTAATAAATAGCAGATCAATTAATTGAAAACCGACTATTTTAAAATAATCATTAAATATGACATGAGAACCCACAACAAAGAAATTATAAAGATCTATTCCAATAGTTCTTACCGGAAGGTCCTTCATTTCTGGTCTGATATGAACATTTTCTTCATCAACTTTCTCAACCCATCCCTTGAGATTTTTCAGATCTCCCTTGACAACTATCACTGCATCACCTTTCACAAAGTGTCCTTTCTTTCTGTTTGCAAATAAGGTTGACAGACTCGCCATATCACCATCGGCATTCTCTCCAGGAGTACGAAACTTCTCAAGTTCATCAAAAGTTGGCTTAATATTCTGTGCACTAATGGACTTCATTGACACAGTTTTGTACAAGAACCCATCTTTAAACATTAAGCCACCGATATTTTCAAAATAATCGCCTGTCATAGGATCTCTTCTTCGCTCTACACGAATATGTAGCTCCCTAAGAATGGCAAAATATAAGAACGAAAATAATCACTTATTTAACACACAGTTTTGATAGAATGATGTTGCTAAAAGAAATTGTGAATCAGCATTACCTAGCTTCATCTACATTCATAAAACGAGGAGGGGGTGCAAATGCCTTCTTTTTTGGAACCTCTCTGCCCTCCTACATAAAATGGCAAACAAAAAAAATTCTAAAATATCTCATAATTGTGAGAGAACATAAAGAAGGTCAGGCTGTTCCATTCCACAAAAATTAATAGTGATAATAATAAAATGGTAAGTAAATACTGAATTTATAAGGCTTTCTGCATATTTGTCTAAAAAGGGAATAGAAAACACTTTATTTTGGCAACATTCATCATTAAAGGTAACTAGACATGTTCATAAGCATACAGAAGATCAACAATAAATTATATGGCCAGCAAGTTTACCATGTGAACAGAAAACATACCAGTTTATTTGCAAGAGCTTGCAGGTCAATCCTAGGAATTAACTTCACAGTGACTCTCTGCCTCACATTATCTACATCTACCACCTGTAGAAAGAGAAAAAGAGAATCATTAGAGAAAAGTACTTAACAAAAACACCAGGAAAAACAAAGGTCACAAATCATACTTTGGCAAGGTCCCCTTTGTAAGTCCCAATCTTCATTCTGACCCAAGTATCCCTTGAAAGATCTATTGTTTTACTTTCAACTGAGAGAACATCAGTCATTTCTTTGATTGGCACAAGCATTATTTTCTGAGCATATATATTGCGCAGACCTTTACAAGCCTGAAGAAGCAGATATATGCAAGTCAATTACTCAGGATATATGCTATTTGCAAATGTCAAAGTTACATTCCATCCTAAGTGCTAAGATTGATGTAAATGACATACCTCCCTCACATGGGGTTCCTTGTCTGCTTCAATATAAATGTAGTTCTTAAGATGATCAAGAGCAATAGCGGACCTGATTTGCAGCTCTGATCCTTTATCAATACACTTTTGCATAAGGCAAACAGCTGTTTCACGTTCACGACCAATCTGATGCACATTAAGGCACAGTTCAATGAATATATTATAAAGAAAATAAACTACAGGGTCACAGGAAACCATTAATCATACCGCACATTTCACCATCCACAACTTTGGATCCCGAACAGATGGCAGAAGAGCTTGTTGCTCCACTTCTGTTGTCTCTTCATCATATTCTGTGTGACTTGACCTCGCATATCTTGCTTGAATGCTTCTCTCAATAGCTTCAATATCTTCTTGCTCGTCCTCCCGAGGGAGCAATGGCCTATGATGAACCCTTCTATGATCATCTTCATCAGGCAGATCAGCTCCCGTATCAACTATAAAATCTGCATATGCACATATGAACCTCAGCCTTTGCCATCACAAGCCACAAATCTAAAATGAATGCCAAAATAAAATAAAAACATTGCCCCATGCTACTCAAGAGAAAATTATTCTTCCATTTTTAATGGATTTCCAGTATAATTTTTTATCACATATTTGCCGGTTATGCAAAAAACAAAGAAAAATAACCAACATATGAAACTTGTAAGATTCATGCTCAATTCATAATATCAAATTATGTAGTCAAGTGACCAGGAAATTGAAAGATAAAGAGATTTATAAATTAAAAAAAATATAATACTACCATATCAGTCTAGTCATTGGATGAAGAAAACCCTAACCAAAATTAAATTGAAGAAAAAATTACATCCATAATTCCAGTATTACTATGCTAAACAGGTGTCATAGTACAGCAATAGTACTATGCCATTAAATGATTGCTACCTGACAAAGCACAAATGCAAAAATACTGAGTAAACACCCCACTTTAAGTAAAATACCATCTTCAGGGATAATATGGATCACCATAAAGCTCAGGAAAGAAGCCAAAGACACCAAATATTGCTAAGAAGTATCCATCTTTTTTAGACAGAGTCACAAACTCCTTGGTATAAGGCTGCTGATGGTTGGATGAACAGAAAAACAATCACCATATATAAATAGAAAATATGCATTCAAAAAAAATGACAGAGTGGCAGTACAAAAGGACAAACAAGACAAAAGAAAAGCAGAATAAAGATAAATACCCACAAATTTATCACAAAATTCCTCACGTATAGAAAAAGGTCTCAGCAACACTACCCTGCTACCATTTACACCTAGCTCTAACACTACACTATATGCCTGGCTGCAGGAAGTGTGCCACTACCATCGTGGAAATTATACCAAGCTCTAGTGATTACACTATGCAATTCCTGGCTATCAGGCGTGCAATAATAATAATAAGAAACATAAACTCACTCAATTCTGTGAACTCTTCTTTCATAGATACACCAATTTTTGGTCCCAAATTCTTCAAAAGGGAATATCTTCATAAACTACACAATGTTTGATAAATAAAAAAATAAAAAAAATAAAAAACACAAATAAGATAAACATTCAATGATTCAATAGTCCTGGGATGTACTAAGACTATTTTCAGACTAAGAAAGAATTATTGACCACCAAAAGATCCACAAGCTTAGTTTTAAATCCCTAATGGGTTTTTCTGCACAACCAAGTAGAAGTAAGTTTAAACCCAACTTGAATTCTATTGAGACAGTAAGTGCTTTTAACCAGTAGGCTATAACACGTGATAAGTTCATCAATGTTTTGGTTGCACACTGAACCAACTCACTCGATAGGGTTAGTATTCCTTCTTCAAAGTTCTGATATTTTTTCTTAAGTGGATTAACATAAGTATATTATTTTCAGCTTCAACAAGTTCACTTGAACACACCCCATCAAAAGAATGTTTCACACCTACACTCTAGCGCACATGTATAGTTTTCTGTATATCTACATGCAGAATTTCACACTTCCCTCAGTGACTTCAACCAAGTATACAAGTTAATGAATATTGCTATGGGATTCAAAACTTCCATGTCCTCTTAATATGATTGGAATTCAATACCGAACTGATACTTCGATCAAACGCAAAACACAAATGAAGAAACCAAACAGATTACGTAAGTCAAAACAAAGCCAAACTGCTTAACGAGAACATACAAAAACATAAAAAGTCATTGAAAAAAAATCAGAGTCAAACTCATTTAACTACAATTTCGCCCAAATTCTCAAGCCAACTACCATTTCCACCAGACTGTGATCCATAGAGCATCAATTAACCCCAATTTCACCGACAAACCACAGAATATCGGAAGTGTTAAAGATTAAGCATTTAAGCGACATTGCCCATAGTTTAACCCCAATTCAATGAAACTAATGTACATCTACCACATCCCATCCAATCAAGAAACAAAGAACATAAACGCACATACCGTCCTCGGCATCCTCGTCGTCCTCCTCTTCCTCGTCGCTGTCTACTTCGGCCTCAAGGTCAAAGAACTCAGTGCCGGACCTTCTCTTAGGTTTCTTCCTCCTGCCACCTCCACCACCATACTCATCGTCATCATCCTCCTCTTCGTCGTCCTCCTCAGCAACATCATCAATAAAATCCGATCTCCGCCTCTTCCTGCTAGACCTTCCTCTATCATCATCATCTTCCTCCTCTTCGTCGTCCATCACCTGGTCTTGTTCCTCGTATTCCTCGTCTTCTGCATCGAGCTCATCGTCGTCATCGTCGTCGTCTCTACGACGAGGCATAGCTTCTTTTCCCGGATCAAATTTAGCTCTCTATGAGGGTTTGGTGTTGCGGATGAGCGTACACAAGGGTGGTCTGATTAGGGGCTTTTATAAGGTAAAATTAATTGGAAACTTTTATAACCCAATTAATACGACATCGTTCTCTTCGTTTATGGATGCATAAAGAATTATCTTCTAAATGATGTAATTATTTGATTTAATAAAAGTGCTTATTTTTCAAGGAAAAAAAAAAGTTGAGCAGAACACCTCTCGAATACTTCCAAGCCTGTGAGACACCAGATTATGGCACACGATCTAAGTTGTGTGATGCGTTATTTAAAATTTAAAAATCTTTTAATTTAGCTCTCATTTGTGGTTTTTCTTATATGATACAGCAATCTCACTGTGTGAGGAATGATTCCTAGGATTTTAAAGGTATTCATAAAAAAATAAGTTTTTCTTGAGAAACATTTGAAAATCAAATGCTTATATTATTTTTGAGACAATTTTAAAAATAAGGAGTTTGAATTGTCTTTTTATGCTCTATTTTTTAGTTGCTACATAATGTGTTTATATTTGTGATAGTTTTATATGTGTTTTTTATATTTGAATTGTATTTTTCTATGTGATTTTTTATTTGATTTGGTATTTATGTGTTGTTTTGGTGTTTATAGGTCATAAGCGATTAAAGAGTTGGAAATATGTGATTTGGGAGCAATGAATGCATATTTAGACTTGATTGAAAGTTGCTTAGATGATTGAAGATGTTTTAAATTAAGTTTATCACATGCAAGTGAAGAAGATAAAGTATTTTGTCGAGTGCATGAGGATTCATCGCGAGCACGCGACGCTAGAGAACAAGCTTGCTATCGCGCATGCGATGATACCCTCGCTGCAACAGTCCTCTCACCCAAACCTTACTATCTCATGTGCAAGGATATCGTCGCGCGCACGATAGTATCTGTTTCTGCAAAACGCAAAATGACGTCCGAAATCCAAAAATTCAAGTTTGAGTAAAGTCTTTGCATTATTTTTAAAAAGGAATTATTGTATTTTATAAAGTTTACATCAATTAGGACTTTAGTTTACTATATTTTTCAACTTTTAAGAGGATTAAAGAGGACATTCTCTTTGCAACTTTTAAATTAGAATTCATTCTTTGAACACTTCAAAAGAATTCTTGGGCGTATCTTCCATCTATTTTTTCAGCAAATTATTATTGTGTTTTTGATTTGATTATTTGAGTTTTTTGAAAATTGATTTAGCTTGGAGACTTAGAGAATTGGGAATCAATCTTTTCATTCTAATTGTGTTTTATTTGATTTCAAAGTGAATGATTGTTTGGTCATCAATTATTTAGTTTAAAAATATTAAAATTTGATTATTAGACAAACCATTTGTAATTTTATCCCGAAATTGAATTAAACACTAATTAATTTATTGGTTTGTTTAATTAGTGAATATAGGTGATTGTCATAGAATTATTGTTCATTGTGCGTAATTGATTAAAAAAGTAAATACAAAATTGGGGAAGCGAAGCTAAATACTTATCTCATATAATTGATTTCATTAATATTCTCAGCTTTCAAGCTTTTAATTTAAGTTTTTAGTTTAAATAGTTTCATAATTAATCTCATCATTGGTTTAAAGTGTTTAGATTTATTTTGTGTGTTAATTTTGCAATTAATTAGATTAATTAGGTATTTAAGCCAATTAGTTATTTGAGAGATCGACCTCAAAAGTGTCTTGCTACTTTACAATTAGTTCATACATTTGTGAGTTTTAATTTATCAACATCACTACATTAGATTTTCTTTCTTGTCTTTAGTAAATAATTATAAATTTTATAGTATGGAGTAATTAATTTTCTTAATTATCAATGTTTAATGGATATAAAACTTATCAAGTGAAAAACGATTTGATTTAATAAGAAATTCTCTGAAATCATTTATCGTCAATGGAACTAAACAAATATTTTAGTTTAATGAAGAACGATTTGAACTAATGCTTAAGAAATAAGAAGTTTTTTCTATCATGAAATTTTTTCAGTTTAATAAGTCTCGAGTTTGAGTTTTGGATATACAACTAACTTAAAACTCTTGAGAGAATATTTTTCCGTTTTTCAGAGTCCTAATAAGTATGAGTATGATTAGTCTCATTTTGTTAACATATAAACTTAAAACGTCTGCAATTTAAAAAAAAAAGCATAATTTAATTTACCCAGTCTACTTATAAACTTGGTTTATGCCATACTTTTCATGCTCTTTTTGTCTTCTTCCCTTCTCTTATCATAATATTAACTTATAATCTGACACTTCTGCTTTTTACTCTTATTAGGATTCACACTTGCTTTGGTATTTCAAATGGCCAACTTCAAATTGGGCTCTGTTCAAAGACATAGCTAATAAAATATGTCATATATATTTGTATATTTGGATAAATATGTAATTTTATATCACACTACCAATATAAATATGGGTGCATCTAATCTTTGTGGGTCTCAAAAATCACCATTTCACATGGTATCAAAGCTTTCTATTTCTTAGTTTTTAATGTTAACAATATTAAAAATCATATATCTATTGTATTGGATTTCACCAACATTCTCATATGGCAAACGTTTTTTACTAATATCCTTTGTTGCTATCAAATTTCTGATCATATCCTGTTGTCCCTTTGAAACTATTTTATGACGGTAATACAATTCAAATCAATCCAACATTGTCACATTCGCGAGTTAGATTCTGACCGTATACGTGTACTGCGGTTATTTATACTGCAGTATAGAGACGTACGATCGGATTCTAAATACGGATAAATATATAAAAATTTAATTATATTAATATGATAAAATGAATAGAAATTTTATCAAATAAAACAATGCAATTTCGTGTTATGCACGCAAATCGAGACGACGGCCCGGGCCGAAATTTGAATTTTTTGCTCGGCAGTGAAGTTATAATTTAAGCATACCAAAATATGAAAAATATTATTTTAAGGTCGTAAGTGGAGTTATAAGGTGAAATTTTAAGGTTAAGGGTTTGAATTGTGAAAATAGAATTTTTAGTACAAGTTTACAGTCTGATATTTCAAATCATGAGCTAGAGAAATGCGATCACAATCATAATGGAGTCGATGTAATCAAAATTTAATTTTAAGATTTTTAAAACCAATAAATTAGAAATCGAACAGCGGATGAATTTTCACGAGTCAAATTAAGAAAAATTATTAACCCGTAAAAATTTGATTTTTGCACCAGTGGTTATTTTGCAAAATAGAAGAAACCGTTTCGAAGAGAAAACTTTATAATTTTTGAAATATTTAATTTGATGAAATTAAGTTGTTTAGAGGTTGAATTTTGGATAATTAAAATTTAATTATGAATATAAATGAAGAAAAATTGTGATTGGTTGGAAATTTTTTAAGTTAAAATTAATTGAAATGTGATTGGGTCATGTGTCAATATTATGAGATAATTAATTGTGCTATTGGCCAATGAGGAGATGAATTAAGAAATTAATTAAGTTAATTGAGAATCAATAGGATAAAAATCTACAAAATATCAAAATTCATTTCTTCTTCTTCTTCTTGTGTGGCCGTCAACCATAGGAGCTTAATAAATCTTTTTCTTCACTTTAAGTTCACAAGATTACCAATAATCAAGTATTTGGAGCAAGAAAAATTAATTAGTGGGTGAAGAAAATAAAGGAAATTTGGAAAAAAATTATTTCTTCGGCCAAAAATTTCAAGAAAAATTGGAGGTAAGTTTTTATTCACTTTTCCTTCAAATTTATATGGATTTATGTTGGATTTTATGGTTGTTTAAATTTGAAATTGAAGTTGTGGTGTGTTGTTGGTTGAAATTGTTTGATGGAAAAATTAGGGTTCATGACAAAAATCTTAAAAAAATTAGAGAAAAATAGGAAATGAAGAGAATAAGGCTTGATGATGATGGATTGAGTGAAGAATTGATGAAAATAAATTTTAGGAATTTTTGTGAAATTTTTAGAGAATTTCCTTAATTATGGTTAAATTTTGAAAAAATTATTTTGGAGGAATTTTACCTTAAATTGAAGATAATGGAGTTAATTGGAGTGTATGGAAGTAGAAAATAAATTTTGGGATGTAAGAAAAATTTAATAGGATTTTTGGGGAATTTTTAGATTTTTAGTCTAATTATGAAAAAATTTATTGGGAGTTGTGGAATATTATTTTGGTGAAATTGATGATGGAAAATGAAATAAAATGAGTTAGAGTGATGATAAGAATTTATTTGGAACTTTTAGAGTATTTATTGAATTAATGAAAATTCTTGAATTGAAAATGGATACTAGAAGAATAAAAGAAATAAATAGAGAAAAATAGTTTTGGAGAAAGAAAAATAAAGAAAATAAATTATTATAAAAAAAATTAATATTTAAATTTTTGGTTGCACCGAAAAGCGTGATAACAACCAAAATCGGAATTTATGCATTAAACATGCATAATAAGAAAATTTTAAATTTAGGATATTGATATTTGTGAGAGCAAAAAATTTAAATTTTGCTAGATTTTATGTCGTAAAGGGTTAAATAGCTAATCGAAAATTTTTTATCTCTAAACGCGACGTTGGACCAGACGTCAACTCGAAATAAAGGAAAAGAATCGGCTGATACCAACAGAGCGTAAAGAGGTTAATGCAACTACTTTTATAATATTAGTCATATAAATACATTTTATGTAAAAATTGAAATTTTTGCAATTATTGTATTGAAAATATATTTTTGTATTCCAAAAAATTTAAATGTTAAAATTCTATTTGATGATAATTATTTTAATATGGAAAGAATATTTATAAATTTTATGAAAAATGAAGTAAATTATGAATATGATAATTTTTCTCACATGTTAGCCTAGATGTGAACTAGGGTATTGTTGGCATGCCAATAGGGTAGAAATTATGCTCATGTACATTTTCGTGGATCAATAAAATATTGTGATTTTTTACATTTCTGTGAACTGAGTCATATTACATTTGGATCATGTGCATTTCTGTAGATCCTAAATTGAGATATAATGTGATACCCTTTTAATTCCCTAAAAGCAAGTCTAGAATGTCATAATATGTGGGTATATGAAAAAACTATTATTGTATTTATAAAAAGAAGATTCAAAATTTGAATTGATTATATATTAAGAGCATGTTTTATTTTAATGATTATTATTATAAAATATTTTGCACCACTGAGTTATATACTCAACGTGGAAATTTGTTTTCTCTCGCGAAGGTTACCAGATTAGCAGAGAGCGTTCAGACTGGTAAATAGAGACGCTGATTGGAGACTCGCATTATGGAACACAGCAGTAGCAATGGTAGCCACCCAGAGCGGGTTGATTTTTTTATTATATTTTGATATGTATATATACAAATTTTTAAATTTTATTACAGCATGTATATAAATAAAATAAAGGGATGTGTATGTATAATATTTTAATATATATTTTAAATTTCTTATATTAAATATGTTTAAAATTAAAGAAATATTTTTGAAGAATTTTATTTTCTATAGCACCTCTTATCCATCCGATATACAGATTGATGTACGGAAGGGTAAAAAGTGTTACAAACATACACCATATGATTACAAATTGATTGTGTTATAGTTTCTTGGCTTCATGCTACTATTTCTCTAGGTGTTCTATAACAAGTTTTACAACTAGGGAAATAGCTTACAACGAGACAAACTTAACAAGAAATTGAAAAGTTGTTCCATGATCATGTTAATGCTAAATATATGCAATTGAAGATGACATTTAATTAGAGTTCTAAGGGACACGTTCCATGGCTGAATATCTTTAGTTCAACAAATCTATAATTGATTATCTTCATTCCATTAGACGACCAGATGATGATGATGATATGATCTTGCAAATTCTATCAGATTTACCAAATGAATACTTAGATGTTGTGACTGTTATGGCAGAAAGAAAACCTTTACCAACCTTTTTGGAATTATGTTCATTCTTTACCAACCAATTTCTCAGCTAAACTTGCAATATCCTTCAAGTTTGTAAAATCACTACTAGAGCACATGTAAATAATATAAATTTCAAGTTGATTGTTAAATGTCATCAAGTCAACTTGAGAAAAATCATATGGATAAAATTGAGCAAAACATATGAACTTTTATAAGAAAAGGGAGAGATTGAAAGGAAGAAGTAAATCGTATCTATTTGTAACACTCCATATTTTTAATTTTGTAAAATTAAGATTTTTTTAATTTATTTGGTAACTTAATAATTTTATTTGAGTAAAATTTTATTAAAAATTTGAGATTTATAAAAAAAGTACAAAATCGCCCCTGATTATATATATAGAGAAAGAGATTTCAAAGATTAAAGTGATAAAAATTTATTTTCTCTTTTATTCTCTCTACACAATCACCATATTCGTTCATAAACCAAACGATATCCGATCTTCGCCAAATTTGAATTAGAAGTAGTTCTCTACGTCCTTATCACTCTGACGATATCTGATTTTTCAAAAAATGGCCAGATTTTCGGGATCAGAGCAGTGAAAGTAAGATTTCGGACTGCCCTTCTATTTTGCATATTTTCTGGCTTTTTTTCTCAAATCTGACACCGAAAATGGACTCAAGACATCGAAAAATCTTGGTTTGTATAATTTGAGTTCCGGGAATCGAAGTTTGATGGCTAATCGGAGCCGAAAAGTTTTCGTCGGAGCCACACGAATTTCTATAAATCTACACGTTTTCAGCCATTTTCAAGCCACAAAACTTATATATTTTGACTCATCACACCTTAAGCTTTCTTTTGGTACTATCCGATCGTCGATCCGCCGCCGTAAAAAATTTTCAAGTGACCAGAGTCTGACGACCACTAATCGGGTATTTTGAATATAATTTTTGGCTCGTTAAACTGAGTCATCTGGTACAAACCACACCTTCTAGTTATTTTTAGATAATGAGATATGAATTTATTGGTGAATTTTAGATATAATTTTTGTTATTAAAGTGATTAATTAATTTAGTTGAATTGCATGATTAATTGCATAATTATTGGAGATTATTTGGTGAATAATTGGATTTTATATTATTAAATGGAGGTAATTATTAGTTAAGTTAGAATATTAATATCTTAGGTAATTAAATTAATAATCAATGATTATTAATTATGGAGTTAATTGGAGTGTTTAGAAGTGAAAAATAACTTTTGGAATGAAAAGAATATTTAATAGAATTTTTGGTGAAATTTTAGATTATTAGCCTAATTATGGAAAAATTTATAGGGAGTTATTAAATATTATTTTGGTGAAATTGATGATGGAGAATGAAAGAAAATGAGTTAAAATGATTAGAGAAATTTATTTGAAATTTTTAGAGTATTTATTTAATTAATGAGAATTTTTAAGTTAGAAATGGAATTAAAGGAAAATAAATTGAGAAAAATAGTTTTAGAGGAAAAATAAAGAAAATAAAATATTATAAAAGAAAATGATATTTGAAATTTTTGATCGCATAGGAAAGCATGTTGACAACCAAAACCGTGATTTATGTGTTAAACACACATAATGAAAAAAATTTAAATATAGAATATCGATATACGTGAGAGCGGAAAATTATCGAAAAATTTAAATTTTGTTAGATTTTATATCATGTGAGCTTCAATAGTTAATTTTATATATCTTTTGGTGTGATGTCGGGGCAGACGCCATCTCTAGATAAAGGAAAAGAGCCGATAGACATCGACAAAACATAAAGAAGTTAGTGTAATTGTTCTTATAATATTAACTATATATATATATATATATAAGTAATTAAAGAAAATCGAAAAAATATGAAGTAATAAAGAAATTTTTATATTAAAATGATTTATGATATTTATTTTGGTATGAAAATAATATTATTGATTTTATGGAAAATGATTGAGAAATTAGCAATAAAGTATTTTTGTGGAATTTATTTTTATGTTTTGAAATGCAAAAAAATGAATTGAATTATGAATATAAAAAAATCTGCTCACATGTTAGCCTAAACGTGAACTAGGATATTGTTGGCATGCCAATAAGGTAGAAATTATGGTCATGTACATTTCTGTAGACCGATAAAATATTGTGATTCTGTGCATTTCTGTGAATCACCTGATACATTTTTCAGTTCTATGCATTTCTATGCACTGAATAATATTACATTTGGATTTTGTGCATTTTTGTGGGTCATGAATTGATATGTGATATGATACCCTTTTGATTCCCTAAGAGCAAGTCTATAATATTATAATATGTAAGTATATGAAAAAATATATTATTAAGAAATCAGATATATTATGTATCATGAATTCAAATGGATAAATGAAAATAATATTATATTATTACTTTGAAAAAAATGAATTTAAATTTTGAATTGATTTCATTTTAAATTTATGTTTTATTTTAATGACTGTTATTATAAGGTTTTTGTACCACTGAGTTATATACTTAACTTAGAAGTTTGTTTTCTCTCGCGTAGGTTACAAGTGTAGCTGACAACATCTGGATTTGTAGATAAGAGACGTTGATTGGTGGATTCTAATGATGAAGTTTAGCAGTAGCAGCGATAGCCACCCCGAGCAGTTTGGTCTTTTTATTATATTTTGATATATATACAAGCTTTTAAAATTTTATTATGGCATGTATATACGCATACAAAAAAATGGGTTGTAATTAGAATATATATGCATAATATTTTATTTTATATATTTTAAATTTCTTATATTATATATGTATACAATTAAAGAAATATTTTTGAAAATATTTCTATTTTCTGTATCACCTCTTATCTGTCCGGTACACGGATAAGTGTACGGAATGATAAGGGGCGTTACACTATTATTTTAGACAAATAAGAAAATTGCAAGTTAAGTCATTCTCCATTCTATTAAAGATTTATAGATGTTTCATTACTATTTCTGTATATATTTATAATCCTTAAATATGCTTATTCTTTGGATATATATTAAGTATTATTAAATAAAGTATTTTTTTGAAAGAAAGTATTTATATTTTAGTTAAACACTCAGTAGCATATATTTATTTAGTCTTTAAGCTTATATATTTTTCAATTAACTGGTTAGAATTCATATAAATCTTTCTTTAGTATCACTTAATTTAATAAAATATGCTAAAATTTAGCTATGCCAAATAGGTTGATGGACAGAGACAAAGGTCAACTTTAATTATATGACTGCTCGTTTTGGATGAACTCTTCCAGACGTGTGCTCCACCACTAATTGGAACCTAATTGCCTTGGAGTTGTTTCTTGAGCTGATATTGTAGCTTTATCTGACCATGATGTTGTTGCATTGGTACTTGATTAATATTCATTTATATATATATATATATATATATATATTCATTAATTATTAATTTGCTTACTCAAATCAAATAAAAAAAAAATTCCTGTTTACACGTACATATGTTTGATGCTACTGTGAATTAATAAATGATGCTTTAAGTTTAGAATGATGGGCCATTTTATGAGGTCCCAACTGGACGAAATGATGTCGGATTTCAAAGGTTTCCAACGTTGAAAATTTGCCAGATGTAATTGAGCTTCTTAAGTTCAACTGTTCAAGTTCCAAGAGAAATACCTCTTTGATCAAGACCTTGTCCTTCTAAGTGGTGCGTGGTATTTTCTTCAAATTTCCATTAATTAGTATTTTTTAAAATTAGAGCAGTTCTTAATATTAGAAATTTATTCATGTAATTAATATCTAAAATTTTTTCAGGTGGACATACAATTGGGACGACTGCGTGTTTTTTCATGCCAGAGAGATTATACAACTTTTGCAGCCATGGTGATCCTGGTCCAACAATCAATTCCCAATTTCTGCCACAACTTAAAGCTCAATGCCCCATCAATGGAGATGTGAATGTTCGATTACCACTCGACTGGTCATCTGAATCAAAATTCGACGATCATATCCTGAAAAATATCAGAAATGGGTTTGTTGTTATAGCATCTAATGCCAGACTTTATGATGATAAACACCAACAAGATACTCGACTCTTACATTGGCTTAACAAAAGTCTAAAAATAGGCAGTCTTTTAAAACTGATTTTGCTAAATCAATGGTGAAATTGGAAAATGTCGAGGTTAAAAACAGTTTCAGAATGAGAGATTAGAGGAGTTTGCAATGCTGTCAATTAATTAGTTTCACTAATCTTATTTTGTTGATATGATTAATTTGTATTAATGCTATAACTAGGAATGAATAATTTGATCCTTTAATTATACATTTTTTATCTGTTGAGTTCTTAAATTTTTATTATTTATATTAAACCCCCTAACTTTTATTTTATTTAAAATAAAACCTTCCATCTTTCACCTTTACTAAAAGTAGTTATGAGAGGAAATTGTACAAATTCAGTAAAATTATATTCAAAATGGGGATAATACCAAAGAAAAAATGAAAGTAATTGAAAAAAATACCGTAAATATTTGAAAGTGTTGAAAAATATAGAATATTTTTTGTATTAGTTATTTAATATATATATATATATATTAATATTTTAATAATTATTATATTAATGGTTACTATTTATTTTATTCATTAAATAAAAAATCTAATAATTTTAATTAATCCTATAATAATTATGAATATTTAATATTAAAATTGTAATTGTTAAAAAGCTCTCTTTATATATATATTTGTTAAATTGTAGTGGGTATTTTCTTTTATTAATTAGGATCCTTGTATTTTCTTTTATTCATTAGGGTACGTTTGCCATTAAAAACTAAGAAAATAACACCTTGCACTCGCAGCCATCAGATCGCCGCCATCATCATCGTCTCCGCCACGTTCTTCCTCACGCGCCTCTTCGACCGGTCATTTTCCAACTGCGCTCCACACTCCTCTTTCAACCACGACTTAACATCACACTCGCAGAGCCTTGTCCATGCAACCTAGGGCGGATCTCTGCTGTGGGCCCAAATAGGCTACGGCACTCACCTCGTTATTAAGATATACGTCTATGAAGAAAACGAGATTGACGGATTGAAAGAGCTGCTTCGCGGCAGAGATGGAAAAATCTCCGCCGATGCTTGCGTTAAAGGCCAGTGGGGCACTCAGGTCATTCAGTTGCGGATCATTGTTATTGGATGCTAATTGTAGATTAATACATTTAGCAATATGGCTGTTTTACTTTTACATTATAATCACAGGTTAAGATACACAAGTTGCTTCTTAATTCAAGATTCAGAGCAAGAAAGAAAGAAGAAGCTGATTTGTTCTTCGTTCCAGCATATGTTAAATGTGTTCGAATGATGGGAGGTCTTAATGATAAAGAAATTAACCAGACTTACGTCAAGGTATAAAGATCTGCCACTTCTTTTCTCTTCAATTTTTCATAATTTTAGTGACTTTTTTTTTCTATTTTTTATCTTATTTATTCATTAAATGTTTTTTTTTGTTTGAAAATTTCATTAAATGTTTGTTAGTTTCAGGTCTTAAGGCAAATGCCGTATTTTAGGCGATCTGGGGGCCGTGACCACGTTTTTGTGTTCCCCAGGTATGAAATATCTTGGTGTTGGTATTCTATGAGTGGATGCATTGCAGTAGATTTATATGGGATCAGTAATCTGTAGCATTAGTTGAAACTTATAAAAATATGCATAGTGAATGGAGATGTGAAGTACAATTGCAGCCTCAGATTCAAGATAAATGCAAATTATTGCACCTTTCTGTATTTTGACATAAATGACTTGGATAAGATTCAATTTCTGGATCCAAGTGGTATGATCCCGGATTGAAAGCAGTTTTTACCCTATTTTGTTTCTTCATGATTGAAGGAAAACCCAATTGATATGATCCCGGATTGAAAGCAGTTATTACCCTATTTGGTTTCTTCATGATTGACGGAAAACAATTCTTTAATTTTTTTCTTTTGGCATCTTGATGAGATTAGAAGTTTTGATTTTTACTGGTATAGTGTAATCGTGATAAATGTCCTTTCTTTGTTAGATTCTTGGATTCTACCTTCTTTTTCTTTTTCTTTTTCTTCTTCCGCTAGTTCTATATGTAACGATAAACATGGATTTTGCATATGGAAAAGATTTAAGTTAAGCCTGTTCAGAAGTTAAATTATCCAAACTGCCAGTACCCTTTAAACTTTTCCTTTTCTCATTATATTAGCAGAAGAAGATAAAAAGAAGAAAACACTTACTCAAGTCTCAAATGTAGAGAAAACCTCTGTAAGATAACTACGTCAAACAAAATATTTGGAGGTGTGGGGTTTCTGTCATTTATTGTTCCGATGGTCAAATGCAGTGCTTAGACATTGGTAATTGTAAACTTTTGCTGGCAATTTTTGTTTCATATGTATAATTCTACATAAATTTCATGAGTTTATCTTGTCACTGATGCATGCGTAAGTTTTCGCTGGATTGCAGTGGTGCTGGTGTTCACTTATTTAGATCTTGGTCAACATACATAAATCGTTCCATTATTCTTACTCCTGATGTACTGTTCATACTTCTGAACCTGCTTATCTATGGAATTTGGGAATCAAATCAACATTTGGTATTAGTTGAGGCATCAGGAACTCAGGGTTTATTTTTAAAAAGTAGACTTTGCTTTCAAATGAAAAAATCATTTGTAATGTTCTCTTGGTTTTTTTGGTAGTTTTATGATTCTCTTATGTTCCATTTTTGGGTTCCGATTTCTCTCTCTCTGTCTTTCTCTGTCTGATATGCATGCAGGGCAAATTTTTTATTTTTATGTTGCATTGTGAATGCTGGAACCGGATATCTTTTAGTACCTTTCCATATTTTTTAGTCTTTCAAAAATATCCAGGACTGGTTAAGCCCATAACTGGTTCTGTCCATTCCAGTTTGATTAAATAATATATTTATTTTTTAAATTCTTCCTTAAATACTATTAATGTATTAATTTAAATTTTTTATTATGTTGGATGATGACTTTAAACTGATTGGACTGGTTTTACCAATCACCTTATCAGTTTATTAATCGGTTTCAGTTTTAAAAACACCGATATATTTATTCTACATGTAATCTTTACATGAGTTAAATGTTTGACTCAAAGAATGAGGCTTTGTGGTTAGTGTAGGGGGATCGAACTGATAAGAAAGACACAAGTGCTTTCAATACATGGAAAGATATCATAATTCCTGGCAATGTTGAGGATGGGATGACCAGAAGAGGAGGTTCTGTGGTTCAACCATTGCCATTATCAAAGAGGAAATACTCGGCAAATTATTTAGGCCGTGTGCAGGGAAAAATCAGTCGACTTAAGTTAATAGAGCTTGCAAAGCAATATCCAGGTAAGGCATGTTCTCTTTTGTTAGTCACTTCTTGATCATCTCCATGTGCAGAAATTATAGTTGACTTAGTTGAGTATGGTTATAAACTGCACATTCCTTGATACAATTAAGTTTCACTTTCCATTCATTAAATGGATAACGATGCTTGCACGTCAAAAAGTCTAAATCCACCTGCCTACTTGGAGTTAAAATCAGGTTTTCAGCCATAATTATGATGGTTTTCTTCAAATCTTCGATTTCAAATTTTGAAGAACATATATAAATTTCAGTATGTTGCTTCATTGCATGCATTGTCAGTTACATGAATTTGTCATTGAACTTTAAAGACCAAATATATGCTCTTATGTTCCTTAAAACATGCATCTTAGGCAACATTGCTCCTAGATGTTCGTGTGTAGTTAGGCTGAACTGTTATATACATGCAAACTTACAATTATGATTATTGCTAATGCTTATGCTTGTTTGTTAAGTGATATGACATATGCATCTTCACATTGTGAACAGTTGGAATCTGCCGAATTGAAGTTTAGTGGCCCTGACAAACTTAGAAAGATGGAATATTTTCAACACTTGAGGAATGCCAAATTCTGCCTTGCTCCACGTGGAGAGTCTTCTTGGACACTTCGATTTTAGGAGTCGTTTTTTGTGGTCTCTCTCTCATATCCATGCATGCAAACACACATGGTGATGAAGGCTAGTTGAGATAATGTTATATTTTTGTTAAACAGGAGTGTGTCCCAGTTATATTGTCAGATGAAGCAGAGTTGCCTTTCCAAAATGTGATTGACTACACCCACGTTTCAATCAAGTGGCCATCTACTCAAATAGGCCTAGAATCAATACCAGGTCCAATACAGCAAATTTATGCATCAATAAGGTAGTGAATTGGGTAATAAAATTGACCTTCTGGTTTGTGTTTCAGATGAAGATATAGAAAGAATGATAGCGAGTGGGAGACAAGTAAGGTGTCTATGGGTATATGCCCCTGAATCTGAGCAGTGTTCTGCAATGCAAGGAATAATATGGGAACTTCAGCGAAAAGTGAGGCAATTTCACCAATCAGCAGAGACATTCTGGCTACACAACAGAACCAGCGTGAACCGAAACTTGGATGAATTCTCAAGTTGGAATCCTCCCATGCCTTTGCCATGATTGCTATTAGAGTTATACATTCTCATGTGTATATCTGGGTACTTTACATTCGCCAATTCTTTTAATTTGGCTGTCAGCTTTCTATATTTTTGTCAGTGCCACTAATTCACATGTTGTAGAACATTTTATTCTTAATTTTTTTAGGGAATTCACTTTATAATTGCCATGTGTTGGCTCCATACGGTAGAATGAAACTGTTAATGATCATACAGGCGAATTGTAATATGACGAATTACACATTTACAGATTCATTCTCGCGAACCTTTTTTTTTTTATGACAATTATGTACGAAACTTTTAACGTTCATACAGGCAAGTTTTTTATCAATATAAGTAGGACCCCTTTTCCACATCATCTCCTTTAACCTACTGCCCATATTAACAGTCAAAGTAGAAGAAGAAGATGTAAGTCTTGGCTTTGCTACAACTCTTGAGGCCGGAACTAGCTTGTCATTCTGAATGGTTTTAGTCATTTCAATTAAAAAAAATCAATATACAAGAGGGTGGGCATGAGTTTAATTTAACTAGAAGTTTGTTTTTAACTAGAAGTTTGAGTTTGAACAGTTTGTAGCTATTTTAAAATTTTTAAGATAGTGTTTTGTTGCTTTTTGGAATTTCATCTGATATACATTTTATTAGTCAGATTAATTCTGATTCTGGATTAAAAATAAATAAAAAAAGATCAATTATATAGACTATATAGGAATTCAAAAAAAGAAAAAGAGAGACACATCGCGTGTGGGGCCAGAATCGTATATTTTTTTATTAAAAAGGAGAAATCCAAATTGAGTTCAGCAATTGCACCCCGTCACAAAAAGATCAAACACTGAGGCCCGCTGTGAACCAAAAAGAAAAATATTTCCTGTCCCCCCACCTGCTGGTGAGAGCGCAGATACTGCGTTTCATCTGCTACCTGTTGTGTTAAAGTGTGGAGGAGATAGGAACTACCTTATTCACTAGCTGTAGCTTTTCATGGAGATATCAGCACCAACAAATAGTTCTTTACAGTCATTTGATTGTCCATTCTTCACAAGAGAATGGAATATGCAGAGCTAAAGCAAGTGCAGGGCTAAGAGAAAGCGACCTTCTTGAGGGAGAAAGCGAGAAATTTTATGGCTTTCTAAAACAAAACGTCAGTTTTGATTTCTGGGATTTCTTGGAATTGGCAGTTGTCAAACAAGGCCTTTTAGAAGGGTGGATTCCTGGTTTATCTGAACCAGATGAACAAGGTTGAGCTGCATTTCTTAATTATGCAAAATATGCTCAGAGTGGCTGGAGGACATACTGCAGGCCAGATGACAAATCTGGCGGTCATGGTGTCGGATGGAGTCCTATTATCCCTTATGTTTTCTCAGTTCCTGAAGATTGGGAAGAAGTAATAATCATCTCTCTGTAACCAAATATTCTATTAAATCTTTGAACTTAATCAAGCTGTTGTTTGTTTCCATCCAAAGCAGTCAATGGTTCAATCAGATATAATTTTTTTGAACTTCCCAACTGGCTTGTTGTCATTGCAACAGGTTCCAGTATCCATTGCTGATCTTGGTGGCACAGAGATTGATTTGAGATTTGCCAGCTCCAAGGAAGGACGCTTGTTCATTATTGTTGCTCCTGTTCTAAGATTTGCAGTCAGTGAGTTCCATTTCTTTGATCGTTGTTATGAGATTCTTCTATTAGATTTCCTTGGCTGCTTGAACAGTTCCAACACTCGAGTCTCTCTTGTCCCTCTTGTTCTTTCAACAAAAGACTGAATAATGTACGTTCGCTTATATTCCACAGATCTTGGTAGCAATGATACAATTGAACGTAGTGGACCTCCAGAGAAAGTGATAAATGCATTTGGACCAGAAGTTATTGGAGAGAATGTAGAAGGGAAAGTTCCAAGTATCAATGTAGCTGAACATTCTGGAAGAACGTATTATGAGTATGAGCTAGAGCCACCTCATGCAGTGATCGCTGCAACAGCTGCTGGAAATCGCCTCTACTTGTCCATTGTAATTAGGAGTATACATGATCCTGTCTAATTCGAAATTAGAAAATTTCCGGCATTATTTTGGATAGTCGAAGATATATAAATTCAAGTCTTATATTGTATTGAAAAGAATAAATTTTCATATGGTATTGTTTTGAAAATTCGGAATAATTTAATATAATTCTTTCGGTATTAAAAATACAATACAATATAATTCAAAACTCGGGTATTTTGAACTAAAAAATATACCTAAAATCTAAATACAATAGACTGAGTTGATACTTAATAGTATGTATGTTTGTTATTATTTAATTAATTATATATATATATTGAGTATAAATTAATTATAAAATATATAAATATATAAATTTTATTTATTAATATAATTTAGATTAGTACATAAGTTTAATATAATACAATTATTTTGATAAAAAAATCATATAATATATATAGTAAGGTATGCATATAATAATATTTAAAATTTAAATTATTAGGTATATAAACTCAATTTTTTATATCATTATCATAAAATTTTTAGCATATAAAATTATTTTTAATATATAAAATTTTCAATTATTTGAATTTATTACTATTATAAATGTCATATAAATTTTGTTAAATAATTAATAAATTTAATTATAATTTAATTTTATGGATTAAATTATATATAATTATAAGTTTAAGTTCTATTATATTTGTATAATAAAACTATAAAGTTATAAATAATGTTATATATAAATTATTTCATTTTTATCAATTATTATATATAGTAAATTTATAAACATTTAAATATCAGTTCTTTTAGTACAATTCGGTTCTAGAACAGTTTGAGATAATTTAATATAGTTCTCGATCTAGATATCATTAAAAAATCTAGATTTATCAAAATTAAAGTTAACAGTACAATACATTTCAGTTTTATTTTATTTATTTTTTTATCCATTTCAGGAATATTCAGAATCCGTATACAACCTAAGATGTAAATATGTAACTAGGAATGGTATGTTTGAATTACTTCGCATTTATTTCTTGTTGTTAACCATGAACCATAAGCTATATCAACATATATGATAAACTAACTATACTTTCTACATGTAGGTCTTCAGTGGAAGAGGCACTGCAAGGATTTGAAAATAATTGCTGAATCATTCCGAGTTGTCTAATAAGGTTCCTTTCTGAATTGAGATGGACAAAGTAGCAAGCATTCTTTTTTCCCCCCCTTTTTGCTCGATGTAATATTCAGCAAATACAATGAATATATATCATTATCATAAAATTTTTAGCATATAAAATTATTTTTAATATATAAAATTTTCAATTATTTGAATTTATTACTATTATAAATGTCATATAAATTTTGTTAAATAATTAATAAATTTAATTATAATTTAATTTTATGGATTAAATTATATATAATTATAAGTTTAAGTTCTATTATATTTGTATAATAAAACTATAAAGTTATAAATAATGTTATATATAAATTATTTCATTTTTATCAATTATTATATATAGTAAATTTATAAACATTTAAATATCAGTTCTTTTAGTACAATTCGGTTCTAGAACAGTTTGAGATAATTTAATATAGTTCTCGATCTAGATATCATTAAAAAATCTAGATTTATCAAAATTAAAGTTAACAGTACAATACATTTCAGTTTTATTTTATTTATTTTTTTATCCATTTCAGGAATATTCAGAATCCGTATACAACCTAAGATGTAAATATGTAACTAGGAATGGTATGTTTGAATTACTTCGCATTTATTTCTTGTTGTTAACCATGAACCATAAGCTATATCAACATATATGATAAACTAACTATACTTTCTACATGTAGGTCTTCAGTGGAAGAGGCACTGCAAGGATTTGAAAATAATTGCTGAATCATTCCGAGTTGTCTAATAAGGTTCCTTTCTGAATTGAGATGGACAAAGTAGCAAGCATTCTTTTTTCCCCCCCTTTTTGCTCGATGTAATATTCAGCAAATACAATGAATATATAGGAGAATGCGCTTAGAACAAAATTACTTTTCTTATACTGTCTCTTCTAGAAGAAAATTTCATCAAATGGCCCATAGAGATTAAAAAAAATTGTAGTTTAGTACAATCAAGTTATATGTAAAATATATTTCACCATTACATCTTGAACTCATAGCCAATTGCCAAACAGTTGACCCTCCCTCGAGCCAAAAATATGGAAGCCTTATGAAAGAGGAGGCCTTTTAGCCACTCACTGATTGTTAATTACGGTTCAGAGTGATGGTTTCTACATTTGATTGAAAAGCAGAACATTTGAATCCCCTATATGCCCCTCACTTTCTGTTGGTCATCCTTTTGTATCACAATAGCATATAGTAACAAGGATCGAGGAGAGGCATAACCCTGTTATAGCCCCAATCCAAGCACTAGAATTCTCAATTCCCTTGTCGTTCAGAGAGAAGCAGAGCAGAGCAGGTGAAACTCTCCTCTTTCTTCTGTTGATAAAACTTTTGCACCATTTGTTGGATGTATTGACAAGAAGTGATGGTGCAACATTACTGCAGCCTTTCCCTAGATGCCAAATCGCAGTCTTTACCAGTATTCTTCAGTTCTAAAATTCAGTTCAGAGTGCTTTCACTAAAACAATGGCTACTGCTCAACTTCACGATGACAGTTTCCTCAGTACATTTGTGAAAACTATTACTCTGCGTTGATAAGCATAAATGAGCTGCGTCCAGGAGTCTTTGAGAACTCTTTGTTCACCATAAACATCCTCATTCTTTCAGCCTTCTCCCAACTATCAGAAGCAGCAAATATATTTGACAGCACAACATGGTGTGAATCATTGCCAGAATGAATATTGCAATGTTGTTTGCTAATCTCCTCCATCAGGTGATTTACCATATCCATATCTAAATGAACTCGGCAAGCTCCAAGTAACGCACCCCAAACTGCATGATTTGGTGTCATTGGCATTCTCTTGATCAGATCATAAGCATCTTTTAATCTTCCTGCACGCCCAAGAAGATCAACCACACAGCCATAATGCTTGATGCTTGCTGCTAAACCACACTTCTCCATCTTGAAGAAAATCTCTAAACCTTCATCTACAAATCCCCCATGTGCACAAGCTGAGAGAACAGATAAAAATGTTATTTCATCAGGTTTCTCAGTTGACTCTTCCATCCTCCTAAAAAAATAGAGAGCTTCTTTGCATTGTCCATGAATGGCAAAACCGGATATCATAGAATTCCAACAAGCATTGTTCTTACAGGTCATCCCATCAAAGATTGATCTTGCAGTAGGTAAATCCCCACACTTTGCATACATGTCAACTAAGGCATTCATAACGAATTGATTAAGCTTTATCCCTCTACTAAATACAATTTGGTGAACGTCTTTACCAACATCTAGTAGACCCAGTTGAGCACAAGCAGATAAAACGCCCACGGCTGTTATTTCATCAGGTTCAAATCCATCCGCTTGCATGTTTCCAAATGCTTCCAGGGCTTCCTCACAAAATCCATTTTTTGCAAACCCGCAAATCAAAGAATTCCAATTCACTAGGTTTCTAACTGGAATTCGATCAAATATGGCCCTGGCCTCCCTGACATCCCCTATCCTGCAATACCCAGAAATCATTGATGACCATGCGAAGAAATTTCTCTCAGGCATATTCTCAAAAATTGCCCTCGCATCTGTTATCCGTCCTTTGTTTGCATACCCATCAACCATTACAGTCCATGTTACCACATTCTTCAACTCAGGTGGTACCTGGTCGAACATACACCTTGCAGTAATCAAATCTCCAGCCCTTGCGAACCCGTCAATCATCTCAATCCAAGTCACCGCATTTCTTGTCGGCACTTTATCGAATAAGATTGAAGCAGATTTCAAGTCTCCATTGACAATGCATCCGCCAATCATGGCATTCCATGTCACAACATTTCTTTCAGGCATAAAATCGAACACTTTACGAGAATCGAATATAGCCCGACATTTTGCATACATGTCGACCAACGAAGTCCCAATAATTACATCAACATCCACCCCGTTCTTGATTGCCTCACCATGCAAAGACATCCCGTGTTTTACCATAGAGGCAGAAGCACAGGCCTTGAGAATTAAAGGAACTAAGCGCAATCTGTAAACTCCTTTGGAGCAAATTTGCTTATATATAAGAAAGGCCTCTGTTGGTGATCCTTGAGAGATATGTTTCCTTATGAGACAAGACCAACTGGATTCATTTGAGTTTGTATTAGCAGTGCACAAGAGAGATTTCTGTTTGAGAAAAAATTGATGGGGGTTGCTGAGCTTGTGTTGGCTTTGATGGTTGGTGTTTTGGTCAAGTCTCATACTCTTGGCACGGGAGGAAACTTGAGCTGTTTCCATTAGAAAAGGGAGAGAATATAATAGAGAGCAAATTTCCCACTTTTTCCCGTTGACAACGATAATAACGGTCATCTCAAATTCTTTGAGAAGAGTAGACACGAGAGTATAAGACTCTCGTATCAAGTTAGATTATAATATAATTTCAGATTATTTAGTTTTAATTAATAATACAGTAACCGAAAATTCAATTAAAATTGTTTAGTAAAATTAATTCAAAAAATATAAAGTGATATGTTTATATTATTTAAAAATATTATATTAAATTTATTTAAATATATAATAGTTAAAAATTATATAAAATATATACATGTTAAATAATATAAAAATTATGTAAAATAATATAATATTCTATTATTATTATTATATATGTATATATTAATAATTTAATAATTATATTATTATTATTATAAAATAATAAAAAATGATAAAAAAGAAAAAAAAATTTAAATCTATTAGCTTATAAAAAAATTAATTCTACTAACTCTTTATTTTAGAAATTATAATCTAGCTTTTTTTCAAATAAATTACTTTACCAAATATAAATTATTAGTCAAATTATATTATTTTTATAGAATGATGTTAACAATGCTTAATTGTAAATTTTACAAACATTTTGAGTTAACTTTCAATCAGAAAAAACGTGAACGAAATAATAAAAATAAGAGGTACGTTAGATGGCTAAAATGTTAGAACAACATGATTTCATTAAAGGGGCTAAAATCAAAGGAGCGTAGTGTCACGACCCTAGACTTTAACTAGCAATCGTGCGGCACTTAGCACGGTCCGTTGCACTAAGCCTGCCTTCCAAACCGATAAAAGCACTACAAAGAGAATATAACGGAACTTAGAGATCGAGAAGATTCAATAGCAAAACAAGAACACAAGAGAGTTTGAGAGAAAAGCTTTGTATTACTTGAAATGCTTCAATTGATTGAATTGAGTGAATGATTACAAATGAATTTACATAAGGTATATATAGGCCTCCACCTCCTCAATGGATGGCCGAGATCAATTCCCACCTATCAGATGAATGGTTAGGATTAACTCCCACCTACCAAATGAATGGCTATGATTGATTCTCACCTACCAAATGAATGGTTAAGATCAACTCCCACCTACCAAAATGGATGGCTATGATTGATTCCCACCTAACAAATGGAGGGCTAGGATTAATTCCTACCTACCGAAATGGACGGCCACGATCCATTTAATCTAACGGTTTACATTGGCCTTCTAGAATATTACATATGTGTGCCAAAATGTAAATGTGCGGGAAATTCCGCATGAACCTTTGCGGGGCGTGACACTCTCCCCTACTCAAGTTCGCGACGCCCTCGTCGCGCCTTCAAGCTTGAACCTTTCTATGTCATCTTTGAATTGCCACAAAGTGTCTTCAGGTTCCCAGCTTGCCTCTATGTCTGGGGCATTCTTCAATTTGACCAAGTATTCCCGATAACTTGGTACAACTCTACGCCGAATTAGGCGGTCTGCCAGAATGGAATCCACTCCTCTATCAAAGGAGGTTACTACTGCAGTGGGTGCCCTTTTTGACTCTCCTCGACTTGCATCTTCTCCGTCTCCATGGTAAGGCTTCAACATACTTACATGAAAGACTGGATAGATTTTAAGCTTCGGAGGGAGTTGTAGCTTGTAAGACACCTTACCAACCTGCTTAAGGACAGGAAATGGCCCTTCGTATTTCCATACCAACCCCTTGTGAACCTTCCGCAAGGACTTGAACTGTTGTGGTAATAATTTGACAAGGACCAAATCTCCTTCCCGAAATTCAACCATTCTTCTTTTCTTGTCAGCCCATTTCTTCATCTTTTTGGATGCCTTGTTCAAATAGGCTCGGGCTAACTCAGCTTGCTCATGCCATGCCTTAGCAAATTTGAAAGCTGCAGGACTCCTTCCTTCATAGCTTGTGGCCAAAGCATGAGGAGTCATAGGTTGTTGTCCCGTAATGATCTCGAAGGGACTCTTGCCAGTGGATTCACTTTGCTGCAAATTGTAAGAGAATTGGGCTACATCCAGCAACTTAGCCCAATCATGTTGGTTGGCACTAACAAAGTGCCTCAGATACAGCTCCAGTAGTGCATTGGCACGTTCCGTCTGCCCATCGCTTTGCGGATGAAAACTGGTGGAGAAGTTTAAGTCTGATCCCAGCAGCTTGAACAATTCTGTCCAGAACTTCCCAGTAAATCGTGGGTCTCGATCACTCACGATATTTGATGGAATTCCCCAATGCTTCACAACATGTTTGAGGAACAACCGTGCAGTCTCATCTGCAGTGCAATCCGCCGAGGCAGGTATGAAGGTTGCATATTTGCTGAAACGGTCAATGACCACTATTATACTGCCAAAGCCTTCTGATTTTGGCAAGCAAGTGATGAAGTCCATCGAGACACTCTCTCATGGTCTCTCTGAAATAGGCAACGGTTCTAGCAAGCCACCGGGTGCACGCTGCTCTATTTTGTCTTGTTGGCAAACAAGACAAGTTTTGACATAGGCTTCAACATCATCCCGCAGTTGAGGCCAATAGTAAATAGACTTGATCAAGGCAAGGGTGCGTTTCATGCCTGGGTGTCCAGCCCATAATGAATCATGGCATTCCTTGATCAGTTCTTTCCTCAAGTTCCCCCACTTAGGAACGTAGATGCGATTTTTCTTGCCATAGAGTAGTCCGTCACTCCGCCAAAATCGTCTTGTCTTTCCTTCTTTGATGAGGACTAGGAGGTTTTGAGCCAGGGCATCATGCTCCAACCCTTCTTTGATCTTCTCCAGCAAGGGATTGTTTGGTCTACTCAAAGCTGCTAACTCCGCTTTTCGACTTAGTGCATCAGCCACCACATTGGCCTTACCGGGCTTGTATTCAAGCTTGTAGTCAAATTCTGCCAAAAAGTCTTGCCATCGAGCTTGTTTGGGACTCAACTTCTTCTGAGTTTGGAAGTAGCTAGTTGCTACATTGTCTTTCATGATCACAAAGTGAGAACCCAACAAGTAATGTCGCCATACCCTTAGACAATGGATGATAACTGTCATCTCCTTTTCCTGCACCGTGTAGCGGCGTTCAGTTTTGTTGAGCTTGCGGCTCTCATATGTTATCGGATGCCCTTCTTGCATCAACACTCCACCAATGGCAAAGTCTGAGGCATCTGTATGCAACTCGTACATCTTACAAGGATCTGGCAAGTAAAGAACTGGTTCTTCGGTAATGACCTTTTTCAAGTCATCAAATGAGGCTTGACACTTGTTTGTCCACTCCCAAGTATTGTTCTTCTTGAGTAAGTCGGTTAGTGGAGCTGCTCTTGCTGAATATGACTTGATGAATCTCCGGTAGTAGTTCACAAGTCCAAGGAAAGACCGTAACTCGGGGACCTTAGTAAGAAGTTCCCATTCTTGGATGGCTTTCACCTTGTCTCCATCCATCATCAGCTTCCCATCTTTTATCCCATGTCCTAAGAACATTACCTCATTTTGGGCAAAGGAACATTTCTCCCTTTTAACATATAGCTCATTTTTCCTGAGGACCTCGAACACCTTCTTCAAATGCTCAAGATGTTCTTCCATTGTCCGGCTATATATTACAATATCATCAAGATATACTACCACGAACCGATCGAGGTAGGGATGAAAGAGTTTATTCATGAGAGTGCAGAAGGTAGCAGGTGCATTAGTGAGACCAAAGGGCATAACAAGGAACTCATAAGCACCGTACCTTGTTACACATGTAGTTTTCGGCTCATCCCCTTTTGCAATGCGCACCTGGTAGTATCCCGACCGCAAGTCCAACTTGGAGAAGTATCTTGCGTTCCCCAATTGATCAAACAAATCAGCAATGAGAGGGATAGGATATTTGTTCTTTACCGTGATCTTGTTTAGAGCGCGATAGTCAATGCACATTCTCAATGAACCATCCTTCTTTTTCTGAAAAAGCACCGGGGCACCGAATGGGGCTTTGGATGGTCTAATGAAACCAGCATCCAATAGCTCATTGAGTTGCTTCCGCAATTCTGTCAACTCTGAGTTTGCCATCCGGTAAGGACTCATGGCTGGTGGTCTTGTGCCAGGCTCCAGCTCAATTTCATGGTCCACCTCCCTCCTTGGGGGTAACTGTTTTGGCAACGCCTCCGGCATCACATCTTGGAACTCATCCAAGACAACTTGCACCTCCATCGGCAAGTTTAGTTGTGGTGATGCTTCATCATCATCATACTCCTTTAGAATGGCCAAGTAACTCTCTTCTTCCCTCTTCAATCCCTTCTTGAATTGAAGTGCTGAGAGAGCTTGGGTAGTAGGCTTGGTGGTCCTCTCCGTCGGTACTAGACAAGCCTTTGGTCCATCCATAATGCACATAGAGTTTGAACATGGAACAAGGAAAGCTCTAACCTGATCCAAGAACTCCATGCCGAATACCACCGAGAAATCATCCATGGGTGCCACAGATAAATCCACCTGGCCAGTCCATGCACCAAGACTGACCTTCACTCCGCGGGCAATTCCTTGTAGAGGTTGTGCCGCCGAGTTAACTGCTTTGAGTGAGCCACCTCCATTGGCAACCTTGAGACCAAGTCTCTTGGCTTCCTCTAGCGAAACAAAGTTGTGAGATGCACCTGTGTCAACTAGGGCTTTGGCGACTTTCCCATTGATGGTTGCATCCACAAACATGAGTCCCTTGGGGGACTTTGGGGCACTTTGCAATGCACTAAGCAGCCGCAAAGATCCCATCTTCGCACCTTCATCTGCCTCACTTCTCTCTTGATCATGAGTGGAGGCAACTAAAGCATTCAATGTCTTTCTTTTGGGACATTCTCGTGCCCAATGTGGTCCGTCACATATGAAGCACGTCACACGGGTCTTTGAGGCACCACGTTCTTCCCTTTCCTTCCCTTTGTCTCGGGACTTGAATGAGTAACTTTCTTTGTGATTTTTATGGTTCTGACTCTTGGCATGGCCTCCCCCATTCCTTGCTCCAACAAACTTTCTATCAGCTGGCCTCTGGCCTTCTTTGTTTGAGGAGTAATCAATAAGACTTTCAGCAACGGCAATGGCCGAAGACAAGTCTTGGACACCACGTCGTTTGAGCTCAAGATTAGCCCATGATTGGAGACCATCCATGAACAAGAATAAGGCATCCTTGTCCGATGTGTCAGGGACATCTAGCAGCAAGGTTGTGAACTCTTTCACATACTCCCTTATGCTACCCATCTGCTTTAGTCGTCGAAGTCGGCCCCTCGCCTCTTCCTCAGCATTTACGGGGAAGAATTGGCTTTTGAACTCCATTTTGAAGTCTTCAAAGGTATCAATTGTGCACACCCCACGTTGCACATCTCCATGCCTTCGTCTCCACCACAGCATAGCAGTGTCGGTCAAGTACATGGCAGTAGTTCGGATTTTGCTGGCATGGTCCGTTACGCCAGTAGCTTCGAAGTATTGATCCAGCCCCCATAGGAAGTTCTCAACTTCCCTAGCATTCCGAGCACCATTGAAAGTTTTTTGCTTGGGAACTTCCACTTTCTTGGCCTCAATGATAGTGGTTGTATTGGTTCCCGAGGCCATAGCCCGTTTGCATAGTGCTAGATCACCACCCATATCCTCAACTCTAAGCAACACATTGGAAATTTCTCTTTGGAAGAGATCACGTACCTTAACAAGTTCGGATTTCAGCCCATCAATCTCTTGCCTTAACCCACCGTCTAGCTCGTTGAGGGACATCTTGACCGCTGCATGGATCTCCGCATCCTCGGCCTCCAAGCCGCTGCAACGTTCCTCCAAGTTGTCTACTCGGTCGAACAACTCTCCCAAGTTGTCCTGAGCACTCACAACACGTGCTTCCAAGCTAGAAATCATGTCTTTCGACTTGGCTCGAGATTCTTTAGATGGTTTCCGAACTTCCTCACGACCACGTTCCATTGATGGAACTTCCTCACGACCACGTTCCATTGATGTAGCTGGGGCAGTAGCCTTCATTATGCCAAAGGTAGTAAAGCTTCAAACCTTGGCTCTGATACCAACTGTCACGACCCTAGACTTTAACTAGCAATCGTGCGGCACTTAGCACGGTCCGTTGCACTAAGCCTGTCTTCCAAACCGATAAAAGCACTCCAAAGAGAATAGAACGGAACTTAGAGATCGAGAAGATTCAATAGCAAAACAAGAACACAAGAGAGTTTGAGAGAAAAGCTTTGTATTACTTGAAATGCTTCAATTGATTGAATTGAGTGAATGATTACAAATGAATTTACATAAGGTATATATAGGCCTCCACCTCCTCAATGGATGACCGAGATCAATTCCCACCTACCAGATGGATGGTTAGGATTAACTCCCACCTACCAAATGAATGGCTAGGATTGATTCTCACCTACCAAATGAATGGTTAAGATCAACTCCCACCTACCAAAATGGATGGCTAGGATTGATTCCCACCTAACAAATGGAGGGCTAGGATTAATTCCTACCTACCGAAATGGACGGCCACGATCCATTTAATCTAACGGTTTACATTGGCCTTCTAGAATATTACATATGTGTGCCAAAATGTAAATGTGCGGGAAATTCCGCATGAACCTTTGCGGGGCGTGACAGTAGGTTATTTTGGAGAAGAGCCCACTTTGCAAAGCTTTTAGTCTGGCAATCTCCACTTCTGCTGAAGGATTGGGATATGGATTCGAAGCCGTCCGCCAACCTCCAGCAAAAGTTAATGGTTTGCTTTGTTGAATATCAAATCTCAAATGGGTCGTAATTAGTGAAATTTTTGGATTAACCGAATTTATATGGATCAAACCAATAAGAGAATGTGACGCTCTTTTTTTAATTAAATCTATATAAACTCGGTCAATGCAAAAACAATTTCTTCGTCATTATTCATAGCTGAAATAGTCTTGCCTAGATGTACAATGAACAAAATGTTACCTTTAGTTGATAAATTAATAAGATGCTGAAGGAAGCAACAAATATCATTCACATATATTTCTTTGGAAAACATTCAATTATTTGTACATGTTGAAGGCAATGATTGTTGTTTTTGAGTACCGTTTGATAGCTGAAGAGAAAGATGGTCAATTTCATCTCAACAGTAAAAGTCGACAATCAATATAAAGAATTTTCAATATGGAAAACAGAATTAAACAGATGTTACACTTGTATTTGCTAACTTTAGGCTTTTTTTTTCTTTTTCCATGGTGATGATATAGGGGAAGTACTCTTGGTCCCATGCTAGTAAAGCTACTAAGAACTGTTTACAGATTATTCATTTTCCATTCCTGGTTCTTTTCTTCTTTGAAGATTAGATTCATCGATTCAATCAATGAGAAGGCATGGATTAATATTCTGTCATTATTTGTCTCTAATGCAGATCTCTAATCTAGATTGAACCATCCCTCTCACCAAAAACATGAGGCATAAAGATTTTTGAGCTCTAACTATGCAATACTTCTGGAATTAAGAACAGTGTGGAGCTACTTGTTTTTGTAAGGAAAGTTTATTATTTTATGCACAAAGAGAAAATGGTTTCTTGAATAAATTCTTGAGCTTGACAAGTGATCAGAAATCATGCCAACCTTTGTCTCACTTTCGGTGACAGAAAAATATAGTAGAAAAAGGAAAAGAGATTTGGTGGGCATAGGTTGGCAATTTTGTCTGAAATCTGAAACGTGTTGTGTTTTTTCTTTTTCTCTTTTTAGAAAAAAAAAATCTTCTAATTTTTTTCATTGATTCATATTTCATGCCAAACCGGTATAGTTGTGTCACCAGAATCACATTTTTGTTAAAAGAAAATTATTAATAATGCAGAATATATACATATGGGTTCACTGAACCAAGAAGTCTAATAATTTCAGATCTCTCTCTCCATACATTCACTAAAATATTTTCAACAAATTTTACATCTCTAATGCAGAAAGATGAACACGTGCTTGGAAAGGTTCAGAGCCTATTTGATTCAACAATTTATTATAGTTGGTAACTAATTAATAATAATTGTTGATTGTTAATTGTTGATATTTGCTCAAGGACATGAAGTATAAATAATTAATTAATGCTCATATCTATTATAAAATTTAAAAATTATATATAATTTAGAATAAGGATTTTAAAGAGTTTGATTGTAAAATTAATAAATAAAATATACTTATTTGACAAAAAAAAACTTCATTCACACGAGTGATGGTTGGAAATTTCTTTGGAAGTATTGGATCAATTTAATAATTTCAAGTTAATTATTCTTATTGGAGAAAAAAATTGTTACCGATGGATTCAGGAATTTGAAATTTATAGTTGAACAAATTCTCACATTTATTAATAATTTAAGATATTGATTAATTTTTGCCGATAATGATAGAAAGCAGACTGCTTATTCTGTAATACTCATAAATCATGAGTGTACAAACTTATGTGCAAAATGTAGGTATGATATTGCAGTGATAGCAGTAACAGAGAAAGAATTCTATATAATCACGTCTGTCTAACATATACACCCATTATCTAGTCAATTAAGCTTAAATTTGGTAATTTTTACAATTTTTCTTGTTTAAATCAGATTGAAAAATAATTTTATTAATTAATTCAATCACAATATATCACATATGTAAAAATATAAAAATAAAATTTGTATATATAGCTGATTGTATTTGAAGAACTTGTGAATTTATATATCCATGCATGAATATGTCCATTTATATTTCAAGAATGCAAAAAAAAAATGAGAAAAATATTTCAGAAGCATTGATAAAAATATTATCTTTAATTAATGAAATAAAAAATGGGGTTCAATGAAGATATTTTATTAAAAAAATGGAGTGTACGGATAGAAAATATTTCAAAATTGTGCTAATTTTATTAATTAAAAGACATTATTTTTAGCAGTGTCCGCAGTATTTTGCTTCAGCATTATAATAAAGCATTTTTAATTATAATCTACATTTTCGGAAATCCCAAGAATATTCAATTACTAATTTCATCATATATAATTATTTGAACCTCTATATATGTGAAAAAAAATTTATCTATGGAGTTAAGTACCCAATATATATATATATATATATATATATATATATATATATATATATATATATATATATATATATATATATATTATAACAGTAAGCAAACTCTCTTCTTCTCTGAATTTAAACCAAAACCCTCCATAATCAAACACCAGACTTTAGCCAAATGGATGGATTGAGAAATCAATTTATTGGAAGTTCAAATAAATTGATTAATGCTTTCAAATAGCAAGATTAGGTTTTCTTCCAAATTAAAGGATATCACTATATTTCAATTCTTCAATTGGGTAATAAATGGTTAAGACAAATAATTAACTAATGTCAAATGTAAAAGCATCGTGGTTTTAATGTATGAATGTATCAGAAATTCAGAATAATTGACAAAAGAACAACCATTTTCCAATGAAAGAAGAGTAAAAAGCAAATATGGGTACGAATTTGCAACTTTCATGCATGCAGAGTTAGCCTGCCCTGCAGGGCACTAAAATTTGGCCAAAAAGATTAAAAAGAATCAAATAAATTGAAGAAGGGAAAACCCTCATAAATACTCATAGACTTGTCACCAATTTTTTATCCACAAATTTTAATTCTTATTCTAATTTAACATTCAAATTGGTCCACCTTTCAACCCGTAAAGTAAGATACCTTTCTTTTAGGGCAAATTTGCAATCAAAGCCTTCAACACCTATATATCTATTCTGTCATGCTATTTAATTATGATGGACCCAAACTTATATATGGTACTGACACCTTTTTATTATTTTTACTTAATCTTTCGTTTGTCGTAAACAGAAACAATAATTTTATAATTATTTGAATATGATCTTGTATTCACTGTATATATCTATGAACATTCTAATTTAATTGCTTTAACATCATATTCTCAGTGACAGCACGAATTTTTCTAACCTATGATTTTATTCAATTACAATTTATTATAAATGTCAACTATTTTATTTATATGATAAATTATTTTAAAATTAATTATAAAATTATTTTTAAATCTGAATTAAATAAATATTATTCCAAAAATATAATCCACATCAGCAAATTATACCTCATTTCTTGAGTTAGCTTTTAAAAGTGAGTATTTAGATTGGTGGGTCACTAGAAGATTTTAATCCCGCAAACTTTATATTTTTTATTTTTCAAATGTACTCCATATTATCTAGTTATAAGATTTAAGTGTTTTTTATAATAGTTTGAATAATTTTTTTTCTTAAATTATCTTTACAAAGTGAATTAAATTTAAATTACATTTACCAATATTGATAGAAATTTATGACTTATTAGAACATCTCTATTAGTATTTTTTTACTTTAAATGGTATATTTGGTATAATGAAAAGCATCTTATAGTATCTATAAATATAGAAAGTAAATTTTTTCTTATAAGTCCAATATATTGTATATTTTTACTTTTCACTTTGTTTTATCTCATACCAAAAAAGTAAATAATTTTTATTGTTAGGAAAGATATATAAAAGTATTTTAAGTAAAATACACCAATGAAAAGATAATTAACATGTATAAAAAGTAGAAGTATATTAATTATAATTAGAATTAAGATTGAAGTTTGACTTGAGTCAAACTAATTCTTTATTCTATTTTTTTTAAAATAAAGAGTGTATCTAAAAAAACAAAACCTACTGGAGATAAGTCTTACAAAGGTAAATATGAAGGCAGCTAGATAGTGTGGTCACCTAGACAATAATCCCCACCTAGTTTTAGAATAAGAAAATGAGGTTTAGATGCAAAAATTCAATATTATAAAAAAAAAATTATAATATATTCATATGGAAGCTACCTTTGCCGCCTTGTCGTGAAGTAATTTGTAGAATAGTTTTGCAGCAAAACCTCACAAGTAACATAAGAAGAGTGTTGTATCACTACTGAAGCCGAGTGCCTTCCTAATTAAAAAAAAGTACTTAAAAATTATTCAATTTAATTAGTTTTTCTTTTTTTTTTTTAATTCTAGCACAAGCTTAATTAATTAAGTAGGTAACAATGCAAACACAAATAATGAGAGATTAATAATCCTTGTATATATGTTCAGTGCTTACTCATGAAACAAAATGACAGGGCTTCCTTAATTCTCTCAACTAACAGAATCAAGAATCGTCCACCAATGTTTAAAATAATTAATCATTAATTTTTCATCATTTGAAAATAAATTAGGTAATATATATATATATATATACACACACACCCAATTATGAATTAAATATATCAATTTTAATTGGATAGTCTACAAACTCTTTTTCTAAGATTTTAATTTGGATTGGAAAATTTTAATTTGAATACAAATTCAATATTATTAAGCAAAAACTATTTTAGAAGAGAGGGTTTGAATACAAAGAATGGAAACCAAAAGAATCTCCCTATTATTGCATTTCAAGCAACATTTTTTCCATGAATTATTTTTCCTTCTGATCATAATCCATAATCCTAGGGAAAAAAATTATTTGTTTATTATAATGACAAAATTAAAATTGCTTTTTTATTTAAAATTATTCGGTCGGATAATGGGTTTTTTTTGTTTGTTTCAGATGTGTCCTCATGCCATGTGCCCCATCGAATTCTTTAAATTATTTATTTGTTTATTAATTCTTATCCTTTCAATAATTGATTGTTGCTTTTATTTTTAGTTATTCAAAAAATATTTATGTTTGTCTTATATTATTTCTCCTCATATTGATCCTTTTTTTTATTCACAGGCTTACGTGTAATATTTTCTTGCTGGATTTTATTAAAAGGCAGAGAATTCAACATAAAAATTCTCTCCCTAATGGCCATATAATTAATCTAAAACGACTAATTAGCTTCAACCTTACGGCTTTACAAACAACTTCAATTAATATTACTGATTTGTAATTTTTTTTTCTTTTTTACAGAATTGTTACATATTCGACTAACCGTAAGTTTGGATAAAAAGAAAATATGGAGAAAAACAAAAAAAAAATCATTTTACTCTATTTGGGAATGGATGAAAATAAGGAATAGAGGAAAAATAAAAGTTATTTTCTACTCTTCACTTTCTCTTTAGAATGGAAGAAAAAAATATGTAGATTGGAAGGAAAATGATAAAATTACTTTTTATCATGAGTTATTGGTTTCTGACTAAAGATTAAAAAAAAAAAAGTCATATTTTCTTTCATCTCTTTTTATTTACTTCAATCCAAACATGAGGAAGAAAAAAAAATTCCTTCCTTCTTTTCCCTCCTCCATGAGAATGTACTCAAACATAGTATAAGAGACAAATGAAACGCATAATATATAGTGAGTAATTATATTTACAAATTGAATTAATGATAAAATGACATGCAAAAAGAAAATACTATCTCCATTCAAAAAAAATAGGCTTACTTTTCATTTTCATCTACCCAAAAAAATAGTAAACTTTTTTATTTGTTAATTTTTTTATTATGCCCTTATTTAATGCAATTTAATTATTAAATGATTGTTTGTTAATTTTTTAATAATACTATCAATTAATGTAAGATTATGTTAAACAAAAGGTATGTATTCAACCACATTAACTAAATTTTCTTGATATAAAAAAAGTAAATTTTTTTAATTTATATAAAAATAAAAATAAACCTATCTTTTGAGAGTGAATAGACTAACTTTTATTTTACTTACATATAATTCAATCATTAATTTGATATATAAATAAAATTATAAATAGACTTTTTAAAATTAAATTTAAAATATCATGTATAGCTAGAGTAGCATTGAAACTTCTAAGCCGGGAGAAATGGCTGGAAAATGGCCCACTAACACGTTCATCAAGCTTACCTTATATATATATATATATATATATATATATATATATATATATAATTCAATGGTTATAATTTTATTAGGTATTATTTTTTTAACTATTATATAAAAAATATAATATTTTTAATAGGTTTTACAATAATTATGAACATTTAATGATATTAATAGTAAATATTACGATGGTTACCAATATAACCGTAATCATTGAAATTTTTTTAATGATTATTACATTATTTATTCATTTATATCTACTATTTTTTAACCGTTTGTTCAAAATTTAATAATTTTAATTAGTTATGACAATTTAATGTTATTTAATATTTTAATCTAATATTATTTAATACAATAAGTTTTATGATAATTATCTGTAGAACCACCATTGAAAATTTTCATATATATATATATATATATATATAACAACAAAAGGACAATATTAAAAAAATAATAAAAAAGCAAGAAGATAGTACTATTCATTTTTATTACTTTTAGATTAGAGTTTTGGTGCAATAAAAAAATTATAGTTTCGGTGATGTTTTATATTTGTAATCAAATATTGGATACTGATCAACAAGCATCATAAATTCATAATTAAGGGGGACTTATGTGAACTAATTACAATTTCGTTTTATATATTAGTCTCTTTTATTGTATGATTATATTGTAATTAAAATTCAAATATAGTCAATCTAAAAGAGGGTAAAAGTGATTTAGGATTTGCAAATTAGAGGCCCATCCTTAATGGATTCCACGTTAGAAGATTACTATAATGTTTTGGAATATGAGAGTTATCATGTATTCACAAAATTATTTCTAACTCATTTGTTACCGTTGTTAAATAATAATAATAATAATAATAATAATATGTTAGTACATGTGGATAACAGAATATTGACATTGTTTATGTATTTATGAGAAAAAAAAAACACTGAAGTTAATTAATTTGACAAAAAAAAATAAAAGTAAAATTGAGAATGGAGATGTTATAAAAAAAAATTATCTATAATACCAAATTGTACGAATGACCTTTTATTTGTGAAACTTAATTTTAATATAAAAAATTATTTCTATATTACTACCAAAAACAAATTAAAAATAAATTTATCAAAATGAAATACTGAAATTAATAAAAATATCAAATTAAAAAAAAATGATTGAAACTTGCGGTTAAAAATAGCAACCTATTTATTAAGAAAAAGTTCGTATAAAAAGCTTGTAAGTTAAATTTAAATAGAAGTTTGGACGGGCTCTCTCTCAATTGAAAAAGAAAAATAACATAACTTGTCCCATTATTATTATTATTATTATTATTATTATTATTATTATTATTATTATTATTATTATTATTATTATTATTATTATATATCATTTTTAGATTTGGGGATCCAAATCCCAATTAATTAAGAAAATGATGAAAATGTTGGCAATCTCTTGACAATTATACCCAAAAAAAGATAAAAACTAATTGTAAACATCTTTAGCAAAAATAAATAAATAAATATGGAGAATATATACTCTAATAAGATAACAAAATAGTAATAAAAATATTGTTATGGGATCAAAATATATATGCATACATATTTGATTAGTTTTGTAGAGTTTTAAGTATTCAACTAATAATCTTTCATTTTTATTATAACTATTTTACATTAGATATATCCATTGAATTAACTTAATTGATAGAATATTATATTGATTGTTGAACTTTTCAGGAAAAAAAATGTTATCTACATGCAAAGAAATTGTGGGCGTGGATTCAATTACAATCTTTGGTTTTCACGTTTTTGTTTTTGTTTTTGTTTTATATAATTAATCAAATTAATAAACGTATTTCTTCTATTTTTCTTTATTTTTCAAAAGAATTAAAAGTAAACTAGCTAGCTATTTAATTTTGATTTAATATTTTATATTTATTGAATCCTATTTTAAGGGATTTTGAAATGTTATCAAAAAGGAAAAATGTTTTGAACAATAAACTTTCATTTATCATCTGCTTTTGTTTTCCATTGGCATCGATCCATTTAATTCCATATTTTGATTATTGACTTTCAGGTTGGTCCAACTCAAATTAATAAGATCAAATCAAATTGAAAAGATAAAATCAAATAATTTGGATCGAATTTTGTATTATTTAAGTCAGATTGAATCATGTTCAATTTTATTATTATTATTAAACTTAAAAATTCCATTAATGGGATAAAGTCAAAATTTTAATTACTTCATATCAAATTGAGGTAAAATTAATTTTTAGAAAATGTAATTGTTTAATTCGAATTTAAGTTATTCTGGTTGAATTCTTGACCGTGCTTGCTCCTAATTGAATCCTTCGAAAAATTGTTACTCTCGTTGAGAATAAATTCGAATCAGATAGAGATAAAAACGATTTGATTTTAGCTCCTACATGTTGTTTTTCATTGCAACAAAATCGAACTGTTGGATTTACTATTTTTTAATAAAGGATGTAATAAGCCAAATGTTAGAATATTATTAGTACTATTTTTTTAAAAAAAAACAAGACTAGTCATTTTGGCAAAATCTAAAAATGAAATCTTCACTTGGATTTACTATTTAGCATTTGGCTGCCAAAGTATCCTAAAGTAATTTAAGTAATCCGTTCATGATTTTGATGAACTTGGATTTAGGTGTACCTATACCTTAACCAGGCTTCTCAATCAACCCCTCACACATAATGAACATCCTTAAAAAATAATAATAATAATAACTAGAAAATCATGATATAATTATATAGTTGTTGTGTATTTTTTATATATTTTTTTTAAAAAAAAAACTCATACTACACATAAACTTGAATATATCAATTAAACAAAAAAAAAAACTATTATGTAGTGCCCTAGTACTCTAAGTACACATTTGGTATATTTCACTTTGGAATAAAAATATTATTTTAATTTCAAATTTAAATTTGGTAGCTAAAATATTTGATAATATAATTCTGATTTCTGTATAATGATTTATAATATTTCAAATTGTTTTGATATTAAAAATTCTTTTGGTGTTTTTTAAATAAAATATTTTATATTTTTAAAAATGGTATTAACAAAACTATACCGAATATAAAAATAAAATTTTTATTTTTATTACATGAACATACAGAAGATAAATATTGAATTTTCAAAATACCAATATAGAAATATAATTTTATTTCTCATGAAATCTTACAATTTTGATATACTCATAATAGTTAAACAAATAGTAGAAAAACTATATTTTTGAAAAAGTTGAAAATTAAATATGAGTTTAATTAAAATTGACTAAAAAAAATTAAATGACGCAATCTATATGTAATCCAGAGCATATAAAACATATGAAAAAACTTTAGACCATGCCTTGAACTCATCATATACTTATTCTCTATCTTTTTTTTGTGTAATTCTCTTTTCAAAGAATTAATTATCGCATATATTTTTTATATATATATTTATTGAGCTTTAATAGGATTACAATTTGAAATCTCATAATGCCAAAATAATCGAGATTTTTGTTAAGTTTTTGGAGTGATTTGGGTTCGAGTCCTCTTATTATTATTATTATTATTATTATTATTATTATTATTATTATTATTATTATTATTATTATTATTATAAATAGGAGTTTAATTATTCCTCTCTTTGCATTGGACAAAAAAATCATTAAGATTTTTCTCAAAAAAAATCATTAAGATTATTTTTAAATTTAAAATTATTTTCTTATAAGTAAAAAAAATAAAAAATTCTCAGTTTGAGAGGAAAAAAAATGTAACGCATAGAATTTTTAACCCTTCCCAAGTCACTTTCACCTCATAGAGGGAATCCTGCGTACCGCTGCTGGCCATTAATGTCTGTTAACCTTTGAAGCTTGATCCAAAAAAAATTGTCAGTAAATCCTTAGTCCGTTGACAGAGATTCAAATCACACGAAGCTGAAAAGCACAGAGAAAGATACAGTTTGGATAAGAATGAATTAAACCCAAAGTTTATTGCCAAGTGCCAAGCGGTTATTCTGCTTTCTATATAACCCAATTGCCTCTTGCCCTCTTCCTTATTCTACTATCATTTCTTTGCACATTTGCTAGCCACATCCTCTTGTTTGATTTCTACACCATCTTTTTTGCTGCTTCTTCTTCTTCGTCTTCTTCTTCTACTTCTTCCTATTTTTCTCATCTGGGTTTTTCTTTGCTCTGTTTTTGATTTTTTTCTGAAGATTTCAAGGTTGAAACTTGAAACAAAATGGGCGTTAATCACGTTCTTCACTCCTTGTTTGGCGTTTTTGGTGGGTTTTTCTTGTTCTTGTTATTGATGTTATGTTTCTTGATTTTGTTGTTTCGTTAATTGTTTTCTACTTTTTTACAGGAAATGCTACTGCTTTGTTCCTCTTTCTGGCTCCTGCGTAAAGATCGCTATTCTCAATTACTTCTCTGGATTTTAGTTTTTTAATTTTTTAATTCTTTTAGAAAATGGAAATTTCCAATTTTCAATGCATTTTAAGCTTGAAATTACGGATTGCAAATTCCTTACAGGATCACATTCAAGAGAATCATATTGAGTAAGTCAACAGAGCAGTTTTCAGGTATCCCGTACGTGATGACTTTGCTCAACTGTCTTCTTTCTGCGTGGTATGTTTCTCGTTTCTTCAACTAGCTACTTCCTTTTTACATTTCCTTTTTACCCTCAAAAATCCAAACTTTGCTACTTTAAGCTTTCTTATGATTTCCTTTTTGACTTTCTGGATGAAGGTAATCTTGCAAAAATATCAATCTTTCAAATCAACTATCCCAATAAACTGTTTTCAAGATCCTCTTTCTTTTATGTTCTTGGTTCATATTTCTGCTATGTAATTGTTCTGTTCTTGAAGCCATTATACATATAAATAAAATCACCCTGAATTTGATTGATCTTTAATAATTTATGGACAGGTATGGTCTCCCTTTTGTGTCAAAGAACAATACTTTAGTGTCAACAATTAACGGGACAGGAGCAGGAATTGAAATCATATATGTAGTGATTTTCATCATCTATGCACCAAGGAAGGAAAAGGGCAAAATCTCAGGCCTATTTGCACTTGTGATTACTGTTTTTGCTACTGTGGCCATTGTATCTCTGTTTGCCCTCCATGATTATCCCAGGAGGCTCTTTTGTGGCCTTGCTGCCTCCATTTTTTCTGTCATTATGTATGCCTCTCCTCTCTCCATCATTGTAAGTCAATCACATCCCTCATTTTTTCCTTTCCCACTTCTTTTTACTTGCTTTCTTTAATTTATTTTACCACTTTTTTTATATTGTAGCTAATAAGGTCAATTATCTTTTCTCTTAAAAGAAAGAGGCTAGTTGTATGAAATTGAATGATCTGTTTGTTTCTATGATTAGATAAAATTGATGATGGAATTAGTTTAACCTGAGAGGCATATTATTGTCAATGGAGTTTCTTACTTAAGATTATGATATTTTTCATAATTAGAGAAACAGTGGCACTGTCCTTGGCCATCTTGTGCTGCAATTTGCAAGGCCGATTCTTTATTGCAAGATTAAAATTGAAATCTTTCATTGAAGGTGGGACCAGAAAGAGAGAGAAAAAAAAAACAAGAGTAGGTTTTTAGGGCTGTCAAAAGGATATTAAATTATTTTCTTGAGTTTAAAGCATTGCTTTCCACAAAGGAAGATATATATGGTGATTGTAATAGTATTTGATAATATTATGACATATGGTTAGATATTTATGAGATTTTTGTAACATATATGCAGAGATTGGTGATTAAAACTAAGAGTGTGGAGTTCATGCCATTTTTCTTGTCACTATTTGCTTTCCTTTGTGGCACTTCTTGGTTTATCTATGGTCTACTAGGCAATGATCCTTTTGTATCTGTAAGTTGAATTTCTCCTCAGTTTTCAACCTTTTTGCATAAAAATTTCCCAATAATGGTATAATGATGATGATGATGATGAAAAACAACAAAAATGCAGGTCCCAAATGGGTTTGGGTGTGGGCTAGGGGCAATCCAGCTGATCTTGTATTTCATCTACCACAACAGTAAGGGTGGTAAGGCTAAAGAAGCAGCAACTCACTCAGTGGAAATGGGTCCTGAAAAGCCTAAGCAGGAGAAGAAAATGGACGCTAACGGGTCACAAGATGAACCAGTTTAAGCTCAAACACACAGCTAGTGTGCATCATCAAGAATAAGAATTAATTTTTGTAGTTTTTCTTTTCTAATTTTTCAACAAAAGTAATTTTCTTATTATAAGTCTATATATTTTGAAGTTTGGTTCCAATGGAAAAAACCAATTTAGCTGATGATATTAAAAAAAAAAAAACCCTAGAATGGTGGTGATGTCTGGGAATGGAGTTTGATCACGTGAGCTGAGATCACCAATTTATCAAATTTCTAATTGAATTTAGATGATGGGATGTATATGATACCAAAATGGTCCCAAACACTACTTTGTGGGACTAGACAAGGAAAGAATAAGAGGGCAATTCTAACACTAGTTTGTGGGACTAGGCAAAGAAGAATAAGAGAAATAACGAAGTGAACCCAGAGGAAAAACTTCCGAAAAAGAAAAGGCTTTCCTAAATAAAATTGGTCCAGTAAGAAAAAATTTAATTCTTATATCATCGACTTAACTCATTCTATTTTACAAGTATAAATGTAAGGTAACTTTTATTTTTATATATATAATTCAGAAAATAAAATATTCAGCATATAAATAAATGATACACAAATTATTACGAACACATATTCATATAATTTAGAGAAAAATTTCAAACAATATTTGGGCTACCCACCACCAGTAGTATGATATTTCACAATTCTCACTTGTGTCTAAAAAGTTTTAAAAAAAATAAAAAAATAATTTCGGATACATTAAATAAATTCAGAAGTTAATTTATAACTATAGGAATGAGAATGAAAAATGAAATTTATTTTATATTTCTTAACAATCTATATTAAATCCGTCTTTTCCTAAACATGAATGCCATTGCTAATACATTAATAATAACCACACGGACAGATATTATTTAGTTTTAGCCTTTATCTTGACATTTAGCCACCACACAATTCCTATCTTAATTCAATGTTTACAAGGAATATGATAGATTACACCTATTAAAAATTACATTTACCCAAATTCATTGAAAACTATAAAAAAATTTAAATAATCAAGATTCAAATTTTATTTTTTAATTTTTCCTCCGAATGCATAATAATTAAAAAAAAAAGATAAATTGCACGTAATTCAACTACATTTCTTTAGAAATATGATTGAAGTTCAACTTGATAATGTTTGGACTCGAGAGTATAATAGTTAAAACTTCAAAAACTGAAGATGGCTTTGTTTTAAATAAATAACTAACTAAAGATGGCAGACATTAGTTTGTTAATGCTAAGAAGGTTTGGCGGGCGAATTCTCAACAGTAGTATAAAAAGAACTAAAACTAATTACATAGAAATTATATGAGAGAATTCTGGAGATTGAGGGGTCATGACTCCATTAATTTATAATGAAAGGGAATTTCATCTCCTTATCATCTGAACTAACTATAACTCCCATCCTTCCACTTTTAAATGTACTTTTAAGATTGTGGAGTATTAATTATTTTCTTTATATATATTCACTTATTTATTATCTTTCTCTATTACCTTCTTTATCATTTAAGTAACATATCTTCTATTTTTTTCTTATGTGAATCTCATTGTATTAGAAGTAGGGTATGTGTTATTTATAAAATAAAGAAGGTAATATCTTTTTTTTGTTTTCTCTAAGAGACCATTTTCCAAAATTCATACAATTCTGACTAATCCAGTTCAAGCAACGTCGGACAATGAGGGTGTAAAGTTCTCCTAATGCATTTTTTTTATTCACAAAATTCAAACTCGAAATTTTGTTTGAAGAAAATAAGTGTCGAAACACTTGAAGTTGGTAAACTTATTTCTCTTTAATATTTTTTATAGAAGTAAAGAAATAATTTAATAATCTCAGTTTTAGTGAAAAAAATTTATAATTAGTTAAATTATCCTTTTATCAATTCTCTAAATGCTTCTTTTTTTTTTTAAATGTGTTTGGAATTGTTGTTTAGTGTCAAAAAAATATGTTTAGAATTTTCTTGATCTAACTGAATGAATTTTTTTTAACTTTTTATAAATTGTTATTCTCAAATATGTTTTTGGTATTTTTTTATAAAAACAGTTTTTAAAATTCAAAAAAATTAAAAACATTTATTTTCCGAAATGCATTGTTCTCAAATGTTATGTCAGATAGAGTTTTACTCTATTAATTCTCTAAATTCTTTCACTCCAATAATTTAGAGATAACAAGGGTGTTGATGAAGATAGAAATTTGACTAAGGTGTGAAGGCAATGTAGATAATAAGGAAAGGTTAAAATTTAAAAAAAATATATACTTTTTTTTTTATAAGGAATCCGAGTTTAACTCAAAAATTGTACAGTTTGTATTACTAAGAGAGTACAAATAAATTAAAACTTATCTATATAATTAATGCTACATATTTTGTCTAAACCATTTAATGTATTGAAGTCTATTTAAATGAAGACTAAAAGAGTCTCGAATTTTAAAATAACTATTACTAATTATTTAATCTCACAAAACGACATTTGAGAGTATAAAAGTTGATTTCTAACACGAACTTAGTCAAAATCAGAAAGAAAATAAAAATAGTATCTTGCATATTTTTGTAATCTCCATTTATTTTCCTCAATTCCCTTCTTTTGTTTATTTATTTGCATCTAAATTCTGCTTAGATAAATAACTCACTTGATTTCCTTCCATAAACATTACGATTAAGTTTGAGGCCCGAAATCATAAGCATTGGTCTTTTATTTCTATATACACAGTCTTTAATCCCTTTCTTGTAAATTTTTATTCACCTCAGCTTTTCAAACATCCTAAGCATTTACAAACCCCCAAGTGTGTTCCAGTTACATAATCATTATAATTGATTTATTTTGTAGTAAAATCAAAACTTACTCAAAACAAATAGCCAGAAACATCATCTGAAGCGATGGTCTTTTATTTTATTTAATTAGCATAGAGATGCCCATTTTACAGATATAACATAAGCATCTCAAAGGGATACTGTAGAAGCAGAAGCACTCTTTGACTATGCAGATAGCTTCAGACCGCTGCCACCTTCACCAGCTGCTTTCCTTTCCTCTCTCTTAATTGATTTTTCAACAAATTAACAAAATGTACGTACGTTTATTACATAATTTATCTTCTTTAACTAAAATCATAGTCAAAAATAAAATAAAGAGAAAAAGGAAGAAAATTAACAAAAAACAGCTTACCACGCTCCCAGGATTCCTTTCAGCAAATGCTTGCATGGAAGCTTCTTCCTGTATACATATAATATAGTACATTAAAGAATGATACATGAAAAAATAAAAACAAAAAGGAATGAATAGTCATTATTTTTTATGGACAGAAATACCCTTGCTCGTTGGAGTTGTTCCCTACTCAGGGTCTGGGGCTCAGAGCTGCTATCAGGTTGTTTGATGGATAGGTTTCCATCAGGATCAGGATTAGCAGGCTGATTTCTTTTCATTTCTTGAAGAAAACTGAGAAATTAAAGACAAATAGCAAGAGAAAACACTGATCATACCCACCACCACCATATATATATCTGTTTTTTGTCTATATATATATATATGAAAAAAAAAATTTGGGGTTTAAGTGAGAGAGAGTAGTGAAGTCCGGAGGTTATCAGCAAGAAGAAGGAATTAATGTGGGGTGGCCATGATTTTCCATTTGGCATTTCTATTTTGTCTCTATTTTAACCGCTTTGGCCCTTTTATTAGCAATATATTTACCACCTTTATTAATTACCCTTGTTGATTTATTAATTATAGTTCTCCCATTCATGCTATATAACATGCTTGTCACCTCCTGTTCTTATCCTTCCCTAGCTAGCTTCCAATTTCTTAATTACGTTCACAATGAGTATATTCAAATTGCTCGTTCGAAAAAAAAATAATAATAAATAAATTGAGTTGGGAATTGGAATTTCCACTTCGAAATTTCAGATTACATCTGGAGATGTTTAATTTATTACTTCAAACTTTTATTCGTCATCTTAACTAATTTGTTAAGAATTTCAAATTTCTAAGTGCTTTTCTTTATTAAATATTTCTTTCATTGCATAATAATAGGTCTTTTTTTTTCTAGTTCTTTAATTTTTATTTATCAAGTTTTCAATATATTCCTAATTAATGTAAATATATTATTTATTTATATATAAATATATTTAATTATATTAAATAAAATTTTAACGTTAATAAAAACAAAATTAGGTCTATATTTATGAGATAAAGATAATAATACATAAAGTAAAGCTTGGCATATAGGAATGAGAAAACACTTATAACATGGTTGGTACACCAAAAGAATTAAATTACATGAGAAATGTAAAATTTTATTTCTAAATTAGTGTTTTAGGTATCTAACATTTATTTTTTTGTATATTCATAAAATTCTATTTTTATATTCGGTTTAATTTTGTTAATAATATTTTTTGGAATATAAAATATTATATTAAAAAAATACAGAAAAAATTTAAATACCAATAAATTTAAAATATTAAAAATTCTTATACAGAAAAATCTCATTTTCAAATATTTTAATTAACTACCAAACTTGAATTTCTCATTCTTATTCTAAAATTTAGCATACTAAACATCTACTTAAGTTCTATATATATAATACATAATCTGCTCGAATTTAAATTTAATGTTTGAATTCACAATTACATAATTCCAATGATTAACTTGATAGTTCATTGACTATTTTACGATAATTAATTAGAAATGCCAGTTATTTTTTCATGATGTATCTGATCATATAGACACTTCAAATTCAAAATTGTAAACTAATTACATATTAGATACGATATAAGTATAATGAATTGCACATTGGATATCCATCTATTAAGCCAGAAATTCCCTTAAGCATTTATACTTCGCTTGCTTAGATTTTATATTCATAAACCACAAGGTGCTTTTTCTTATGTATACTCCAAAGTACTGAAACTTAATACCATTACAAAACATACATACATATACATATATAACAAGATCATGCCTATTAGGGCAACTAGAAGCACAACATTGTTGGAGTCTGCTATTCTCCATCACCGGCCGGCCGGGATTGTTATTTATCCTTACATTCTTGATCATCTTCCGCACTCAGGTCCCAGTCCGGCTTCAAAACAACCTCAACAGGCCTCAAACCCTGAATTTATTATTTAATTAATAATTAGTTTAATGATAATAAACTATAAATGACAAAATGATTAAGCGAATAATGATCCAATATATAAACAATCAAATGATCAATTTACTTGGCAATTGAGCATTAGTATATAAATTAAAACAAAACCGTTAACTGATTTAGAAAAACCTGGATTAAGATTAGCTTTCATTTGTAAATTAAAACAAAATCATTAACTGGTTTAGAAAAACATGGATTTAGATGATCACTACAAGAATTTAGGTATATTGTAAGAAAATTTTTGGTCATAATAAGTCTCTATTTTGTCAAAATATATCGACAATGGCTTTTATTTTGAATTAATGGTGGATTAAATTTTAAACCTATCCAATATGACTAAAAAATATTATCATAATTTTGGCAAATGACAAAATAATTATTATTATTATAACTTTTGCAAATGACAAAAGAATTTTTATAATATAGGATTTTCGTTAACAACCAAAAAAAAACCTTAAATTCCGACTTAATACGATCAAAGTATTCATTATTCATTATTTATTGAAAAAAAAAACCTTTAATTCGGACTTAATACAATCAAAGTGTTCGTTATTCGTTATTTATTACAATCAAAGTGATCAATGTTTCTTCTTGATTAAGATAAATTGAAATAATAAACAAGACGATATTTAGATCACCTATTAAGGAACAAAACTTTAAAGATAAGTAATAACAATTTCAATATTTTCAAGTATGAAATCGATTATATGAGCATGTCAAAAATGGAGAGAAAAGCTTTTATACAAGATAATTAAATTGGTATATAGATTCCAAATCCCAATCAAAAAGATAGCTTCTTTTAGATACCCAAAAAAAAAAAAAGACCATGTTCTTTAATCTAAGAACGTGATCAACAGGCATTTCAGTGTCTTAATTAGAAAAAATAATAATAAATATTCCTAATTAGTTGATGAAAATCAGCTCAAGTTTCCAAATTACCTCCAAAAAGATTCTTAATGCTTCCTCTCTGGTATGCTGCTCAATCACTTTCAAAGCTGCTTCCTATAACAAGATATTACCCTTAGTAACAGTTATAGTGATTTTCACTTGAATTATATATATATATACAGCATGCAACAGACAAAACAAACTAATCATAGGGGAAAAAAAGTAATAAATATAATTGAAAAAATAGAAGAAAAAAAGAAAGCACCAAACCCTGGCTGAGTTGATATCATGATCAAACAAAGTTTTGGGTTCAGTTTCAATAGAAGGCTGCCTTTCAAGAAGAGGAAGAAGAAGAGGAAGAGGAAGAGGAGGCGATTCCATTGATGTTTGGATCTAAAATCAAAAACTTGTTTGCGGAAATAAAAGAAAAGGAGACCTCATAAAAGAAGTTACAAAAGAAGAAAACTCCATGGGAGTGGACCTAGCAATTTTCTCCATTACAAACAACAAACATTACAGCTGGGTTTCACCGTCACACAAAAACGTGGCAGCCATGGGAGTCTATACCACAAGAATACACAACACAGATGGCATACAGTAAACAAGGGTTTCTAAGTTTGATTCCTTAACCGTCCCCTGGCAGTGTACAAGAGAGCAAAAATAAACAAAGGTTAGAGAAAACCCTAGCTCGTTTAGCGAAAGAAATTCTTCCGTCAATATTTAGCTTATATTATAAATGCTATACAGATGTTTAGGAATTAGGATTTCAAGCATCAGAGTTCATACTTCACTAGCCTAATGAGCTTGTGGGTTTGGACCTCAAATTCCGAAATCACAAATCAAGCTTCGATTTTTATAAATTTTGAGACGAATTGTGAGGGCTTGTGGGCTTAAACGTTACTCCTATATGTTTACTTTATACAAATTACATCTCTAAATATATAACATTGAATGATTTCGTAATTTTTATTTTATGTATTCACTCCTCAAATTATATTTTTAGTTATACATAATTCATATTTTGGGGCCAAATTGGTGTATGTTTAACAATTACCATGAAACTCGTCTTGTCTTTATAATTTGTTTTCATTGTCATTAGAAGAAAATCTTTTTTATATTAATTTTTCATCAAAGTGTGTTAAATTGAGACTATATATGGGTGAAAAATTAGAGCAGAACCAAAATTTAAAAAAAAATATTGAAAAATAAAGGGGCCAACAAATGCTATTTTTTTCTTTTGAATTTATTACAGATCTCTTCTAGTTGAGTAAAACTGTGTTTAAATTTTAAAAAAAATGAATTAAAAGATTTTAACTTGTAAGTGTGAGATTATCCGCATAATAATATTAATAGTGTTATTGTGTTATTAGTAAGCTGTCAAGTTAAGAAAATGTTAACATAATTAAAGTTCTTATATAAAACAAATTAATGCATAATACGTATATTTCAGAAAATTCGACATTTCTTAAATTAATGAATTTAATTATTGTTGCTCAACTTGAAAGTTTCAAAGACTATTTTTGTGAATTAATATGAGATATAGTAATTTTTTTAAGTTATCTTTTCCATAAAGCATTTATTTAAAAATAATTATTTCTAAAAAATAATTCAAAACTGATTCAACAATTTACAGTTTTTACCGCATAAATCTATAATCATATTTATCAGATAACACACGTAATCTTTAGGGTCCTTTGGTATTGCATTTGGAAAAATGGCTTTTGAAAAAAAAATATTTTAATTTTTTTAGTTTTAAAAAGAAACATATAAATATATACTTTTTTCAGAAATATATTTGTAAAAAATAGCTTATAAAAAATTTAAAAAATCAGTCAATTAAATTAAAAAAATTTAAACCTACTTTTTAGGTACCAAACAATAATTTCAAACACCCTTTTAAAAATGTAAGGATGTGTTTGACAAAACTTTTCAAATGAAAACAAAAACAATTTTTTTTTTATTTGTGTTATTTTTCTAAAATAGAAATAGAAAACAGTTTTTCATATTTTCTAAATTATAACTAAATTTTAAAAAACAATATTTAAAATATTTTCTATTTTTTTAATATAAAATGTGACTTATTTTCAAATAAAAATAAAGAATTTTTACGTCGTTTATTCTAAGTTTACCTTTTAAACTTAATTAAAATATTATCCAAATAGAAAATAAAAAGTATATTTTATAATTTTTCTATAAAAATAAAAACTTTTTTATTTTCTTAAAAATTATAAAATGAAAACAGAAAAAAAATTCTATAAATAAACACACTCCAAAAATTTGAGTGATACAATTTTCTAATGATATAAAGATTGATTTTTCTAAAAATATTGTCTATTTATTTATTTTTCAAATAACTTAGGAAGTTTGTTAACAAAGTAATTAGGAAAATTTAAACAAAAACAAAGGGTAATTAAAAAGTTAGATGAACAAATTAATGGACTTCAGGAAAGAAAGGACAAAACCATTTGTATACATTTTACTTAAAAGAGATTAATGAATGCCACTCAAAGATTTTTTTTTTCTTTTTATTTTTGGATTTTAATGCGGTACTTGACTCTTTAAAGATTGCCCGTGCAACTCAAGTTTTCAAGAATATTAACTAATATCTAACTTAATCACCCAATTTTATATTTTTACCAAATTGTAATTTTTTTTTTTAACATTACATTCAATTCATGGAGAAAATTAAATACGAGTAATCTCATTGAGATCAAAAAAATAAAAATAAAAATCTCTTTATCAACCTTACTATCTCCAAAGAAATATTTTAATATATGAGTCTTTTATTAAAAAAATCAATAATTATGTGAATTTATGTAAAAATATAATTTCATAATTAAGGTTAACTCAATTAATACGCCTAGTATGAAATAGTCAAGACAGAAATAGAAAGTTATGAATTTAATATCAAACATGTAATATGTAGAGTGATGTATAAAGATTATATATTTAAGATAATATATTTAATTTGTACATATATGTATATGTTAAAATTAATATTTGATTTTTCATTCTTTATTTTATATTTGATATATTAAATCAATATACAAAATATTTGATATATTTAATTTGCACATATATGTGTATGTCAAAATTAATAAATTAAGTTCGGTTATATTGTATTAAAATTGTTTCTAAATTTTCGATGTTTAAGTTAATTTAGTTCGGATTGTTTTCAATATATAATATATTTTAGATACTTCAACTTTTTTATAAAAAATGGAGAGTGATTCAGTATTAAAAATTTAAACATTTTTTGATTGGATGGAAGTTTTCTCTTTTTATTAGAGAATGCAATTTAGGATAATAGATTAGAATATATTGAATCATACCTCTCAAATAAAATAAAGTGTGAAATCAGACCTCGAAAACCAATATATATTACATAAGGGGAAAAGAAGAGAGAGAATCTTCATTCTCGTTTTATACCGCTTAAAGCCCTTAAGCTATGTTAATATTATAATAGTATAACGGCCGTTATACTTGCATGCTTTTTCTACCCTTTAATAACGGACTAACGTTGTTCTTTCCGTGAAATTCTACGGAACTCCTGACCCACTGAATTATCAACTCCAATCTGCCATACTACATGCATGCATGTATACATAAGATCTATCACATCATTCATCTCATAGCATAATATATAGATATATACATGCATGGCATGACCAAAGCCACCATTTGTTTTTTTTTTATTTTCTTAATATATACTTATATTCATATAATTATTACTAAAAATAATCATTTAGATATTTTAATTATTAAATATCTTTACACTTAAATTATTTTTTCACTTTTAAATATTTTTAAAAAATATTTAAATATGTGATTTACGATCTCTTTTTTTTTTTTTGAAAAATTGAAATATTTATATTGTTTTTCAGTATAGACATTTATTTTCGGCATGAATTAGCCTGTAAAATATCGATGTATGTCAATATAGAATATTTAAATATGAAAAACATTTCATGTATTTAAATATTAAAAAATAATAAAAATATAAGTATTTAATTATATTTAAAATAATAAAAAAACAAATTAATAAATCATGTAAATATATATAGATTATATATAGGTTTAATATATAAATACTTACTTCAACTTATATAAAAACATATAATAAATACCTACTTCAACTTATATAACAAAAGTCGCTCGCACATCTAAACTTAAAACGGCCATTTTTTTTTAACTCTGAGAAGGAATTTTGCTGAATTTTGTTCATACCTTTTTATTTCTATTTTTTATCACAATAAATAAATAAATAAAAACTAAACCACAATTTTACGAGAAAAGTTGCATCGCATATATTACGCAGCAAAATCCCATGCAGTTCATTAGGGGGAAGAATCGTTTCATAAGGATATGTTTTTTTCATCTGTTTTTTCTTTCTTTATTTTTGTTCAATTCATCAAAACTTGGCCTTCACCTGAAGAAATCAACACAGTGACTGCACCTAAAGATCTATTGTTGCTGGGATTTCATAATTCGGCTATGGCGTTGTCAATGGTGATAACGACCACATCTGCCACCGATCTGCTACAAAAATCATGCATGAGCCAAATAGAAAGACCAGCTAGAGGAACCACAAGAACATGAGCCTTTATACCAAATTTGTGGGTTTTATTAGCTAAAAAATCTGCACAAAATTTGCCTACTGAAAAAATACGGTTGAATCTGATGTCCTCAAATTCTTTAACTAAATTCTGCACAGCACCAAGTAGGGAAAGAGTCCTTTGAGGATGTTGAATGTCTGGTAGGGAGACAGAGAGTTGGGTTATTATTTTTTAAAATTGAAGTCCTAAGCTGAAATTAATATATTTTGACCATAATCTGCCACCCGATTGGGCAACATGCTTACTTTTGAAATTGTGATAGTTTGATTATATATATGTATAGATATTACGTGTTATGTAAGTTGTAGTTTGTAAAAACTTACACTCTTTAAGTTTTAAGTGTGCGAACCCCTTTTTATGTAAATTTGTGGGATGTTTTAAATGATTCTATTTGGTACTGTTTTCGTCAAAAATATTTTTAGAAAAAAATATATATTTTTAAATTTTTTAAATTTTAAAAACTGTTTTTAAAGATAAATAAATAAATATTTTTTCTTAAAAAAATAATTTATAAAAATTTATTTTTATAAAATCAGTGAATTAAAACAAACAAACTTAATAAAAATCTATGAATCCTTATGACCATTTTACCCTTTCCCTCGTTCGCAGTATGCCCTTTTCCACGCATACGCCGAGGGCTTGGCATGGCAAATGGCAATTACCTTTTTCACCCACCAATCACCGCCTATACTTTACTCCTACTACGTACGGTAAACGGCATTTTTATTTCTTAACACAAAAATTAGCCTTGTATTACACTATTACTATGCTAATTAATTTAAAATGTTTAAAAACATTGGATAAATATTTAAATTTTATTAAATTTATGATTTTCAAATATAAAATCTTTTTTATTAACAAATTTGTAATCTTAATTTATGATTTCAACTTTTACTAAATACACAGAAAAATTTCCGCATATGTGAAGAGCTTAGATCTCTTACATGCAAGCCCTGACGTTGACATTCGACCGATACATCAAAGGATCCTACTAACCTTACCAGAATTTTTATGATTTCAGTTTTTACAAAATGGATTATTTATTTTGTTGAATGTAAAATTGGAAAGATATTTAGTCACTTAAATATTGCAAAAAAATATATATTATTTATAATTTACAAAATTAACTATTTCAAAGTAAAATTAAGAGGGTCGATGGATTTTTTAATACAAGTACATAAGTCAAATGTAATTAAATTGTATTCTAATTGTCTTAAAGAGTTGGATTCACTTTTTTTTAAATACAATTATATTCACTTTTATTTTCACGTAGAATAAAAAAAATTAACTACAAATAAGAAATAATGATTAAAATTTGTTATGAAAATTAATACATTAATATTTTTTTTCAAAAAAAGGGAACAGAATCAGTAGGAATTGTGGATCAGATTTTGATCTGATATTGAAACAATGATATCATTTTATTTGGGAATACCAAAAAAAGATCTATAAATCTAATGGCCCATAATTGTTTAGACCATTCTGATTTTGCTTATTTTAATTAAAAATGAAAAAAGTGTGGGGACAAAATTAACTGGGTATTTCAGTGAAACATTCCCGATTGCAGTTGTGAATTGGGATGGTTCATTTTCACAAATTTGGCCCACAGAATAGCGCTTTTAGTTCTCAAAATAAATTTAAAAACTTTAATTGTAGGTTATATTTAGTAAAACTAGTTGATATTTTAGTTATAACTAAAAATCTACTAGTTGATCATAATTTAAGTGATTAAATTAAAAATATTTGGTAAAATTAGTTGAAAAAAATTGTTGATAAATGTAAAATGACATAAATTAATATTTTTATACGAATGAATTATATATATATATATATGAAATATTTCAATTCAAAATAATAAACATCAAACTAAAAGAATAAAAGAATTGCAATATCAAAAATTAAAAATTCAAATTTTTATATTCAAAAAATGCTTATTATTAATCAAAAATACTATATAATACTAGAAAATTATATAAGATATCTCAACCTAAAATAATAAACAACGTCAATATTTAATGTCTAGCGTTTCATAATAAATTAACAATATTATCATGAAACGTATTAATCTCTTTAGGTGTCTCTCTCGAACTTTCATTATTAATTACACTACTAACAATATCTTAAAGTTCATTATGGAATACATAATATGGATTTTGGGGTTAAAGAATATAACATGTCATTTGCCAAAAAAAATATTTAAAAGAAAAAAAATATATAGTTTACTAGCTTTTTTTTTTGAGATTATAATCTTTTTTTTTTCAAATTAGATTTTTTTTTTATAGTCGAACTAGATTATAAAATTATAATTTAGTTTGGTACCATCATAATGGTAAGGAAGGGTGGAAGAGCAACATACCATAACATTAATTTTTCAAATTGCATTTTAGATTTTAAGTGTTTTATATATAAAGTTGTTAACTATATTGCTTCATAAATAACACTATTTTTAGTTTATATTAGTGTACTTATAGTTATAGCTGACCCTCTCAAACTACTGCAACAAACTTTCATTTTAAGTATATGGATATTTTCTTTACTGCAATTCATTTTAAGTAAATTTTAGTAATAATAAAGACTATATTTTTTAAAAAAATAAAAGAAAAACAATAAAAAGAAACACAAGGTAGGGGAGGAACTAAAGATCAATTACTTCTTATATCCAATTTATGATCCAAGCTTGAATTCATATTGGAGAAAATCAAATGGGACTCTAAAATATAAGACAAGATACTAGAAAACTCATGCCAAACATAGAAACATACCATGCTCCCAGAAAATAAATTAGTAAACCCAATATTTTTCAAAATGAGAGTCATAGATGATTCTATGTACCAAGCTCCGATAAGTAGTTAGGGCTAAAAGATAAAACTCGAAAAACATTTATTGTCACACAAATATATATGTAAGAAGTATAAATTTTACTTTTATTTTTCCAAAAAGGAGGAGATAAATGAATTTTATAGTTATAGTACGATAATTCAATTTTATCATCATTGTCCATTTAAATACCACTTCTTTAATTAAGACTCCAATGTACCTTGCTGCCCATATAACCTAATTCTTTAAGAAATCACTAATTCAAATTTACGTGTCAACAAAAGATTCATAAATTCAAAATGAGAAAAGAAAGCCATAAAACTTCAAAGTTAATTTCAATTCCAAGTCTCCAATTCATAGTAAAAAAAGAAATAAACTATAGATTTAGTAAATGGGATTCTTAATATATTTTTAAAAAAACAATTACTTAATTTTGGTTGTCAGTTTGAAATTTTTTTAGATAAATTTAGTCTATTATATTATCTGTAGTTTAATCAATCACATAATAATATTTATCTAAATTATATTATTTAATATAAATAAAATAATAAAATATATATAATTAGTTTATAAGTCGATATCTAAAATGCTTCTTTGATTAATTTTGACTCAACAGCTATAACTAGTGGGCACGTGCTTAGAATTATTTTTATTTTGCTCTTTGGTTGACTCAATCAATGGCTTTTTTTTAAAAAAAAAATTAAATTAAATTAGTGGCCGACCTTATATTTTCGGTTAAAGATGTTCACACTGGAAAACTGATCCCAGCAGTACATTTTTAGGGCCTTCATTACCTTACCCTTTTATAGAATAATATAAAAAATATATAAAGAATTAAATATAACCATTTAATCACTCCATCGTCTCATCCCATTAGTTATATAGGCTTATTATTTCTACACAAAAAAAAAAAAGGTGTATTCTGTTGTTAAGCTTATTCTTTTCTTTCGTTTTCCTTTTTATTAAAATCATTTAACAATAACTACATATATAATAAAAATAAATTATCGATGTCTTTGTCAAAATTAATTAATTAATTAATTTCATCCTAGATGGATGGACAAACTTAATTTATGCAATAAAAAATAACAACCCGATAGATTCATTTTTATTTTTATATAATATTAAAAACTTATTTAATACGATTGAAAATATATGTATATATATTTTTGTTATATTTCTACATGGCATATCAAAAATTAAGTAATAACAATTTATACTTACTGATAAATAGTAAATTGATTATATTTTTTAAAAATAAAAAATAGTTATAATTTAAGATAAATTAAAAAAAAAATTAATTTATTTTCTTGGAGAGTATTGTATTTTCCATAGTTATGAAAATGATAAATCCGAAAATTTTAAGTATATAATAACGAATCACAGTTGGACATATATATCGTCCTACCTACCAAAACATTCTTTAATATAGGGAGGGGGCAAATTTGTAATTTTAAAGGAAAGAGCTGAGATATGAGAATATCCTATTATGTGGACTACATTCACCGTCATCATTGGAAATTATTTCTTTTCATAGATCATCAGAAACCCAACACGCACAAACTGCTGAGAGTGAGAGAGTGAGACAAAGCGTGTGTTTCACAGTTTCAGTTTGCTGTCATTTATGGCAATTTTGTAATTTTCACAGCTGCAAATCCTTTCTTTCCTCTCTCATCTTTCCTTTCTTGCCGGGTGATTGAAATTGTAGTTAAATATTTAAAAAGTAGTTTTAAATTTTTTTATTTAATTAATAGGTTTTTTAAAATTTTATAAATTATTTTTTAAAATTTATTTTTAAAAAAATATTTATTTATCTATTTCTATTTAAAATTAATTTTTAAAATTTAAAAAATTTAAAAATAAATTTTTTTCTCCAAAATTTCTTTCAAACAAACCTTTAATAATCTTACATTATTATATATATAGAGAGAGATTTTGATACCATTTTATTCAGTTGATAAATTAAAATTTATCGGTTCTAATTCATTATAATAATTTAATGTTATTTAATATACTAAATTTTGTAATGATTACTTATATTAATAAAAAAATTAAAAATTTAATAATATTAATATAGTAAATCTATTTTTAATAAGCATAATTGAGCCAATTTTAAAATATTAGAACCTTACTAAAAATAAGAGTTCAACAAATTAGGTTTAATTTTCTACCTGCCCTTTTATATTCATCAAAATTCAATTAACATTTCAATAATAGAAAATCGAATACATTGAGCCGTACTTCAATGGTAAAATTCAAATTGAATATTAAAAAAATCATTTTTTAATATTTTTTTTGGGAAAGGGGAAGAGATCAAGAAGTACAAGTATAGTATGAGTATTTTCATTGACATTTACATGGTTAGCTGCCAAAGTTTAGCTTTATTGTGGAAGTAAGATTTTCAAGGAAATTATTGTGGAATCTACTTTTAATCTTAATTCAAATAATTAAGGGTTGATTTTTTTTGTTTATACCACACATGTTTTCATTCATTTTAGAATATAAAATTAATCAGCGTTCGAAACGTAATTACAGTTAAATTTTTTTACTCTTCCCTCAATGATGTATTTTGTGGAGATTAAATATGAGATTTCTCACTAACAAATTCAGTCTATATTATCAAATGAACCACAATAAATAATTAAGGGTTGATTTTGATAAAACTATAATTAATTCACATAAAAAATTACAACTTTAATAAAAATAATTCATACATGGCAGCTAAATAATACACCAATCATGAAAGGCATATCTAATTGCACAAAATATTCATTTATTATTTTTTTTAATTTAAGATTTTACATGTTAATATACATAAAAATGTGATAAAATATTAATAATATTTGAGCTATCGGGCTTTAAATTTTATTTTATTTTTTATATATTAAGTTTTAAAATCCTCAAAAATTATTCTTTATTTTCAAAGACCCAAAAATTGTTGGTGAAAAAAATTATATGCGGGTCATGTTTTCCAAATTCCAAGTCAAGTTGATGGTAGATGAGAAGAAACAATTGCAAATTGCAAATCAAACGACAATACCGTATGCGCAACTACACTGAATATTCTCTTGTCCACAGGCTAAACAACGATTTAAATGGTTAAGTGGGCCTATGACCCCTCAACGCCTTCGACTGAGACCCTCACACCAACTTAAAGTGTCTTTAATTTATAAAATATAAATATCACTGTACTTTATGATTTTTATTTATTATATTCATATAAATAATATAATAGAATAAGAGATTGAGTATTCATGTTTTCTTCATGGAATAAGAAATACAAATATTGAAATAAAATAAGAAAAATCATTAGTTGATGAGACTTGTGAGAATCTTTATCTATATTTACAGGAAATAATTTAAAAAAAATCGTTTTTTAATGAAAATCTGATTTTATATTTTAAATTTATTTGACAAATCTACTCATAAATATTTAATTTTATTTCATAACTAATAAGGTATTATCGCGTTGTGCTGGGACATCAAAATTTAGATAATAACACAAATCATATTATGTAAATAAACTAACATATGATGAACATACAAGTATAATACTGATTAATGTAAATATATCCAAAAGATGATATATTTTATGATTTTTTTATTAGTTAAATAAATTAAGATTTGATTTTAGTAATTTTGTTTGAATTAGAATGTTGATGGGATTGTAATTAATTAGATTGGAGTTAATTACTGTCACAGCTAGTTACGTATTGCCTATTGTGCAAAACATTTTATGTTAATTATTCATGACTCTTATAGTTGTCTATTATATATATTTTTATTTATTCAAATTTAACCTCTTTTATTTTTTTTAACCCAACTTCTTCATATCCCTTAGCATTTTGATAAAATAATATTGAGGAAAGTACACCCCATATCTTTTTTTTTTTGTATATATAAATTTTTTACTTCCTTTTTATATTTTGGATTTTTTTACTCTTTCCTTAAATAAAATGACATTTATATTTTGTTTTTCAATTTATGACACTTTTATAACTCTATTAATTTAAACACTATTTTTTTCTCCCCATTTTTAGCATTTCTGATATTTTTTATCCCATTGAAATCATTCTCCAATGGATTTGATTTTTTCGTTGAAGCCATGCTCCCCATTTTTTATAACCCTTTTTTTAGTTTTCCTTTTTACTTATCTTATATGGTTATTTTCTCCCAAAAATAATTTGCTCTAGATTTGTTTTTTCATTGTTGTGAATTGGGTTTGTGTTGATTACTTATTGTCACAAGGAAAAAAGTTCGATTGATTTTTATATTATTGTGGACTGTTAAAGTTCTTGCCTAGTCTGAAACAGTATGTCTCATGCTTCTATTTTTTCAAACCCTTTTTGTATTGCTAAAAAGACTTAGATTTCAATTTAATTTTAATCATATTTACAGTGTCTGCAACGGTATATATTGCCCGAATAATGAATTAAGAAGGGGTTGAATTGGTTAGAAAATAAAAAATTGTTTAATTTTAAGGTGCATAATAAAATTAAATAAAATAGAGAATGAGAGATATCACACACAAGATTTATAGAGGTTCGGATATTAACAAACCTTATTTCTCTTCCCAATTTCAATTGAGTGTTTTACTAACACACTAAGTGTTTCAATAGAGTTTTTCAAATTCATTTTCAACTATAATGTTTCTCTTCATAGCTAACACTTAACCCAAAAATTCTCTTATGTTTTTCAATGACTCACACAAATTTCAAATTCTTGTGTTTTAAGGCTCACACAATAAACTTTTACAAGTGTTTCATTCTTAACCCAAAATACCCAAACTCACTTTTGAGTAATTGGTTACAATAAAAATACTCAACAACCTACAATGCTCTAAAATAATGAGCAATTAAGTTTTTATAAAGAACAAAGATTTGTTGAGAAAAATAATTTATGCACAAAGCTACAACAAGATTAAATATGAGAAAAATAATTGTTGTTCTTCTTCTTGTTTTTTATTTGTTTGGGAGTCATAAATCACTTGCATTTATATTTTTTCTGTAAATTATAGCCGTTTGGGTGCATTTAATGCGAAAATAGCTGTTGAACCAATTATTAATTTTGCGTCTGACATGTTTCTCTGTCCTTATTCAAGGGCGTGAATATGTGTGTCATGGTCGTGAAATTTCTTTAAAGCCGTAAATCAAGTGGTAACTCTGGTTGTCGATCTTTCTGGAAGAATTGGAAGTACTTGATCATGGGCGTGACTAATAATTTCAAGGGCGTGAATATTCTTTCAAACCGTGGTCCAAGTGGTGGCTCTTATCGTAAAGTTCTCTGGAATAATTTGACATGTTTAGTCGCGGGCGTGACTACCTTTCATGGGCATGAATGTTTGATCATTTACGGTTGGTTTGATCATTCATGACCGTAAACTTTGAATGTTGGAGAGTTAACGTTAAATTTTATTCATGGACGTGACATAAGTGGTCACAAGCATAACTTTGCTATTTCTTTTGATTTTGATATTCAAAAGTTGTATTTCAATCTTACAGTATGTTATCATCAAGATATATCATCTTTAACACACTTATAACACAAAAATTGTTAAACACATTATTACTATTTTATTTATTAACATCAAAATGATGAAAATACCATTCAAGATTCAACAGTATATATCATACAATGGTTTATTTTTATTTGTTGAGGAATTAGTTATATGAAATTTCAATAAACTATTTAAGATTTTAGGAATTTATTTTGATTTGATTTTGGATTTTTTTATTGCAATTTGTTCTGGTTTATGCAAAGAAACATTTTCCAATCGTTGTACTATGGCTATCAGTTTTGTTGTTGTATAATTTTTTATGGGAAAGTTGAAAATTTAAATCTTGAAGTTTAGAACTTTTTACAACTTTTGTATCAAATTATTTAAAATGTATTTAATCTTCTTTCTCTTTTTCTTTAAATTGCTAATCATTAAAATTATTTTAATATAGTTTATAATAGGCTTATTTTTTGGATCTTCTTTAACAATTTAATTTTACGGTGTCTAAAATTTCAATAAAAGGTTTAAATTTTTAGGAATTTGATTTTGAGATTTTTTTGTTGGAATTTGTTTGGTTATAGCTGACCTAATTTCTACTTAGGCAAAGAAGGTTTTGCAGCCCTTGTATTATATCCATCAGTATTATATCCATCAGTTTTGGTGTTGTAAAATTTTTTATTTGAAGTATGAATATTTAAATCATAAATTTTCAACTTTTTATAACTATTGTGTCATTTTTTACAACTTTTATGATGCAGCAAAACCTTATTTCTCTTTTTCTTTAAGTAGCAAATTATTGAAATGATATTAATCTAGTCTTTATTTCAAATATTTTTAACATTCTTTTTTTTTTAAATAAAAAATTATTAAAATTATATTTCTAAGGTATTTACTAGGCTTATTTTTCAGATGTACTTTAATAGTTTATTTTTAAGTGTTTATAATAATTTTATGTCAAATGTCAAAATATATATAAAATCAGCGATTATATTCAAGTGGAAAAAATGAGTTTTTATTATTTGAAAATTGGATGTCTGTATTGACCATCATTTTGTATCATTTTATAAGTCATATAACATTTGTGGCATATTTTTTACTTATAAATTATTATCTTAGTGTAGTAAATGGCAAAGAAGAAAATAATTTTTATGTATGTGATAAAAGTAATTGATAGTCCACTTTTTGTTGGAGGGGAGCATTTTCAAAAGAAAGAGTAAGAGAATAAATATTTTGAGCAAATTGATAATGTGGTGGAAAGGAATGTGAAACGAACTAAAATTATAATTGTACACTCAGATAATAAATTAAAGAGGTTAAAAGTATATTTTTCTCTTATTTTTTAAGTTGTTTATTGTTTTGTCATTTGTAATATATGTTTAGGTTTCATGTGTTACGTGGTATATGGATTTACTTCACTTTTACATTTTTAGTTGGTTGGAATTAGAGTTTTATCTACATATAAATAAATAGACTTTACATAAAATGTACATAACATTTTTTAGTATTGGTTACACATGCTTTTTAATGTCATTGTTAGTTTTGCTTGGTTGTGGTTTGTATCTATGATAAACTCTTTGATATGTATGTTATATATAAGTTTTATATTATTTTTTATATTGCTTTTGGGTATAATAATATGGTTTTGTTATACTGAAATATTTTATTCCTTATATGACTATGCCATATCAGCTTCATATATGTGACACTGATACCTTGTATAAACATTATGATTAATTTGGTTTGAAATATGAAATCGTAATATATATGACATAAATTTCAGACACCTTAAGCTGTTTATTGTTATTTGTTTTTTTACTTTTACTTTTTTGTCTTTCTTTCCATTGTTTTGAGGTATATATTTCATATATGTTACCCATTTAATTGATTGTTGTGTTTCAATTTGTGTTTTCTAATTTATGGATTGAATTATTGATTATGACATGTGTCATATATGTTATATTTAAGTTATATGTTTTTTTATATATATTTTAAATATATATAATTTTATTTTGACTTTTTTTTATTTTATTTTCATGTAGTTATGGGATTACAAAACAAAACCTGAACAAAATTTTATAGTGAAAGTTGGTTACATTTTCTTAATATGCCTGAGATGAAGTTTCAAACACAGTTGATTCACTATATTCTTTTGAGAGAGTTAGTTCAATTTAAAGAAGATGAGATGTGGATAAAAATTAATGGTGTGTGTTTGAAGCTGATGTTTTCTTCCCAAATTTCTTTATGATGGATGAAAACCAATATAGAATATATATGTAAATATTACAGTATATATAAGTTTTTTATACTAAATTTGAATGAGTATATATATTCATATACTACAAATATAAGTTTCATATTATATAAATATAAGTTGTATATATTTTATATATATATATATATATATATATATATATATATATATATATATATATATTATATTTACTAGAAACACTATAATTTTAAATGAAGTTTCTAAATTCATAAACCACAAAATAACACCATATATTATTGATGTAATATAAATAAAAGTTATAGTTATGTAAACCATGTTACTTTAAATATAATTTTTTATTTTGAACAAAAATGATTTTCATACCTTTGTCATTTGTATACACATTTATTAAGAAGACATCATTATTATTTTTCGGAATCCTCATTCATCCATTAATTCTAATAGATTTGTAACTCCCATATATATGATTTTATAATTTGTGTTAATGGTTGGTGAGAGTTAGCAGTTAAGAAGAATATTAAAAGGTTTTAAAGCTACTGATTTTTGTTATTTCACGTCCGTAACAAAGTGGTATCATGGTCGTGAATGTTGGGTCTTCAGTGAACAAACCGTGAAAGGTTAATCACGATCGTGATGTAAATTTTGGGTAGTAAGAATAGGCAAGACAACTGCGAATTTCTCTCTTCGTCATCCCTTTAAATTTATTTTCCACACTCTAAAAACCAATCCAACATGTCACCTCCACCTTCTTCTACTTTCAGATCACTACAATTTTATTTTTTGGGAGATTGAGAGACCTAGTTTTATTAAAGAAAGTGAGAGATGAGAGTAAGAAAATAAGTTTGTGAGCTTATAAGTGAGAAGATCAGTTTTGTATTTTTTGGGCTCTATCTAAGTTCCAATAGACAAATATGACATTTTGCTTGTGTCCAAAAGTTGGTAGAGTTGTTGAAAGTCTATCTCAATCTTAATCTCAAAGGAGATGACAAGCTTAGAGAGATAAGGCTTTGGTTATGCTCCTTCTTAGGTGAAAGATTTGTACATAATCACATTTTAAACTTTAACTTGCATATTATTGTATTGTTTGTCTTGAACGCATGCTATGGGTGATTCTGGGGTAAGATTGGGAATAATTTTAGGTTAAATGCATTTAGAGATATGTTGTGGTTGATAGATTGAAATAGTATATTGAGATGTTAAATGAATTATATTGGTAAATGTTGATATTTATAAATGTTATTGGCATGATATATGGTTGTATGCATGCTGAAGTGTTGATAGAGTGATTGATATTGGTCAACTATAGAGATTATAGCATGTGAAAATGATATGAATTGGTGTGCTATAATTTTTTAGAAATATTTATAAATTGCATGAATTTTGTGAATTGAAGTTGTATTGCTGAAGCAGAGTCGTTCACGAACAACTTTATGGTTGAGATCACGGTTTGATCCATATCTGTGAAGGGTGGAGCACGACAATGAATAAATTATTGATTCATACGTGAATCATGGTATAATTTATGTGGTAAATTACTCATTAAGAGGTTTTTCACGCCCGTGAAAGTGTATTCACGGGCGTGAATCTACTTAATCTTGAAAAATTGTATATTTGCATGTGAATCAAGTTTAATTCGGTTTGAGATAAAGTACCTATATTGTATTATTTTAGTAGGTTATGAGAATATATGTTATGATTATGTGAATCATGGATGATGTATATTATGAAAATGACATGTGATGTGATAAACAGTTGAACTCATTAATCTGACTATGACTAGAGTTAGAATAGATGATATATCATTGAAAGAAGATTGGTAATAGGTAACATAGATTGGTCACATTTGAGATTCTTTGAGGCCAAATATGTTTCCCTCGATGAGACATGTATTTTGGAAAGCTCAGACGTGTGTCTTGAGGACTCAGGTAGGAGCCATGAATTACCCGTATCCAATTTAATTTAGTTATGAGTAAAACAGATAAGAAAAAAGATAATTAATAATTTCTATGTGTGATATACACTTGTATATTTGATGGTTATTTATATTATTATTTTATGCATAATTGAGTATTGTGTAGAGAATATTGAAACTTGATATCATAAATATATGATATGTTGTATGTGTAGATGGTGAAATAAGTCAATATTGGTACAACGAGTGTATCATACATTTTGTATATATATGTTGTGCTTTGCATATTGTTACATATTACTAAACATTAGATTATTTAGCGTATGAATATTTTCATACGCAGATTCGGAGCCTAGGTCTTAATTAACAGAGGATGACGCCCAAGAGCAGAGTCAGAGATACACACTTGGAGTGACTGATACAACTGTTGTTTTTTTGTTATTTTTGTTGGGTTGGGTAGTTATAAATGTATATGTTTTTATTTTCAAAGATATATAATTTTATAATTATTCGTTTTGTAAAATAATTGGACTAGTACATTGTCCATTTATTATTGTATTAAATCTTTATTTGTATTTAAATATTTTAATGATGTTTTATGATTTTAATAAGTTATTAAGGCCATAATGAATCAACTTTTAATTTATAGCATTTTAAAATCATATGCATCGTAACATTTTTCATATAATTGTCAAATGGTGTTACAAGAGAATATTTATTTGCAAATATTGTAGAATATATATGTTTCATATACTACTAAACAATTTACAATATTAAAATTTTATGATATAAACATAAATATTTATATATATCTACTTTACTGGTCGGTTAATGCTCACTATATTCCTACAAAATATATTTAATTTTTCACACGTATGAATCCAATGTATATAAAAAAATAAATCTTATAATCTTGTTCAATTCCTCATGCAATACCTCAACAATTATAATGTTACTTGTGTAAATTAAAGTATATGGTTTACGAGTTTATAAATGATACCTTTATATACTAATGAAAAAAATATATCTTTATGTCCAGTAAAACTATTATTTAACAGTTTAATATTAAGATTTACAATTTAATCGTCCAAAATTTAGATAAAGAGAACAAATTAAACAGTTTTGGGAGATTTCAAAATCTGAAGTGAAAAAGTCATAATTTGTAGATAATGGGTCATTTGTGTCCAATTCCCTAAAATATTATTCTATCCTTACCCATCCTAAAAAATTTCAAACCAATTGAAATCAAATCTTAATGCTGCACAATTGGTGGGGGCTGCAAAGGCTATTGGGGGATGAACGGGAGTAAACATTTTCTTTCTTATGATGTTAACAAAAATGTAATATGTGAGATTTCTATGCTCTAGTTCAATTTTCATGTTAAATTTTAAAAATATAAGAATTTTTTATTAAATAATAAAAAAACTACTATTAAATAAAAATTAATGAATAATATTCTTAAACCTGATTATTTGAATTGATTGCATATCCTCATATGTGACAGTCTATATAAAATTATATTTATTAAAAATAGGGTATAATAAATAATAATATATTAGAAAGTTGAAAAAAATCATATTTTCCAAGTAAAAAGTATTAAGTTCTATTAATGTGTTAAATGTTAATCTAGATTGAAAGATGATATCCAATAATTGGACCAATTCCAACCTTAAACTATCTACAAGAAAGCTAAGGATTACTCATTAAAAAAAAAAGGAAAGCTAAGGATTATTCTGCAACCCATTTAATATCTCAATTTTAGAAAATTAAAAAATAAAAAGAAAAAGTTATCCATATTAGAGGGCCAAGGATTATTTTGTAATCCTCATAATATCATTAAACCATACAAGAGTTCTATAGGTAAAATTTGTCATTTAATCTCTACGATTTTACTCTTTTGTACATCGTTTTACTATTAGAATTAAAGCAGCCCTAAATAATCAACTAAAAAATGGTAAAAGATTCAGAACCCCGTAAAAATTACTCCAAGTTGTAGAAAAAAAATATATTAAGAATATCAAATTCATTCAAAAGAATTAAAATTCAAAACTAAAAGAATGAAATATCTAATAAGCAAAGGGAATGGAATTACTCACCAAATTATCTTCTTGAATTTTGACGATCTCCGAATCTCACATTGGAAATGGGAGAGATAGAGATAAATGAAGAAAAATATTAGCCTATAAAAAATACTGCCCCTCTTTTAACAATTCAACCCAAAGACCAATTCCTTACTTTTAAAATTGATTGTATTTTTCTCTCTCTTGTAATATTTCACTTTGTAATATTTTTTGAAACATTATTTTAATAGTATCCGAAAATGTAGGCATAATTGACCGAACCTTATTAAATTCTTGAGTTCTCTTTATTGTCTATTTAATATATATTGTTGGATCATTTATTTTAGTGATATATTATGCTTTAAATTATTTGAGAAAAATTCTATCACCAATACTTTAAGAGTCTAAAAAAGTAGATTTTTAAAGTAAACCATCTGTGACTCCACAAACTACTTGAAATTTTTTATTTATCTTAATTTTTTGCACAATTATTTATTTTAGTGGAAACTAATCCGATTTTCACAATATATCTGTCCAGAAAAACAAAGAAAAATTAAAAATAAAAATGAAAATAGAGTTATTTAAAATCTCCTTTGGCTGTGCTATGTTTAGAAAAAGAGAGATATTTATATTTATTTATACAACCCAAAATATAAAAGGAAAAATGGACTGAGAGAGAAAAAAATGAGAGGAAAAAGAGCGGCGATGAGGGAGGAAGGAGCTCAGGTTAAAGAAGTGGCAGCTATAAGGGAAAGGGATTTGAGAGTGGATGAAGAAAGAAAAGAGATTTGGGTTTTTGTGATTTGTGTAGAACTGAGGATAAATGGACAGAGAGAGGGAGGGAGACGGCAAAGAGAAGAGAGAGGAAATGATTGCCGCTGAGGAAGAAAATAAATTGAATTTTATTTTTTTTTGGTAAATTACATATTTAATCCTTATAATTTAATTATTTATTTTCTTGAATACTAATTTTTTTGTTTAATTGAATCCTAAAAATCTCTTTAGATTAAACTCAAATGTCTCAATTTAATATGTGATACTTACTTTCTTAACACGTCAATAATAAAAAGTGCAATGTAATTAATATTTGAAATTTAAAAAGATGATAAATATAAAAAAAAGCGAAATATAAGAAGAAAATATGAACTAAAAATGATTTTACAGGCAAAATAATAAATTTTGCTAACTACATGGAATTTTCTATGATTTAAGCCAACATATAAAAAGAAAAAGAAAAAGAAAAAAAAAGAAAAGAAATGCTATGAAAAAACATAACAATCAAAAAGGTAGAGAGTAGGATAATATGGTGTAAGCAATTACACACAAAATCTTCCTAGACTAAAAACCTATCAGACAATCTGGTAAATAACAGCCAAACCAATGCCATTTTGTTACCTCTAACAATATACTCCATTATATGAAAATAAAACTCATTTTCTCTGTCTTAATTTATCCTCGACATTTTTAAATAATTAAATTTATTAAAAAATTTATCAATTAATCTTTAAAAATTATTAAAATATCTATTTTTAGATACTGTAGAAATAAAAATGGGTCTATAAAAAAGTACTGAGTTGGACAAGACGTGTAAAGAAATTAATTAATCATATGAAAAAGCTTATCACAATAAAAAGTAATTATTATTTTACATATGTTATATTATAGGGTGTGCTTAGCTTAGTTCATAAAGTTTTATAAATTAAAATTAGACATTAAAAATATCAATTAAAAAATACTATTTATCTATTAAAATTTAACATATTTTATTAATTAAAAATTATATTATTAATTTTTAAGAAATAAATATTAATTTTTTTTAATTATTTTACTATAATTTAAAACTTTTTAAATATAAAATTTAACGAAATGATATATTAATAGAATATAATAATATTATAAATTAGATAAATCATATAATTTTTAAATTTTAAAAATATTAATAAAATAAATCAAATTTTAGGAATAAATAGGAATAAAATAATTTTTTCTTAAAAAAATCTATAACCACATGTCATGTATGGATGGCATAGCATCCATGCGTTGCATTTGCATCAACATTTATAACATGGAAGAAGATAGGAGAAGAGAAGAGAAAGAATTACATTTGACTTCATTTTCTTTGGAGAGAGAGAAAATTAAAAAAAAAGAAAAAGAAAAAGAAAAAAGGAGGAGAATGAAAGAAGAAGAAAATTCAATCCAATCGAATACAATTTTGACGTCCGCAAGACATTCTCTCTAAACCTTCTCTTTCTCTCTCTAAATCTTCTCTCTCTGGATACAGCAGAGAACAGGGCAAAGGCAAACAGCTCAATAACTCATATACTAATAGAGAGAGAAAACAAACCCATAAAAAAAAAAGGCAACTTAAAATAAAGAAGGTAGATTTTTGACGAACTCAGCAACAAAAACCCTAGAGTTAAGAGTCCTTTTGGACTTTAATGGACTTCTTCTTCTTTTTCTCTATTTAATAAAGAGGGTGTCTTTGATTAGTATAGAGTTATAGAGAATTTTTGGGATTGTGGTATATGCTTGATTAGAGAAATATTTCTTGTTCACTATTGTCCCTCTCACTACCGTTAATTTCTACTGCTGGTAAGTTGTATTTTGTTAGTTGTTTTCTTGTTCAGCTCAGAAGTTAGCTTTTTTTTTTCTTTTTATTTTTTTTAAAACTTATTGGCTTTTAGAATTGGATCTTTTGATTCAGTGACTTAACTTCGATCGAGGTATTTTCACGGTGATTTGTAGGATCTTTTTTGCATTTTTGCTATGGTAACTGTGATTTCATTGCATAAAGTTTCAATTTTCCAGCATTTTGAACTTTTTTTTATCTTGATTTTTCGTTATTTGAATTTGGGGTTATAGTTGTGCTGAAAAGTTTTTCTCAACGGATTTTAATCTATTATTGAACCAATTTTTAGGTTTGTGAAGTTTTGACAATACGTGTTTGTTCAAGTTAATTTATGTTGATTTTGATATGGATTTTACTTAACAGTGCAGAGATACTGAAAATTTTCCCGTATTTCGGTAGTGAAAGTTTGATTTCTTAGTTATTTTAGCTTTAAATGGAGTTATTGTTGCTGAAATGGATCTAAATGCTTGTATGATATGCAGATATTCATGCGAGGGCCATTAGAAGATTGCTGGTTGTGGGAGGATAGGGCAAGTCTAGAATGTTCAGAATCAAGGCTTGTTCCTCTGGTTTTGTTTACTTTAGTCTGCAGCTCGTGTTTGGTAAAACTCAAAACTGTCTGCTCAGGCATAAAACTCGCTCGTTTCAGGTGGTGCACAACAAGTACTTTGAAGTCTACTGCCTTAGATGTGGAGTTGGAATGCTAATTAGGTCCATTACGTGTGCTTTATTCTAATTCATGTGATAGTAGGTCAATTCTTGTTGTTTTAGATAGTTATATCACTTCACAGAGTGTTTGTAGATTGTGATTCTTGATAAAATGGTACCCTCGGGGCCGCCTACGCCAATTGGTGGTGCCCAGTCTGTTTCTCCTTCGCTTTTGAGATCAAATTCAGGGATGCTGGGAGCTCAAGGGGGTCCTCTTCCTTCTCAAACTGGGTTTCCTTCACTAATGTCCCCACGTACTCAGTTTAATAATATGAATATGCTTGGAAATGTGCCCAATGTGTCTTCCTTCCTGAATCAGTCTTTTGTAAATGGGGGTCCAAACCCAGGGCTGTCTGGTCCTGGGAGCAGCCAGCGTGGAGCTATTGATGGTGGAGCTGAAACAGATCCGCTCTCTGGGGTTGGCAGTGGAATGAGTTTCAGTGCGCCTTCATCGTCATTTGTACCATCGAATATGGTGAATCCTGGTCCATCTGGTCAAGTTCAGGGACAGCAATTTTCAAACCCTTCTGCCAATACATTGTTGCCGGATCAACAGCAGTACCAACAACTTGAAGCTCAAAGTTTCCAGCATAGTCAGCAACCAATGCAACAGTTCTCTGGCCCTCATAATACTCATCAGGTACAGCAACAACATCAATTTCAGCCGATTCGAGGAGGATTAGCTGGCGTTGGTTCTGTCAAGTTGGAGCCTCAGGTGACAAATGACCAACATGGTGCACAGCAACAGCAGCCATTGAGAAATCTTGGTCCAGTGAAATTGGAACCGCAACAGATGCCTTCTATGAGAAGTTTAGCGCCAGTAAAGTTGGAACCTCAACATTCAGATCCGTCATTGTTTCTACAACAGCAACAGCAACAGCAACAGCAACAGCAACAGCAACAGCAGCAGCAGCAGCAACAGCAACAGCAGCAGTTCCTTAACATGTCAAGGCAGTCATCTCAGGTTGCTGCTGCACAAATGAATCTTTTACATCAGCATAGGCTGCTCCAGATGCAACAACAGCAACAGCAGCTTATCAAAGCAATGCCACAGCAACGGCCTCAATTGCCACAACAATTTGCACAGCAGAATTTACCTCTGAGATCTCCTGTCAAACCACTTTATGAACCTGGGATGTGTGCTCGCCGTCTTACGCATTACATGTATCAGCAACAGCATAGGCCTGAAGTAAGATTTTCTGGAAATGAAGAATCTATTTTAAGTTTAAACATTTCTTTGGATTGTAACCATAATTTTCATGTAGGACAACAATATTGATTTTTGGAGAAAATTTGTGGCCGAGTACTTTGCTTCTCATGCAAAAAAGAAGTGGTGCGTTTCTATGTATGGAAGTGGCCGTCAAACAACTGGAGTTTTCCCTCAGGTCTGGTGCTTGAGAAACCTTAATAGCATTAAACAATTGCCGGCTTATCTCTAAATTAAATTAGCTGCTTATAAGTTGGCGAGTTAAGTGTAATTAGAGAAGACAGGTTTATAAGATCTCTGAATGTTTATGCTATCATTTTATTTCTTCATTTGAATTTTTTTTATTGGTATCCAGAGGACAAAAAGGATACTCTTGTTTTACTTTTTTTTATTGCCAATTATATTGATGTAAATTGTAACAAACATATTACTTGTAATTTGTACAGGATGTATGGCACTGTGAAATTTGTAATCGTAAGCCAGGCCGGGGCTTTGGTATGTTTTTATAGCTTTCACTGCTTCTTGTTATAGTTCATGGACGTTATTAGCATGTGGTGCTAGTGTAATTGGTGTTTCTGTTGTTTTAGATACTTTCCACCTCTATTGCACTGCATCTTATTCTGATCCTCTGTTTTCAGAGGCAACTGTTGAGGTTCTCCCCAGGCTTTTCAAAATAAAATATGAAAGTGGTACCTTGGAAGAGCTTCTTTATGTTGATATGCCTCATGAATATCAGAACTCATCTGGTCAAATTGTCTTGGACTATGCAAAAGCAATACAGGAAAGTGTTTTTGAGCAGCTGCGTGTTGTTCGTGATGGCCAGTTGCGGATAGTCTTCTCTCCTGACTTGAAGGTACATTTTGGAAGTTGCCTTTGCAATTTTAATATTTTCTACATTGTTAAGGAATTATTGACAAAATTTATTTTATCTTGCTCTTCCATGCTTTTTTCGGCAGATATGCTCTTGGGAGTTTTGTGCTCGACGCCATGAAGAGCTAATCCCTCGAAGATTATTAATACCACAGGTTTGCAATTAACCATTTTCCTTAATCATATGCAAATCTTTTGACTATAAGTTTCTGAACACAATATGTTGAAGATGTTACTAACAGAACATTTATCATCTTAACTTAGTTTACTAAGTTGACTTGTTTGTATTACAGCTCATTGTGAAGTCAGCTTTGGGTTTAAGTAATCCCATCTCTCTGACTCCACTTTTCATGCCCAGTGAATCACAATTACATTTTGTGATTCTGCAGAATTCATGGATATATTTACCATAAGTTGCTATTCTGGAAGGCATGCATTGAGTCAGTTTATTTTCGTTGGATCATAGAAATGAAATAGTCCTCAATATATGTTCACCTAATTATTAAGGGTTTACATTTGTAATTATTAAATCACAGCATGTTAAGGAGATGTGAACAACCTTTTAGTATCAAGTTCATCACTGAACAAATATTAAGTAATATGTGGTGATGCATTTGGCAGTTGAAATACTAGCTTGCGAATGTTATGTGTCATTATTTTTGTTTTTGCAGGTCAGTCAGCTTGGTGCTGCAGCTCAAAAATACCAGGCTGCAACTCAGAATGCATCACCTAATCTATCTGTCCCAGAGTTGCAAAATAATTGTAATATGTAAGTTATTTATCAGTACGTCTTCTTGCCAAACAATAGTAACTCTTGAGTGGTCATTTGATTCTAAATGATTTCTTTTTTCTTCTTTCTGATTGAAAGTTTAGACCTTGATGGTTCCTTGTCCTCAATTATCAATATCTTAAACACATGCTTTATTTATTTTACATCAGTTGCTCATTGCTAGTCAATAATGATAAAGTGGTCAGAACTGGCTTTCATCCATAAATAAAGCTATTATTTCTGTCTTAATGTGTCTACTTAATGTATATAACATTGCATAGCTTACCAAGTGAAATAGTTATGTTACATTTTTGAATATTTAGAAATTGTAATATATTATTTCTTATGTTTGATCTGCACCTGTTGAGGATGTATGAGTTGTGGGAGATAGTAGAATTCATTACGCTTCACTGAAAATATAGTTTCTGTTACTGATCTGTGCAGTTTAAATATACAGAGGGCCAGGGGATCTTATTGTTGCAACTAGAGTAATTTTAAAATTGTTAGTCATGCAGGGGATGTATTCCCATGTGGAGTGAAATGAGAATAATGATTCACTATCCCAGGGCAGGCTTTATGGCTGACCATGTGCCTTATTTTGTTTTTTTTCCCTTTTATGTCATTGCCATGAGCTTGTAGAAGTGCATGCTTTTGTTAATCTCATGTTTATTTATTTATACTGTTGGAAAACAAAAGTGACTGGAGATTTGATGTTTTTGGACAATAATATCTGGTTTCTGTCTGCTTCTATCTATTATTGATGAGCTATGTTTCTTTAGGTTTGTTGCATCAGCTCGGCAACTGGCAAAAGCTCTGGAAGTGCCATTGGTGAATGATTTAGGATATACAAAGAGATATGTGAGATGTCTGCAGGTGATTTCATGAATACTTACATGGTCAATGTGGCTGGCTGCTTAAATTTCATGGTGCTAATTAAGTGTTAAAGGTTGTAGTATGGGGTATTTTCTGCATGCATCTTGGTGACTGCTTGTTTGAGGTCTCAAGTACTGGATTGTTGCTATGAGCGTTACATTGATTACAATTTCTTTTTTCTCAATCTTTACTGTAGTTTTTTACTGTTTGATTGTGCAATATGGAGCTTCTACCATTTATATCATGCGTTTTGAACAGTTTCAAAACATAATGATTTGACTTTTCCATGTATAACTTCTGTGAATATTCTTTTAATACGACGGAAAGGATTTGAGAAGAATCAATGAACTGAAGAAATGTGTAATGAATGATGGCGATTTTCTAGGATTCTGTAGCCAAAATTGTTTGCTGAATTTCTGAATTCTTAATTAATTGCTCCATTAATTTGATAATATGTTCTTATTGTTGCAGATATCAGAAGTAGTTAATAGTATGAAAGACTTGATTGATTACAGTCGGGAAACTGGGACTGGACCGATGGGTAAGTTTAATGGGTTTCTCCTTATAATTATCATTTTCAATTCTTTAGTTTTTGCAATTCTATTGAGGAGTAGCTAGAGCTACGTTTATTGGAAACTTCCATTTCACTGTTTGTGTTTGTGCTTAATAGTAATCTTGCAGAATGAGTCTAGGGTGTGTTTTGCCTGTTGGCATTCAATCTCCCTGTGCTTAGTCAATAAGGCTGTTTAACTTCCTTGTAGGTGGTTAAAATTGTACCAGTATCTGTGTTATATGCAGTCATTTACCTACCCTATTGCAGATTGCAACTTGTTTAGCAGTAGCTTTATTTATGTTTCAAGAGTCGGAAGTCTTTTTTTTTTTTAATTCCAGTATAAATCCTTAAACATGATAGCAGTTAGAGTTAGGAGTAAGAATTCTCTAAAACTTTACCATCCACCCCGAGCCCTTTGCCAGATTCTTGTGTTTTGTGATATGGGTGATGAATAGTTATTAAAAGCAATGTGTGTCGAACCATAAAGGTTGCAGACCTTTGGTAAGATGTGAAAGAAACATAAGAAGATAACTAATCCAGTATAAGATAAAAACTCGTTTTAATACCTCAGTCATTTAGAATTCTACCTCCAATATTTTAGAAATCCAGATAAAAAATAAAAACTAAAGATTAAAAGGTCTTAAGTCGTACAATCCTATCAAATGGCAGTTACCCCTAAAACAAACATAACACAAATACTTGTTAGCACGCACAGCATAGATTTGTCATCATTATCATGAAACTCATATTCATAATCTCCAAGGATCTCTTGTTATTCATCCTCTTGATTATCCTCTTCAAAATCAATCTCTGGTGCATCTCTAATTATTAAATATAGAGGACCATTGACCTTTAAATTAGAGGAAGATGCTTTTTTCCTTTCCATTAGCCTAGCAGTGAGAGTGGTTGAAGCATGTCGTTTTTGCCTTCAGTCTAACCTCAGTTTCCCCCTTTCTAACTGCAGACTGCTTATTGTCAAATTCACAATTTAATGTCAATTCAAGTAAGCTAGATTAGAGGGAAGCAGATTCTTAATGAATGTTAAACAAAAGATCAACAAAATCATCCAGGAAAAAGACAGGATTTGAGAGGCATCTATTCAAGGAGGGGAAAAATGAGAAGTAGAAGTAGGGGTTTGTTTTTTCATTCCTTTGGTGTGTGTGTGTATGGTTGGTGTGATGCGGGTGTAGGTGCTTTGCAGGAGGGTTGAGAGACAGAAGTAGTAGATGAAGAAAAAGGTTTTGTCTTGTCATGTCTTGAAATGAGTGAGTGAAGGGGTAGAGCAGATGAGAAGATGAAAACAACTTCTGGGGGCTGGAAGAAAACAGGATAATAGAGTAGATGAAATGAAAAAGAACAGAGAAGGATGAAGGGGAGGGATCGAGAGAATGAACCTGCTTGTATGCTGCTGATCCCTAAGAACATTTCTTGATTCCCTTGTGCTTGTATGTTCTTAAGCAGCATGGTTTTCTTTCTTTTTTTTTTTCATTTTCTTGTTTACTTTAATTTTATGTGCATGAAAGCATGGGAATTCTGTTATTAATCGAATAAAAGGTGGAGGTTTGTAGATGACATAACGTATTGAAAAAACAAAAAAGTTGGTATGGGTTTAAGAATTATGAAGTTATAACTTTCTTCTTGTGTATCATCACTTCATTGCATAATTTTGTGCTTTTCATGTTCTGTAGCTTGTCTTGTAACATTTGTTGCTTTTACATGTAAGGGTTTTTTTATTTATCAAAGAGTGGTTTGTACTTAAATGGATTTTATGATAGATGCTGACAGCAATTATTTCTATGAACTTATGAAGAGATAGTCACACTATTTCTTGGAAGCTAGAGAGGTGCTAGCTGTGGTGTAACCTAGAAGAAAGAGGCTGATGTTCGCCATTCCTTTTTTTTTTGGGTTTCCTTTTTGGTTGGTGAGGCATTAAATATTTTTAAAAATTAGCGAGGAGTCTAATAAGGAGTGTTCAGTGCTTCAGAATGAAATGCAAATGTAGAGTTGGTGGTTTTTAGGTGGTTTTGTAATGGTGGATGGGAGGAGAGAGAAGACTGATGTGTTACTGTTAACACCTCATAAATCATGTTTGTTTTTTTATTTTTTTTATTTTTATTATAGCACATATTTATTACTACTTTTGAGTAATTTATAGTGAGAATGAGAAAATGCCCCAACCTTCTGCAACATAGAATATGACATAAACCATCTTTAATTAACTTCAAATGGAGGGCAGGGCCTTTGTTCACTTGTGATGTATAAGCTTTGGTCTTCTGCTCATGGAGAGAGGAAAAATGAATGTATTTGTCGTCAGTTCCTAGTTAATTGGTGTAATCAGCTGAGAGAAACTTGCACACAAGACTGTTTATTGCACAGGAATAAATTTTAGGTTCCCTGCCCATTTTATGAGCAATACTGCTCTAATCAGTTATCTCTTAGGATAATGTCTGTAAACCAGATATGAATATGTCACTTTGTATACTTCAGATGACTCAAGATCTATACATAAATTGGGTTTTGAGATTTACACTCTGCCTTTGCTCTCTTTTGCGTGTGATAATGGAATATGATGCCTAACATGTGATGGTTTACTGCAATGGCTTGAGTTCATCCTTGGCATTAAAATCCCCTAAATAATCTAGCCTTGCTAATGCTGCTTTAAAGTCTTTCCATTTTTATGATTTTGGGTGGAGGCAGAGAGATCCTGAAGTGTCAGTGATTTAGGAAGTTCATTAAGCAAAAGTTGGGCCTAAGGGATGGTTGATATTGAGAAATATTGCCTTAGCCTGCAGATTGCAGGAAGAAAGAGGGCTGTCTTGATCTGAGCATAAGATAGTATTACTAATCTGAATGACTAACTTTTGGTTTATGCTGGAGAAATTGCACTTAAAATTGTAAGTTTCTAGTTGGTCAGATGTAGTGATTTGACTTAGAATGAAACTTCCAGCTTGTTCCTCTTGTTTGTCAGTGTGTCTGTTTTGATTAGCACTTGAAAGAAAAAGCATGCTGAGTTTTGACAGGGATCTAGGTCCCAGCATTGAGAAACTAGTTAAATTATTTTGGGGCTTCCTGATGTGTATTAGCTTCTAGTATTCACAAATATAGCATGTTGTATTGTAAGACCATGTCTTAAACTCTGAAGAGAATTAAAGAAAATTTGTACAGTATTCTTTATTAAACAAAAGCATTTCAAAATCCTCTATTTGGTAGCTGCTTGGTCATTTGGTATTTCTTTTTTGTAGTTAAAAACAATTTGATTGAGATTGGATCATTGGTAGCCAAAAATGCACATAACCATATGTTTGGGAGGGAAATATGGGAGGAAGGAAAATGAGGAGTTATTTTTACTTTACCTTGTTTGGGAAGGAAGGAAAATAAGGAGGGGAGGGAAAATAAAAGTTATTTTCTACCCTCAAGTGTTTGGAAAGAAGGAAAATAAGGAGGTAAAATAAGAAATTATTTTCACTTTACCCTGTTTGGGAAGGGAAGAAAAATAAGGAGAGGTAAAATAACTTTTATTTTCCATTTCTCACTTTCTCTACATTTTGGAGAGAAAACATGAGATTGTACAAAAAATGTCACTATGACTAATAATTTTTTTTAATCCTTGATCACTATGGTAAAGTATTTATTATTTTATAAAATGTTGTGCAAAATAGTAAATATGTAATATTTTAACTTTTTTTTTCTCACAATAAAATTATCCAAATAAAGAAAAATAAGTCATTTTTTTCATCTCCCTTGTTATTTTATTTATATTACTTCAATTCAAAACATAATGAAAAAAATAAAAAATTTATTTTCCCTCCATATTTTCCCTCGAGAAAATTGCCAAACATAATTAAGAGGAAGGAAAATATTCCTTATTTTCCCTCCCCCCTATGGAAAGTTCCCAAACATGGCCTAAGTGTCTACTTTGATTGCTGGGGCAAAACTAGAAGTCAAGAATGGAAGGGCTAAGAGTAAAGGTGGTAATGGAAATCTCACAAATTCAAAGTGTGCAATGAAAGTGTTCAGATTTCAAGGGGACAAAGCAAAGGGTAATGATGGAAGAAGTTAAAATCTCAAGTCTGAAACTTTATAGATCATAAAGTGCACTTGGTTTGGTAACAATAGAAAAATTTGGTGATCTAAGGAGTTGTATTGCATGAAGTTTTCAAGTTTTAGATGGGTCAAGCATATATTCTTGAAAGCTCTCAGTGCAAAAATTACACTAGCTTTGGCTGGCTTGGTCCTCGTTTACCAGTTAATTTCTCGTGTTCCCACAAAATTTTCTTGATTCATTAGGAGATTTAAAGAAAATATCAATGAATGAATCGTAATCTTTCTTATATTGCTGTCTGGGATGACTTTTGTGTATATGTTCCTGCAAGACAGAGCATTTGCATGGGCATGAAATTCCCTATGTCACTGTTTGTCTGAGCTTTTCCCTTACTTTTTTTCCTGGTAGTCTATTCATCTTCACCTTTGTGTGGTTTGCTCCTGTGTTGCTTGTGAAACAGCTAATTTTGTAGTTACAAGTATATTTATTTGAGCATAGTTATCACATTACTCTGTTCTTGGCAAGTTGTCTGCGGATTCTTTGTTTTCATATCTATATGAGCATATGTTATTTTATGAAGGATACTCTTACATAGTTGTTTGTTTTCAGAGAGTTTGGCAAAATACCCTCGGAAGACAAGTGCTTCATCTGGCTTTCATAGTCAAGCTCAACATCCTGAGGAACAGCTACAACAGCAGCAGCAAACAGTGCCCCAGAATTCAAATAGTGATCAAAACTCTGTCCAGGCTGGGATACAAATTGCTGCTAGCAATGGCGTGTCTAGTGTAAATAATTCTCTCAGTACGGCGTCTGCATCTACCTCTGCCAGTGCTATTGTTGGCCTTCTCCACCAGAACTCTATGAATTCAAGACAACAAAATTCTATAAATAATGCAAACAGTCCTTATGGAGGAAATTCAGTTCAAATTCCGTCTCCTGGTTCCTCTAGCACAATTCCACAGGCACATCCTAATCCTTCTCCCTTCCAGTCACCTACACCATCTTCATCGAATAATCCTACACAAACATCCCATAATACCTTAGCAGCTGCCAATCACATCAGCTCTACGAACTCACCAGCAAATATTCTCTTGCAACAGCCAGCTCTTTCTGGTGAGGCTGACCACAGTGATTCGCAAGGCTCTGTCCAGAAAATCATACACGAAATGATGATGTCAAACCAACTTAATGGTGCAGGCGGTATGGTTGGGGTTGGTTCTTTGGGGAATGATATGAAAAATGTTAATGGGATTTTGCCAGCAAGTAACAATCCAGTTCTCAATGGGGGAAATGGCTTGGTGGGGAATGGGACGGTTAATAATCCTGGAATTACGGGTGGTGGATTTGGCACCATGGGCAATGGACTTGGGCAGTCTGCATTGATTAATGGAATTAGAGCTGCAATGGGTAATAACTCTATGATGAATGGACGGGTGAGTATCCCATCAATGGTTCGAGACCAAAGCATGAATCATCAACAGCAAGACTTGGGGAACCAACTGCTTAGTGGGTTAGGAGCGGTTAATGGATTTAATAATCTTCCTTTTGATTGGAAGCCATCCCCTTGAAAGCTCCATCAATGATACTGATGTTTCAGTTCTTGATTGTAGCTGCTTGTGCAGTGAGAGCTTGGGCAGAAATTTCTACAGCCCTGTGAAGATGGCATTACACGTTGGAATAGTCATCAGGGCTAACCTCCCACTTTGTACTAATATCAGAGAAAAAGTTAAAACATATAGCATAGTGTTTTATCAATGAAATGTTAAATCCTCTTCGAGTTGCTTCATGTTCTTCTAATTGTTTTCCTGATTTTATGATTCAATACAGCCTCGTTTCCCACTAACAGATTAGGAATGGGATTCAGGGAGGAATTGTCTGGTTGAAAGCTCTTCCTTTGTAGTTTCTGCTCATTTTCCAGTTACAAATAGCGTATGTATTTGCCCTCTCTTTCCCTCTTTGAGTGTGTATATTCATGCTTGCTTGAAAGCAGTAATCATCGTAGAAGAATCTTATTAAACGGTAGCTAAAATATGTTTAACTTAGCTTATTGTTAAATTATCTTCAGTTACATTGTTGCAGTCTAGTTTCTCGTCTTCTTGTATGCACTGAAAAGTCTGATCTGCCTTCATCAGAAAAAAAAAAAGGAAGTCCGATCTGCCTATCTTGTTCTGCTTGTCAAGAAATCCATAAAATGTTCACAGTTCCAAAATACACGCGTAGTCTTGGAAAGTAGTGAATCTAGCTGGTGACAACCTCTAAAAAATCCCTTCGCCAGATTTTTGCCAATTTGTTACTAATGATTTAACAAGTTTCACCATTCAAGCAAACTATTTAGTTATTATCATGATTAAAGGTACATGGTCATAACCTACATGAGTTGTTTTGTAGAATATTGAGAACTGAATTGGGAGGGGCATTCATGGAAGTCTGAAGTATTAACATGAAAACATATATCATAGTTGTTACAAGATATGAGTGGATCTGAAAAGTTGATTTAAACATCTGCATATTTCGCAATGGTGTTAGACAAGGCTGTCTTTGGTACTGCTCCAATCACACTTTCTTTCTTCTCTCCATTTTTGAAAAACAGAACCGTTGGTATGCTCCTTATTCCATACTTGTTGGCAATATTTGGGCACTCATCGGTGTTTACCTTCAAGCACACAATCTTTTCGGCATATTCTTTAGCCAATTCATTGATCACCGGTGCTATCATCCTGCATGGCCCGCACCATGGTGCCCAGAACTCCACAAGAACAGGTTTCTCACAGGCAATCACAAGATTGTCCCAGCTAGAATCTGTCACTGCTTGAACTGCATATTTTAAGCATTTGCATTAATCGCATGCAGCAATTTATACTTCTCCTTACAAGAATAATCGCATGCAGCAATTTATACTTCTCCTTACAAGAAGAAAGGCCAGAAAACAATAGTTCTGATTATGGAAAAGCAAAATTTGGCAATCAATAGCTCTGATTATGGAAAAGCAAAATTTGACAATAGCATAACTCAGCCTAAACTTCACGGATAAAGAATGTCATTTTTACTATGTAGCTCATTTGATAACAGAAAAAATTGAAAAAGCCCAGTTTGGTGAGCTTCAGCTTATTAAGAATGGCACTCGATTAGTTTCATGGTCGTAATTTAGTGAGAAAAAAAAATTACGAATCATATTTATTTTTCAACAAGAAGTAAATTTCAAGAAGCAAAAGAAAATATTTCTTGTTCAAATTGCCCTTATCTTTTCTCACATGAAAAGAAATGTTCATAAATTTACTGAACTCAAAAATGTGCTTTGTTACCATTATTATCCCATTTATACTCCAGTAACTAGAAAATAGAAAGCATACTCTAGAAAGTGAAACATGGTAGAAGAGCAAGCAGGAATAAATGAAGAAACAAAAATAAATAAAATAAAATAAAATAAAATAATGAGTAAAATGAAGTTGGCAAACCTTCATCTAAAGCTTCACGAGCTTTGCAAACAAATGGAGATTTTCGGGTTCTGGGTTTGAGTGAAGAAGGAGCAAAGAAAGAAGAAGAAGAAGAAGAAGAAGAAGCTAAATTAGACAAATTGAATCCTTTACAAATTGGAAAATGAATCTTCTCTACTGCAGCAAATGGATGAGCACATTGAACAATAGCAGTACCACTACTCACTTGAAAACAATTCTTCATTGCCATTTCTCTCTTTCTCTCCGTTTCCTTTTCTTTTCTACTTCCTATCTATTGGATAAGAAGAATACATGAAAGATTTTGTTTAATTTCTTTGAATTTCTGATCTCTAACTTGTCTATCTTGTGGATTTTTCTTACGTTTTTTTGAGGTGATAAGAAGCCTCGTATTTCATGTGGATGACATTTCATTAAGTATGCTTCCAACCAAAAAAAAAAACTTTCCCATAATTTAGTGGTTCCCTATTGGTTGGCCATTTTCTTCTCACTTTCACTTGGGTGCTTAGAATCATTCTTAATTGTACTGGGTTTATTTTTTAATAATTAAATAATAATTTTAAAATAATATAAACTAACAAATATAATTAAAAAAATAATTAATCGTTTTCTTCTGTTTTTTTTTTTCAATTACTTAAGTTTGGATTTTGAGGGATGGGCTTGGGAAAGAGAGTTTTTGCTCGGACTGAGAATTAGTAATAATTAAATGCCCAAATTACTAAAAAAATCCAAACATTTACACTTTTAACAATTCTCATTTCACAGGAGCATAATTACAAAAGGGCATACAAACTATACGATTTTTTAATAATTTTAGCTTCCGGCGAAGAAAAAACAATAGCTTCCACCCCGGATTTTGTAGAAAACAATTAAAAAACTAAGTTAGTTACATTAAGAGTTATATTCATGAATTTTACAAAACATTACAAAAAAAAATATTAAATTTCAGAAAACATTTCAGAAAATGTTGCACCCAAAAAAAAATTCTTTCACTTCCCTTCAAGCCAAACATGCCTTCTTTTTTAAATCAGTAAGCTAAAATAACCAAATATCTCTATCTTTGCTAACTAAAGTTGTACACAACTCCATTGCTCAAATATGTCTTCCCCTTCTTTGCCTTTTGTTTCTCTACAATTATTTAGCCACTCAAAAATCCAACTAACTCATCTTTTTGACTGTCATTTAGCACTTTCATCACTCTTTCTGTGTCTGAAAAGCCATTTGTAACTAACTCAAATGAATCTGTTAAACTTCTGATTAAAAAAATCTCCAGTGATAATAGCTTCCTTATTGTTAGTCCTATAAAAAATCATCTTGATTATTACTATAAGCAAGGGAAATATGAGTTATTTAAGTAAAGATCTCAAAAATATCAATCAAAGGTGTTCAAAAGTAATGCCTAAGGAAGAAAAAGAGGAGGTAATGCTTATTTGGCTTGAAGAAAAGTGAAGAAAATATTATTATTTTTTTGCAATATTGTCTGAAGTTCATGACTTTTTTTTTTGTAAAGTTTTTTGAAATTCATGACTTTTTTTTGCAATATTTTTGTGAAATTCATGCATTTTTTTGGTTAGAATTTCAATATAACTTTTAGTGTAGTCTGCTTATTCAGTTTTTAAGTTACTGTTTTTTCCCGTCAGAAGCTAGAATGGTTAAAAAATTGTATAATTTATGTATTCTTTTGTAATTATACTCCAGGGAAGCTAGAATCGTTAAAAGTGCAAAAGTTTGAGAATTATTTTTTTGGTAATTTGGCCTAATTAAATCAAGAATGGGTCTGAGAGTGAAGTAGATTTGGTGAGATTGGACTTGACTCCATAAAAAATTATTATATTATTTGTTTTTATATATTTTTTGGTTTTCCTCTTTTACATTGGAAAAAGAAAACATATTTTGTCCTTGAGTTTTATTTTTATTTTTTTGAGAGATTTTTGCCCTCGAATTTATAAATTTATGCAATTTTATTTTTGAATTAAAAATTTATTTAATTAGTTTTTATTGATTAATTTTATTCAATTAACTTCCTGACAATTAAATTTAGACTGATTTAGTTTCTACTTACAAAACACTTGCATTTAACTAATGATATTTAAGAGAGTTAACTAAATAAATTTCTTAATAAAAAACCAAATTTATGAATAAATCAACATAATAAATTCAATATAGACAAAAAAAAAAGCAAAATTGAAACAATAAATGTTTGTCAACTCTTGTACTGTAATACAACTGTTCTATCGATGGTCATGACTGACCCAAAAAAAAAGCTTAAAGGGTTTGACTCCGTCGGTAGATATTCACCATTGTTGACCAAGAAAACATTTAAAGAAAAAAAAAAGTATAATTTATCATAAATAAAAAGAATGAGTTTATCATATTATCCATAAACTAATATAATTACACAACAATTTATATATGTTATATTTACATAATCTAATGAGAATAAAACAATTAAATACATATTACTATCTAACAGATTTAATTTACGGTTAACATGTTAGACTGAGTATATTTAAAAAATTTTCATTGAATCAAACCCAATTTTTTTTAAAAAAATATTGCTATTTCCGAGAGCAAATTTGATGAGAGATGGAGCTGACTATTAACAATCATAATTAAGAAGTGTATGGAGTATTGGAGTTATTGCAAAAGCCCAGTAACCAAAGTGGTGTGCTAAGTTAGTTTTGCTATTGTAATTTTCCTCGCTGGATAAATCTTATAATTTCATAGTCCCCATCACGTGGGATTTTTATTGTAGAAATAATTTTAAAAAAGAGGCATATTGTTGTAATCTTGTTCAAAGAAGGTGAATTAACAAGCCTATTCATGCAATTAGGTGCCGATGAAATAGCTTGATCATCTTTATCCCAGCAAAATGGCAAAAGAAAAAACAAAACTTCAAAGAGTTGCAAGACATAACTAGCAGTGAAGTGATGTCCAAATCGAGCTAGCTGCACGCAATCACTCACAGACATATTTTTGTATGAACCTAGTTTATGTAAACCAAATCAATCAGAAAGTGTTATGTAAGTTATTTTATTTACGTGACACTTTCTCATTAGTTTGGTCTACACAAATTCACTCATAAGTAATACATTTCTTCATTGAACTCCGTTACAGGTCGTTGGATAATAAAGGCTGCTGACTCAAAATTAAACACATAACAATAATCAAACATCAACACCTGTAGCTACTTTATTCACGTACATTCTTCATAATTTGTTTTAATAAGACATAATTTTTTTCCATGTATTATTGATGAAAAATTTCACGTGATTAAAGATAAAAAATTAAAAATAAAAGAAAATATAAGAAATAAACTAAAAATAAGAAGATAAATAGTAAATTTTTTGGGTTAAATGCTATTACACTATATATCGCCAAATAATATTGAAAGTCGTATGTTCATTGCAAATTACTTGTACTGTCTGCCAAGAAGGGCCTCCCTCCTAGTTAAAGTTTCTGAGGGTAGTTGTTCGGTATTAATGAGAATCAATAAAGGGAACCCTAAACCGACGATCAATGATTTCAATTGAGTTGTTTACATTTACGGAGCGCACATGAGAAGGGAAACTTCAACTCGCCATTGCCACAGTGGAATAATTAGCCATAAGTAGCAACAACTAGAGAACACAATATTATAATTGCAAATTGATTCTCTGATAAAGACTATCCAACCAACAAACAGGTCCACCTCTTTCCATATAAAGCCTCCCAATAATATCTGATGATGCAATAATTTATTTAAAATAATATTACCCTAATTCTATTTTTTTTTTTGTTACTGAGCAAAACTTTCCGGATAAACAAACTAAAGAATATAGGACACCCTATAAATATCATGTAGAAGCCAAAGTTGAATACCAATAGGGGATGTTTAAAGATGAAAGTTCCAATTCAAAATACTTCGTCTCATTAACCAAAAAATCAGTTGCAAAGTCTGCAATTTCTAATCACTGACATAGAAGAAATTCAGAGTCATAGAGCCATGCTCTTTCATTGGAATAAAATATTTTTTTGGGATCAAATTTCTCAAGGCCACCAGTCTTGTTTGTTTGGTTGGCAAAAAATTAATTGCAAAATTTCTCAACATGGTTAAAATTTTTAGTCAACAGTTCGACAAACAAGAACATAAATAAATTTGTCAAAGATTCGTACCAATTTTGGTATTTGGTCCTGAAATAGTCTATGCACATATAGGTTAATCACGTTAACATAGTTTAATCTCGTCGCATATTCTAATACTCCAACTGAACTTACTACAGCAATTTGTCTCATTTTTCTAACAATCCGACTGACCTTTCATGGTTTCCCTAGTAATGAGCTTTGGCTTTTTTGCGTTGAGGTTATCTCCTAATCTCTAAGCTTATCAATTGAAATTACAGTCAAATACATGTTAATCAATATAATATTTAGTAATTAAATTAAAAACATGTACATGAATGTATAACAATTTGAACCCAATTCAAAACTTGAACAAATCCATGAATTCATGGCAGAGATCAACTTGGCCGCCTGGTCCAAAGATATCCCTTCCCTGTCATTTTTCCCTTAATTTTGATAAGGATTTGAGTTAGACTTGCTTTGTTTACGATGAATCCAACTTTCACTTTAACCAGACAAAACTAAATTTACGTTGTGGTCTGGCCTCTCTGTTTCTTTCTCCGGCACGCGCATGCACACGCAATTGAGGAGAAGAACCAAGTCATAAATACAGAATTCTACTGCTTCTATTCCCCTCAATTTATCTCTTCTGATCTTCCTTTTCTTTTTTTTTTTTCTTTTCTATTTCTCTGTATGTGACAATGCCATCTTGGTGGTCGAGAAAACAGAAACCTGACAGCGCCAGCGAGGCTTCAGAAACAGAAAGTAAGAAAGAAAATTATACAAGGAAGCCAAGGAGTTTTGACGAATCCATGGTGTTCAAAAGGACCAGCCTCGATTTAAAAGCATCTCCCGTTTGTAATAGTGGGTCTTGGAAGTTTTCAGGTTTTGATTCTGATATTGTAAAGAAGAAAGCTTACCCTTTGCCTAAACCGTCTTGTTCACCTCAAACTGTAATGAATTTGGATAAGAAATTGCTCGCTCTTGATTCGAGTACCAGTTCATGTTTATCTTTTTCTTCTTCCGCTTCTTCCAATGATGATGCAGATTTTGGTTCTTTCAGGTCAGTTTCTTTTATCTCCCCTAGTATGTATCCTGTTATATTCTGTTAGTCAATGTTTAGTACAACAAAAATGATCTATCCTGCTATATATAACAGAAAGAAGGACGCTATATGGTGATTGCAGGGTAATTGAAGAAATGAATTACAATTCACTTTCAAAAAGTTCAAAAGATTCCACTGTACAGGCATCGGAAAAGCAAGCCGACAGGCAACATCCCTGTCATCCCTTGCCCCTTCCTCCATGTTCTCCTACTAAGTCTTGCCTGAATCTTCAGTCAAATTGGAAGAAGGGAAAGCTCCTAGGAAGAGGGACATTTGGCCATGTTTATGGTGGATTCAACAGGTAATATGATGCTTCCTTCTTATTCTTGAACTTTTCAGTTACTTTTTTCACTTCCATGGATCCTGTAAAAGAGCTGAAAGACAATGAGGAAGAGGCCATTGGAAATTAAGCTCAATGTTGCGATTTCTCTGGCAGTGAAAATGGAAAAATGTGTGCTATAAAAGAAGTGAGGGTTATTTCTGACGATCACAACTCGACGGAATGTCTGAAGCAACTGAATAAGGTTCTTTAATTTCTCTCTATTCTCTCAACTGAATTTGAACTCATTAGCAAAATTAACTTGTTAGTATCCTGTCTTTTTGGAGTAACAGGAGATTGTATTGCTCAGTGAACTGTCACATCCAAACATTGTTCAATATTATGGAAGCCAAATGGTATGAGCTCCCTTGCATTTTTCATCGTCCTTCTCCCATTCATAGTAATCAGATTTGTTCAAAGCTTGAATTAAAACCATGTTACTTTTCTGAAGGTGGAAGATAAACTATCGGTTTACTTGGAGTATGTTTCTGGGGGTTCAATCCAAAAATTACTTAACGAATATGGTCCATTTTCGGAGCCTGTAATCCAGAGCTACACGAAACAGATTCTCTGTGGGCTAGCTTATTTACACAGGAAGAATACAGTGCACAGGTATTTTAATTGTTCATCAAGATTTAGTCTTACTCTAATAGTTCAGTTGGCTGAAGTTTATGGCGTTCTAATTGGCAGGGACATTAAAGGAGCAAATATACTGGTAGATCCTAATGGTGAGATTAAACTTGCTGATTTTGGCATTGCCAGACATGTAAGTTCCTTCTTTGTCATGGTTAAACATTATGCTTCTTCTGCCAAGATATTTCTGGTCCCTGATATCTTAAAATTCTAGATAAAATCAGCTTCTTCAATTCTTTCTTTCAAAGGAAGTCCTTACTGGATGGCACCAGAGGTATTACTATTAACATCAAAGGAGTTTCTTCTTTCTGTTCTTTATCAGAAATCAGAATCTTTATGTATTTAGAGCATGACAATATTCGACTTTGTCCAGGTTATAATGAACACAAGTAGCTACAATCTTGCGGTTGACATCTGGAGTTTAGGCTGCACAGTTCTTGAGATGGCAACATCAAAACCTCCATGGAATAAATATGAAGGGGTATGATATGGAACACAAGTCCATGCTTGTTCCTTTCATTAAAGCAACCAGAAAATTTTAGTTAGAAAATTTTAATTTTCTATCTCATACCGTTCTGCTTTAAGCAGGTGGCTGCAATATTTAAGATTGCAAATAGCAGTGACTATCCTGAAATTCCTAATCACCTATCAGAAGATGCACAGAATTTTGTAAGACTTTGCCTGCAGAGGGATCCATCAGCGCGCCCCACAGCTGCAGAACTGCTACATCATCCTTTCGTCCAAAATCAAGACATAAGAGAAGTTGCAACTTCTGTTGATGAAGCATTGTCTTCACTTGGAAAACATCCTGCGGTACGGTTAGAGGCTGGTCTTGGTTCTTGAATCATGCTCTTTACTCTGCAACAAAAACCTATTCTTGTATGTAAATTTTCATGTGTATAATCCTCTTGTCTGAACAGACAGCTTCACATTTTCACTCCCATAAATCAAGTTTTCCCACACAAGAAAGAGAACACAGGATGAAGTATTTAACTGAACCCTCAAGAACATTGAAGATCTCATAGTTAACTTGAAACATGGTCACATCTGCAGGGATAGAGTATTAGTCCTATTAAAGTGCCAAAACTAGATTGTGAAAGTCTGTGTTGGTCCATTTGGCTAGCTAGACAATTCTATAGAAATCTCAAGAGTAAGAGCAGCAAGTGAAACTAGCCTATGATGGTGAAAGCACAGAGTTTCACCTCATCGCTCCATATGCCAAAACTAAGATGAATGTGCAGATGGGTTAGTGGCTCAATGGTCCGGCATATGCCCCATGCAGCCAGAAATTCAGAAACTCAAATTCGGAAAAGGTTCTGGGTTGAATTCTTCTTCTTCTTAGTCTTTCATGACAAAATATCATTTAACTCCTGCCCAATATCTTGAATGATGAAGTTTGACAAACACAGCTGACAATCTAGACATTGAGAAAATGTTATGTGGATGGAGAAAAGCATCGGAAAATGTGTTTGTTCATACTATATAAAGGAAACACGAAATACGTAGTTTTATTATGAAAAAAGAGCTACTTGAATATCAAACACCCCGCATTTCGGTAGTTTCCTCATGGTGCAAACCGATTCATCATGGCAAACGTTGATCAATAAAGAGATGATCGATTTTTCAGAAAACCTATATCACAAAAGTAGCCCTAAGGCTCAACATTAGCACGAGAGCACCTAAGCACCGCAGCAGTTTTAAACAACTCAAAGGTTTGAGGTTGCATTGTGTTATGATCTGCAGTAATGGCATAGGTCCTGAAAGGGGAAGTTCGTGTTCTTTATGTACCATGTAGCGTTAGTACCCTGCTCTTTCTTAACAATTTGAGGAAACAAATCAATGATTCAATATCGTTCATTCATCAAACTCTATGTGATGATCTCAGGAAAAACAGAGGGGCCAACAACAAAAAACATTCACTCGTAGGAAGGGTATCTCGATGGTAAGTACCGTGTCTTCACAATTATATCCTCCGAAAAATATTATACAGATATATGCTAGAGTAACTACAGAATTAGAGTGGGAAAGCCTGGCTTTCCATAAACTGCATTTATTGATTTATCACTCAAGCATGCACTCGTTACACAGATAAATAAAGCAGAGAGGGAGAAAGAGAGAGGAAATAATTTGGATGGGGCAATTTCAAGCTGATTAGTTGACAAGATGCAGCAAGATGATCTTTTATTTAATGGGTAAAAAAGGCATTAACCGATACCAACTCATAGGAGCACTAAAATAGGCCTTCTGAAAACTAAACTATATCATAATATCTGCAATGGCAAAGTTATATAAGCTATCTGAAGTAAGCTAAGGAACAAGGTCCAAAGATCTACAAGATAGAGGCAATTCTGCACAAAATTATCTAACTGAACACAGCTCCACCTCAAAATGAGTAATCTTTCAGATCTGCTCTAGAATCGACCAGATCCACATCAGCTAAGCATTCTTCCGCTGTGAGAGGTGGAAGTTGCCTGGTCTTGCGCTTTAAATTATGTTTGTGCCATTCACTCTTAAAGTGATCCCTGTATTGATTGGCATCCCCAACGAACGCATTGCATGTGTTGCACTTATGTTGCTTTACCACTTCCTCGTTATTTTTTTCCACAGAGATAGTCTGCTTTTGCATTTTCTCACTCAGCTGGACCACAGAATCATTAGACTCCTTGGGCAGGCTTGACGAAAACTCTTCATAATCATCATGATCATCTACGTGGGTTTCCCCTTCAAAATGCACGGACATTGCCAGAATTTCCAACTTACCCTGCAGATTCCTCACCATCATATCACACTCCCGAAAGAAACCTGGGTCTAATTCACAAATCTGCAAAGCAATCACAAGTGAGATCACTCTTGAAAAAGGCAGGCACACGATAAGAATATGCAACCAAGACTATAACCACCATCACAAAGCTATGACTTGAAAAGGTGAGTTAGGGGAAGAAAGAGGAAGACTAATTAGAATGTGAAAACTCCATTGCAAGGGAGGGGAAAAACTGACTTCAGCTACAAAGAAAACAAATTGAATGCATTAAAGAATAAGAACAAGTTTGGTAAGAAACAATGGTTTCTAATACATCAATTAATTCATAGCCAAAATTTTAAAAAATAATAGCGCATAACAGACATAGATTATATACATTGGAAGAAACAATCATAGGGAGGAATGCTTTGTCACACCACAATTTTTTTCATACTTCAAGCATTAAATACAGTCCATGCCTGCACATGAGGTGCTTTGGCACACGTCTCCTATAGACTGGGCATGATTGACACCACAGTTGAAGGAGTACATGATTGATATGGGGAAGAAAAAAAAAAGACAAAAAGTAAGAATTAGCGTTAAATAATTGCGCATAACAGACATAGATTATATACATGGGAAGAAACAATCATAGGGAAGAATGCTTTGTCACACCACAATTTTTTTCATACTTCAAGCATTAAATACAGTCCATGCCTGCACATGAGGTGCTTTAGCACACGTCTCCTATAGACTGGGCATGATTGACACCACAGTTGAGGGAGTACATGATTGATATGGGGAAGAAAAAAAAAACGACAAAAAGTAAGAATTAGCATTAAATAATTGCGCATAACAGACATAGATTATATACATGGGAAGAAACAATCATAGGGAAGAATGCTTTGTCACACAACAATTTTTTTCATACTTCAAGCATTAAATACAGTCCATGCCTGCACATGAGGTGCTTTGGCACACGTCTCTTCTAGACTGGGCATGATTGACACCACAGTTGAGGGAGTACATGATTGATATGGGGAAGAAAAAAAAACGACAAAAGTAAGAAATAGCAGCAACTGATACTTGAACCACCAAAGTGTTCGATTAACTTGGCCATTAGTCCTTCAAAGTATCAATGGCAGGTGTTGACAGTAGAAAATTTTCACAAATCGAGACCTACTTGAGCACATATGAGATAAATTAATATAAAACTACATGTGTTGTTGTTAGTAAATTGAGAGAACTATATGCAAACTATAGATTTGTCCATTTCATCTATGAACAAAAAATGATTCTCAACTACCATATAACACAAAGGTTAACCTCTTAATCCAACTTTATTCACCTTAAGTATCGTATTCTACAAGTATTCTGTGATAAATACTCCTTAGCAGTCAACCAGCAGTATATTTATAGCTAACTTTAACACACATATATCTAATAGTCCACTAGTAATAAACTTAAAACCTAGCTAATTTCATAAGTTCCCAACTTACATAACAGCTCCCACTTCCCAATAGTACTCTACTAGCATGACACATCAATTCTTAAAAGAGGAAAATAAATAAAACAAAGTTATATAAATCATCCTTCAAATTATATGTACATTTGTTGCAAAAACACTTGTTTTAAAATATTGTCAGAGAAAGCCTAAAGACCTTCATTGGTATTTCAACAGCCAATTAGGGCTAAACTTGATCTTGGCAGAGAAAATACAAAAGATAGAATATATAAAATATATAATAAGTGAAACATAAAATTAACCAAAAGAAGAACTAAACAAAGTAGACTGGAACTTACAACAGAGGGCTGACTTCCAGATTCATCCTTAGAAACAATGGTAGCTTTCCAGGTATTTGACTTCTCTAGAAGAGCAGCAAAATTCTGTTCGGCAATGGTAATACGCAGTCTCATTGGCGCTCTTTTTACTGGGAAGTGCTTTTGAAGCTCACGAATAACTTCTAGAGCCTGTAAAGTTTTATGAAAAAGTTGAATATGAACTTTCATCAAACATAATCACTTAAGGTATATCAGCTAATCCAAATATTTTATGGGGGTTAGCTGATGACAAACCTGCTTCTTGGAACTGCTATGTGGATCAACAGCAAAGTGAATTTCATGTATAAGACGCTCAATCATACTAATGGTATAAGGGCGTTGAGTTTCTGAATTGATGGTTTTCTGCATAACAATCGTTGCTATATCTCGAAACTGACTAGATAATTGAGACTCCCTCTCCTTCCCTGCAACTTGGAGCTCCCCTTTATCCAGTATCTTCCCATCACCATCACCACATTAACAGAAGAAATTCAATCATAGATTCACAGACATTAAAATATCGATTATAATGAGTTACCTCAAGACATATTGTGGTCTGATCATCAGCGCCAAAGGCTTTGATTAAATCCTTAGACTTGGCAAGAATTCCTTTAGAAACATTTGAATAAACAGTACGCGACTGCAACACTTCATCCAAATCTTTCTCTCTGTTTCCCAACAAAATTGGCAAGATGAAACGCAACCCTTTTTCAGAATTTGGAGTTTAATGTTAGATATAAGCAATACTTACACGCCAGAGCGCCAAGAGAGGACCTTGTTCTTGTAGCAAGCGATCTCAAAGCGAATACCATGCTTCTTTAATCGGACAACCGCCACGTTCGTTAGCCTCTTTTGCCCTATCGGCTGTTGAAGCACTTTCGACATCTCTACTTCGCTGTGCCTCTTCTTTTTCTTGGTGGGTGGAGACTCTGATGATCTCTCTGATTAACTTTACAGCCGCAGCGTCACCACACCGGCAAACTGCAAATACCCTGCCTTTCTGGAACCGTCCATTTCGGTGCTATACCCTAATTTAATTGCGATAGGGCTGGATCATGTCTTATTAGGCCCAACTCTTTTCAGATTAGTACTAGGATAGATGACATATAAGAGAGATCGATAACGGATGATATATATTAATTATGATTGAAATACTTTGAAGGCTAAGGGGTAAACAATGAAATCTCCTTTGATTGAGTTATTTTGAAGGTTCAGAATTAAACAATAAGAGTTTTCTCGGTTAGATTATGTTGAGACACTTTGAAGGTCTATGGGTAAATAATGAGAGCTTTTTCGGTTTAGTTATATACGAGATATTTTGAAGGCTCGGAATTAAGCCAGGTGGGCTTCCCTCGGTAGTTGTTTTATACTTTCGTTTTATCTTAGACATGTATTTTGAAAAGTTTAGGCAAATGTCCAAAAGGCTCTAGTGAAAGCCATAAAGTATCTGTATCCATTTTAGTTTAGTTATGAGTATAGTGGGCAGCGAAATAGTAAGTAAGTAATTTTAAGTGTGGTATACACTTACACGATTCTGGTTGGTTGTTTGATATACCATGTTCGATTTGTGTATTATATATATATAAGATATTTATGGTATGTCATGTAGTATGTGAGTTAATGCATGTGCGGATTTCGAGGTAAGTCGTTATAGTAGCTTGATGAGTATATCATGCATATTATATATATGATATGTGTGTGTGCTTTGCATATTGTTATGTACCACTAAGCATTAGTTTTCTTAGTATATGAGCTTTCTATGCACAGGTTTGAAGTCTAGGAGTTGATCGCTAGAGGATGACGTTCAAGGATCAGAGTTAAGGACACACGAATGAGATGGATGATACAACTGTTGTACTTTTTTCTTTTGTTGAGTTATGTTGGATTAGCTAATTATAGTTTTACATTATGTATTTCAGACATATGTAGTTTTATAATTACTCGTTTTGTATAAATTTTAGATATGTGACTGTCCGTTTGATATTGCATTTAAATCTTTTATTTCGGTGAAGTTTTTTATGATATTTTATTTTTAAATCATCATGGCAATGGTGCATGAAAGTTTTAAATTATCTCATTTTAACTCATGTCAATCGTAGTATTTTTTGGTATAATTAAGTTTATTTTTAATTATATCGAAGAGTGTTACATTTAGTGGTATAAGAGCCTAGGTTTAGGTGGTTATGAACCAAGGTGAGAAAGGTTGTATTGCATGTATAATTGTTATCCTGTATTACTCTGATGTGAGCTATTCTTTATTGATGTGTAGGCTAAAGAGTGAGTATGAAGATCGAACTACATGATTTGGCTGAGAGTAACAGTCCTTAGAACATAGATGCTCATAATCAGTTGAGCCAAGCTAGTGTGCAAGGGCCAGGTGATGCACCTCCTTTACAACAGCTGATGGTTGGTCAGACAGATTAGGCTTAGGATCCTCTGATATAGAATCTTGTTGCTCTGTTGCAGTAGTTGGTATAGGCTATGCCACAACCATCTCGCCCACCACTGCTACCACCTCCATCACCACCTCAATCGTCACTGAGGTGTAGGGTTCAAATTAACATGCTGAGGAAATATGGAGCTATGGACTTCACAGGCAATATTGAGGATGACCCAACAGCTGCTGAGTTTTGATTAAAAAAGACCGAGAGGGTCTTCGACGAGTTGGATTTTGCCGAGAAGCACAGGGCTAGGTATGTTGTTTCACTTCTCCAGGAGCATGCCTATGATTGGTAGAAGTCGGTTCTGCAGAAGCCGTAGATCCTCGAAAAGCTTACTTGGGATTTTTTTTTAGCTAAGTTCAAGAAACTGTATGTGTCGAGGGCATATACAGATGAGAAAAAACTTTTTTTTCTTTATTTGTGATAGGAAAACATGACAGTGATTGTTTATGAGAAAGAGTTTATCCAATTGAGCAAGTATGTGACTAGTATCATTGGGGACAAGGCAGACAAGTGTCATTGATTTGAGAACGGTCTAGAGATGAGATCGAGTTCCATGTGATCTCACAGTAGTATGAGGACTTTGCAAAATTAGTACCTTTTTCTATTAAGATAGAGAAGAGGGTAAAGCTGAAAAGAGTAGAGGAGTCATCCATGAGAGACTTTAGAGGGTCAGCTTACAACGTTGAACAATTATCGAGCAAGAAGACTCACACCAATTCTGGACCCTTCCAGTTTAGAGGATAGGGATAGGGTCAGGGTCAGTTAGGGTACACCAAATAGGTACTAATTGGATTATGAGATAAGGACAGGGTCGGGATCAGTTAGGGGTCATTCAGTCTTAATTGCTTTGATTGATCCGAGTTCTACTCATTCTTATATATGTACCAATATAGCTAAGTGGTATAGTATGTTAGTTGAGAATTTGGATCATGAGATCGAGATGACTAGCCCTCTATGGCATAACACTGTGGTGAATTGAGTGTACCGAGATTGTCCTATCATAGTCCAAGAGAAAGAGTTTCCGATGGACCTGATCGAATTACCTTTCCACGAGTATGATGCTATTTTAGGTATGGATTGGTTATCTCGGCAGGGTGCAGTGGTAGATTACAGAACAAAGACGATTGAGTTGAGAACTCTTAAGGGAGATATTGTGGTAGTTTAGGGTGAGAGATCCTCACAACCATCGAGAGTCATCTCTATTATGAAGGCTTAAAAAATTATCAAAAAAAGCGTGTGAGGCCTACTTGGCTATGTAGTTGACACTAGGAGGGGAAGCCTAGACCTTAGGGATATTCCAACGGCAGAGAAATTCCCAGATGTGTTTCCAAATGATTTTCCAAGGCTACCTCCAGAAAAAAAGATAAAGTTCTCAATTTAGCTTACTCAGGATACAACTCATATATTAGAGACACCATATCGTATGGCTTCATCAAAAATGAAAGAGTTAAAGGTCTAGTTACAAGAACTATTAGATAAAAGCTTCATCAGGCCGAGTGTATCTCCATAGAATGCACCGGTATTGTTTGTCAAGAAGAAAGATGGGTCTATGAAGTTGTGCTTAGACTATAGGCAGTTGAACAGGGTAACAGTTAAGAACAAGTACCGCTACCACAGATTGATGATCTCTTTGATCAATTGAAGGGTGCTGGGGTGTTCTCTAATATTGACTTGAGATTAGAGTACCATCAGTTGAGAATCAAGGCATACGATGTAAATAAGACAACTTTTAAAACCATATATGATCACTATGAGTTTTTGGTTATGCCCTTTGGGTTGACCAACGCTCTGACAACTTTTTATGACCTGATGAGCCGGATCTTCAGACTATTTCTGGACCGGTTTGTTGTGGTTTTCATAGACAACATCTTAGTATATTCGAGAAGCAAAAATGAACATGAGCAACACTCGAGAACAATCTTGTAGACTCTTAGGGAGCAGAAGCTATATACTAAGCTTTCTAAGTATGAGTTTTGGCTAGATGGAGTTGTCTTTCTTAGGCATGTAATATCGGTCGACGGGATTATAGTGGATCCAGGCAAGGTCAATACGATCTTGGATTGGAAATCGCCATGGAATATGACTGAAATTAGGAGTTTTCTCGGCTTAGCATGATACTACAGAAAGTTCGTCAATGGATTTTCTATGATAGCTTCTCTATTGACTAGGTTGTTATGGAAAGATATCAAGTTCGACTAGACTGACAAGTGTCAAAACAGTTTCAATCTACTTAAGAGTCTCCTGATGGAGGCTCTGATTTTGACACAAACAATTCCAGACAAAGAATATGTCATTTACAGTGACGTTTCTCACAACAGATTGAGTTGCATTCTGATGCAAGAAGGGAAAGTCATCTCCTATGCCTCCAGACAGTTAAAGTCTTATGAGAAGAACTACCTGATACATGATATAGAGTCAGTAGTCATTGTCTTTGCATTAAAGATATGATATCATTATTTATACCGAGAGAAGTATTACATCTACACTGATCACAAGATTTTGAAATATTTTTCTACACAGTAAGATTTGAATTTGAGATATAGAAGATGGCTAAAGTTGATAAAGGATTATGACTGTGTGATTGATTATCATCCAGAAAAGGTCAATGTGGTGGACGATGTGTTTAGTAGGAAGACTTTGGCAGAATTGTATATCTGACTGACCTTGGGTCAATAGATTAGAGATGTATAAAAGCTTAATGGAAAACTAGTGGAGTTGGTCATTTTGGTCTCTAAGGGGGAGAGACCGGATTTTTCAGTCGAGGTAGATAATAGTTTACACTACTAGAGTTGAGACAAAAGATTATGAGAGAGACCCATAAGACGAGATTTACAATGCACTTAGGGAGTAACAAGATGTATCAAAACCTAAAAGGGTTGTATTAGTGGTCAAAGTTGAAGAAAAATATCACAAAGTTTATGACTAGATATCTTATATGTCAGTAGATAAAGTCCAAACATCAGGTACCTATAGGTTTGTTGTAGCCAATCAAAATTCTAGAATGGAAATGAGAAAGAATCATTATAAACTTTGTGATTGGATTGCCTTTGATGTCGAGGAAGTACGATTCCATATGGATGATCGTGGATAGATTAACTAAGTCAGCTCACTTCTTACCTATACGAAAATACTATTTTTTGAACCAGTTGGCAGAGTTGTATGTGAATGAGATAGTACATTTTTATAGAGTTTCAATCTCTATTATTTCATATCAAGATCCACGATTCACATATTAGTTTTGGGGTAGTCTACAACTAGCTTTGGGTACTAAGCTCAACTTCAACATGACTTTCCATCCCTAGACATATGGTTAGTCGGAAATAGTTATTCAGATCTTAGAAGACATAATGAGATGTTGTGTGATTGAGTTTAAGGGAAGTTGTGATAAATATCTACTATTGATAGAGTTCACCTATAATAACAGTAATCAATCCAGTATCCAGATGACTCCCTATAAGGCACTTTCTGGTAGAAAGTGTTGAACACTGTTGTGTTGGATTGAGCTTAGTGAGAGAAAGTTATAGGGCTAGACTTGGTACAAGAGACCAAAAAAAGTGAAGATCATTAGAGATTGACTTAAAGTAGCTTTCGATAGACAGAAATCCTATGTGGACCTCAAGAGAAAGGATGTGGAGTACTTAGTGAGAGACAAAGTGTTTCTCAAGATATCTCCGTGGAAGAAGGTTCTCAGGTTCAGGGAAAATGGCAAGTTGAGCCCTAGATTCGTTGGACTTTATGAGATCTTAGAAAGGATCAGATTAGTTATGTACATACTCGCTTTGCTGCTAGAATTGAGTAGGATACACAATGTCTTCCATGTATCCATGTTAAGAAGGTATCAGTCAACTCCTTCTCATATCATTACAGCTGAGAGCATAGAGTTGAGATTGGATTTGACTTATGAAGAACAACTAGTTGAGATTTTAGCTCAAGAGGTTAAAGAGCTCAAGAATAAACAAGTATTATTAGTGAAAGTTTTATGGAAGAACCATACCGTTGAAGAAGCAACTTGAGAAAGCGAGAAAATGATGAGGGCACAATATCCTCAGTTGTTCTAAGACGTCATGATAGGTAATTGTGGGGATGAAATACTTTAAGAGGGAAAGAAATGTAACCCCTGTAATTAGAGCCTATAAGTTATGTTATTGGTTAGTGAGAGTTGAGGATTAAATAAAGTTTTAAAAGTTTGAGAGTTGCTGAAATTAGTTGTTTTACGCCCATGATAATGGGTGTCACAACTGTGAATATAAGGTTTTAGTTAGCATCTGTGATGAGGTTCTTCACGATTGTGAATTAGTGGTTCACACCTGTGAAAGATGAATCATGACCATAAAGTCTGGGTAGTCAGAGTAAGTGAGGCAACTATGTTTTCCTTCCTATCATCCTTTTAAATCTGCTTCCCACTCCCTATTAACCAACCAAACACACCAATAGAATTTTTTTCTTCCCCTAGAATCCTTTTTCCTCCATTGTTTAATCTTGGAGATCCCTTATTTCAATAGAGAAAGTGAAAGAGAAGAGTGAGAGAAGAAGTTTGAGCTTTGAGGGAAAAGCTCAGTTTTTATATTTATGGATTTTGGTTTGAGTTCTAAAGGCTAAGAGGACATTTTCATCTTGCTAGGATCTGGTACAAGAGATGAGAGTCCATCTTGAGGGAGATGACAAGCTTGAAGAGCTCAATTTTTAGCTAATCTCCATCCTAGGTGTAAGTTTTATACATAACCACATCCAAGGCTTTATTTGGCATGTTTCTGTGTTCTTTGCTTTAGATGCATGATATCTATGGTCATTGAGTTGTTAAATGTCATAATATGGGATCGATATGCATGATGAAATTATTATGTTAACATGGTTATGTTAAGATGTTTGATGAGTTATTTTGGTTAATATGGATAATTAAAAAGTATATGGTTGTGATAAATGTTTCAAATGCATGTTGGAATGTTGATAGGGTGATTAACATTGGCTAATCGTAAAAAGATTGCATAAAAATAGATGTGCTATGTTTTGGTATGAAATTTGGAAAATTTCCAGGTTCACGGGAGTGAATGTTGTGAAAATAAAATTTTGTTGCTGAGGCAGATCAGTTCATGGGCAACTTCATAGTTGGGTTTATGATTTGGTTCTCGCCCATAAAGGAGTGATCACGGCCATAAACATATGCTAATCACAAATCACAGTTTGGTTCACGAGTAAACTACCCGTGAAGAGGTTATTCACGATCGTGAAAAGAGTATTCACGAGTATGAAGCTGCTTAACTTGAGAAATTTGTATGCTTGCATTATCTCTGTTGTATGTTATGGTTGTGATTTATGAGAAATTATGGTTGATGAATAATATGAAATATATATGGTACGTGTTGTGAAATTGTAAGCCTAATGCTCTGACTATATTGGTCACGATTGAGATACTTTAAAAACCCACGGGTAAGCAATGAGAGCTTCTTCGGTTGGATTATTTTGAAGGCATAGGGATAAAAATGATAGCTTAATCGGTTGAGTTATGTTGAGACACTTTGAAAGCCCAAAGGTAAGCAATGAAAGCTTCCTCGGTTGAGTTATATACCAGATGTTTTGAAGGCTCGAGATTAAGTCGGGTAGACTTCTCTCGGTAGCTATTTTATGCTCTCGTTTTTTCTCAAATAGGTATTCTGGAAAGCTCAGGCAGATGTTCTGAGGGCTCTAGCAAGAGCGGTAGAGTATCTATATCCATTTTAGTCTAGTTATGAGTATAGTGAACAACAAAATGATAAGTAATAGTAAGTAAATACTTCTAAGTGTGATATACACTTGCATGATTCTAGTTGGCTATTTGATATACCATATTTGATGTGTGCATTATATATATGAGATATTTATGGTATGTCATATATTATGAAAGTTTGTGCATGTGAGGATTTTGAAGTAAATTGTTTTAGTAGTTTGGTGTGTATATCATGCATATTATATATATAATATGTGTGTGCGCTTTGCATGTTGTTATGTACCACTAAGTATTAGTTTGCTTAGCGTACGAGCTTTTCATGCACAGATTCGAAACTCAGGAGTTGGTCGCCAGAGGAAGACACCCAAAGATCAGAGTCAAGGATACATGAGTGAGGTGAGTGATACAATTGTTGTACTTTTTGCTTTTATTGAGTTATATTAGGTTGGGTAATTATAATTTTATATACTGTATTTTAGAGACATCAATAGTTTACTTGAGTTTCTCCATCTCAAAGGTGCAGTGGACTGAAAAGAATCTCTCCATCTGAAATATCCACCCATCGAGGTTGTCCCCATTGCAGCAACTTCACTCTTCAAGCAATCATCTCCAATTGACTTCCCAAGTTTGAAGAAAACCCATGGATGTGCGTCGCTCCTCCTCCAACGCTCTCCAGTTCTTCCACTTCGACTTTGGTAGCAGTTGCCTTCCATCCAGCAGTGCCATTCTTCATGAACTTAGCCCACTCCATCATTCCAAGTAAGGCTTGCGACACTCGATTTGAGGTCAACATCTCTTTGCTCCATCGATTCTGTTGGAACTTCAATGGTACTAATTGAAGCGGCTGGTTTCCTTTTTCTCACAAGAGTTCGTCCGGCTTTGATACCACTCTGATAAAATCAAGTAACTCTGGTCCAAAGTTCTCTTAAAAATGGAGGTTTTCAGCTGTTGATTTTCAAGACTCATCAATGTCTCCCGTAGTCAAAGCTTTACACATAATTTTCCATGTCTTCCACCCCCTTGATTATTCTATTATATATGTTCTATAGCTACCACAAAATACGCAACTAAAAAATAAAATATTGTGATGTCACCAGTTGTCCCTAGGACTATTAACCCAATAACCACTCGGTCATTTAGAAGAGTTATTCCTCTGTGTGTGACACCTAGAATACTTGAGAAGAATTGGTGGTCTATCAGTTTCTTGCAATCTAGGGTCAGCGAGGGGATGACAACCTCCTTGAGGTTTTGAATTTTCTTTCTTCCAAAATCAATTCTGAAAGATTCAATATTGAATATTTTGCTCAAAATACGCAATTGATTCTTGGATCAATATGGATTGAATTTGTCGTCGAATATAGGAGGAAATGCATAGTGGACCTCAAGATGGTTATCTGCTGATGAATTGTCGTATTATTACTGCCGCAAGGTTTGATGGCATCTTATAGAAAATTCCTCAAAAAAAGTAACAGCAGCAGTTTTGATTGTTATATTCAATAATCTCCATTTCCATTGTACCTTTATAGAGGTGAAGTATGTGAAATGCAGTTTTTCTATGGCAGGGCAAGTTGGATTTAGCGAATCAATCTTTCCGCAACAGATAAACAGATACTGATATACCAGTCCATTTCTGATTTTCTCCACTTTATTTAAGTCTAATAATGTCTTTCATAGCGTTACTCCCTGTTCGGAAAATGGAGGAAAAGAGGTGTTTTGAACTAAATTTAGAGGGAAGGGGTTTGATTTCGGAAAGGCTGGTTCAACATTAGCTGAGCAAAAGTGGATAATAATGCAAAAAGGTTCCGTTTACTCGATTTTATGGAAGTCACCAAATTCGGATGAATGTAAAAAAGATCACCTGTACTTTCTTATATAATGTTGCCCTACAGTGCAGCTGTATTTAAAACCAGGAACTGCTTAAACCAAGTTCAATGCAAATTCCAACCAAAACTCGTCGTGGATCAGTTGAAAACAGATTGTTGCACTAAGAGTGATAATCAAAAGAATATCAAATGAAACAAAGAATGAAGCGCAAAGCAGCAAGACACAGAGAAATTGATAATGTTAAATAATTAGAACCCGTTCTACATTAGCCTATCAGTCTTTGCATAAACATTGGGAAGTGCTTATTTCAGCTGATAAGATCATACATTAGCATGCATCTTACTCCCTCGCAAAAATATAAATACAGCAACTAAACAAAAGTTGAAGCTATGCAAGACGCTGCCGCTGTACCAAATGGTGCAGGTGAGGGGTCACCTCCACGCTGAAGCGACAATCAAGTTTTTGTCTTCCCACCCAAAAAGCAGGGCACTCATTTCCTCCTTCAACTTGTATCGATCACAATACCGCTGCTTTATAAGTTTCCGAATCATATCCACAATGCTAGGATCCATTGGACAAGAAGTGAACCCAGCCATCATCATTCTAGCTCTCCACTTACCTGCAACTTCATAGCGTTCAATCCTTTCATCTCCCTCACAAGCTAGTATATTTACTATATCTCGTGCTAGGCATTGCCTTTCAACATTCATCCGATCCTGACTTGCTCTTGGGAGAGTTGCATCGAGGGACTCAAACACAGCTGAGTAGTAATTGTATGCTTCTACAAACCTCGGCAAGAAGGCGGCAGTATTAGTGTTGACATCTTGTTCAACTATAGTTACAAGTTTTGGGTTAAGGCTCTTAACCATTCGGAGAAGCTGGTCTCTCTCATTTACTGTTGATACACTTTCGTCAGGCATGTGGTGGAGTTGGAAAGCAAAATTCACTGCAAGTGCTTCCCCAGGCTTGCAGTTGAGCATTGATGGACTAACAAGTGAGGTCTTGGAGGCCAGTGCATGGAACTCAAATGGCACCCTAAATGCTTCTGCTAGCTTCTCAAGCCTTTGCCCAATGATCTTCAGCCCACCAATAGGACGTTGAACTGATTCAGGATCATCGACCCCAGTTACTCTAAGGTTAGGTGGTTTACCTGGTTGATTGGCAAGTGTTTCTATCAGTGTTATGTATTGACTCCCTTGGTTTATGTCAAAATCTATTATATGAACTCTCTTTTCCCCTTTAAATGCCTCAATCATTGCCCCATTTGCGGCCATAAATCCAAATTTAAAACACGGGCAAATCTCGAAAAGGATTTGCATAGCTGCAAGTCTATCAGAAGAAGGGGGCACCTTGCATTTCAGAGCTTTATAGATATATTTGCCAGAGGAAGCCATACGAGCTGCAAGACCTTCAACCATGTAGGCAGCAATTCTATGAGGAGGATCTCCTTGAACTGAAACCATCTGTCGGAGCTCATTTATCAAAGCTTCAGCTACCTCAAAATTTCCTTCTGCAATTGCGTTAGCACAATCAAAAAGCAATTGCTTGGGAGTCCGAGGGGATAATTGTGATACTTCTTTATTACTACTGATGCTACTTAAGTTAGAATCCGAAGATGAGGACTCCTTGGGTGACTCATGAAGCATCACATTCTGGATTGGTTCAGACCACTCTCCATCCATTTCCATGCTTTGATTATTTACAAACATGTCATCCTCGTCAATATCTTCATTATCATCTAGTAGTGCTCTCTCAAGTTCTTGAAGCTTTAACCTCATCTCATCTGCATCATAATCCACCAATTCTGGGCTTTGAACTTCCAAGTAATCTGATTCAGAACTGAATTGGTAGGCACCCTGGTGTCTTGTTAAAGCAAAACTGTCGTAGGGATCTTGGGTAGCCATGGAGGATTCAGAACCAGTTCTGAGCTGATAAGAAGATGCATCTTGTAGGCAAAGCAAATTCCCAGAAATGCTAGAGCTAGATGGATGTGTTAATTCTTCTGTAGGAGAGTCAACAAAGTACTTCTCATAACTCTCACTGGAGTAAGAATCAGTCATATACATGGTCCTCCGCTTATCAGGCCCATACACCTGGGCAGACAAGCCAGAATTCTCATTGCTCCCATTCAGTGAGTAGAGCTTATGATTTTGGTATGGTGTAGAAGAAAGCTCTACAGGTCTAACCAATGACATGATTTCTCTAAATTAACTCAGTTCGAAGAATGATGGTTGTATCATATATAGTGTAGCCTGTATCTGTCACATTAATTTGACAAGGAAACAACTTGTTAACATTTGTCAAACATAGAAACTACCAAAAAACTAAACTGATCTATTTTTTATGAAACAAAAAAACAAGAACCTCAATTATGTCACTTGATAGAGTTCTCTCTGCAGATCTGTAAAATGCCTGTATTCACACACAGGAAATGGCAAAGGAAAAAACATTAGTGAAGCACCACCAAAAGGAATACTGCTGCATAAAAATCTATAGAAAGTGTGTAAGCATGTGCTTGTACATTTATATATGCGTGCTTATAAAAGAGAGGAGATCTGAATGCGCAGAAATATGAATATTACATTATAGGAAAATTTGAAGAGGGTTTTCAGCTTCATCCTTTTGGAAAAGGAGACTCCGCAAAAGCATATATCCAGAGCTACACTTAGATTTCAGAACGGAATTATTCATTTTATAAAAAGCTATCTGATAACCCAAAATTTGGGTGCTCGACTCAAGGATAGGAAAGAGTTCAAAATTTTAGTCCTCTTTCAAGCAACATAGAACACTAAAATTCAAATACTTCAATCAAGGCCTATTATCTGGATCATATAGCCTTAAACCTTTCAATTGGTTGACCACAAATTCCTTTCAAGATAGATTCCAATTTCAAGCTCAAGAAAGAAAATTTGACAGTTTATGAAGCATATCATATTCCCTGAAATATAAAAACTTGATCCATCGTGAAGATATCATAAATAAATTGCAATTCCCGGTACAGCCACAGGAACCCAGTTTAACAAAGAGATCTTAAACAAATTATCTCATTTGATTCTGTCACATGGAAAGCTCGGGAATTTAATGGACAAAGAGCACAGTTCAATTAGATAAACAGTGGTTTGCTAAGTAGAAAATGTTTTAATCAAATGAAAATCATAGTTGCCAGACTCATCAGCTAGGAGATATAATTGATGGTTAATAGACAAATTCAAAAAAAAATCTAGCCTTTCCAACAAGAAAACTTTCATAGACAATCCAGAAACAGAAAAAAAAAAAAAAAAGAGAACAGTCAGTAAAAATACAGTAGGAATGGCAACAAAGAGTCATCTTCAAAGGAGAGATCCATGGCAAATTCACAGAGAAAACAATCAACTAGGAATGACCTAAATCACCCAAGTTAATTAACTGTTCAACAATAAGGTAGGGAGAGAAAGAGAAAAAGGGAAGATATGCACCTGATGTAGTAGGAGAAAGAACTCAAGAAAGAGCAACAAGGGTTATATCAAAAGCTAATCCTGCAATTCAGTAGATAACCAGATGGACGTAAGCCTCAAGATTGGTTTTGAAGGAAAGGAAGAAGAAACATAGGCTTTCAGCCGATAAACAAAAGTAATTAAGAGAAAAATCAAAAGTGAACTTCCCTCTTTATGCAATCTTTACAATTAAAAAAGGAAAAAAATCCTTTGGATTGTAAGATTAGGTAGGTTGAAATGCACCAAATCAAATAAAAAATATGAAAGTAGACATAAGCAAGGAAAAAAACAAAACTTTAACAAATCATTATTAAAATAAAGAGCAAGGACCCAGATAAGATAAAAAAACAAGAAGAAATTGGAAAACAACATTAACTAGTTGTTGAGAATATCATAGTTACCAGTGTCAAAGAATCTGAACAAATTGAAAACTCCAAGAACCAATATCTTATTACACCGTATTTCTAAGAAAATATAATCTTCTGAAATCTAAAGAAAAAATTAAGGATTTATCGGAAGATTTTAAAATTTATATATTTGAAATCTAAGGATTTATAAGAATTCTATCGTTATTTTTGAATATAAAATTTATGAATTGATAATGTAGTTTTTTTTATTTACACTTTTTGATTTAATATCTAATTTTTAATTTTATTCTATTTAATAGTTTATAATTAATTAAGTATTTTTAATTTTTTTAATTATATTTATATTAAATTTTCTAAAAAATATAATTTATAAAAATGATTATTATTGTCAAATTTGAAATATATAGGTACTATATTTATAAATAAATTAATCAATTAATGTTTTTTCTTTATCAAATAAAACAAAAAAAACAAATGATTTTTGTCATATTTTTAGGTATAAATATAGTTTTGAAATACTGTAAGCAATTTTTGAATAAAAAATTTGACAATAATAATTTATAAATAAAAAATAGTAAATTTTAGGCTTTTCCACATTAGGAGGTAGGAAGTCAAATATTTATAAAATTAGAATTTTTGATGGTAAAATTTTTCAAAATCTATAAATTTTAATTTTTTTAAATAATCAAATAGTATATTTAAGATAAATTTATAAATTATTATAATTTTCTCTTTCTAAATAGCTTGCTACAAATATAGCCTAATGGGAAAAGAAGTGAGAAATTGACCAATTGTTAAAGAAAGAAACTTGTTGGTCTTCCTCCACAAAGCTTGTTGCTTTTCCTTCAATTCAAACTCTGTTGTTCTTTAACAAAGTCTATGGGTTGGAACTTAAACCTGTGGGTGCCTTCTCTTTTTTCTGCATGCTTCTACCAACTATGTCTAAGTTGTCAAATACTCATCATAATCATAATCTATAAGCCACTTCCATTGCTCAATCCTCACCGTTCAATTCAAGTACCTTACATGTATTGGCATTATTGACTTGCTTCTTCCTTAACCATAATCTATTGACTGGATCTTGAATTCATTTCCTTTTATTACTAAGTTCTCAAATTATCTTTTTTAATTAAATTTGATATCTCTGTTTAAGGAAAGCTCATTGATTGAGCCAAATAAAAAAAGAAAAAGAAAAAGAAAAAGAAAATCCAACATATATAATAGGAGGGGTCTAACCTCATAAGGGCTCATTGATTATTAAACTAACCAATTGAAAATGTACTTCCTATGTTCTAAGAAATAAAAATATTTTTTTATTTTTGTATGTCACAAATTATAATTTATTTATTTAAAGTATGTTTAATTATAATTATTTTTATTTAAAAAATTTCTTATTAATAAATATGAGCTATTATTTTTTTAATCTTTTAGCATGTTATTGTAGAGATATATTGAGAAAGAAAATTTTTAAATTTTTAATCATATTAATTAATTTTTGAGTTTATGTAAAAATAAAAATAAATCTGTTCTTGATTATGAGACGGAATGAATATTAAATATTTCATTTTAATGCCATGCAGATATGATTATTGGATTTTGTTAAAAAAGAATAATTATTGGATTTTCATTTTTCAGTCATTACAATATTCCTTCATCCACATCCTATTTATTATTACAATTGTTAACTCATGTTATAATATTAATAATAAAAAAGTTTTTAAAATGTGTTTTTTAATATTTTTAATATTTATTTTTGGTATAAACTATTGTTTTGTAATTTTTTTTGGTTGTAATCCATTTTTTAATTAATTATTATTTATCATATGCTGTGAGAAATGGTGGTGAAAGGGATTATCCAAAACAGAAGTAATGGGGAGATGGGTGGAAAAGAGAAAGCGACAAGGCTAATGGTGGAATGATTTAGACAACTGTAAGGTTGTAGTTGAAAATATGCTGTTTTGGTCCTTAAACTTTTACATAATTTTTCAATTTTTTTATATTTTTGCATTGCAGAAAAGTTAGATATGGTGGGGGGGGGGGGGGGGGGTGAGTGACGGTGGATCCACCGTCATCCATCCTATCCAATCAAAGCCGTGAATGCTGAGGTGAATAGCGCATAAATGAAACTTTCCTTCATTGGATCGATGACAAGCCAGGTCAAAAGAGTGTACCCTTGAAAAGACTAAAAACACCCTCAACAATGAATGTTGCATCCCAATCTCAGAGTAGCCCTTGTGTAATTTGCAAACAAATTGTTTAGTGGGCCTATCAATTTTACTAGACCCTCGAGACCGTTTCCAAGTGTGAAATGAATCGAAACATCCCATGTATTCAATCATGAAAGATAAGGATTACTGAAATTAGGCATTGAAAATTTCTGCAAGATCCATAGATTCATCTCAATTATACTCAATTATTAGTTTTTTTTTTTATTATTATTACTGAGTCAATCGAATAGTTGTTTGATGGTGGAATGAAGGAAAATGCTTGTTTGATTCGTTACTTTTCCCTAATAGTGGAGTTGAATTTTCAAAGCATTACAGATAAATATGCTTACCAGGTTGACGGTATTTTATATTTATTGTAACGAAAAATACTTATTATTTTCTTTTTATTATTTTTTTAATTCTATAAATGATATATACATATTTCTTAATGCTATAAAATTCACATAACTTACGTAACAGAAAATAATATAATATGGACAAAGTAATAAGTCATTCTTATATTGTAATAATTTTTATTGTAAATTTCTAGAATACTACTTGTCCGATTAAGTAGGTAGCAATGATTGTATTGTAGCATTTGCCTTTTAATGCTTTTTTTTTCTTTAACAAGATTACAGTTGTTAGTATTTAGTTGGGGAAGGGGAGAAATTAGCTTAATTGACTCGATAATCTTAAAGTAATTTTGAACTAAAAAAATTTCACCGAAAGAGAAAAATTTGACTCGAAACATAAATTAACCTATTGACCAATGAGTAAAAAAAATAAAAAAAAGATTGATTACACTTTCCTACTTTGTACGAATATTGGGGAAAAAAAGAAATTTACAAATAAGAGTTTTGACAAGGGAAAAAAAACCTTGAAATAGAGGATAAAGTTGATAGACCATTTAATTAAAATTAAAGAACAATTAATATTGTTAACTTAACTCTCTGGCCACTGATTATAAGTGTGAAATGAATCTAAAATGGCATCAAACGCGGAAGATAATTATTACAGAATTGGGTTTTTTTTTTAAAAAAAGAAAACAAAAATAGAAGCAAAAGGCCAAATTTCCAAGATGACAATTATCATATAATTAAGTCATTATCGTACTTCCCTTATCCAAGCAAACTATATATATAGTGTTGGATTTTAGTGTAGGAAAGCCAAAGCTAAATATAGCTTTTGGGCATGTTGGAAACAGCAAATAGATCTATTGCCAGGAATAGTAGAGTCAGGTGATTTGGTTGGAATATAGAACATCATATGGTGATAACATCATATTTAGCAGTTCAGCAACAAATGTTAAATTACAATACTGTACCGTTTTGGACAAAGAGGATAATTTCATTAGAATCAAACAGGATAAGCTTCTGAATTTACAACGCTAAGCAGCAAGAGACATGGGAAGATCATGCCACAGTTTCTCAGCATGGTTACACTTGTTAGAGCATTTTGCCACATGATGAGCAGCACATTATAAATTCTTCCATTTGAGGTTTTGAGCAATAAGAGTTGCTAATAATATTTCATAGCAATGGAAGCCCGAAGATGTAGCTTGTGATTCTGAATTTGGATAATTTAATTGGAGGGGAGTATCAAAGTGAGGTTGCATTTTCTCCTTTAATCATTTCCAACTAAAGTTTGTAACAGTCCAGCTATGCTCTCCTAGGAGGCCGGAAACGGAAGCAAGAGATTAGAGGAATTATGGGCTCGTATTATGGCCCAATCTATATGCAATTTCCATAACCCTTTTCTTTTCTTTTCCTTTTTTTTTAAAAAAAAAAATTCATGAATTGAAAAATGGGCTAAAATATTTTCAGATTTACCAATACTTAAAATTCTTTCAAAAATACCAAAATTAACTTCTAAACTTTCAAATCTACTGAAAATTTCGCTCAATAATTTCTCTCAAACAAATTTAGCTTGATATCTTCTATATATATCTAAAAATATAACATTTTTTTCACCATTATTCTTAAATCATTCATAATCTTCTTTAAAAAATCATTCTTTTAATCTCCCAAAATCAATTTTTGTATTTATATTCACCTTCCTACAATAACATCAATACTAAAATTATAAATATACTATTGCTTATATTTAAAAAAAAATCACTTGATATAAATAATGAGTAAATATAAAATAAATCAAATATAACATATTTCAGATGAATAATAATTAAAAAAATTACTCAATATTTATCCAACGTTTATTAAAAGTTTATAAAATATTTATCCAACGTTTACCTAATATTGAGGTGAACTTATAAATACTAAATATTTATCCAAAATTTACTCAAATTTTACCCAACATTTACCTAATATTTACTCAATATTTATCTGTTTTTTAATATATGATATATTTTTATATATATATAAATGATATATTTATGTAAGATTTATCCAACACTACAAAATGTAATACAAATCATATAAAATTTAGGCAAATTTTGTGTTTGGTTTTCTCATTTTCTCAATAATTTCACTAGAAGACTTTATTATACATAAGAAATAAGTTTTAGCAATGAAAAGTATACAAAATATCACAGAAGAATGAAAATAGGAAGAAAAAATTAAATGAAAAGTTAATTCGGTAAACATGGCGCTACATACTAATAAATGAGATAAATAACATTATTAAAATACAAATATCATCAAAAGGTAAAAATGAAATTCAATTTTGGTAAAAATGATAGTTGGTATTTTTAAAATTGAGAGCAGAATAATTTAATTTCTGCGAGAAAGGGTAAGACCATGTATAAACCACCCAATGAAAATTAAAGTTTTATTATATATAGAAAATAATTTTAACTTGTTGATTAACTAATTTAATTTTCAAAAAGAAAAATATATTTATTGATAAATAACTTCATTAAATATATTTTATAGGTAATTGAATATATTTTTGAAAAAAAAAATCAATGAAAATTTAATTGAACCACAAGACTATTAATTAAGGTTAAATAATTTAATATAATGCATTTAATTAAATTTTAAAGTGATCTTAATATAATACTAATGATTGGTATATATGTGTTGCATAATCGGATTAATGTATTGGTAGGTAGAATGTCACAATTGAATTGTATGATGATAACCGTCTCTAACTTCCTCTGATGAAAAAAAAAATTGAGAATTAATTATAATATTATTAAAAATGAACAAATTAATGCGGATATATATAGGTAAATCGAGCAAGCGACTAAGACTGAATAAATTTTCTTAGTTTATTCAATGCTCAACTGAAAGTAATGTTGTCAAAATTTAATAAAATTATATCTATTAAATTAACATAATTAATAAATGAGTTTGATTCGGATTGAATTCTTAATAAAAAAAGTTATATAATTATATCCTGTTTAAAATATAAAATAATATTTTTAGATGGTAATTTTGCTATAAAATATAAAATATATGTATTCTTATTATTGTTTAATAATTAAATATGATTTTTTATATTAATTAAATAATATACACTTTGATTTAAAAATATAAAAATAACAAACAGATTAAAATAATATTATTTTATATAGTTTAATATATAATATAATAAAGTAATAAATATATTAAATAAGTCAACACGATAATTTAAAAAAAATCAATATCTAACTGAAAGACGGCTAATAGATCAAGGCTGCTAATAGTACAAGCTTCACCTACTTTGATTTTGAGTGCTAAATGTTGACATTTTCTTGTTTATTTATTTATTTTATACCTGTATATATAAACAGCTCTCATTTATGCACAGATCATTAATTACGTTGTAATTATATTGCATCCAATAAATTTAATTGAATTTCCATCTCATATTTCTAATTTAATTGCGGTTAAAAATTATTAGGAGAAAAATATATATTATTAACATTCAAATTTATGTAAGATTATGAGTTTAATTTAATAATTATATTTATTTATTGTTTCAAAATAATTTAAACTATTTTAAAATTAGTTTATTCACAATTATAAACCTTTATAACTTTTCATACATTAGCGATGCAGAATTCTGTTCCAATAATTAATTAAACATTATTTTGAATGTTTGATACAATATTAATGTTTTTTCAGAGAAGTCATTATTAATAAATCAAGATAGTCATATGATATCTATATCATAAATCAAAATTGATAATAGAATGTTGTGATTTAAAAATATAAAATAAATTAAAAATCTAAAAGAACTACATATATATTTTTCGTACGGTTTCTGAAAAGTTTTGATATTTCAGCATCTTTTAATAATGAAGCTCCAAGAAATATTAGTTGAGTCCATTTAAAAATTACTTTTATTTTGTATTGTACATAAAGAACAAACTGAATTAATTGATAACAACTAGAAATCTCACAAAAATAACAAAAAATTATATTAAGGAATAACAACCATAAAAGGGCAAAAAATATCCATGAAAGAAAAAAAAAACAAAGGTTCTTAAAAGGAGAAATAGACTAGATACTAGAAAATAAAATGAAAACACAGGATGCAGCCTCAAAACTGTGAAGGGTTAAGGCTTACATGAATCAATTTAGCTACCTAAAGCCAGCTGTATAATCCATCTATAAGACTATAACTAATCAGGCACAAACATGCTGTTTAAAGAAAGTTGGCTAAAGAGGAGTCTAATCTTTCTAGATATATTATAATCACTATATAAACAAGATTAGAGATAAGGCATATTAGACAAATCACTGAAACAGATCATGACCCCCTATTAAGAGGGAATTAATCACGGAGGTAGCTAAACTGTCAAAATCACACACCACTATAAATACTTAAACATCATTTATTCATATAAAAATGTTAATTTATTCATAATGGAGAATCGAGATGTCCTTATTTGCTGAAACTAGAGATATTTATTATATATTTATAGGGAGAAAAAACCAATTAAATCCCCATTAGCGAGACTAAATTTGCGTTAGTTTTAATAATTAACATGAAATACAAGAAAACTCTAACAGATAAATTCTTATGGGTTACTTCACTTCACCTCTTTGTGTTGGATAACACGTCACTGTATATTCTAATTAAGAATTTCAGCTACACTGCCAGAATTTTTAGATTTTGTGATAAAGTTTTTAGCTGCAAAAGTTTCATCACTAAATATTTTTTTATGGCGATGAATTTTTTAAATTGTCACTATATATTAGTTTTTGTGACAATAATACTTATGTTATCACAACATCCCAAAATTCTTGTCAATATACTTCCATTTTGTCACGATTAGCTACCATAAAAACATTTTTCACCTATTTTTTTGAGAAAAATAATTTAGTGACGAAATAATGATAATTATGAAAAATAAGAAATTCACAAAAAAAAAATTATAACGAGACACAATTTTTTCAGTAATTAATATGTTTTACTATGTGGTGATTTAAAAATATTTTGTCATAATACATCTAGTTTCATATATTGTGACAAATATATTTGTCATTTTATAATTGAGAGAGGGGAAGAAAAGAATTTTTCAGATTTTTTATTTTAGTTAGAATAATATTTTATCATTAGTATCAAGGTAAGAAATATGTTTTGTCATGAATAAATTAATATGTTGAAAAGTTTTATTTTATTACGAGAAACTTTGTGATAATAGCATATTGTTAATATATCTTATAATCCAAGGTTTGGAGGTTGTGCAATGGGTCTGATGAGATGGTACATAAAGTCAAAAGAGACTGATGATCTTGTTTGATTTGAGATAAAAAAAAAAGTTGTCTTTACTATTAGCTTAAGCATTTAATAGAATGACAAAGTGTTATTTTTTTTTTGTCTGGCATGCTTGGGCAAAGAGGTGATCTTTTGGGAAGTGCTTAGCTCATGCTGGTTAAATGGTTGATTAAGTTTTCTTAAGCAGGGTTAGTACCAGGATGGGTGACCCTTTAGGAATATTTGGGCCCAGTTGGTAATAGGATGGGTAACCCTCTGAGAATACATCGGTCCAATCGCATCATTTCGTAAAGACCAGAGCCTACAATTGGGTTTGGATCCCACTTGTGTGTTAGATTCAATGACAAACCTCCTCAAAAAGAGAGAAAATGATACATCTTGGGTCTAGGGTGTATGGAATGGGTTAGACTAGGTCACACAAAGTCGAAAAAGATTGGTGACTCTTGTTTAATATAATGTATAAATTGTGACAAACTTTATAAATTGTGGTAAATATTAGTTTTTTTTAAATATTTTGTCGCGGTATATTTTTTTTGTGACCAAATATTACAACTAGTAACACATATTTTGTCACTAATGAGGTGCTTTAGTTGTAACAATAAGTATTAAAATTAGTGATATACTTATTGAGACAAGCTTATTGTGACTACTTCTATGATAAACAAAATTTGTTTCAATTGATATATTTTGACAAAATAGAGATTTATTATAACTAATAATTTTCTCACAGCATGCCTAAATTCTTTTAGTGCTTTTATATGTAAGATTCAAAATATCTCAGAATTGTCTACCATTAATTATGGCTGATGATATATGAAGAATAACTCAAATAATATTAGCCTCAATTTTCTATATACCCAATTGATTATATGCTGAAAAACTAGGGTTTGCTTGTACTCATATATATGAAATTACAATAATTATCATTATTCTTTTTTATTTAACATATAGTTATATTGTAACGGCTCAACTATCTTAAACAACTTGTAAATATCCAAATTACACAAACAAAAACGATTAACCCAAATTATTATTAGTAATTAAGTATCAGTCTTATAAACTTCTCTCCATCCATATATATTTATTTCCGATTAGGGATTCAAAATATCTATATTTAAATTTTTACATTTAATACCCAATATCTCTCTCAATTTGCTTAGAGATATTATATATATTATTATTCATTATCACTATATATTTTGATAAAATGGTTATAAATTCATGTTATTGCGTGGATAGAGTTAAAAATATTTATAATTATATGAGAATTCTTTGGCATTTAATGATGATCACTGATTACATATTCATTGATCACACGGCAGGAATTTATTTTTTGTAATATTTTCAACAGTATATCTGATTCTATAATTAGTTTTTGAAGGGTAAAGGGGATTCATATTTTATTAAATGAAGGTGGCATCATTATCAACTACCATGCAACAAAATGCATTTATTTTGAATGACAAAAAAGGGTAAAGTATTGGAAGGGAATAAGAAGTCTTAAGGTAGGAAAAATTAGGGTTAAAACAGGACATGGATGGATGGGAGAGTCAAAGTAGTTTGTTGAGGTTTTCATCAAAGGCTTCTATTTTTTTTTGGGTACAAATCAAAGGGTTCTTTTGATGTTAAAATAATTAAGGTATGGTTAGAGAGATTGCATATGTGGGTTTCTTTTGGAAGGCGTGAGAGAGAGAAGGTATATTAATATAATGGTTTTAATGAAAAGGATATTTGAAGAAAAAAAATGGATGTGTTAGGTATACATGCAAGTAATTGAAATGCTTTGCATTTACTGTTTGAATGCTATATAAAACCCTACTATTTATATGCTTCTACCATACACACATTATCAAAAGGAGAGGTTTTAACGGTCTAATCTGCTTGAAACGAAGAACTGGTTTATATATATAACTTATATAGGGGGAAAAACACTTTTTTTTTGGGTTTAGTTTATGAAACCTTATATTTTATGCATTCGGTATTTAAATTCTTATTCTCAGTAATATATAGTCTTTATTTAGCATAATTTGATTTAAAAAAAAACTTCTACGCCACTCTCAAAAATAATTTGGTGAAAATAAAAAAGAAATTATAAAGATTATATATAACAAATTACATAAAATTCCCTTGAAGTTTTAACAAATTATAGTAAGAAACAATCTTTTAAAAAACTAACAGTTTACCTCATTATTGTTTGAAATAATATTTATTCATTTGATATTATATAAATTTCAAATATTTCAGTGTAATATGCCACCTAATTTTCTATATTTGAAATATTTATATGTGAATTTTTAAAAAGTTTCATATATAGTCTAATGACTTTTTATAAGGGTTTAAAGTTTCTGCTTGTTATCAACGGCTGTAACTGTAAAACAATCAGTATATTTAAGTCATAATATTCCTAATTGTTATCTCAATAATATTTTTAAAAAGACAAAAGAGTAAACTATTAATTTTTTAAAAGTTTGTCTCTAATTGTAATTTGTTGAACCTTACATAATTTTTTGTAATTTATTGCTTATTGCAGAAAATCCACTTGATGTTTTAAAATATTATATATATATATATATATATATATATATATATATATATATATATATATATACCACATAATTTATCCCCTGTTCAGATGCAATGAAGAAAGACTTATGGATATGGACAATTGTTTTCCTATATTGGCTAAGGTTATCTTGGCTTTACATATTCAGATGCAATGAAGAAATACTTTGAATGGGTGCACTAAATAATTATGGTTCTAAAAATGTGGTTCGCTTATTAATGTATTTTCAGAATTTTCAAATTTTTTTTATATGGTGAAATTGGTCGGTAATTATATATATATAATCTCTACTAAATTGGGCATTTGGGATTTTAGCTTTGCAAATTAAATTAGGCAAACTCATGTGCCACTTATCCCAATAGGTAGCAAGTTGGTATAATTTTCTTTTGTTTTATGGTCATTATGGATGTGAGTGATTGTTTTCGTATATTAATTCTTCTATTCTTCTTTTTGTTGTTTTTAAGGTGAATTTTGCTTTTAAGGGGTGTTTTGAATTGTTGTTAGACGATTCAAAAAGCAGGTTTAAAATTTTTTTGATTTAATTGATTGATTTTTTTAATTTTTTATAAACTGTTTTTCTCAAACATGTTTCTATAAAAAAATATTTATTTACTTGTTTCTCTCTAAAAAACAGTAGATTATGTTTTTATTCATCTTAAAAAGATAGTTCTAAAAAAGATAGTTATTTATTATGTCCTTTGTTATTAATAAATATAAGTTATCATTTTTTAAATTAATATTCTGATTAATATAGGATTATATTCGGAAATATGTATCATTTCAACCATATAATTATTTTTTTAATCTATCCTGAAATAATTATAACAAAGATAAGAAATTGTGATTTTAATGTCCAGCTTTTGTAACATGTATAAAAAAATAGCTCACTTGTTCTTTTCTAAAAGGAAAAAAGAAAGTGAATTATTATTATTATTTTTTAGCGGGATGAGACAAACATATTTAAATATTACGATTAGAAAATGTAAATATGTAATTTTAATTTTTTCCCCTTCAGTTTTTGAGGTGGGTAACAGTCAAAAGGAATGAGCTTCATTGCTATTTTCTGTTGGGCAATTCTTAAATTTATAGAATACATCAACTTCACCAGGCTAGTGGTCACAATCACATCCAATCTTGTTTACTTTATAAAGTTACCCTCCTTAAATAATTAGACCTATTAATTTAGACAGTTCATCTTTTTTGTTTTTGATTGATTGATTAGACAGTTCATCTTAATATACGAAGTAGTAATTGTTTGATGATGACCATGGTAGCTAGCTAGCTATCAAATTTTCATTAATATCTTTTCTTTTTCTTTTTCTTTAATTTTCTTTAATTTTATCTTTCCTATAAAAAAATAAATTTCCTTATAAGATTAATTTTTGGAATTCTGTGGCGGTGGTGAATCTAAATGCTTACAAAATGGTTTTTCATGTTGAAGGGTATTACCTGCCCTTTTCAGAGAAGAATTAAACAATATATATATATATATATATATATATATATATATATATATATATATATATATATATATATATATATATAGAGTTAGGATTGAATTATTTCATGTTGTCTAATTTTCTATCACTTTAAACTTGTATACTTATTATATTTTTTTATATTATTTTCTTCATTTTATGAACAACACATATTCCATTTTTAATATTATGAAATTCATATAAAAAAATAACACGTACTATTAAAAATGATAGAGAAAATATCAATGAAAATGTGAATGAGATGAGATGAGTATCTTCTAATTTAACCAGAAATATCGAGTTTGAGTGATAGATATACATTTACCTTAAAATTTATAAGAAAATATTTTGCAGTCCTTGAGGTTCTATTCGACATGAATAAAATTAGTTTTAAAGTGTGGTTCTAGTTGACTGATCAGATAAAAAAATATGGATAAAAAATATGAAAAAAAGTAATAAACACATTTTTTTAACTTTTTTTTTTGAAAAAAAGCACTCCTTTTTAAACTATTAAGGAAAAGAAATCCATTTATAAAGGGCCATCCTGGCCAGCGAACCCCAAGACTATAAAATGTTATAAATGGAAATCTATAGAGATTTAATCCTGGTTATTTTCCGTCGCTAATTGACTGTTTTCTTGTAATGGAATTCTGATAATTGAAAAATAGAGGGTCTAGTAATACTAGTTGTGTTATAACAAATCAAATCAGATAATATAGGTACTTGATAAACTAATTTCTGTTAAAGTTATTAAAATAAATAAAAACTGGAAAAAATAATAATAAAAAAAAGAGTGACGGACCTGCTGAATGTGCACATCCACCAATTCTAATTAGATACTGATTTAATACCCACCAATTCTTCATGTATAGTTTACTTGATATATGCATATGATGTGAATGGATTGGCAATTTTAAGCACATTAAGATGGCTTTCAAGTGTTTGATTTCGTGGGGTATGAAATCTCAATCAGTTAAGAAATAATTATATATTATAAAAAAATGATTAATTTAACATAATCTTTCAACCTTTTGTATTTGACTTCCCATCTGCATGCAATTAGTATAGAAAATGCAAGACAGTTTACCCATACTTTTCTTTATGCTCATCTTTCACGGCATTTTATCATGCATTATCACTTAAGATTGCCTTTAAAATTTTAGTTAGATTTTAATTTGCATTAACATATAGAAACAAATAACTCAATAAACTTCCATTAATTTAGCCACGTTGTAAAGTGTTTGTCGGACTCCTTTCAATATATATATATATATATATAAAATGAAAATAAATTAATTTTTTATTTAATTAAGGTTAAATACATGTGAAATTTTCTGAATTTATCACGAATATTGATCAATTTGTTCCCTATACTTATTTTTGGTACATATTACTTTTGTATTATATTTTTGTTACAATCAGCTCTCAGATTATTAATTTTTAATTCTATTAGTCTCATTAATATGACAAGGTATTGATACAATATTTAATTTGAATACATTTACATTCCTCTCCCTTCAGCGCCATGTCAGCACATTATGATTAATTAAATCTGAATTTAATAAAGTAAAGAGCTATTTATAAAATAAAAATTAAAACATAAGGAGAAATATATAAAAAAAATAATATAAAGCAAAATGATCAGTGACAAATATAGCGAGTCATTTAGATTAAAGACTGAGCTCAATGGTAATTATGTCGCAATTCTGCAACTATCATTTCTTATAATTATCCCCCTAATTATTCAATCACTAGTACAAAAATGACTTATACGCGTCTATTATTTTGAACTTTATGTGTCTGTTAAATGACAGACGCTTATGAAGCAGACGTATATAAGTTGAATTTTAGGCGTCTGTCAAAATGACAGACGTATATAATTATTTTATGCGTCTATTAAAATATAATGACAGACACATAAAATATATTTTAAAAAAATGACTATAGGCGTCTGTTGTTGCAAAACAGCAGACACCTAAAGTCAATTTTTTTGAAAAAAAAATTCATTATATGTGTCTGTTGTTATAAAACAACAGACACCTATAGTCATTTTTTCAAAAAAATTCACTATAGGTGTCTGTTATTACAAAATAACAGACACCTATAGTTAATTTTTTTTTAAAATATTATAAATTGACAAATATATATCAAATCGTAAAAATTATTTAAACTCATAAAAAAACTAATTGTATAACAAAAAAACAACTACTAAATGAAAAAACTACAACATAAAATTAACAAAAATAAAATACACAAAAAATAAAAAAGATAAATAAACTTTTTTGTATAAAAAAGTAGAAAATCAAATACCAATAGTAATAAGGTGGAGAACATACAACTCATTGGCTAATTGATAGTGAAAATTCGCTTTAACATGTGCAGAATCAACTTGTTTTCTCCTTACCAAATGCCTTAGACAACTTCTCAATGCATGAAACTCACTTTCATTTTATAAATCAACAAAAAAATATTTTCTTGTCATTGTCGTGGCTACAACATGAATGCTCAAATTTGAACATGGTAGCCAAAAAATGTAGAAAAAAAGTTAAAGAGAAAAAAAAAATACTTTTTTCATGCGTATCTATGACCACCAACGAACAATATAGCTCTTGTCATTATCGTCGCCACTAAAACAGGTCCAAAATGTGATGAAGGTATAAAAAACCAACTTTATGTTGAGAGCTGAAGAAGGAGATGGTTGACGCATACAACTAGATTTCAAGCTCTAAAGTAAAAGAAATAGATATATATAGTTGGGTTTCAAATAAAAGAGTATAGAGAAAAACTGTGTTTTTTGGTTTTAAAAAATGAACTATAGGTGTCTGTCATTACTCGTGACCGACACCTATTGTACACTAATATGTGTCTGCTTTTATTAATCTCAGACGCATATGAATGCAGAGATATTACGCTTCTATCCTTTTTAACGACAGACACCTAAAGTAAAAGGTATATATGTCTGCTTTTATTAATGTCAGATGCATATGAGTACAGAAATGTTACGCTTCTGTCCTTTTTAACGATAGACACCTAAAGTAAAAGATATATGTGTCTGCTTTTATTAATGTCAGACACCTAAAGTACAAGTTAAATTTTATATGTCTGTCATTTATATTAACAGACGTATATACCAATAAAAATATTTTTCAATAATTAATTCAAAAAAATTATTGTTTATTAATAAACAATAGGTGTTTATTGTTTGTTAAGACAAACATTAAAAGTATATCATATGTGTCTGTTGTTTATTAAGACAGACACCTAAAATACAAGTTGAATTTTATATGTCTGTCGTTTATATTAACAGACACATATGCTTTGTAATTTTATTATATATTTACAAAAATGTCACTGCCTCTATTTTATATGTTTGGTATTTTTACAACAGACACATATAATATTCGTTTAAAGATATTTTTGTACTAGTGAATGCTTTTCATTGATCATGGCACTGGCACACATACATGCAAGTCTTTTATTTAACTTCTTGACTATGATTCTATTATTTGTTTGATCAAATATTTGCCTAAATATAGCTAGTTAGTGTAGTTACACAAAAATTAACTAAACCGATCAAACTGAATTGATTCGATTCAATTTAAACCAAAATTATAGTTTATGCGGTTTTATGAATGATTATAATTTTAAAATTTTTATAAATTGATTTTTTTGTTTGGTTTTGGATTAAGAAAATATAAATCCAATAAAATCGAACGAACCAATAATATAACGTCTTTTTAATATATATATATATATATATATATATATATATATATATATATAATGCAATAATACTAATAATTTTCTAGTTTTCTAAAATTATAAACTCTTTAATTACCTACACTCTTCAACTTTTTTTTAGAACACCATGAATGAGTACTAATTTACTTTAGTAATCTACAAATTATATTTTAAATTTTCTAAAAATTAATTATATTTTGGATGATATTCATAGTGTTATTTTAATCATAGTTTTAAGTTAACATTTGTTGAATTTTTACGATATTTTTTTTTATTTTATTCATTTATTTATTTATCAAATCAACCAAATCGAAAATTCAAGCCAAATCTAAATAACATTGATTTAGATATTTTTAATAGTATTTGGTTTGATTAAAAATTAAAATTTTTAAAATTGACTTTATTAGTTTGATTATAAATTTTTGGTCTAAACTAACCAAACCGAACTATAAACACTACTACTAGCTAGATAGTCTACCATCATTTATATCAGGAAACTTGAGCCTTAATTGGATATCAATTATGTTGGCTTAACACGTTCAATTTATTTATTTATTTTTTAATTTTATTGGGAAGAAAATGAATGTAGTAATCATTATTATCGGTAATAAAATAAAATTAATTTCAATTATGGTCAACATGAGGTACTCCTAAATATGCATACATATATGGTATTGATTTGGTTAGCAAAGTATGAAAGTTTGAAAACTAACTAAAACAAATTGATAATCCTATACTAAAAGAAAAAAAAACTCTCATTTATAAAAACCAACAACCATTCATATTATGAAAAGTAAACAAAAATTTTTCTAATCAATTAATTAATTACTAATCACCTCATGTGGATGCTTTCATAGCTTTTTGTAATTTATAAACAGAAGCAAATTAAAGCATTCTAGGCCCTAAACTTTTTTTTATCTATTAAGTCCTTATAATTCTACTTTGTTAATTATATTCAATCCTTGAACTTTTATAAAAATTATTTGATTTTCAATATTAGTGTTTCTTATAATGACTTACATAATTTTGAAGTTAATCTTTAGGATAAGTTAGTTTAAGATCCATTTTAATTAACATAGTATCTAAACTAATAATCGTGCAATGTTGGACCACACTCGTGTATATTCGTATTTGTGTTTGTGTGTTGGATACTATAAACTAATACTTATAATGATTTGAAAAACTTTTTTTTTTCTTATACTAGCTTTTGGAAAGAATTGGATTCAAGACTCATTAATCTATTGAATTTTACATATAGTATTAGAGTCAAACGACATTGGAACACCTATAGTTAGTCTGCGAGCAGTGTTATCTGCTACTTTTACACTCTAGATGACCTCTTGTTGTGTTGTATCTCTACAACGAGTTTGGATGTGAGAAGGAGTATTGAAATATTCCACATTAGTTAACTATAACTATAAATTGTTACTTATATACTTTCACTCTTTAAGTGGCCCCTAGCTGTGTTGTACTCCTATAGTAGGCCTAGGTGTAAAAGGGGGTGTTGGATTATCCCACAATATTAGTTGGCTAAAAGTATAAACTACTGTTTATAATGACTTAGACAATCTTTTTTTCTTGAGCTAGCTTTTGAGAAGATTAGATATAAGGCTAATTTACCTATTAAATTTTATATTTTGTATGTTATTGCTAGATATTGAAAGTGAATTACAATGTCCGTTTTCAATAAAAGCACATTTAGCTCTTGAACTTTCATAAATATATACATTAAGCAACCATTTTCTCCTGCAATGTAGTCAAGGTTTAATGTTTATATTTTATAAAAATTTAGAGAATTCAATGTAATAATACAATAAAATTGCAGGAGCTCAATAGACAAAAACAAAAAGTTTAGAGGCTTAATAATATGTTTTGCCTAAACAATAAATATCTTGTTGCTAAATTTAGGGCATGACAACTTTAATACTGCCAATTTGTTTTAACACTAATCTATAAACTCTATATAAAGATTAAAGAGGTTTATATATCTATTCATCTGCCGCTCAAAACTAGCTTGCAACTAATGAGAATAAATACTAAAAAAGCAATTTTTGATTATTGGCATTGACATCGACATTTATTATTACTATATGCATGAGAAATAATTTTAGTAGTCTAAGGTAAGAAAAAAAAAACCTAACATCAATTGTTTGGTCAGCCACGACCAATATGCTCAAAAACTTGGCTAACCCAAAATCAATATCAATGGCTATATATATGATATATACTATTGATCAAGACCACGCCTTGCTTGCCATGCTAATTTTTTGTTTTTCTGGTCCAATGTTTATAAATTGAATCAATTTTATTATTGACCAATTACATCTAAAAAGAAAATTCAACCGAAAAACTTGTGCCGTTCGCCGTTAATAATTGGTGTTTAACTTCCTAATGAAAGGTATTAGGAAAGCAGTCTTCGCAAAAAGGAGAGCTGTCTCTTTTAGTACATGATGAAACAGTATTAAGGAGCCCTAATCAGCGGTTCAATTAATTCTTTTTGATTTAACGTAGTACCATGTCTTGAAATAGTAAGATTTTTTTTTTGTTCAAAAAGAAAAAGAGAACATGTAAGAATAAATTGACGAGGCAATAACAAAACAACAAGAAAGGGTCAGTGTTATTTTTTTTTTTTCTGGATAAAGATTGTACAGTGGTTAATATATATAGATATAAAAGGCAAAATGTGTCGTGTGGAATCAACAAAAGTGACTTTCCATCAACAACTAAACCAACCCCACTTTAATTTCTTTCTCTATTTCTTATTCTGTTTGGTTATAATATTCTTAGTTTCTTACGCACTTATATATCTTCTATTGGACTTCTTTCAGGTGTATTTGATGATAAAGAATTCAAACATAATTAAATTGCCAACAGTACTATTAGTCTTGTTGGCCATCATCAATGGAGGAACATCCTCGTACCAATTTGGTCGATGATGCTAATAAGACCACCTCTGCTACTACAACTACTGCTTGTCCTAGAGGTCACTGGCGACCTGCTGAGGATGAAAAACTCAAGCAACTTGTCGAACAATATGGTGCCCAAAACTGGAATTCTATTGCTGAGAAACTCCAAGGAAGATCAGGTTAATTAATTAAGTTATAGCTTTCTATCTTGTTGCCTCGTACCAATTAATTATTTTTCTGTCACCCAACAATTATTTATTTTATTATTTCTTAAAAAAAAAATTGGGCAGGGAAGAGTTGCAGATTGAGATGGTTTAATCAATTAGACCCTAGAATCAACAGGAGACCATTTACAGAAGAAGAAGAGGAGAGATTACTTGCAGCTCATCGCATTCATGGAAACAAGTGGGCTTTAATTGCAAGATTATTTCCAGGTAGAACTGATAATGCTGTGAAGAATCACTGGCATGTAATCATGGCAAGAAAGCAAAGGGAGCAATCGAAGCTAAGTGGGAAGAGAATTTATCAACAAGGAGGACTAAATGATCATCACTCCCCTGATGACCTTCATCATCCAAGAAAATCAATGTCTCAAGATTTGTTTAGCTCTTCAAGAATTGGATTTGAGAATACTTCTAGCAGTAGAGTGTTGGAATTTCGAAACCCAAGTTCAGAAAGGATTTTCTCAGTTTTCTCTTCCTCTACTTCTTCTTCTTGTTCACCTTCCTGTTCTTTTGCCCCATTTGCTACAAACAATTCATTTTCAGTTGATCATCATTTTTCAAGAAAAGAAGGAAGAGATTACTTCACCAGAATTATGGATCATCATCAACCTATTTATAGATGCTATTCCATTGCATCGAACCGGAGTTCGAATCACAGAAGGGTTGTTCCCAGCCCTTTTGGGTATCTAAACCTTGGAGATGAATATGAAAACAAGAAAATGAAAGTGATGAGTAACCAGGATCAAGAACTGGGAGATCATCATCAATCTATCAGTCTCAACAACGAGGAGGTTCAATTCATAGATTTTCTTGGTGTGGGTATATCTTCTTGAATCTTGATCACCTCAAAAAAGAACTTCCATATTCTATATAATTTAATATCTTAATGGTAGTTTTTAGCTTCACTCTTGTTTCATCTTGTGAAAAATATTGATGCAAATGAAGTAGTAGTTCAGCTGTCATATTTATCATATACTTAACAAGAACTCCTCTCTTTCTATGCTAAAATATATTACTATTGCTTCTTAATTATAAAGAATTTACACACCCTAAATTTAACATATGATTTAGACATTCACTAATATTCATATATTTCTCTAGGTTTAGAGATCTGAATTTGATCCAGATTTTGTACTTGTAAGATCATTTAAAACTTAGATACAAAGTCTTCTTTCCCTTTGTCTTATTTATATCAATGCATTGAAGTGCAACCAAACAGATTTCATCAAATTTTCTAGTAATAGAAATAAATTCGTCGAAGGAAATTATGATATATTGGTTTCTCAGTTTCATAAACTTGTACATATTTAGTATCAGATCTTTTTGTGATCACATGGACAATTGGTAAAACTAGTCATATACAGATATTAACACTGAAGCAAACTCAAAATTTTCTTTGTTGAATTCAATGCCTTGATTATTAATTTGGTCCTCTTATTATATTTTTATCATGCTTTGTTGGCTGGGCTATTATTGAAACTCCTTGCATTTACTTTTACAAGAAATAATGGAATATTTAGATATTTACTGCGAATTCCTGAGTCTAATTGCACCATTTTGATTATACTACAGTCATTTTAAATTGGGGAATTATATGAGGGATTAGAGAAGATAATCTAAATTGAACATGTTATAAATGGGGATGCAGTCTCAAGTGCATGAATCTGATACGTGAAAATTAGGAACCTCAATGGAGAGGTATGGTCACAAAATGTTTTAGCTTATAGCTATATTATAATTGCCATTTATTTTCTAGTCTTTTTCCTTTTAAATTCTCACAGTGGGTTGTACTGATTTTGAAATCTTGAGAGACCTGAGCAAGCGTTTGATCAGATTAGTCCCTGTGAGAATTCTTCAGATCATATGTTCTTAATTTGATAATTTACTCTCTTTTTTTTCACTCTTCATTAATAATTTGATAATTATAGCATATGAACTATGTCATTTTTTTATTTAATCAATACACGTCCTATTGGTGTAGAAATACATATATTGAAAAGAAAAATATGATTAAAATGTAGAATAGCAATTAAATTTTTTTAATTAGTGTGAAAATAAAAATAAGTATGTTTTGCTTGTGAAAAAGGAAGTATCATTTTATTGTTTTACCAGTAAGAGTCTTTTTTTCTTTGGAAAAAAACAAATTGATATAAAAAAAAAATAGAGAAAGAGTTGTGATATACTGAAAATTAGGCATATTTGAAATAAAGGAGGCCAGAAATTTACAGCAGAATGCAGGCCGCTTGTTCCTTAATTTTTTTCTCTTTTATGCATGGAATTATATTAATTCATTTCTTTTGAGGCTGCATCTACCTCGCATATGCATAGCCACAATGTTTGAATGCATAAGTCAGTAATACATTTGTCAATGATTAACTTGTACAATTAATGAGTAACGTGTTTAACTAATTAATTAAATTATTCAGAATTGAAATTTGGAGATTTTATGACATCAGAAGAAAGACCTTTATATAATTTGAAGGACGACAGACTTGGCGTCCCAAAAAATTTGTTCAGAAAACGCCTAGAAAGAATATTGAAAATTGTAAAGTGAAGAAGAACCAACAAATTTTCAATTTAAGCATAAAAGCATGGGGAAAAAAAATTGCCAGTGCCAGCATGCATGTACAATCCATCTGATATAAGGCGTGAATTAAATTGAAAGTAGCAGAAAAGTGTTAAGTTTGGAATTGCTGGGAAAAAAAAAAAATTGGAATTAGTTTATTAAGAAAATATTAAAGAAGCAATAAGACTATGCAATATATCATTTTATTAGAACTTTTGCATTTTATGTATTTTTCTAATTCATATAATTTAAAAAATTGTTATATTGATTTCAAAGGAAATTAAATTTTAATGTTATATTGAACCAAATAGATGGAATGAATAACTGTTTCAATTTCAATTCAGATTTCCATCCCATGAAGTTACAAACAAACAACCCATAAAAGTTGAATCATGGATGGAGATTGCTATCTAATATTACTAATTTGAGGTTGATGTAATCACAAAAGGGCTGATAGATTTGAGTTTTCAACTTAGAGTGTTAAAGAAAAATCTCGCATATAGCTTATTAAATCCAATTGAGAATAGGCAGACTTGGAAATGAAACTTTATGCTATATATGGTTTTTGAAATTTTGTCTTGTAGCAATTAAACTTCGAATTCTTTTTTTGGAAACGATCATTCATCATCGATAGTTTAATCAAGGTAAGTAGCAATTCTAACAGTTCGGAATGGAAGTTGTAACTTGTAATTGGTATGGATGTGTAAACTTTTTTCAATTAAGAACTAAACTGTAATTTTGTCTAGTGATACGTACAATTGGTTTCAATCTCGAGAAATGCTTTCAAAGCTTTGTTAATGGCGAATGAATAGGAGAAATCTTTTGGCCCTTCATCTTTCTTTCCCCCTCAATTTTCTTCATTTTGTTGCTATCGGTCCAATCCATTTTCGATCAAGCTAAGGTGTTTTAGCTAAAACGAACAACCCTGTTCCTGCAAATTTGGATGGTCTTATAGCTGCATCATTCGAACAGACCCTTTGGGTAGTTTGGTTTTTGCTGTTTATTCATTTTTGGTGTCTTAGAACATTACTTAATTTTCTGAATTCTGAACACATGCCTCAATTCTTTGCAATATTTACGCTATCAATAATACTGTGGGTGAACAAAGTTATGCCATGTGTTATGCTAGCTACTCCCATTAATTAGTTAGGCCCTTGAGGCTTGATGATCTCCAATTGATAGCTATCATCATCCATACATCATCCTAACGCAAATTCAAAACTTAGTCTAATTAAAGAAATTATTGAACTCTATAGAACTTTCAGGCTTCAATTATTTCTCCACAAAAGAAATATCAATCTCAAATCAGCCACCAATTATTGAGCTTAAACTTAATGATACTGGTCTTATCCTATAATCTTACAAGGTCTTGAATTCGTATCCCATGGGCCCAAAGGAAAATTCAAAATCTCAAAATTAGCTAATATGGTCAGTCAGGGTTCACGGGTGGCATCCTGAATTTGCTTGTGAATTTTGCTGCCCATATCTTTTCAGTAGTTGTCTTAGGTTTCACTTCCACTTTTTAATTGAATTGCGGTTTGTGACCAAGGAATCTAGGATAAACAGCTTAATTTAGCAACTATAGTGGAGTTGTTGGTTTCATTTTTTTTTCTAGTGGGTCTAGAAACCAAGACTTTGGGAAGTGGAGAGGGGCTAAGCCTCTAATGACACTGGGACACATGTTTTTATTTTTTAATTAAAAAATGATCTTTCAATTCTCGCCAATTTTGTCTCGTCCTTGTCCCAATTGTTTGAAACAGTAGGTCCCCCCACCCAAGAAAAAAATTATAGCTTTTTCTTGGTTTCCTTTCTCCTATAAAAAGGTTAACTTTCTTGCTTTGTATCCTCACAAATCCTCTCACTTAAAAGAAAAAGTAGTGGTACTTAACCTTTGTTACGAAGCTCTATAGTTACTCATGGCTCAGGGAAGGGGCAGTGCAAATTTATCCATACTCACTCTAGCAGCAATATTGTGCCTAATTGCTCTTACTGACCAAGTTCATGCTGCAACTTACACTGTTGGCGGATATGGTGGTTGGACATTTAATGTGGACAGTTGGCCTAAAGGCAAAAGCTTTAAAGCTGGTGACACACTGGGTATACTTCTTTTACCTAAGTTGTTATTCGGTTCTTTTTATTTTCTCCCTCCTTTTTATTGAGGTAAAATTATATATTATGATGCAGTATTCAATTATGATCCATCACGCCACAATGTGGTAGCTGTGAATGGAGGTGGTTATAGCAGCTGCAGCGCTCCGGCCGGTGCTAAAGTGTTCAATTCAGGGAAAGATCAGATTATGCTAGTGAAGGGACAAAATTTCTTCATATGCAGTATTGCTGGGCACTGCCAATCTGGAATGAGGATTGCTATTAAAGCTGTATGAAGTTCCGCTATCAGCCAAGTGGTTTGGTGGTGGAATCTGTGTCTTGTCTTATAATACAGCGGGTTAAGAGTTTAAATACTGATAACTAAGTAGATGGACTCAACACTGTATGTGTATGTAGCTTATCTAAATTGTCCTGTGGAGTACTTGTGTAGAGCTGGGTTTGGCTGTATTTATTGAAATAAACTGTGTTTTCTACCAAATCTATGGGAATTTTAAGGTTTGTTTGAACTTTGAACTTTAAAACTGTTGGATTAGGCCTTCACCCAAAAAAGAAAAAAGTTGTTGGATTAGGCCCAATAGTGTAAGGTCGACCAAAACCCAAATAGATTATTAAATCAAATTTGAACATTCATAGAGCTTGAATAATACATTCATGCTAATGGATAGCGGCAATATGGACAGAAAGGATCACTCTTCTGGATAGTAATGGCACACCTTCAGCCTGTATAATACCTCTATTTATAAGTTCGACATAGTAGAATAAGACCCCCAATTGTATTTAGGTTAGGAAGATTTTCCCATATTAATTCCCATTCAGGAAAAATAATTCGGTTTAAGTAGAAGAATATGCATTGTGGGAATTATTTCTCAGTTAAGAGTATACTCAATATTTGTTAGTTATCAGAAGCCCACTCCATATTTATTTTGAATTGTTCCATTATTGGTATTTATTACTCTCAATAAATAAAAAAACCGTAATGTATATATCATCTTTTTTTTTTTATTACAAAAGGAGGGAAAAATCCATAAACACTTCAAAAATTAAACAGGCACTATAAGTGGCCGAGAGATTTTCATCATATTATCATGCAAAAGCGAAGCAACTCTTACCTGAGGAGCCATAAACTCAGTCATACCTCGATCAAAACTCAACGCCTTATTAGCAAGTCTTTTAATTTAGCTTTAATATTTTTTTTTCATATCAATTGGAACCGAAGTATATACAACATTTTGCAATTAGTCTCATCTATCTATTTTTTTAATCAAAGACATATGAAATTATAACATGACACTTAGTTGTTGGGGCCCCACTAATTTCATGTTACATTATATTTGCTCACATTATTAAAAATTTATAATTTATAATGGATTATGCTTGAATAAATATGTCATTAATTTCGAAATATATATATATCACATTCTTATTGATATATGTTAAAGTTTGAAAACGAGTTTTTCTATCGTAAACTACTATTTTTTTTCTAATAGTGTGATCAAATGTAGCATCATGTGGGATCCGTGGGCCACATTAGAATTTCGTTTGTTTTTTTATGGAAAAATAAAGAAAGTGGTTTTATAAACTTTTTAGATAAACAATTATTAAAAATGAAATTAGAAAATGAATGATACAATTTAATTTTATAGAAAAATATGGGACCGTTCTTTTTTTTTTTATTACTATTAAATTTCTTTTGACAGTATTTGATATTATATTGGGTAGTTACATATCATGAAAATAAATTGAATTTAGTAAAATTAATTTCAAATATATGTGGTAAAATTAGATCTCTTTAAAAGGTGTTAATATGTTAAAAACTTGGTATTATAGTCATCCATGTATTTTTTTTCTCTCAATATAATCAAACAAACACTACAAACAATATTAAATCCAAAGTGTATGTACCTTCAAATTTCCGGACAACATAAAATTTAATTGCAAAAGTACGTATATCTAAATAATAATTTGAATACTATAAAAGCATTATAAAACTTGACTAGGCTCTGTTCCAGATAAGCATGGAAATTGACTTGCCTATATTATTATTAGATTAGATATGTTAGTGGCCTCGGCGTGAACGACCCGATTTAGTTTTCTTAATTTTCTAGTCCTTGCCGTCCATTGCGACACCAAAACTATTTAAATTTCCTCCACAACACCCTCATCATTTTTTGTTTTCCTGATCTAACAAATCCCTCATTTTAGTTAGACAACTTAACTCTAATATATATATATATATATATATATATATATATATATATATATATATATATATATATATATATATATATATATATATATATATATATAAAAGATAAAAGGTAGAGATGGGAGACAGTAAAATTTATAGAGATTTTATTGTTAATGAATTATGTGTTTTCTCTCCCATTGCAATTGGATATTTAATTAATTCAAAGATTTATAATAGAGTTTTATCTAATTCAATTCCAATTATAATATTTTTCACTCTTAATTAACACCTAATCCAAAAAATTCTTATGTTTTAGTGGTTAATACAACAACAAAATTCTTGTATTTTGACGATTCATACAAAAATTCTTACAAATATTTCACTTCCAATTCAACTCATTCAATCATACTATTGAGCAATTGATTATAAAAGTGAACATATTTAACTACTAAAAAACTCAACAATACTAAACAATAATGGTTTACAATGGAAAATAGATGAAAATAGTTGGAGATATTGAATGCACAAAGCTTTGCAAATATAATTTTTAATAATTAGTTTTTTAACTTTTGAAAGTCATAAATATGTAGTATTTATATTTATTTGATAAATAAAACCATTTGAAGTGTATTTATTGCAAAAATAACTGCTCAACTACTTTTTCGTTTGCATCTAACAAAATTCTCCAGATTTATAAGCGTGACTGAAGTTTCAAAGGGATGAATGTTCTTGGCAAGCCAAGACCTAAATGGCGAAGCTAACTGTGAAACAATATGAGAGTTTTGGTATGATCTTTCATGGGTATATCAATTTCTTAATAGCCATGAATAATTGAGTTTAAATCCTTGGCAGTACCATTAGTCTTCATGGGCATGACACTTTTTTTTATGGGCATAAACAATTAGATTAATAGGCGTAACACTTTATGTAATTTATGTGAATGTCTTTTGAATTTTAGTTTTTAAACTTCAAATGACTTGATTCAACTGATGGTTTAAGAATCATTTAATATGTCTAAACACTAAAAATATAAAGTATAGTTCTATTACTTAATTATTTGTTATTATTAAAATAACAAATGTATTTATTTTGGAAAGTATATATACATTTTTTACTGTATTAATTTTTTTAACTACTTTTTAAATGGAAAACATTTTTAATCTTTTTTTAATGAAGGATTTCAGTTTTTTTAGAATTACTTGTGTTTAATTTTTAATTAAAAACTAAGCAATTACAGATGTTATTCAAATAAAACACAAAATATTTGACACAAATTAATATTAAAACGTAAAGTCTATTTAATTCAGCATGCTCAACTAGTGTTAATCACTTCATTTTTGTTTAAATAAGTGAATACTCGCTCAAATATTAGGATATTATTTTGTAAATTGCCTAATAGTTTATTTCTTTCTAACATAAATAACATGTTAAAGCATAATTAATTTAGATTCTTGAAAAATATAATCACATATTACAACAATAAATGTTTTGGTTAGACTGAGTTCACAAAGACGGATTTTCGTCCCTATCACATATCAAGCGAGTGGAGCTTATTTATTTAATAACGCGTTTGCTTAATTAAAAAATGACGTTTGTTGGGAAGAATTCTTGAATTCGAACCATATTAAATATATATTTGAAAATGAGTAAAAAGTTTTAATTGTAACGAATTTCTGAACAGAATTAGTTTTAAATGATTTTATATGTAATATATATATAAAAAAAAAACTAAATGATGTACTCAATTTTCTTTTCTAATAAATTTAAACATTGACTTTGAAAGTTCAATTTTCTTTTCTAATGAAATTAAACATTGACTCTGATTGGAAATTGCAAATTATATAGTTCCATAATTATACCAAGAAAAATTCACATCTTCTTGCCCATACTATAATCCAATTCTTTTTCTTCAACATCTCATCCTCCACACAGACCCAATTCAAGAAACTGATCATCATCAATTGCAGCCATGGATATAGAGCAAGAAGAGATGCAGTTTCTTGGAATTTTTGACATCTACAAAGAATCATACAAGATCATCTTCACATGGAGAAGAATTTTCAGCAAGATAACACTAGCACTAATTCTTCCTCTATCTTTCATCTTCCTAGCTCACATACAGATATCAGATCTCATATTCGCAAACATATTACACGACGAGATTCAGCTAGATCATACCCGAGCCGGCTCGCCAAGATACAAGAAACTCAGCGATCTAATCTCATCAGAATGGGCATATTTCTGGCTTTTCAAAGCAGCATACTTCACTTTCTTCCTCATTTTCTCTCTGCTATCAACTGCTGCGGTGGTTTACACCATAGCCTCGATCTACACCGGCCGAGAAGTAACTTTCAAGAAAGTTATGAGCGTAGTCCCTAAGGTTTGGAAGAGACTAATGGTGACGTTCTTGTGCATATTTGGTGCTTTCTTCACCTACAACATAGTCGCTATCCTTCTTTTTATATTATGGATTTTCTTTATGTCAGGCACTGATCTTGGAGTTGTATCGTTCTTTGGTTTCTTGGTACTATACTTTACGGGTATTGTTTATCTTAGCATATTATGGCAACTGGCCAGTGTTGTGTCTGTGTTAGAGGATGCGCGTGGGGTTGAGGCCATGGTTAAAAGCAGATCTCTGATTCGGGGGAAGTTCTGGATTGCAGCATTGATATTTTTCAAGTTGAATCTCTCTCTTTTTATAATACAGTTTGCTTTTGAAAGGCTGGTTGTTCATGGAAGCTCATTTGGTATGGTTAATAGGGTTTGTTATGGGATTATTTGTTTCTTATTGATGTTTATGTTTTTCTTGTTTGGACTTGTTATTCAGACTGTGATTTACTTTGTTTGTAAATCATATCACCACCAAAATATTGACAAATCAGCCCTTTCTGATCATCTTGAAGTTTATCTTGGAGAGTATGTTCCTCTGAAGGCTAAAGATGTCCAGCTCGAACAATTTGATGTATGAATTTAATGATGAGCTGCTATAGAAATATACAGAGAAACAAGAACAATAATTGCTGTAATGTTTTTCTTTTTTCCTTTTCTCTCTTTTGGTTTCAATACTTCTATTGTAATACTTGTTTTAGAATCAATTATGTGTTTAGTTACTTTTGTTAAAATTACAAGATAAAAAGTTAAACCTCTTTCTTGTTTTATGGCTTCAATTTTCTTGAAGCCTTGATGATTATCTTCAATGTGAAATTTATCTGGAAGATGTCATATGTTTGACCAAGCTAGATTTATGGTATATTTGAATTGGATGGGGCTGCAGGTAGAGCTGACTAAGTCCCGAACAAAAAAAAAAGATAAACTAAAATTAAAATAGACTTTTTGTCTTTTGAAAAGTCATCCAAAAGGGAATTTCTAGGAAGTAGATGGAAAATAATTTTATGCCCCCCGAAAATGAAAGAAGGCCAGCCGGCAGCTATGAACCACGTACACTCCAACTTGTTGGGTTTCTGACACTTTTTGATACCGACATTCGCCCTACACTTATATAAAGTATTCTGGATATGTTTTGTAAAAATTACAAATATATTTTTAAGTTAAAAATATATATATATTTTTAAAAATTCTAAAATAATATCAATTATTGCTAAGAAAAACTCTAAAATATATGTGTAATACCAATCAATATTTTTATTTAATTTTATATAAAAATAATAATTTATTTTATATCTCTTAAATTTAATTATTTATAAATTTACTTTTATATTTTTAATATTTACATATTTATCTATGTGTCATTGTTCTATGCTTTTTATAAATATTATTTTTCAGTAGTTTTCGTGTCCGTACTAATATGCTGGCAGGGCGCCATCAACTACTCCGAAGGATCTGCTCTGCATGAAAACAATGTCAATAAAGGAATTCTTTATGATGGGTATAAAATTTAACGATGAGGGACTGGAATTAAGAATGAGATTATAATTGAGGTTACATTTGGGACTGGAATGATGTTAAAGAGTCCTCTGATTTTGGGATTGCCTGTGGGCTAAGAAGCTTGGTCCTCGTCAACGGTACAGAAGTTTATGTATTTCCATGCAGAGAATGACAGTTACCCCTTTTTTTTTCAAACAACAGTTACTCACCTAATAGCCACAGATTGCTTGATTTAGTCTTGGGAATGTGTGGAATTAGCCATAGCGTTTTTTTTCTTCAAAATTTTCCTCTTTCTTTTATAATTAGTGTAACTTTCTGAGGAAAGAAAGGGGTAAACATTAATTTTCTAATATTAAATCAGGCTCGAATCTAGTACAATTATTAAATAAATACAGTAGTTGGGAAGGAAGTTCCAAACTCCTTAAATTGTTTAGACTACCTTTAAAATGTCAATAGTAACCGGATCCGTTTAAATAATCTCTGAGAGGCCGTAATATTAACTTTTTCTTATTATTTTCTCTATTCCATGAATACATCCACCTTTAATATAATAAAATCTACATGAAAAAAATAAGAGATACGTGTTACTGAAAGAATGAAAAAGATAATAAAAAAATAATATAGAGAAATTAATAAATACTCTTCTATTATAAAAAGTATTTAATGAATACAACTTTATTTTAGATACACTTGCAGCATGTTTCTAGCTAATTATATTTTCTTATATCACTTTTAATTATTAAATTACAAAAATGTATTTGAAGTTCTGCCTTACATTACATATAGCATTGCTCTATAAAAAAACGTTTTTTCATTTTTTTAAATTGCCTAATTTTAGTGTACAAGGTGCTTATTTTACCAATCAAGATTTTTTTTTTTGTTACAATGTCTTGGACTGGAGGTTTGAATTCAAATCTCACAATCCGTATGACCGGACTAATAAACTTTCTCAGCTAAAGATTGCAAAAACATCTATTATGAGTAAGTAATATGAAGCTAGTATTGCAATCCTGTAATCACATTAAACTCATTGCAGCTTATAGATGGCTCCAAGTGTGAGAGAGAAGAAGATAGAGTACTGTTATTTCAGTCCTGCTAGCCGGCAATATCACTGCTCAAGGTGCTCGATTTTTCGGTGGTGATTGCTCTGTGTGTCTCAGCCTCATACGAATTGAAGATGATTTTGATTTATTGTTTAATGAACAAGCTAAACCAGTTAGTCTCCAAGGAAGATAGGTGCAACAAACATAACCTCAACTGATTAAAGATTCGTTGACATTATTCCCATTTTCTTTTTTCATTTTAGAATGGATGCTACATTATATTAGGAGAAAATTCTTAGTTTGCGGTAAATATTTAAATTAATTACAAAAATATGGTAAAGTTCAAGAAAATTCTTGATTTAAAGTAATTTTTAAAATTACTTCTGAATTTAGGATTATTTTGTTGAGCTAACAATAGGAGAAGAGTTGTGTGCCGCTTCAAGTAGGGCATATCAGATTTTTTTGTTAATTATTTTATTGATAATTTCTGTTAATTATTTGAAACAAAAAATAATTAGTTCACAGAAAATAAGGGTTGTGCGCCACTTATTTTTATTGAAAATAATTTTGTTAAAAATTAACACTAATCAGTTCACATAAACAAATTAAGGGGTTGTGTGCCACTTAATTTTTATTTTGTTAATTATTTTATTATTCATAAAAGTCAGTTAGGTACACTCATTACATTAATTAGATCTGAAGTTAAAAAAATAAAAAATATTTCGTGCAAAAAAAAAGTTTAGAAAAGTCAGTGCCCCGGTTGAACTCTGACTTTTAATTTGGACATTTAATAAAAAAACTACTTTAAATTTTGAAATTTGTCCAAAACTATCCTAAATTAATTATTTTTTTCTCATTTACACTAAACTAAACTGAGAAATATCCCTTATGTTAAGATTCAAAATTGTCCAAATATAATTATTCAAGCTATTAACTCTTCCAACATATTTTTACTTTATTTTTTTTAATTGTAGCTGCCTTATTTTAACGTTTATTATTTGCAACTATAGAGACTGATTCAAGAAGGTTTGTACAATTTCTTCAGTAACTTATGAATGAAAAAACGAAAAATATATAACAATTTTAATCTACGCATAGATCAACAACAATATAAATCATATGCGATTAATTATATAGGCAGTTACTGAACTTTCTATTATTTATTTCAAAATTAGAATTTTTTTTAACATTAAAATCACTAAACTTTGGAATTAATTATACAAAAATTATCTTCAGCCATTTTGGATGAGTTAGCAGCCGGAATGCTGATATGATATGTGACATGTCAGCCAATTTTTGCCACGTAGATGATACGTTAATAATTTAAAAAATGTGTCATATCAATCGTTATATGAAAGCCTAGATGGATAATAATGACACATCATAATTAATTTTATTAGCGATCATTGAACTTTGTTTTACTTACGGTAAAATCACTAAACTTTTTTGTCAAAAAAATAAATTTTTATTTTTCTCTTACTTAAATAACTTTTATCTAAATTTGATAAATAAATAAGGAAAAATTTGAATTAGGAGCTAAGATGACATCGAAATTTTGCCAAAATTTTGAATCTATTGTCTACTTTTTCAAAAATCCCGATCTATGATAGCTCTGTTAACTAGATTTCCGTTATTGTATTGGATTTGAAACTGATTTTTCTTTTACAACTGCTAATACCTGTTGGGTCATGTTTGACCAACTCGTTTTCCCTACTACGACTGGTTTTTTTAAGATAAAGTCAAATTTATGGTTGATTCCAAATTATTTAAAAGAAAGAAAAATAAAATTTTATTTTTTATGAAAAAAAGTTTAATAACTTTATAATAAATGAAGCAAAGTTTAATTACTATTAGTAAAATTAAACATAATGTGTTGTGACATCTACGTGATATCTGATGTGACATGTATTCAATAATATGATAAAAACCGGTTGATATGTTATTTTTCGCATCAGTATTTTGGCTATCAACTCACTCAAAATAACTAGAAAAGATTTTTGTGCAATTAATTTGAAAATTTAGTAATTTTAGTGTTATAAAAAAATTTATAATTTTAAGAGAAGTAACAGAAAGTTTAATAAATGCTAGTGGAATAACCCCTAATATACGAGGCCTACCATACTCTACAATATACGAGAACATAAATCTTTATTATGAAAAAAATAAACTAAGACTTTTTGAGAAAAAAAAAAAAAGGAAAAAAAAACACACATACACACAAACACTAAATTTGACTTGCACTAAATATAACTGAAGACCCTTTATTGAATAAAAGTTCTCAAAATTTAGTCTATCGATTTCTTATTAATTAAGTGCCAAGCTAATATCCTTGGCTATGTTCTGTGCATCAATGGAAATTCCTAGCAATCCTCTCCTTGCAAATCCTGCACAATAAAGACCTTTTTCCCCTTTCCAATGATTAGGAAAATCTTCTTTCGGCATTCCATCTTCATTAAACAAATCTTTACCATCCTGCATTTTTTGATGAAATCAAATTATAATTTTTGGATTTTAAAAAATTCGTGTGCTAAATAAAATAAAAGTTGTACAGGACAAAAATATTATAAATCTTAATCGAGAATTGAGTCTAAAGTGTATGGTACCTTAAGCCAGTTTCTCACAGTGCTTTTGTAGCCAGTAGCAAATATAATAGCATCAACATGATATTTTTTCCCATTTTCGAACTGGATTTTGTTTCCTTTGATGCTTGTTATAGATGGAAATACCTACCCACATCAATAATATTAATATTCTTAATTTGTTCAAAACAAAGAGTTGAAAATAATTTCCTTAGCTATTAACTCTTTCCCAGATAATTAATTAGCAAAAAGAAGTACTTAATTCTTCCATTCCCCTTCGAATGTCTATTTTAGGATCTTCATACAAATTAAAAAAATAAAAAATATATTACCATCAATTTTACAAAATTTTCATTGCAATTAACATTAATATTATTTTTCTTTAAAAAATAGCGTATAATATCAATAAATAAGAATAAAATGAAAAAAATATGTATTAACTTCAAACAAGTTCTTATTACTTTTCCTTGTTATCTTCACTATACTCCTTTTTTTTTTTTCATGTACGTCTCATTTTATTAAAAGTGGGTATATGTCATTTGTAGGATGAGAAAGGTAATAGAGAAAGTAATAAAGAAGTTAATAAGTATTTCTCCTAACTTCATTGAATTCTGAAATAGGCATTCAAAATAGAACCAAAAAAATTCAAAATAAACGTTTAGAATGGAACAAAAAAAATACCTTGATTTCTCCCTTTTTGATTTTATCAATGGCTCCGACATCAATAGTAGGAGATCTACCTGTTTTTGCTTTGAGATAAAATGGTCCTTCGCTCGGCCTTTGAAGCCCATAGCTAGAAAGATTTCCATACTTTAACTTACTAAGCAGAGAAACTGTTGAGTCCACTATATTACAAGGTACGTAATTCAACAATTGCATGCCAAGATACACCATCTCTTTGCTCAGAATATGAACCTGCATATGATAAGACCACAGCAAACAGCAACAGTGACCAAGTTCAATTTATTAACTAGTAAAATTTGTGAGCTAATTAAGTTAATAAAAAAAATTGAGAAAAACAAAGAAAAATTAATACCGAACTACGAGCAACAATAGAAGCAATAGCACCCCAATTTGACAAGTCATAAGCGATCTCCATCCCAGAATTTCCACAACCCACTACTAAAACCTTCTTACCATTAAAATGTTTTCCGTTGATGTACTTATTTGAATGAATAAACTCTCCTTCGAAGCTATCTAACCCGGGGATTTCTGGGATTAACCCTTCACTGTTTTCACCAGAAGCAACCACTAAAAATCTAGCAAGATAAACTTCATCAACATCAGAATCGATATTTTTTACTTTAATGCACCAATTTCCTTGCTCTTTATCATAATATGCAGACTCAACAGATCTATGGTACCTAGGATTTATCTCAAAATGAGACACGTAATTGTCCAAGTAGCCAATGAAGTCAGTTCTAGGGATAAAAGTGGGCAAATGTGGAGGAAAAGGCATGTGAGGAAGCTCGCAAAATTGCTTGGCGAGGTGCAATTTGAGGCGATCATATGCTCTTTTTTGCCATAGAGAAGCATAACAATCTTCTCTTTCTAATACAATGTTGGGGATGGAAATAAGGTTTAGGCATGCAGATGTCGCCAATCCTGCAGGCCCTGCTCCTACTATCACTACACTAACCTTTTCCATTCTTAAAACTAAGAGGAAACAATAAGAAGAAAAATAGAAGTTAAGACTTAATTAAAACTATATCTACCCAAGAAATTTGAACTGAAATTGACTACATATGTTATTTATATCTGAAGGTAGTTCACAGTAATAGAAAATTTTCTCAATTATGAGAAATTATAAAGTTTAAAAAGGAATTTCATGTAAATTCATTTAATTTTGCTCTTATTCTTCGCAAATTGTTTATATTTGGAAACTAGTTTCTTGCCTTATTTAGCTTTTTTAATAATTTTTGTATATATGGTATACTCTCTCACACTTATTTGATCCCCATGAACCAGATATCGTCTAGAAATTCTTCTTGCTACGTTTGATCAAAATAAAATTTTTCTTATTTAGTTCAAAAATGACTACTACAGCACAAAAATGAAGGTTTTCTTGCATTTCGTATCATACAAAAAATTAGGTTATATTTAGTTTAAGAAAACATTCTCCCTTTTCATTTACCAATTTTCATTTTCTTTTCATTAGTTCTCTTATTTTCTATTTTCCAAATAAAAAACTAATAAATAATTGTAACTATAAAAAAAATAGAAAAAAATATATTTTTTTAGTTTTCCACTTACTATTTATAATTTAAAAAATTTTGAAAATGTGTTTCTAATTTTTCAAATTAGAAAATAACACAACTAAACAGTAAATTCTATTTTTCAATTTGTTTAGAGAAATTTTTTAGAAAATTGATATTTTTTTCCATAACTAAACACACTCTTAAGTACTTCCTCCATCCCATTTTATACGGCTACTTTGGCTTTTGCATAAAAATTAAGTACTTGATTAACAACTTTTAATTTGCTAAATTATCCTTTTTTATTTTATGAATTGTTAAGAAAATATTCATTCAGTGGAGCTCATATTAATATATAATGAAGCTCAATAAAGATGGATTAAATTATTGGAAAAAATATAATTAGTATTCCATTACTTTTTTTATATATAAAAAAAAAGACACTTAAAATGGAATAAATAAAACTACAAAAGTGATAATTTGAAGTCAGACAGATATTCGTAATTAGGACTAATTAATTTTCAAATAAAAACTATTCTTTATTTGGTCTGGCAATAACATTTTCATTCTTTTCTTTCAATCTTAATTTTTTTAAAAATTAAAGAATTTCTTTTTTTTTCTGAAATATAAATAATTTATATAATCTCATATTATTTATCAAATTTTAATTAATTTTTGGGCAATTGGACACACACATTGCATTTTTTTTTCTTGTAAATTGTAATCCTTTAGTTTCAGTGCAATGATCCTTTAGTTTTAGTCACACACGAGGTCAATATAAAATGCTCTCGCCATACCAAAAAACAACCCCAAAAAAAAAAAAAACATTGTCGATCCCTTTTTCATTTATTTCGAATCACAGTTTTTTTTTAATATTTTCGAGAATATAATTGACTTCTTAATTATTGAATGTGCCCCTTTTTTTACTTTCTAATATGTTCTAAATTATATAGGGATATATTTAAAAATATATATGTAAAATTTATAATTTCAACTATATTAATTAAAATTTCTCATTATATATAAAAAATAGAAATGGGTTTATTTTTATGGAACAAATACTGTATAAAAATTATCTATAATAATATAATATTTCAATAATAAAAAGTAAAAAAAAAAATATTTTAGTTCAATGAGTGAACAAATTTGGTATGTATCCAAAAACAGAAAAGGAGACCTAATTTTGATACACAATTAATGGTAAAAAAAGTTGTAAAATATTGCAATATTTCAATAATAGAAAATAAAAAAATAGATGTCTTGGTTCAAGGTATGTTCAATTTTGGTATTAAAAATCAGCAACGAGGTCTAATTTTTGATACATCATTAAGGGAAAAGTACATATATAGGAATGTTGCGCAATCTAATTAATGGAAATGAGAGAGGTTGGTTGGTAATCCCATAATTTTTATTTGAAAATGTTCAAAGTAAAGAAAAGAACAATTTGATGAAAAATTCACTTTAAGAAAGGAAAACTTTTTTATACACAGCAGTCAGCACTATAATCCCTACAAAAATACTAACAAGAATAACCGCCCCTAAAACTAAATTACAAAAGTTTTCCATCTAAACTGATACAAGTTTAAGCAATACGACGCGTTTTACAACATGAATACTCTAGAAACTGATATAACAAAACGATGTCGTCTTTGTTCAATTAATCTGATGTTCATCACCTCCCTTAGGTTGGTGCGGGGGGCAACCCAACTTGGAACAAATATGATCAAAAGCTAGTATAGAAAGGGCTTTAGTAAACAAATAAGCCGGCTGAGACGTGGAAAGAACATGCTTGGGAGAAATGAAGCTAGCTTTATAAAGATCACGAACAAGATAATGATTGATGTCGATGTGCTTAGTACATTTGTGAAAAACGGGATTCTCAGTAATATGAATAACGACCCTGTTATCACACCAGAGAAGTATGGGTAGAGTTACTGAGATATGAATATCTTTAAGCAAGTAATTGAGCCATTGAACCTCGCAAACCGTAGCAACCATGTTGCGATACTCCGCTTCAGCTGAAGATCGAGATACTATGCTTTGTTTTTTTTATTTTCCACTAAACTAATGAAGATCCCAGGAAAATGCAATAACTCGCGATAGACTGGCGTGTGTCTTAATAGCTAGGCCAATCCGCATCGCTATAAACGGTGAGATGGAAAGAAGTAGCGTGGGGATAAAAAAAGATCACGCTCAGAAGTACCCTTCAAGTACTTTAAAACATGAAGTGCATAATTCTAATGGGATGTGTGTGGGGCCTGAATGAACTGACTAAGCTATTGAACTGTGTATGTGACATCAGAACGAGTAAAAGAGACATATAATAATCGACCAATTAGTGTTCTATAGGGCTGTGGATGAGTTAGAAGATTCCCTTCATTAGCAATAAGAACAAAATTTTTAACAATAGGAGTAGCCACTACATGGGCATTTTGGAGACCAACATCAGTGATTAAGTCAGTAATATACTTCCTTTTGACAAATAAACAAGCCTGAAGTGGAGAGGGCAATTTCAATTCTAAGGAAGTATTTAGCTGGTCCAATGTCTTTTACGGTGAAGTCTGGATGTAAAAAATTCTTAACCAATTTTATAGCATCAAAAGAAGTTACAGTGATAAGAACGTCATCAACATAAATGAAGAGAGCCAAGAAAACTGCTTCCTTTGAGTATGTGAAAAAGCAATGATCATAAGGGGATTGATGAAACCCATAAGTTTGCAACTTTGCTGTGAATTCTTCATTCCACTATCAAGATGCTTGATGTAGTCCATACAAAGACCTTATTAGTTTGCACACCTATCCAGGAGCAGCTCTATGATAACCCTCTAGAGGCTGCATATAGACATCTTCGTCAAGGTAACCATAAAGAAACGTGTTGTTTATATTCAATTGATGAAAAGGACAACTCTTTGATGCAACAATAGCTAAGAAAAGTCATACAGTGACAGATTTTTCCCCAGGTTAAAAGCTATCAACAAAATTGATGCCTTAAATTTGATTAAAACCCTTTACTACCAAACGGGCTTTATACCTATCGATAATTCTATCAGGCCTGAGCTTCAATTTATACACCCATTTCGAACCAATTGCTATTTTGTTGGGTGGCAAAGTAGTGAGCTTCTATATGTTGTTAGCTTCATGGGCCTTCAATTTTTCTTCTATAGTTAATTTCCAATCTGCATATTGAATAGCTTCTGCAATATTCTTAGGTTCCTACACAGTAGAGAGATTAGCCAAGAAACAAATATGTGCATAAGAATAATGTCCACTGATGATAGGTTGATGGGAGAAAATAGTGGATAGGTGTTTGTGGTATTAGTGGAGATATTAGTAAGGTTAACCTGAAAGTCAGTAAGCCAAATTGGAGGTTTTGATGGTCTGGTACTTTTCCTTAATGGTATAGGGGTATGATGATCATAAACTATTATAGTTGCTGGAAAATCAGTAGGCCAACCCAATGTGTTTTCTAGGATAGGTGAGGATGGAGGAGAAATTGAAGGTGAGACATTTGATGTATATGGTATAGAAAGAGGAACAGTAACATTGTATGGTGAAGATGAATGGTGGTTTTTAAAAGGAATGATATGTTTTTGAAATTGAACATCTCTTAAGGTAAAGATAGTTTTATTGGCATGACCATAAACCTTGACAACTTTATGACTAAGAGAATGACATAGATATGTGCATTTAAAAGACCTAGGTGTACACTTATTTTTGTGAGGAGTATTATCTTTAGTAAAAACTTAATAGCTGAAGCTTTTGAACAAAGTATAATCTGGTAACCTAGAGAATAAGATTTCAAATGGTGTTTTCCAGTTTAAGTAAGATCTTAGTTGGTAAACTATTAAAAAGGAAAGTAGAATGTAACACAGATTTCCCCCCACAGTTCAGATGGTAATCCAAATTAAATTATCAAGGCCCTAGCCACTTGTATAACATGTCTATATTTTCTCTCCACAATCCCATTTTCTTAAGGTGTATAAACACATGATCCTTGGTATAAAGTCCCAAAAGAAGAAAGCAAATGTTGACACTGTGAACCTAAAAATTTAGCACTATTCTCTGATATGAAAGTTCGGATTTTAATATGAAACTATGTTTCAACCATTCTAAAAACTGTTGTAGATAGGAATTATATGTGCTTTAGAATTCATCATGTATGTCAAAACAGCTCGACTGTGGTCATCAATCAAAGTTAGAAAATAATTTGCTCCTATAAGAGATGTTGGTTTATGTGGAACCCAGATGCCTGCATATATTAAAGCAAAAGGTTTTTTTTATTTCTGTCAAACTATGAAGGAACACAGTCTTCACTTGTTTTGCTTGTGGACAAATGTCACAGTAAGTATTAGAAACAATATTTGTTTTATTTCAGAAATATAAATGTGACAATACAATATTAGAGTGATAGCCCATTCTCGCATGCCAAACCTAACAAAGGTTCACAACTGGTATTATGAATAAAGGAAATGGTATTCTTATTGTAGTCTGAAAAGAAAGAAGCAAACTACCAGTGGCTACAAGTTTGTCACTCTCCTGGTCCTGTAAAAAGCAATTATTATGAGTGAAAATACACTTCTTGTTCTCAGTTTTAGTTAGTTTAGGTACTGAAAGTAGGTATAAAGAGAACATCCCTTAACTGATAGACTCCAAAGAGGTCTACAGTACCTGAAAGATTTACTTTAGTAGAGAGCCATTGGATAAATGAACAATAACATGATTAGATAAAGTGTGAAAACCAGTGAAGATTTTCTTGTTTGCACATATATGATTCGAAGCTCCACTATCTACTATCTAATAATTAAGAACTTGCAAATTAGGATCAATGTTATCAATAGTATCTGCAAATTCCTCCACTTGTGCAAAATTCACACTACTGCCAGTTGTCATTTGTTTGCCCTTCATATATTTCAAAATCTCTTGCTTGATTAGATCTGCAATACTTTGCTGCTTTATTTCTTGTAACTCCATTGGGCCTTGAACTTCACTTACATCATCTACAGCCATATTAGCTTGATTCCTTCCTGACTTCTTTTGCTTTCTTTGTTTCAGTTTATAATACCAATTAGGTTTTCCATGCAATTTAAAGCAAGATTTTTGCATGTGTCCAGGTTCCTTGCAATGTTCACGTAATTTTTCTTCATTCTTATCAAAATCTTTCTTCTTAAACACATTCTTGTCATAATTCTATCCAGATCTTGCCATTAATGTACTTCCCTTTGCTACTTCTTTGAAAGTTATATTAACACATCTCTGCCTCTCAACCCTAAGCACCAAAGAGTGTGCTTTACTTATTGTTGGTAGAGGATCTGATAATATAATCTAGTTCTTTGCATGTTCAAAACTCTTATTCAGTCCCATAAGGAAGGGTATCAGACGTGTCTGTAAATTGATTTCCTCCATAACTCTTCCTGCTCCATATTGACATCCTCCACATGTACACTTTGGCACAGAAAAGCAATTCAACTTGTCCCAAAACTTCTTCAATTTGATGAAGTAAGCATTTACTGTTGAATTTCCTTAATGAAATTTAACTTGTTCTTTGCTCAAAGTGCAATTCTCATATATCTGCTCCATGCTAAAGTAATTATGCCCATCCAATAAGCTGGTAACAAGTACCATTCCAAGATTATTAGAACTCTGCAATTGCAGAGATCCCCCATTGTTGTTTACTCGAGCTTCCTCTATTCTCCTATTTCCATTTCTTCTATTCTCCACCATCGCTTATCAATGATTTCTTCTGAAATACGTATCTAATGGATCAAAAGTATCTAATATAGTAATCAAGATTATATCTAAAGGTGAAATTCACGAGAGATTATAATCTTTTATCCACAACACTAGTACTATGTTCAAAGTAAAGAAACCAACAATTTGATGAAAAATTCACTTTCACATTGAAGAAGAAAGGAAAACGATTTTATACACAGCTAACTATAATCCCTACAAAAATGTCAACAAGAATAATCGCCCCTAACTAAATTACAAATGTATTTTACAGCACGCATACTCTGTAAACTGATCTAATATTTGTTAAATTAATATCATGTTGATCAGAAAATTAATTATATTCTCAAAATTGAGATTTGCTCCTTTTCATGCATGTTCGTATTTCCTTATTTGTCATTGGAAACTATATATATATATATATATATATATATATATATATATATATATATATATATATATTCCCTAAAACATAATGAGACACTAACCCAAATTTCATGAAGTTGCAAAGTTTTCATTTTCTTAACGTAAAGCTTTGCATTTTGAATTTTGATTGGTAGAAAAAAAAATGGTAAAATAAGGTAAAATATTCTGAAGTATTGCAATATGCTATTTCACTTAATTTCACTGCGAAACCACATAATTTCCGAAGGAATTACGATTTGTAGTAGTAGTTTAATATTACTAACCTCCTTAATTAATCTATTAATTTTTTTAACAAATAATTAATCCATTAATTTTGTGGGTCCTCTGATTACGATTTTATATATTATAATTAAAGATTAAAAAATCATACTCTTTAAAAATTATATACTCTTCTAAACAAATTGGTAAAATCCTTAAAATTAAAGTTCATACATTAACATCAAATAAGTGTTTCCTATTTACTTTGTTTTAATTTACATTATTGGTCACATGATTTACTGTTGATTTTTTTACAGCGATTATAAGAAGTACTATTTAGTTATTGTAAGAAAAATAAAATCACCGTATAATCTATTCAATATTTCATGACTTATAATAATAATAATAATAATAATAATAATAATAATAATAATAATAATAATAATAATAATAATAATAATAATAATAATAATAATAATAATAATAAAAGACATACACTACGTATGCATTCTCCTTTAAGAAAAAGTAACAAACAAACACATGTAAGAGTTGCTAATAGGAACCATAATAATTTTTTTTTAAAAGGTTGAAACTCCACTGATCAACAGGACTAATGGAGGCACCCCTTCAAGTAGGGTTGTTCATGGTTAAATTGGTTAAAAAATTTCTATGAACCCAACTCAACCCATTATGATAATTAATTAATAAATTATTTGTAATTAGTTAAGGCTTCAAGTCTTAATAAGTTTCAACTCAGTCAAATTATAATATAAATTCACACCTCGTCAATATTTTATCAAAAAATTCAAGAATTTGTTTGATTATGCGCTAATTATAGAAAATGAGTTTACCCTTAAAAATTATTTAAAAGATAAAAGAGTGTACAAATTATTATAAGTATTTATATTTTAAGTATGAAGCATGAAATTTATGGGATTGGACATCTATAGATGTTCTAACATTGCACAATAGCTGGTGGCTGTAAATACTAAACTAAAAATGGCCAATTTTTAATATCAAATATTCATAATTAACTAGAAATTAAATATTTTGATAATTTAAAGATTGAAACAAAAGCCAATCGAATCATGGACAAGGGTTTGGTGAAGAGATCAACTAGCTAATCGGCAGTGGAGACAAATTAGACATCCAAAACACCATTTGCAAATTGTTCCCAAACAAAGTGATAATTCAATTCAATATGCTTGTGAATTAATAATGGAATGATGAGTGGGAGTTACATGATGTGTCGCACTAGTGGGTTAGAGATTGTGGGGCGGTCATAGTAACAAGAGGCGAAGGAGCCAAAATGGTTGACCAAATCATCCTTGCCAATTCTACCGCCCAAGCCTCTATTGCCACCACAAATCACAGCTAAATAGATCGAAATTTAATTCGGTTCGGTTTTCTATACCTACCATGCAATGAATTTGATTGAAATGTTTTATATATATATATATATATTAAGAAGTATAGTACATTAAAATTTTTATAGAGTATAAGAAGATAGATATAAACTATATCACCGTTAAACTGTGTAATTCCTAATTAGAAATAATTTTTTTTAAATTCAAAGATCTACTAGTATAATAGATCAAATTTCAGAAAATATTAATATCATAGACCAAATTTGCAGAAATATAAGTATAATAGATTAAACTTTATGAGGTAAATAATAATTTTTTTCTTTGTTATTTCATTATAATTTAACGTCTTTCTAATAAAAAATCTAATAGAATGATATATTAATAATAAAACATATAGAATAAATCATATAATTTTTGAATTTCAGATGATATTAATACAATAATTTAAATTTCAAGAGATAAATAGTAATTTTTTTAAAATTCAATCTAAATGTTAATCAAGAAGTGATTTGATTATAATTCTCACTTATGAGAATGGAGAGAGATTTCAAGATTGAGTCTTTTGGCCATCTTCTACCAATATTAGTGATCAATATTAGTGGAAGTTTAATATTTTTATGGTGAGTGTAAATAATGATTACTTTTTATTATGTAGTCCACGACCCTTTGGACCTCCTAATGACCCAAAAAATTCAATCCAAATCTATTTCACAAAGAAACAAAAAAAATGGTGTGAATATTCTCTAAATACAGTGAAACAATATCAATTTCCATATTATAGCTGATAATTTTTTACTCAAATCGAATACCTCGAATGAATTTGTGACTTACTCGAAATTTGCTCTAAACTTGGAGAAAATTTGAAACAAATTTTCGAATGATCTCCTTGAAAATAACCGAATCCGTCCATGACTCTTTGTTTTCTGAGATATATTTATAGTGTAAGAAATATATATAATAACTTCATTTTTTTATCAAGTACATGCTAAGGGATGAGGTGAATAGAATTCGAATCTTAATTAAGTCTAAAGCTTTCAACTAACTATATCACACTTTTATTAATTACATTTTTATTATGCGTGTTATCACATTTTATCCTTTTTTTTTTATCTTTTTAATAGTTTCATGTATCATAATCAAATGATTTTGAATAGCTTTTTTTTTCTATTAATGTTCAATTATTTGCAATTATAGAGATTGACTTATGAAAAATTATATAATATTCGCTAAATTATGAATATATTTATATATATAAAGTTAACGTTTATTCACACATTTATCTTTCATGGCCCTTTATTATTTTTTTTTTCCCTTTTTCCTTTTGACATGGCCTCTACTTATTTTTGGTTTATTATGTACACTTTTTCTTTTTATCATGTAGGCTATATATGAGTTTTTTTTAATGATAATATTAACATCCAATGATTATTATTTAATTTTACGTACTTTTAGGAGATATTTATAATATATATGTTGATGAATGGTTGAGATCTACTTTCTATAAATTAGAAGAAAAAAGAAACCGGTTTAGAAGAATACGCTTAAGGATCTATGCTCATGGTCGCTACTAAGATCTGTTCTCTGAAGAAAACCACCGCTTAATTATGTGATAATGGCTATAATTTTTTCTATCAGTTTCTTATTAATTACTTAATTAAGTGCCAAGCTAATATCCTTGGCTATGTTCTGAGCATCAATGGAAATTCCTAGCAATCCTCTCCTTGCAAATCCTGCACAGTAAAGACTATTTTCTCCTTTCCAATGGTTAGGAAAATCTCTTTTCGGCATTCCATCTTAATTAAACATATCTTCACCATCCTACAATAATTGACGAAATAAAATTATAATTATTTGATTTAATATAGATAAAATGATAAATTATTCATGTCCTCTTATATTTGGTTGAATATACTAGTCTGTCCCTTTATTTTTAAAAATATATTATGAAGTTTCTCATATTTAGTTTCATTAATTAAAAAGATCATTCATTACTTTTGAATGAAATATTTCATTAGTCAATTAAAATCTTATTGAAATAGTCAAAATTAACTTTTTAAATACCAAAAATACCCTTATTTATTTTTTGATATTTTGTTAACTTAAAAAATATATTAAAAAAGAATGACAAATTTGATATTTTGGTATCTAAATAATGATATTAAAAAAATTGGCATTTTTTAAAATAAAAAAAGAATGACAAATTTGACATTTTATTCATCTGTAACGACGGAATGGTTAAATAGTATATTAAACTAAATCTGAGAAATTTTATAATGTATTTCAATAAATGAAGAGACGGACTATTGTATTCATTTAAATCTCAGAAGGGTTCGAGTAATTTACCTTAAATAAAATTGCACCTCCAACAAAAAAATATATATAAAAATTTTAGAGTGTGATGCTAATATAGTTAGTACCTTAAGCCAGTTTCTCACGGTGCTTTTGTAGCCAGTGGCAAAAATAATAACATCAAATTGATCAATCTTCCCATTTTTAAACTAGATTTTTGTTTTCTTTTGATGCTTGTTATACATGGAAATACCTACCCACATCAATAATATCAATATTATTTTCTTAATTAGCTTCAAAACAATATATATATATATATATATATATATATATAAGTTTATTAAGTAACTCTTTCCCAAATAATTAATTAACAAAAAGAAGTAATAAATTAATACCTTGATTTCTCCTTTGCTAATCTTATCAATGGCTCCAACATCTGTAGTATATGAGATATACCAGTTTTTGCTTTGAGACAAAATGGACATTCGCTTGGCCTTTCAAGCCCATAATAGAAAGATTTCCATATTTTAATTTGCTAAGCATCACAATTATGGAGTCCACTGTATTACAGGGTAGCCTAGAGCCACCATCTCTTTGCTCACAATATGCACCTGCTTTTAATAGTGACCAAATTAAATATCTATTCATATTATATATGAGAAATATATATATATATATATATATATATATATATATATATATATATATATATATATATATATATAAAGAAAAATACAGAACCACCAGCAAAAATAGAAGTATTAACACCCCAATTTGATAAGTACTCATAAGTGATCTCCATCCCATAATTTCCACAACCCACTACTAATTAAAACATTTTCACCATTGAATCGTTTTCTGTTTGTATATTTGTTTGCATGAATATATTCCCTTTCAAAGCTGTCTAATCCGGGAATTTGAGGGATTAACCCTTCACTATTTTCACCGGAAGCAACCGCTAAATTTTTTTAAAAAAATACTACTTATTTTAACTATTTTTGTTCTAACTCATATCCAATATGCATTAAAATATTTATATTTTATTAAATTATTTATTTATATTATTCAACCCGCGTTAAAGTACTAATATTTTAATACAATTTGTATAAAATAAATTGGGATAAATAGAATTACTCCTAAAATTTCAGCAAGATAAACTCATCAACATCCAAATCAATGTTTTTGACTCTAATGCACCAATTTCCTTGCTCTTTATCATAAAATGCAGACTCAACGGATCTATGGTACCTAGGGTTTATCTCAAAGTGTGCCACGCAATTGTCTAAGCAGCCAATGAAGTTGGTTCTAGGGATAAACGTGGGTAAATGAGGAGGAAAATGCACGTGAGAAAGCTCGCAAAATCACGGGTGAATTACACAGATAGTAATTTAATTTGTAAAAAAATTTATTAATATTTTTTATGGCTGAACGCGATTTACGAATTGTGTTTTTTTTTTTTAACATTTCTCTTGAGTTAAACATAATATTCCAACATTTTTTTCATATTTTGGATAAATATCAATGTAACTGGGAAATTTAAAGTCTTCAAACGTAATTAAACAATTGAATGGATTTGCATTTTTTTTAATTATTTGTCTAATTTTGTCCATTATTTACATTCCATATGTTTTTACAAATATAAATTGAAAGCGAAGGAGAATTTAAGCGAATAAAGTAATTATTTATATTTTATAAAAAATAAATTATAACGCTTATTTAAAGGAATATAAGTAAATATATTCTTGGTTTAGTGTGTGTTTTGCTTTGATTTTCTTGAATTTAGTTTGTGTTCAATGACGTGCATGTTTTTTGCTTTCATTTTGTGCTAGATGATGTTCATTCTTTGCATTGATTTTGATGCTAGTTCGTGTTCAATTAAATTTTTTTCTGCAGTGTTTTTTTTTTCTTTTTTGGTTCTAACTTTTTTTTCTGTTGATATTTGTATGGGTAAAAAATAATGTGTTTAGTGAGATTTGCAAATATTATTGGTTTAACATGACTGTGTTGAATATAATTTTTAGGGGAATTGATGTTGCCGAGGATTTGAGTATTCAGGGACAGATTTTATGTGTGTTGTTTAGTGTTTTAATGGGCTAGTATGTTACTTGGGCCAATGTGTGTGTACTGTATATATTGGGCATTTATTTGTTTTCAGAGTTGGCTAGATAATTAGAATTTGACTTCTATTTATGTCTTTCAAAGCTTAAAATGCTAGACATTAATTAAAATTATTTTTTCCTCTCTATTTCGGCTAATAAAAAAACCAGTCTACTCCAATATGCTCTATTTTCTATTTAGATTCGTGTTTGTGTAGTTGTTCTTTTTCCATTTCCCTGCTAATGGCTTTTTATTTTTTCTTGGAAAATTTTGTGAGAGCTTAGTGTGCTGGATTATGGAAAATATCAACGTGCATGTACCTTCCTAATTTAAGAAAAAAGTCTTTTTTAATCATTACAACAGTCAGATCTAGATCATTAATAACCATATGTTAACTTAACCTTAATTTACTAGATCATCTGTATTTGAAACTCCTTCATATGAGATTTGACATATGTGGTTTGATCGTGTGGCATGTGTTGATTGAATATATGAATTGAGATTTTTTTGTTAGAAAGTGAATTTGATTCATTGAATTTCCAGAAATTCTATCTTTCACCATCTTCTTACGTATACTGATTTCATTAATTGTTTTTTTTTTTTAACTATGATGGTTACTTTGAGACTGTAGGTAATATTTCCAGTTCAAACCCAATAGACATAGATACTTCCTCACACCATGTTTTGCATTATCACACCTTCATCTTTTTCATTTGCTTACAATTTCAAGGTAGTCAATCTTTACTTGTCCGTGATATTTTTTTCAATTAACAAATTATCTTAAAAAAAACAGTAATTAAAACAATGATTCTTGATTTTCATTTGGCCCATCTCATATTTTCTTTTCATCTTAATATTTTGTGATTATAGGATATAATATATGTTCTAAACTAGGATTGAAATTCTTTATTGGTTTGTTTTCAGAAATTAAGCTGTTTCTCATTGAATGTCATTCATATTCTTTTGAATTTGTTCCTATTATTCCTTCTATATGAGATTGTATTAAGTTTCTGGTTCAAACATATAGTCAAATTATAAGTTTCGTCTTTAAACTGTTGTTAGTAGTATTTATTCCAGAACATTAAACATTTCAAGCCTCTTTTTTTTTTTTGAAGGATAAACAATTGAAACTTCAGATTCCCAGAATGATATTAAAATTAGTAGCAAATCAGCAGAACATCAAAAAGTAGGAACTTTGGAAGAAAAAATTCAAGAGGGATTATCAAAATTAAAGCCCAATAATGGCATCATACTACATCAGTTGAAATTCAAAACCCTCAAATATTTTAAGGAAACTATTGAAGTTGTATCTTAGAATGTTAAGTTTCTAAGACAAAATTAAGATAGTAAAATATTGCTTTGCATTTTTACACATGATTTTTGCAGGCCATGGAATCATCACTTTATGAAGATATTCAGCCATTTTTTACTGAAAATATAAGTAGAACGATGCTGTATTATACAAATTAAATTAATGCATAGGCATATAATATAAGGAATTATAGTCCTTTAGCAAGACAGAGATGGACATGTGTCATGTGCAGAATCTGCAATTCAATTTTTGACCATTTGCAATTTTACCTTTTGGCTTTTGCTTCTTTTATTTTATTTATCTTTTTTTAGTGGAAAACCGATAACACTATGCATAATTATTGTATATAAGAATTGAGAAGCCTTACAATCAGAAATTCCAAGCTTTTTTTATAAAAAAAAAACAATTATAGACTTATCATTAGAAAGCAATCTAAACAAATGATTTCATTTGTTTAATTTTCTTATGTTAACATATATTAAACGAATGAGATCAATGTTTAACAATAATCTTTCTTAATGATGTTTCCTTTTTTTTCTTTTCTGGTTTAAATGGTTTTAATTTGATTAGGTAATATAAAAAGCAAGTTCTGTAGCAATAAAAATTACGATTTAGCAAAGTGTACTTGCATAATCATGCAACTTCAACCATAATAATAATAATAATAATTTTGAATGATCTAATTTCTGTTTAATAATAATAATAATAAATTTGAATGATCTAATTTCTCTTTTCAATGGTTGTTTTTATTTATTTGTAAATCAAATAAGACAAATGAAGAGGAATGTTGGAACCATGTTGTGCAAAAATCTGTATGTGCCCCTCTTATATAATTCAGACATTGATCTTTTGTCATATAAATAATTCTCAGAACTGCTTTGTATTACATAAAGATAAGTTTTTTTTTTATCTAACTTAAATTATAAGTTGTTTTTACCTTTTCTTAAAATGCATTTTCCATTTAATATATTTCCATTTAGAATCAAATTATATATTTTTTTATTTTTTAATATGCTCTTGAGTAAAGTAGATAAATTGTAAATTACGATGAAAATATATATTTTTAATTTAATTATATTGTTGACACTGCTTATTGTGTATATACCTTGCTGTTCAAATGTCTTTTTTTTTTTGTATTTTTTAAGTACCCTTACAAAACTTTATTAATATATGCATATTAAAACTTTTTAGCAATACTGTGTAATATTTTTTTGTTATGTGAAATAATTTTTCCAATTACATTATTAATTTTTCATCTAATATAGCAAAAATTAGCACGTATTTCATGCCGACATAACGCTATGATTATAGCTCAATATATTTTGGAGATTAAAAGATAAATTTTTTATCTCTTTTTCATATTTTTCTCATTTCCAACTAAAACTATTTGTATTTTTCTAATTAAAATTTCAAGCCAATTAATTTCTTCATTATATACAACAAACACAAAAGTTGTCTTATTGTCATTATTATTATTATCAAAAAGAAAAAAAAAAGTGTCTTTATGACACCTAATAAATATTTTACCTAGAAAATTTACTACAACAGTTTAGAGAAATTCTTTATTACATTAATAAAAATTAAAATATTTTTGTATTATATATTAAAGGTGAAAAATGTTAATATAGTGAAATTATTGTATAAATTGAGTCTATATATAAATAGAAAATGTCACATTAATAAAATAATTTATATAATATTCTCTCCCGTTCGTTTAGTCTATATAATTGATTTATGCAACCAAAAAAAAATTCTGTTCATATATATATAAGTGACAAAGTGAAGTAAAAATTTATCCTTTTATATTACATAGTATACTGAAATGCTAAATATTTTTATAGATTTTTGCAAAGCACAACCATATAGTAACCTAGTTAACCTAATACCTCATTACTTATTATTAAAAGAAACAAACACTTTAGCATTTCAGTATATACATGCACACTTGTCAACTTTTTTTTTTTCCCTTACAATTTCGGTTTAGAAAAATGTAACAAATAAACATGTAGAGTTGCTAATAGGAGCAAAATTCTTATTCTTATTTTTATTATTATTGAAAAAGTTAATTATAGAATATTGCATTTTTATGACAAAAATTAGGGACCATGAAAAAATATATAAGGAATATGAAATTAAAAAAATAAATTCACACCTTATCAAAATTTCAGTTCTATAGGAAAAATTGAAGTAAATTTTATTGTTTCAAAATTTGAGCCAGATCAACCGATTAGATTAATTTAATCATAAATAAATCAATAATTTGATTTAGTCATACCAAAAATCATATTTGATCAAATTTAATTAGAATTCAATCAAAATTCACTATTAAATCATTGAATATAGTTAGATTAAAAGAAATAATATATATTAGTTTAGGTTCATTAAACTTTCTTTTCACCATAAAAGACGCTCACTTGATGACCTGAACTACGATATCCAGATGATCGTACGTTTATATATTCAAGTACTAACTTAGAAAAATAGTCCTGGTTTCACCATATTAAAAACCATAACTTGCTGGTGTAATATAAGCATTAAGTAAACAGTACGAATGTTCTTTAAAAAAAGAAAAACAGTGCAAATGTGAAAACAGCCATTGCAACTTACAAGGAAGAAGAAGACTTTAGAGCTTTCTTTGTATCTCTGCAATCTCTCCTTTCACTTCTCTCTCTCTCTCGCAATCTCCTCTTCCTATACCAAAACATCGTCTGCGGATCTAATCCCTTCTTCTTCTCACCAATTCCGAGGTCTCGATTCTCTCTTTCATTCTCTGCCTCTGTGTTTATGCAATATTTATTTATCAATCTTAGTTGGTTTCTTCTTCTAATTGAGTGTGCATTGTTGATTTTCAGGTGTTTTTTTTGGTGTTGAGATTATTGGGTTACTAATGGAATCTTCTTCGAGTCAACCGGAATTTGATTATTTATTCAAGTTGTTGATGATTGGGGATTCTGGTGTGGGGAAGAGTAGTCTGCTCTTGAGTTTCACTTCCAACACTTTCGAGGATCTCTCTCCTACCATAGGCGAGCTCACCCATTATCTTCCATAAATTTTATTTGGTTGCTTTAGTTTTTTATGTTTTTACTGGTTATATATATTTAATTGAATTATAGTGCATGTGGGATAGGTGTATTAGTATTATAATTGGATCTTACATCAAATGCATGGTTTTGAGCTTCTTGATTGTCTGACTGGAAATGGTCTTATTTGATTAAGTAGAAAGAGTGTTTTATGCATTTTCACAGGCATGCATTTTTCATAGCTGAAAACATATGGCAAGTAGAACTAAAAGTTGCAATAATTGGTCTTGTTTACCAATGGATTCTTAATTGTCGTAACACCACTGTGCTTATAACTATGCTTGGGATGAATCTGGTTAGATCATCTGTTTATGCTTTATGTGCTACTTTGAGTATATGTGAAGTTAGTTCACATCCTTGTACTTGCAAAATGTAAATGGTCATTTTTTTTTAACTTGAGTGAAATTATTCTTCTTTCAGAAAATCAAGCCTTTATTGTTGTGGGACATTTTGACAGAGAATTTTAATCTTTGGTCGATCTTGCAGGTGTGGATTTTAAGGTAAAGCATGTTACTATAGGTGGGAAAAAGTTAAAACTTGCCATTTGGGACACAGGTAAAACTTCTTTTTCTTAGTGATTTATTTTCTGAAATGCTTGTCCCCTTTTTGTTTTGTTTGTACATCTAATTTCTTCTCCCTCCCTCTTTTCTTACTCTCCTACATGGATGTCTGTGCAGAGAGAGATTAAACTTCCATTCTTTGCACATGTCAAAAACAGTGGAATCAGGATTGGTTTATATGCTTTTATTCTAATTCTTAAATAAAATTTCTGAATGGGGAGTAGTAGGTTTTACTGTGTGTGAGTGGGGATCCATAGTGATATCATGATTATTTATAAAGATCCAAATAAGTTTTTGATTAGGTAGTAGCAGGTTCTCCGATTAGATTGAAATCTTTATTCTATATTAACAATGAATGAATAGAAGAGCTATACAACTTGGCATTTTGATTGTAAGAAGTTTTTTTTTTTTTTTTTTCTCTATGCATCAGTGCATGTATGTCTTCATTTATTTTCTCAATAATTTCATAGCATTTGCTATGTTTAATCAGCAAGGGGTAATTTAACAAATTGTGTCATTGTGCAGCTGGACAGGAGAGATTTAGAACGCTTACTAGTTCATATTACAGAGGAGCTCAAGGGATAATAATGGGTATATGAATTCATCTTGTTTTCCTCATCCTCATTTTATTAACTTGTACATGGCCACCATCACATATTTGTGCTCTTGTTGCCATTGAAGAAATAAAAATGTAAATATTCCATCTTTACAAGTGGAAAAATGTAAAAGTGCACTATTCAGATTTAACCACTTGTCCACATTTCTGTGTGGAGGTGATACTAATTGCATAAGTCAGTTTTTTACACCATTGTATGTTTCTTCTCCCTAAGTGGTTTGCATCCTCGAACAGATTCATCTGAGATTCATGAATTTTTAATTCCATTAGTGTTTTAGGGGTACACTTTTGCCGATCTATAAATAATTTTAACTCGATCTCAGAAACAGTGAAAGAACAATGTCACCAATTTTTGGAGGTGTGACCGCTTTGTTGATTTCATTATATTTCTCTCATGTTTCCTTCACTCTAACCTTGAGATTGTTGTTTTGCAAATTTGTACAGTATATGATGTAACAAGACAAGAAACATTTACAAATTTATGTGATATTTGGGCTAAGGAGATTGATTTATATTCAACAAATCAGGATTGCATCAAGATGCTTGTCGGCAACAAAGTTGATAAGGTACATTCAGTAAAAAAAATCTTGTAAATTAATTACTTTTTTTTTGTTTGATTTGATTGGAAATACTAGTTTATGCTTTTTTATTTTTGAAAAACTAGCACTTAAACACATTTTAATATTTATCTAGCTTCTAGTATATTCTGAACTTTTTTTTTTTTCATTGTTCGCTGTCTCATTATCTTATTATGTAAACTTCGTTTAAATGTTTTGAATGGAAAGAGATTTATTCACATCTGAGCATATCTTTTTCAGGAAAGTGAAAGGGTTGTCACCAAAAAAGAGGGTATAGACTTTGCCAGGGAATATGGATGTCTCTTTCTTGAATGTAGTGCAAAAACTCAAGTGAATGTAGGGCAATGCTTTGAGGAGCTTGTTTTAAAGGTAAATGAAATGCTAGCATCATCTGCTGTATTTTCTTTTCAATGATGGTCTATTTTTTCATTTAATCTGCACTTTTATTTGTACCCAAGTATTTTATTAGGGACAATGTGTTCATTATTATGAGACGCGGTTTTCTCTGCATATCTTCTATGGAAGTAAATGTCAATTGTCTTCTGTATCTTCTGTTGCTCTTTATCATTCCTGAGACTATATATTGCTTCCTTCATCGTGAAACACCTTGAAAATTCAACAAATAACCTCTTTTTTTTTGCTTTTTCTCTTGAAATAACTGAGATATCTCATCTCTTGTCGACGGAGTAGTGGGTTAATTTTGCCAGTTTGGAGGAAGAATCTACTTAGATGGTACTAAATTTGAATCTCTTACAGTGAAAAAGTAGAGTTTGGATAGTGTGGTTGCTGAGCAAGGATCAATATTATGGTGTTTGAATAGATTTTCTGCCTCATGGTGGTTTAGAAACTCACATAACCTCCGATAGAAAGGCAAAATTCACTACTGCAAAATATAGCTGCTATGTACATCAATAAGTAGGGGGATGGAAGTACTGTGGATGTGGTTCTGTCTTCAATTACATAGCTAAAAATAATGACATCATTTCGTCATGCAGATTTTAGAAACGCCGAGTCTGTTGGCTGAAGGCTCGAGCGGCATGAAGAAGAACATCTTCAAACAGAAGCCTCCACAGGACGTTCCAACTAGTAGTTGTTGTTCTTGGTGATTGCATACTTTCATTCTTGCTGCTTTCTTTGTTGAAGAAATAGCCTCTGGGTTTCAACTGTTCTTTTTCCTCTATATGATCATCTTGGACACAGAGTGAAATGTACGTTAGATACAAAATGGTATTGTTTGATGTAATATACATTCTTTCGCTTTACTGGGCAGATTACTGTATTCTTTTTATGCAATGGCCCTATGGTTTTTATCTATTCCCATCTTTTTAGCAAATGAAGTGAAATAAACTAAATAAAAATAATTAACATCTACCCATAAGTTGGTAAATAATGTAGAAGCTTAATGTTGAACTTGGATCATGGTTTTCTAGCCTCTTAGACAATCACTGTTGAGAACCTTTTCTTGTAAATGCTAAAATTTTATTATTATAAAAATAAATGCAGTTAATTTCTAATTAAAAAAAAATTAAAGCATGCTAAAATTGAAGCTAACTGTGACTGAAAATTAATTTTGAAGGGTTTTAATTTAGATAAATACTGGTAAGAAATAAAAAAAAGAATTTGTGTGAAATAATACTTTTTGTCAAATTTTTATTTCGTTGAGGTCGAGCCAATGGCCGAATCTGAAGGCTGCAGTCTGCAGACAGGTCCTTTTTTTTTTTGTACGGTCTACCCAATTCATTGCCCAATAAACAGAAATTATTATTCAAAATAATCCGCTTCCCACTAGAAGACAAAAGGGGAAACAAATCATAAAAAGAAAACGGCAGCAAACTGCAAAAGCCATAAAGAGGTAGTATCCGTAGAAATATACGGATTGAGCCACCGCCACCCCAACAACCACCTCCAGTCATCCTCCTCCTCGTCCTCCTCCTCCCATTTATTGCTTTTCTCGTTCTTTAATCTCCGAATCAATCAATCCATCAACCTTGACGGATTCTGCCTCTCTCCGCACCCCCGCTTCCGCCTCCCCCGGCGGGGATGGCGATGCGGAGGTCTCTCAACCTCCTCCACCAACAGCACCTTCACAACCACCACCTCCTCCTCTGCTTCCGGCTGAAACTTCGGCCAAATCGGCACTACCCCCTCAATCATTGCAATCGGACATTATGATATCCAATAGGGATCCCAATGCCCTCTTCAGCGGTGGCGGTATCAGGTTCCTATATTCAATTTAATTTTTATAATCAAATTCAGCATTCACTAAAGACACTACTTTCGACTGTCAATCTTTTTGTTCGCCCCTTTTTGTGTATATTATATTCTGTCCACTCCTGTAGGTCTTCCTTTATATGGGGTGCAAGTTTTTTTTGGTTTAGGCTGTTCCTTTAGTCATTTATGGCTTCCTAGAATATTCTATTCACTGACTGAACTACTTTGCGGCTTTGATAATTTATAGAATGTGGCGTTCACAGTCGTTTCTGCTTCGAAAGTGATGCAAAAATTGAATCTTTGCATCTAATTTGTAGGGATATCAAGTGAACGCTCAGAAAAGCACAGAGATTGGTTGGTCACATTCAGAAGAGAAGTTGTTGGGTCATTAACGTAGTGGCTGAGCTATTCTTGATCCTATACAAACTTTTTGATATAGAAAGAAGAAAAATTGAGTGAAAATTTTCATAATTTTTTTTCCTTTTCTTTTCCCCTCTTTTTAATGTTTAGATTAGTTTAATCTTTTTAGTAGGTCTAGTCAGTTGATGCTGATCTTTGCTAGTCAATTGGAAACCTTTGATAGTGATAAAAATATATACCAGAATATAAATTGTGGGAAAGCAAGTTGAAAAGGCACAAGGTATCTTGGGAGCCAAATTTAAATCAGTTTGTATTTATGGATCGGGGAAGAACTTAGTCCCTTCTGCTTGATCTTATGGAAAGTAGGGTAAAATGACAAGTCTGATATTGAGGTTGTTGTGACAATACTGATTTTGAGATTATCAACTGTCCATGTGGTGAAGATTCAGAATTAATGTTTTGTATAACCTCGTTCATAGGTATGTTCTTGTCATAGGAAATTTGATCTAGGACTGGAAACATTATATTGCCTAAAACATTGTAAAATTCTTGTCTTATTCATTTTCTCAATTTATTTGAATCTGAATTATATTCATTACAGAGTTAGGATTACCATTGGAATCCTTTGCCTAAGTTGTTGTTCCTTCACCTGAAGCTAGTCAGTCCACATCCATAGCTTCGAGCATATGCTTGATTCAGTGTTTTTAACCCAACAGCTTGAGGATTTCACAGATTAGATAGAATAATTACACATTAGATTGGATTCATGTCAAAATAGTTATATCCGTAAATTTGGAATTTGTGGATGTCTTTCTTAGGTCATTGAATGATCAAGGGAATATGACTGTTCACAAAGATAGTTTTGGAAACACAATACTGAGCCATGGACCCTTGAAGAGTGCATCGAGGAATATGAATTTGGGTATAAGTTGAGATAGATTTTTGAAGGTGGTTCAGCTGTGTCCAACAGAAATGTAATGAACTACTGCTGAACGCAAGAGGAACGAAGTTGTCAATTTTGACTTGGTTTATTTCTTCTACTATGATGTTATGCTTGTTTTCTCTTTCCTTCCCTTCCCTCTGAACATCTTAGTTCTTTATTACTAATAACTTCCTCAAAATTTACGTACATCCGATAAAATTGGAACGATAAATAGAAGATTAGCATGGCTCCTGCGCAAGGATGACATGCATAAATTGAGAAATGGTCCAAATTTTTTTCCCAAACAATTGCTATAATACCGATTTTGTTCATAGAAAATTTTATTTTTTTTCTAATTCTACCCCAAATCTTTTTAATTCCCAAATAATAGTACCCTTAATTATTTTTCTCTTATTTTTAGTCATTTTTTTATGGGTTTAAATTTAAACTCCGGTTGAACCAGTGGATCCCACTACGGTCACGCGCAATTGGGGCCTAAATTACTGAATGTTACAATTCTCTCCCTTTTAAGAAAACTTTCGTCCTCGAAATTTACCTGATTAGGTGGAGTTGAATAACTGAGGATGTTGAGTTCTTATCATTTCTTCACTCTCCCAAGTGGCTTCTTCTACTGTATGATTGCGCCATAAGACCTTTACCAGTCGTACCTTCTTGTTCCGTAGTTCTTTGATTTCTCGAGCTATGATTTTCACTGGCTCTTCACCATATGTCAAGTCTGGTTGTACCTCTATTGATTCCACAGGTATTACATGTGTCGAATCCGATCTATATCTCATTAACATTGAGACATGAAATACATTGTGGATCTTATCCAATTCTGGTGGTAAGGCCAATCTGTAAGCCACTAGACCCACACGTTCAAGTATTTCGTATGGTCCAATAAATCTAGGACTCAGTTTCCCTTTTTTACCAAAACGAAGTACTTTTTTCCAAGGTGAGACTTTCAAAAATACCTTGTCTCCGACATCATACTCAATGTCCTTCATCTTCAAATCGGCATATGATTTTTGTCGATCAGTTGCAGCTTTTAACCGATCTTGAATTAATTTCACATTTTCCTCTGTATGTTGCACTAATTCTGGCCCTATTAATTTCTTTTCACCAAGTTTTGTCCAACATAACGGTGTTCTACATCTCCTTCCATACAAAGCTTCGTATGGTGTCATGCCGAGACTAGTTTGCTAGCTGTTGTATGCAAATTCCATCAATTTATCCCAGCCACCCTCAAAATCAATTACGCAAATTCTCAGCATATCTTCCAACAATTGAATCACTCGTTCGGATTGCCCATCTGTTTATGGGTGAAATGTTGTACTAAAAATAAGTCGGGTCCCTAATGCTTGCTGTAGATTTTTCCAAAATTTTGATATGAACCGTGGGTCTCGATCAGAAATAATAAATACTGGCACCCCATGTAGTCGAATTATCTCATTAACATATATTTCTGCTAACCGACTCAATGAATAATCCTTCCGAACTGGTAGAAAGTGAGCCGATTTGGTGAGCTTGTCAACAATTATCCATACTGCATCATGCTTCTTTTGTGTCAAAGGCAATCCAGATACAAAATCCATTGTAATTCTTTCTCACTTCCATTCTGGAATTGCAATAGGCTGCAACAATCCAGATGGTACCTGGTGCTCTGCTTTCACTTGTTGGCATGTCAAGCATCTTGTTGTATATTCCACTATATCCTTCTTCATTCCTGGCTACCAATAATGAGTCTTCAGGCTCTGATACCAAAAATGTAACACCCCCTTACCCCACTGTAGTTCAGTAAGGTAAGTGAGCATTACCCGTCTTACTGTTTTATAAAATTAATGAAGTGAAGTAAATATTTTTTTTTACGAAAATAATGCATAAACTAAAATAAAATTTCATATAAGCCCAAATATTCAAAATTTTATTTATTTATTTGGTACATTAATTTACATTCAAATCATGTTCTTTTACATAGTGACTCACATATTTAATACACATGATATGAAATAAAAACGATACTTTAATTTACAAAGTTTTTGACAAAATATACCAAAAATAAAACCAAAGCTGCTAGCTGCTTTCCTCCGAGTACTTTTTTTCTTCTGACAGTCTATTTCCTATGTCTACCCTTCTAAACCTGTGCGAGAGGAAATCACCCGCGCTAAACTAATAGCTTAGTGGTGCTTCAATGATAAAAATTATATATATATATATATATATATATATATATATATATATATATATATATATATATATATATATATTGCATATTAATTAGTCATTTAATAAATAAAGCATACAATAAAGAATTATAGAAATTTAATAAATTCCAGCAAATATTCAACATTTAACATCTTTAATTCATGTAACATTCATCAAAATCACATACTTCAATATTAGTATTATTATTATTTTCTTGCTGCTCATAACACCTATAACCGAACTATCTAATAGGAATAACGGGGTTGTCATTCCCGGCTTTCATAATGTAGCGCCGAGCGTTTTTATAATAATGTTATTACCGGCTTAATAAATTTGCGCCGAGCGCATTTATAAATTGTCATTACCGGCTTTCATATTTAGCACCGAGTGCCTTAAATCCCCTGATTGGCATACCAAATTGTTCCCTATACTAGTTCTAGACTATGTGTTTTTGGGCTTAACTATTTTTATATTAATTCATTATATTTCAAAAATGTCAACATTATTTAACTATCATAATTATGTTTATTTATTTTTGTTCTTTATTTCCATTATTATTGCAATAAAACCTCATACATAAATAATTTGTTAAACATTTATAATTACCATCAAAGTAAATATTTGCATGGATTATTACATATAATTATAACAACACATACAAAAAGCCCAATTTTGTATGTTTTTACCTATGGCAGATTTCTGACCTATTTTTGGGCTTCATTTGTAGCCCATATATAATTCGAATTTGGAGTTTTGGTCTTCTAACAATTTTTAGCTTATTGTCTTAACTTTCAGATGCATCAACAATCACTTAAATCACAATTTTCTATCAAAAGTATGATCAATTCACTACTGCATCATCACAGAATTTTCTGCCCATAATTTTCTGGACAGATTCTAGGTTTAAACTTCGTGCATTTATCTGGACAAATCTAGACATAATTAGATATTATAGTCTAAATACAAATTAAAGTCATGTGTCTTGGCTTTCATTTCCAACAAAGAGAGTTCCATAACTCAAGTTATCATCAAAATAGACAGAGTTGTTCCTGGAATTCTGTACCCGAGTCATCAATTGGCATCAATCCATATTTCAACCACATTCATCATTTGCATTTATTTTAATACTAAAATTTCCAGAATTACAAAGACATTCATATGTCTCAATTATTTCATACCATTTGGTCTCATTTCCATATATAATATCAAAAGTCACAATAAAACACATAACATTTCAAACACAAACATAACAAACCTTAACATATAATTTCATACATATTAACATGCAAAATTTTTATCAATGAAGCACATACCTAATCAGCTTTGGTTCTTCCCTTAAAATTTCTCTTTCTTCCCTTATTAGCTAGCTTTCTCTTTGCCTTTGTCACCCTCTTGAGGGTCTCTCACTTGTTCACTTATTTTTCCTACACAACCATACCATAACTCAATTCCAACATCCAATTTTAATGTTTTTCATGTCTACATAATATTCTAATGCTTCTAATATGTTTTACACCTTAATTGAACTAAAATGTACTAAAATTAAACTTCCTTCTTCATATGTCATGGCTGCCCAAAAACCATATCCTAGTTTCTAATTTATTTTTTTCAATTCAACACGCAATTCACCCTTAATCTATCACCAATTGTGGTGTTTCTATGTTAATTTCAATTTCCCCCAAATTTATTTAACTATGGCAGCCCCTCATTCATTTTTCAATATTATATTTTCTTCAGTTTTTAAACCATAAAATAATTACCTAACATCAAATATCATTAATTCAAAATTTAATTACACTTCCATCAACTAATTACAAACTTAAATTTCTACTTTCAATCTTGCAACATAAACTCAATCTACCAAACCTAATCACATCTATCATCATTATTGGTCTCAAATAGAAGGAAATTGTTGAATTTAAGAAGAATAAATTCACCTTAAGTGTTCTTCAAAGTGGGCCGAAATTCTCCTTAATTTTTCTCTCTTTCCTTTTTCTTTTCTTTCTTCCTTCCTTTTTGCTCCTTTGGTACCTTTTATGGTAAGAACTCTTAAATTCTGATTTTTTTTTCTCTTAAAACTAATTTATTTCCTCACTTTTTCAAACTTAATTTGAAGAGAAATGGAGATTTTTGGGAGAGCTATGGACGACAAAGAGAGGAGAGAAGATGAGGGAAATGGGTTTTTAATTGGTGGAGAAAATGAGGTATATATTTTTTTTTTAGGTGAGTATTTGGTGGTTCCATGACTACATTAAACTCTTCATCCATTGGTCCAAAATACAAATTAATTTTAATGAAAATTTAAACTTTAAGAAATTTCTTATTTGTCACATCTTCCTCCATATTTACACTTTTTTCCCAAATAATTGTCATAATACCGATTTTGTCCATAGAAAATTTTATTTGTTTTCTAATTCTACCCCAAATCTTTTTAATTCCCAAATAATAATACCCTTAATTATTTTTCTCTTATTATTAGTTATTTTTTATGGGTTTAAATTTAGACTCCAGTGGACCCCACTACGGTCACGAGTAAGAAAGAATTACAATAGATTTTGTATCTGGGTTGCTTTTGACACAAAAGAAGCATGATGCAGTATGAGTAATTGTTGACAGACTCACCAAATCGGCTCACTTTCTGCCAGTTTGGATGGATTATTCATTGAGTCGGTTAGCAGAAATATTTGTCAATGAGATAATTCGACTACATGGGGTGCCAGTATTTATTATTTCTGATCAAGACTCACGGTTCACATCAAAATTTTGGAAAAGTCTACAGCAAGCATTAGGGACCCGACTTGCTTTTAGTACAACATTTCACCCACAAACAGATGGGCAATCCGAACGAGTGATTCAATTGTTGGAAGATATGCTGAGAATTTGCGTAATTGATTTTAAGGGTGGTTGGGATAAACATTTACCATTGATGGAATTTACATACAACAACAGCTATCAAACTAGTCTCAGCATGACACCATATGAAGTTTTGTATGGAATGAGATGTAGAACACCGCTTTGTTTGACAGAACTTGGTGAAAAGAAATTAATGGGGCCAGAATTAGTGCAGCATACAGAGGAGAATGTGAAATTAATTCATGATCGGTTAAAAGCTGCAACTGATTGACAAAAATCCTATGCCGATTTGAAAAGGAAGGACATTGAGTATGTTGTCGGAGATAAGGTATTTTTGAAAGTCTCACCTTGGAAAAAAGTACTTCATTTTGGTAAAAAGGGAAAATTGAGTCCTAGATTTATTGGACCATATGAAATACTTGAACGTGTGGGTCCAGTGGCTTACAGGTTGGCCTTACCACCAGAATTGGATAAGATCCACAGTGTGTTTCATGTCTCAATGTTAAGGAGTTATAGATCGGATCCGACACATGTAATACCTGTGGAATCAATAGAGGTACAACCAGACTTGACATATGGTGAAGAGTCATTGAAATTCATAGCTTGAGAAGTCAAAGAACTACGGAACAAGAAGGTACCACTGGTCAAGGTCCTATAGCGCAATCATACAGTAGAAGAAGCCACCTGCAAGAGTGAAGAAATGATGAGAACTCAACATCCTCAGTTATTCAGCTCCACCTAATCAGGTAAATTTCGAGGGCAAAATTTTTCTTAAGAGGGAGAGAATTGTAACATTCAGTGATTTAGGCCTTGATTGCGCGTGACCGTAGTGGGGTCCACTGGTTCAACCGGAGTCTAAATTTAAATCCATTAAAAAAATGACTAATAATAAGAGAAAAATAATTAAGGGTATTATTATTTGGGAATTAAAAAGATTTGGGGTAGAATTAGAAATAAAATTTTCTATGGACAAAATTGGTATTATGGCAATTGTTTGGGAAAAAAGTGTAAATATGGAGGAAGATGTGGCAAATAAGAAATATCTTAAAGTTTAAAATTTCTTTAAAATTAATTTGTATTTTGGACCAATGGATGAAGAGCTTAATGTAGTCATGGAACCACCAAATACTCACCTAAAAAAAAAGATAAATACCTCATTTTCTCCACCAATTAAAAACCCATTTCCCTCATCTTCTCTTCTCTCTTTGTCATCCACCATAGCTCTCTCAAAAATCTCCATTTCTCTTCAAATTAAGCTTGAAAAAGTGTGGAAATAAATTAGTTTTAAGAGAGAGAAAATTAGAATTTAAGAGTTCTTACCATAAAAGGTACCAAAGGAGCAAAAAGGAAGGAAGAAAGAAAAGAAAAAGGAAAAAGAGAAAAATTAAGGGAAATTTCGGCCCACTTTGAAGAACACTTAAGGTGAGTTTATTTTTCTTAAATTCAACATTTTTTCTTCTATTTGAGACCTATAATGATGATAGATGTGATTAGGTTTGGTAGATTGAGTTTATGTTGCAAGATTGGAAGTAGAAGTTTAAGTTTGTGATTAGTTTATGGAAGTGTAATTAAACTTTGAATTAATGATATTTGATGTTAGGTAATTATTTTATGGCTTAAAAACTGAAGAAAATATAATGTTGAAGGATGAATGAGGGGCTGCCATATTTAAATAAATTTTGGGAAAATTGAAATTAACATAGAAACACCACAATTGGTGATAGATTAAGGGTGAATAGAGTGTTGAATTGAAGAAAATAAATTAGGAACTAGGATATGGTTTTTGGGCAGCCATGACATATGAAGAAGGAAGTTTAACTTTAATACATTTTAGCTCAATTAAGGTGTAAAACATATTAGGAGCATTAGAATATTATGTAGACATGAAAAGCATTGAAATTGGATGTTGGAATTGAGTTATGGTATGGTTGTGTAGGAAAAATAAGTGAACAAGTGAGAGGGTCTCAAAAGGGTGACAAAAGCAAGGAGAAAGCTAGCTAATAAGGGAATGAAGAGAAGGTTTAAGGCAAGAACCAAGACTGATTAGGTATGTGCTTCATTGATAAAAATTTTGCATGTTGTTAATATGTATGAAATTATATGTTAAGGTTTGTTATGTTTGTGTTTGAAATGTTATGTGTTTTGTTGTAACTTTTGATACTATATATGGAAATGGGACCAAATAGCGTGAAATAATTGAAACATATGAATGTATTTGTAATTTTGAAAATTTTAGTATTAAAATAAATACAAATGATGAATGTGGTTGAAATATGGATTGATGTCAATTGATGGCTCGGGTACAGAATTCCAGGAACAGCTCTGTCTATTTTGATGATAACTTGAGTTATGGAACTCTCTTTGTTGGAAATGAAAGCCAAGACACATGGCTTTAATTTGTATTTAGACTATAATATCTAATTATGTCTAGATTTGCCCAGATAAATGTACGAAGTTTAAACCTAGAATCTGTCCAGAAAATTTTGTGATGATGCAGTAGTAAATTGATCATAACTTTTGATAGAAAACTGTGATTTAAGTGATTGTTGATGCATCTGAAAGCTAAGACAATAAGCTAAAAATTGTTAGAAGGTCAAAACTCCAAATTCGAATTATATATGGGCTAACAATGAAACCCAAAAATAGGTCCAAAATCTGTCATAGGTAAAAATATACAAAATTGGGCTTTTTGCATCTGTTGTTATAATTATATGTAATAATCTATGCAAATATTTACTTTAATAGTAATTATAAATGTTTAGCAAATTATTTATGTATGAGATTTTATTGCAATAATAATGGAAATAAAGAAAAAAAATAAATAAACATAATTATGATAGTTAAATAATGTTGACATTTTTTAAATATAGTGAATTAATATAAAAATAGTTAAGTCCAAAAACACCTAGTATAGGGAATAGTTTGGCATACCAATCAGGGGATTTAAGGCACTCGGTGCCAAATATGAAAGCTGGTAATGACAATTTATAAATGCGTTCGGCGCAAATTTATTAAACCGGTAATGACATTATTATAAAAGCGTTCGGCGACACATTATGAAAGCCGAGAATGACAACATCGTTATTCCTATTAGATAGTTCGGTTATAGGTGTTATGGACAGCAAGAAAATAATAATAATACTAATATTGAAATATGTGATTTTGATGAATGTTACATGAATTAAAGATGTTAAATGTTGAATATTTGCTGGAATTTATTAAATTTCTATAATTCTTTATTGTATACTTTATTTATTAAATGACTAATTAATATGCAATATATATATGTAAAATTTTTATAGCGCGGGTGGTTTCCTCTCGCGCAGGTTTAAAAGGGTAGCCATAAAAAATAGACTGTCAGAAGAAAAAAGGTACCCGGAGGAAAGCGGCTAGCAGCTTTGGTTTTATTTTTGGTATATTTTATCAAAAATTTTGTAAATTAAAGTATCGTTTTTATTTCATATCATGTGTATTAAATATGTGAGTCACTATGTAAAAGAACATGATTTGAATGTAAATTAATGTACCTTATAAATAAATAAAATTTTGAATATTTGTATTTGTATGAAATTTTATTTTAGTTTATGCAATATTTTCGTAAAAAAAAAAATATTTACTTCAATTCATTAATTTTATAAAACAGTAAGATGGGTAATGCTCACTTACCTTGTTGAAGTACAGTGGGGTAAGGGGGTGGTAGAAATAGCATTAAAAACCGATTAGGATTTGATCAACAAAAGAAGAGGACAAAATGAAGTACATTGCTGGAGCTCTCAGGCATGAAGAGCTTTATAGTTTCATAAGTGTGTTTGGAGGGTTAAATTGGCAGGGATTGCTCTAAAATGATTATAGGTCTTTATGACTCTATCAATGAGTTTCTTCATTGTGCTGTGCAATGAACAGTACCTTAGACCCTGTAGAAACCAAAAAAGAGAATGAGAAAAGGAAAAGAAAAAAAAAGGAAAGATCCATGTTTCTGTATCCAAAATACTTTTTGACTTAATAGAGTGAAAAGAAAAAGTAGCTTATTGGTTTTACGGAGATTCAATGTTAACAGTTGTTGGTTGTCCTATTAGAGGTAGTAATATAAAAGATTTCTTTTTGGTGCAAAACAGAAAAACTCGGGCAAGGGATGCACTAACATCATCAGAAAATTGGAGAGCTTCCATCCCTTCCAATTGCTGTCCCATATTTTTAAACTTGCAACTTGAGTAGCACCTAGTTTGGCTAGGAAGAATAGCAAACGCTAATTTGCTACATGCTATTAGAATTACTAAATGGTGAAAGAACACTTGGGAAAAATTTTATGCAGTCCAAATGCCTATTTTCTTGGTATAGGTATAATGGTTTTAACCGTGGGTTTTGGAATTGCATTTCTCTCATGTAACTATCTAATTAATAAGATGCATCATAATTTCCTAGTTGTACTGAATTTCTAAGAAAGACGATGACATTCACATTTAAAACTGGGAACAAGATTTGGTTTTATGTTATTTCATATATTCCAAATTTTAGTTTCTGCAGTTTCCATGTCAGGAAGAAAAATAAAATTACAGGTTTATATACGATAGCGAGGCCAGGAATTACATATATCTCATGTTGCGTGATTTTTCACTTTAAAAGCCAAAAGAACTGTACCTTGGAGTTTTAACCATGGGGTTTTTGACTTGCATTTCTCCTACTTAACTATCTAGTTCATAAGATGCATCACCATTCCCGTGATTTACCGTATTTGTTCCTAGCTCAATTTTTTCAAATAGAAAAACATCAGTATTCATATTTGAAACCAAATACAAGATTTGGTTTTATGCTGTTTCATGGATTCCAAATTTTAGTTTCTGCAATTTCCATGTCAGGAAGAAAAGCAAAATTATCAGGTTTACATACAATAGAGAAGCCTGGAATTCCCTATAATTCAAGTTGTGTAACTTTTCGTTTTAAAAGCCGAAAGAACTGTATTTTGGAGTTTCATCACAATTTTGGAAATTGATGCCTTCTTCCTTTGTTTGATTACCTTTTTGTCCTTTCAGCTTTCTCTCTGGAAGTCGTACTGAAAATTCAGCTATGGATATTCGAGTTTTAAGGGCAAAAGGGCTTCCATGGAGGATTTTTATAAGACAAGGATATCTGAAGTCGATGGTCAAATGGTTGCTTTCTTTGGCGTTTTTGATGGTACACCCCTGTTTTCACTGTTAAGTTAATACAATAATGTATTTGCAACACATGAAAGTAATAAGTGGAGGCTGTGTTTCATAAAAAAAACTCTCTATGTATTTCCCATTGTGTCCTCATTTGCATCAATTTACACTTTTTTCTACATTTAGAGGATAATGAACCTTTGCAGATGAGATATTTGAGCTGTCAATATGATGATACTTCTGGGGATTTAATCTTTATTAAAGGGCAAACTTTTATGGAGGGGAGGGAGAAAATTTATGAATAATGATCCTTTTCGTCTCCTTTGTATTTTATTATAAAATCTGGTTGGGCCCTGAGCATAGTTGTTAAAATCATACGGTTCAGATCAATTCTCCCTTGTAACAATTCTAATCTATTGGGTGAAAAGCAAAATACATGAATTGCGGCTGAATTGGCAGAATCACTGTGAATTGATGTGACTTTTGTGTTTTCGTTTATCTTTAACTACAAATATTAAAAGACCAAATAGGTGTAAAAAATAAAAATTAACTCCTTACTAGGACAAATAATTCAAATCCTTGTCCAAGTAAAAGGAGAATTGGGTTTAAAACCTTCACATATGCAGACAGTGAACACATAATTGATTCACCAAATGAAACTTTCATGCATGCCTTTTTTCTACTTCAATTCCATTGTTCCTCTTCAGTTTTATCCCAAGCTGTTGAAGTAAACTTGCGTGACGCCCATTTTGAACTCTAAAAGTTGTTTAACTGCTTTTGTTTTCCTCATCCTTATTCTGTGCTTTTTCTGTTTTTCTGCTTGCTGTGTTTGAAACTTTAATTGTAAAGTACTTATGTTAGCGTTAGCTTTTTTCTTTTTTACCCATGCATTAACCCACTTGTGTTTAATATTTTTATAATTTTAAATTAATTTTATTGACACGTTGTACTTAAACTATCTAACATCTATAATTCTAAATCAAATTATATATTTATTATATAAATATTTAATTCTAAATATGGATGCATATTTATATTTTGTCTCATATATTTTAGTGTAGTTATTTATTTATTTGGATGTATATTGAATTTATGTTAATTCTGGAAATTTCACTGAATGTTGTGATTTGATTCCCAATTTGACAACAATGGATCTAATTATGTATTGACCCCTTTTGTTGTTCTATTTTAGGTCATGGAGGTGCCAGAACTGCTGAATATCTTAACAACCTTTTCAGGAATTTAAGTAGCCATCCAGATTTCACTGAATGTTGTGATATGAAAGTCTGTTGTTTTTCAACATTGAATGCTCCCTTTTTCCCTTTTCAATTTTTTTTGGTTCCCATTTCTCCTAAGAATAGTTTCTTGACTGGAGTTGAATCATTTAGACAGACAGATTCAGATTACCTCAGTGAAGAAAAAGGACAGAAAAAAGATGCTGGGTCGACGGCATCAACTGCGGTGCTCTTAGGAGACCGGCTCCATGTTGCAAATGTTGGTGATTCTAGAGTAGTTGGCAGCAGAGCTGGTTCAGGTTGCCCCTTTTTTTTTTAATTTCTTATCTTCTTCTTCCTGGTCAAGTTTGTGAGTATAATGTTGATATAGTTTAAATATTATTTTAGAGTGATGGAATTCTAAATGAAGACGGAATATTGTGTTATTGTAAAATAAGAATTACAGGCATTACTAAATCCATTGATTGGGATTCGTTTTTGACTAAAATGTGAGTTGTCATTTTGGATGCTTTTTATCTTATTTGGGAAAAAAGATTTGTAAGTCATTTGCAACTTTTATAGCGTTTATTCAGGGGCATGTAAGTTGTAGCTGCACTTATTATGACTATTGTTATGCTTCATTGTAGCTATTCCATTGTCTATTGATCACAAACCTGATAGATCTGATGAACGTGAAAGAATTGAACAGGCTGGAGGTTTCATCATATGGGCAGGTGAAATTTTATCTTCTTAGTCGTATAAGTGTTCGTTCATATTTCAATTGTTGCACCCTCATGCAGAATGGAAGCGATTTGCTCTATGTTTTTAGAATCATTAAAATACTCAGGTTATACTTCTCTATTTGAGTTTGCGGTTAATATTTTACTAGAATAAGTGAACATAAATTTCAAAGCATCTGTATATTATTTTCATGTACCTGAACTCTTAAATCTCATGTCACGAATCATATACTTTTTAGGTTCTGAGCTAAAGAGGTTCTCCAGAGTTATTTCTAGTTCCATCGGAAGAGGTTTTGGTAACTTTCTCCTAGGTCATTTTCTGATATGGTGGACCACTTTCTGAAGTAAAATATTGCAATTCAAAATGGTTCCTAGTTGAGAGAGAGAGATTTACTAATTATATTGGACTGCTATCACAAATAATTATTTCAATTAAAAAAAGGGATGCCAAATCTAATAAAAGAGAGAGAGGGAGAGGAACACATCAAGTAGTTGCTCTCGTAAATTCATTTGGCATAATTAAGTTGGTTTTGTAGTCAACCTTTTAGAGGACTGTTGAGAAACTTTGTTGGCTATATGCTTGCTTTTACACATAAACAAGAAATTTCAAGTTCTTTTTATGTTCTAATTAGTTGTCTACATTTTCAAAAAAAGGAGGAAGAAGAAGAAAAGAAAGATCAATTTCTACAACTTTTGATTCTAAAACTATTTGTTATTTATTAATTTATCTATATTATTGAGCAAAAATTATGGGCGGAATATCCGCTGGACCTTTTCTTATTGTTGTCCTGGTTGGAGAAGATGCAAATCAAGTGACACCTCTCTGTTATTTATTTATTTATTTATTTGTACCAATGTGTTGAGATAATTTGCTATTGTAACTTGGTGCTATGTTTCCAGGAACATGGCGTGTTGGTGGTGTTCTTGCTGTTTCTCGTGCATTTGGGGACAAACTACTTAAGCCATATGTTGTTGCTGAGCCAGAAATTCAGGTAAATATATGAACTGTAGGTTTTGATATCTGACTGGCATTTTTATACATGTGCAATATTTGGCCAACTGATGATCTTCTTGGGTTGCTAGTTAGCAGACTCTTAAGGTGGAAAAAAGAATTAGGATGGTATTCCTGGGAAGTGCAAATAAACTGAATATTCATGTTCTACGTTTGTATCATAGTTGTATTGCTATAGATATATGCCTAATTGAGGCAGGTGTTAAGCCCTGCATATGTCCAAAACTACAAACAATTTTATTTGGGATACCTCAAGTGAAGAATCCTTTTTACTAGATTATCATCTGTATGCTTCACCCTCATGTTTGTTGATCTTGGATCAAACACCTTAACTATAATTATTTTATTTTATTTTTATTCCATTAGAATTCTAAATTGCTTACTATCCAACTGCATAATTCTTGTCTTATATCTTATATTTTAACCTAAAACCCTCAGCATATAGAGTGGAGATTCTTGATGTGCACTTGTTGCCATTTCAGTGTTTGCTGAATCATAGGGAGATGTTGCAGAACTTCATCCTCTAATCATTTTATGTTGCTCTGCATGTTAGTGTCAATACCTTATTACTCATAAATTGTTTCCCTTCCAATAATTAGAAGGAAGAAATTGATGGTGTTGATTTTATAATTATAGCAAGTGATGGGCTTTGGAATGTCTTCTCAAATCATGTAAGCGCTGTCTACTTCATGAAATAAGGAACACACACACAAAAAAAAAAAAAAAAAAAAAAAAAAAAAAAAAAGAGGAAGAAGAATCATGTAATCCTTTCCTTGCAAATGAGCATCGTGATGATCTGTTTACATTCCTTTAGGCCATAGGGAATGGAACCAGAACGTTTCTTGAGTTGAATGGTGAGGATAAGATGATATGGATTAGGGACAATATACATAGTATGAATGAATGGAGAAGAGCATTAGGATTGGACTTCTGATGGCGCGAAAACTTCACCAACACACCCAAGTTGAAACTTACATCTGGCTATTCTTCAAATCTATAAAGACGTGTACACTAATTGTTCTGGTGATGTTCCTTATTGTGTGTCACGTTTGTTTATTCTCTGAAAATGCCATCTTTTACCAACTGAGATTCAGTTAGCACTTATGAAATCCATGAATTCATCAGTAGGACAGTGCAATTTAGTAATAAACATGTATTAGGTGGAAGGAAGCTTTGTTTTTTTTTTTTTTGGCTATCAGATTTTATTTGCAGCATGTTTAAACATGTTAATATATCGGCTTCCAGGATGCAGTCGCTCTAGTACAGGACATAACAGACGCAGAAGCAGCATCAAGAAAACTAATACAAGAAGCTTATGCACGGGGAAGTTCTGACAACATTACTTGCGATGTAGTTGGATTTAATAATTGATAAGTCGACAAATCAAGGAAAGGTTGTTATTCATTTAGTTACTCAATGCCTATATCTAAATAAGCATTAAATGTTTCTGCATTCTGACTTTTATGCCTGTTTTGCAGATTTCAAATTTCATTAAACAGCATTTAGTCAGAAATGGAAGAAGTTTACACCAGATTTTTTTTTGGTCCACCTTTTATACTGTTACTAGTTCATCGGTGTTACAGGCAATGGACCGAATTTTCAAGTTGTTGGTTGTGTTCCATTTGTTGTTTATGGTTTTTGCTTCATGAAATTCTCACTGAATCAAAATAAATTTTTGAGAAGGATTATGCAGGCAATATTTCTTAAAACCCATATTAAAAGTAAATAATAATAATAATAATAAATTGAAAGTGACGACCACCAGGAGGCTGGTGCATGTTTCCCTGTATATTTTTGAAAAGTTTATCATTTAGGTTTAGAGTGAAAGCTAACCCCTACCCATAAAGCAGAATTGTGCATTAAAACATTGGCAGAAGTTATTCACAAGCCCTTAAATTTTCATTTTTTGTCTATTATGTTTTTGTGAATTGAACTTTAAAAAAATATATATATAAATTCCTTAAATTGTTATAAATGTACAAATTAAGCTCATGTACGTTTTCTAGATGTATATATTAAGTCTCAAGGTTCCTATAAATTTCCACATTATTTTTTTTCCTTATTTTATATTGGTTTAATATGTGCATTTATAGAAATTTAGGGGACAAAAATATGTGTTGTGCTAAAATTATTTCTCTAGTTTTGGAAGACTCATATCAAAAAGGAATATTTAGGTGATGCCTTTGTTTCACATTCGCTTCTTGTCAAATCTTCCCTGTGCTTACATATAACTAAATTGAAGAAGACAAAAAGCTTTTTTTTTTTAAAAAAAAAAACTTCAGAGAATAATCAAAAAAAGGCTTTAAATTATCTTTTTTTTAAAAAATGAATTTTAGCTTAAATTGACGAGTGTTTTCTTACTTCTTCTAAAGAAGAAGAAGAAGAAAGAGTACATAATTTAATTGTACTTAGTGTATGCTTCATTTTAATTTTACGATCAGATGTGTAATTAATTTTTCCAAATGTTAAATTGAGTTATTGTTATGATATCTTAGAGAATTTCTCATTGCCACATTGTGCAGTACATTTTTGTAAGGCTATTTAGCTTCTAATTTTTGAAAGCCAGTGCCATCAATTTCTTTTAAAGCTACTGCCCCCTAGCTTAATATAGTTGATATTATGAATTTTCTAAACAGGGCCTTCCACATCTGGTTCTATGGTGTAGTGGTTAGCACTCTGGACTTTGAATCCAGCGACCTGGGTTCGACTCCCGGTAGGACCTTTTTGCAATTGATGGCACTGGCTTTCATTTCTTTAAATCATAAAACGTTTTGATGGCTGGTTTTAGGTGCACAAAAATTAACCGGACCCATCAAATCCCATCAATCCAAATCGAAAATTATTGTTTAGATGGCTTTACGTGTGATTATGCTTTTAAAATTTTCATAAACTGATCTTTTTTATTGGTTTTGTTTTGGATTAAAAAAATATAATTTCAATAAAACTGACTAAATCAATAATATAAGGTCTTGTTAATTATATATATATATATAATGCATTAATATTAGTAATTTTCTAAAATTGTATATTCCTACATTTTTCAACTGTTTTTGAAACATTATGATTAAGTAAGAATTTATTTTACTAATTTACAAAATATATTTTAAATTTTCTAGAAATTAAAATAGTATATTAAATTTTTATATTTTGAATAATATTCATGTTATTTTGATTATGGTTTTAAGTTAATATTTATTGAATTTTTATAATTTTTTTAATTTTTTTCATTTATTTATTTATCAAAATGATCAATCTAAATAGTATTAATTTGGATATTTTTAATAATATTTGGTTTGATTAAAAATTGAAGTATTTAAAAATTAATTTTATTAGTTTAATTATAAATTTTTAATCTACCAAACCACTAGCTGCTTTTCTTCCATCATCTCTCTACTTTTCTCTGTTGTGGAGCCATTTAGTGATGATGCCCAACATGCATTATCATCATTATATCTGCCTAAAAGTAGTCTCCCTTTTGTTCATTCATTTTATTTAGTTAAAGTTAAATAATCATTCAAGTTATATATATATATATATATATATATATATATATATATATATATATATATATACATGTTATTTCCCCTCCACAAATCAAATCTTAATAATTATACTCAACTAACATTTCATTCTCTTAATAATATGAATTACTTATTAATTAATCAAACATTTCAATAAAATTTTAAATCCTATCAACAATTGAAGGTACCCAATAAATTAGGGAAAAAATGAAGAGTCAATTTAACTCGTAACCATTCTTTTTTTTGGTAATCATCAATTTATCTTAATATTAACTTCAAGATTTATTTATTTAACTTCTGTGGTCAATTTATTTATCCAATTTTATCTAAAATATAGGCATTTTTTTTCCATTTTGTTTCAAAATTATTACTTAATATGATTTTTTTATTACTGTGTTACAGTTAATGGAGAAATGAGTTTTACAAATCAATGTAAAGAATGAAGAAAAAAGAAAGTACTTTGAGGAGGTAATGAAGTGAATTGGCCTCAAAATCTTTTTGAACATCAATTTCCCACAAAGAATGAATTTTATATTACTTATATACAAAAATTAACTCTGAAACAAATTAATTAGAGAAAAAAATTTGGAAGGGCAAATCAATACTTCAATAAAAAAAAAATTATGAAAAGCGTCCACTACCTTATTCAAAACAATTGAATCACTTCGAGTCCTACAATGAAAAAAAAGTCCAAAACTAAAATAAAAACTCAGCCCACATGGATCCCACTAACCCAAGCCCACTGATGGCTCTCTGATTAATTAAAAATTCAAAAGAGGAACCCACACACACACAGCAATATCATAAGCGCCACCTTACTGACAGTTAAAAATACTGTTCTGATCCCGCGAAAAAGAGACATCACCCACTTGTTTATTGCCATCAAGAACTGGAAAGGCAGCATTTCCAAGTGGCTTCATCAAATTATCACCATTTTTTAAATCTCTCCCTCACTTTCTTTTCCTATATTCTCTCTTTTCTTTTAGCATTCCAAATCAAGATTTCTCCCTCCCAATTAATTTTCAAGAATGGTGAAGGAGACTGAGTATTATGATGTTCTTGGTGTTACCCCTTCTGCTTCTGAGGATGAGATTCGTAAAGCTTACTATATCAAGGTTTGAGGGTCTTTTTTTTTTTTAATACAATGGTTATGTTTCTATTGTTTCTTTCCCTTTCTGTTCCATGGGGGTTCTTGGATCCTGTCTAATTGGAAAATTTAATATAGTTTGCTTATTAATCAATTGATCTTTTGAAGTATAATTGCAGGTTTAACACACATTTATGTTTCTTTCAGAAAACTAGAATTCTAAGCTAAGAACACTTAAGAGAAACTCTTCCTTATTTATAATTTTTTATATTTTACAATGGCCAAGATATTGAAAAAAATGGAAAATGTTATACTTAACAGGCGAGACAAGTTCATCCAGATAAGAATCCAAATGATCCTCAGGCTGCAGAAAGATTTCAGGCAAGTTCATTCTTTATATATACTACTAGTTCACATTTCTCCTACTTTCACATACTTTTCACTTACCAATCTCTCTGATTCTTTTCGATGAAAACGGTAAAGGAATCATCAGAAAAATGCTTATATAGCTAGGATCCCAAATTTGGCAATTTCTTTTCCTTCTATTTAATTAAAATCATACGAGGATTATCATGAGATACAATTCCTCAAACTTGTCATGCATATTTTGACAGGCATTAGGTGAAGCTTATCAGGTCTTGAGTGATCCAATACAAAGAGATGCATATGATCGAAATGGAAAGTATTGCATACCAAGGTAATTAATAAGTTTTCTCCATTTTCATATTGTCCTTTTTACTTTTTAGTTTCGTATTCAAAGTTTCAATGATTCAAAGATTGAGCTTATAACGATATCCTGTTAATCATATCGCATTTCATAATGTAGTACTTCTCAAACTTGATTTTGTACTCTATTTCTTTGTGCTAATACTCCAAAAATAATTAATTTGATGTCCTATTTCTCAGGGAAACAATGCTTGACCCTACTGCTGTCTTTGCTCTTCTGTTTGGAAGTGAATTATTCGAGGATTACATAGGACATTTGTCTGTGACATCAATGGCTTCTTCAGAATTAGCTACTGAAATCGACAATCCTGAGAAAGTACATGACAAGTTGAAGGTATGAACAGCTTCTGAAATTCGTTACCTTGATGATCTTTAGCCATTTAAGAAGTGAACCTTCTTTCTAGAGGGTAAATGATGGTTTGCAATTATCCATTGAAGGCTGTTCAAAGTGAAAGAGAAGAAAAGCTAGCAAGTTTTCTTAAAGATTTTCTTAATCAATATGTTCAAGGTGACAAGATTGGATTCGTAAGGCGTGCAGAATCTGAAGCTAAAAGACTTTCTGATGCAGGTCATAAGCTACATATACTAATTATCTCGTATTAGCTATCTGTTGCTGCTTTAAGATTCTATTTCTGACTAAAAATATGCAGATTTTGGAGCTGATATACTGCAAACTATTGGCTACATATATTCAAGACAAGTAGCACAAGAGCTGGGAAAGAAGGCGATATATCTTGGGGTCCCATTTTTGGCCGAGTGGGTTCGCAATAAGGGTCATTTCTGGAAGTCACAAATTACAGCAGCAAAAGGTACAAATGATGATATTAGTACTTGTCTTATCAATAAGTTGTTTATGTTATATTCTAATTACGAGGGAATGAACAAATTCAGGTGCTTTTCAATTGCTGCAACTTCAAGAGGATATCCACAAGCAGTTTAAAATGGATGGAAGTGGTCCTGAAAACGATGTTGAATCGCATCTACGCTGGAATAAGGAGATATTGATGAGCTCATTATGGAAATTGAATGTGGTGGATATTGAAGTTACCCTTGTCAAAGTGTGTCAAATGGTGAGTAGCAGTATACTGCTCTATATTTATTTCAATTCAAGGAACTCTTTTCTATCCATTTCCTATTTTTGAACTTGTATGCAGGTCCTCATGGAAAATAATGTTAGAAAGGAAGAACTCAAAGCTCGTGCCTTGGCTCTGAAAATTCTTGGCAGGGTCTTTCAGGTTTGTTCTTATAATGCTCTAATTAGTATCCCTTTACTTGATTCTAAGACTTCCGTATGTAAATAAGATTGGCTGCTCTAATAAAAAGAAATTTGGAAAGTACGACGATGCTATAAGAATTGCCGGTCAGGACCAAACAGCTAAGTCATTCTTTTTTTCTTTTTTCTCAGAAGGTAAAACAATCACGAGATGGGCCAATATCGAAAGGAAAAATTGCTGCTGAAATTGAGGAAGGCGATGATGACGATGGGAGTAGTTCTGATAGTTGCAGTGAAGAGGATTCACCAAGGACGATATCATACCGAACTCCTCTGTTTACTCAGGCATGTCCTAGTTTTATTTGAAGCTTTATGTGATGGGATGATGATGGTTATAACGGTAAAAACACCAGTAACTTGTTTTAACACTATCAGGGAATCGGTAGACTCTTCAGATGCCTATGTAATCCAGCATTTGATGTGGATGATGAAGAGATTGTGTACAAAACCAAATGATCAATACCATCTACATAGTACATACTGAAGGCTTCACGCTACCAGATTGTAACCAACCAGAGATGAGTGAACAAGCATTTATATAAGAACAGCTAAGGGCATCTTATTGAGTGGACAGAATGGCGCAAGCAAATATTTTTCTGTATATGTTCAATGGATTTAGATACAGGACACATCTACAACTACATTATTTGGTATCTGCTCTATCAAAGTAATTATGTATGCATAAAGAGAGAACCCAATTTGTTAACTTGGAAAGTTGTTGCTTTAATTTGGATTTCACCAGTAATTGGAAGATGGAGCTTTGATGAATTTCACCGGTTGACATGTTTATCACCCTGTTCCAACATCTGCAAAAACTGCAAACAGTTTGAGAAATCCATTTTACTGATTGTCTACCTCATATTAATGGAACAAATTAAGGCAGGTTTTTCCCAGATCTCATAGTCCAAATTAATACAAGCCTTCAACATTTTCTTAGTAAGAAAAAAGCTACACGACCTTTTGTTTTCTTTTTCCTGGCATCAGGCCATAACCATCCAACAAAATCATTAAACAACAACAAACTTGGCTTCCGAGTACGTCAAATGCTCCATAATTTAGAAAGCAAGAGCTGGCAACAAAACTAACTATACAGAACATACGGTCCAACAACAAGGGTACTGCTCATTTGCAGCCGGAAAAAGTCCAGTTTTTAGCACAACCATGTATGTACAGGGGCATAATTCTCTCTGTTTAACTTGACTCATTTCTCAATGAGCTGGACTAGGAATTGAGCTAAATGCACGGTGTGCTTGGACTGCACAGGCACAGTGCACAGATGTCAAGTTCAGACAGCCACTCATGACAAGGGAATGCCTCCCTGAGCAGGTGTGAAGAGCAGGAAATGAGTCGCACAGTGCCTGCACAGCAGGAGGGGTGAGCGCTGTGCACTGACTGATGTTGAGACTCCTTAGCCCTTCCTCGTCATGCCTGCCCTTCATGGATTCCCACATTGCAGGTCTGTTCTTCACTCGGCTATGGACCAGTGAATATATTGCTCTGTCTGTGATGTTTCGACAGTAGTACAGGCCAAGGGATCTCAGATGGAGACACCTATATGCCAAAGCAATCACACTATCGTCTATACAACAAAATTATAAGAGTGTCAATCCTAGTGAGTGAAAATGCGGAATAACATGAATTAAATATTCTCAGATTTGAGCAACAGACTCCAAATAAAACTTTGATGATGTTCTCGCTACATGAAATAGCTCTCATTGATCATAATGTTAAATTATTTTCCACCCAACACAACTTCATTGAAACTATAATATAGTTGTTTCAGTTCTTATTATCAATGGATGTACGTCAACAAGATTACAATTTCCAATAGTTTATCATTTCAAGAAAATTTATCTGTTGTATCGGTCCTTCAGACAAACCTGCTACATCATTGATATAATCTCAATGTATAACACTAGAAGGGAAGTTGAAAGTAGTAGCTGTACCCTTCTAATCTATACAAAGAAAGTAGAACCACGCATAGGAAACAAATTCAATATGCTGATATACCTCAACAAGAGAGCTGTAATTTAGTGAAGTTTGGCCATGAGAACCAATGCAATTCATGCATGAGTCCACAAATTACAAAGATCATGACAAATACTTATTGCTAAAATAGCCTCCCCAAATGTTATTTACCTGTTATAGCAACACAGCCACACAAATCAAGTGTTCTGAGATCAGGGCATCCATATGCTAGACTCATTACTCCAACATCACCCACATTCTCGCACCATCCCAGGTTCAGAAATTGCAACTGACTGCAGTTCCGTCCAATGGCCTGAAGATGATTCAGGAAAGCTCACAAGTCATTTACTTCACAAGTCATTTACTTCTTAATTAAGAAGCACCCAAAAAATAAGTTAGTAACTCATTTGAACCTGTAAAGCACGGTCTGTTGCAGCCTTTACACATCCGCAAAGGTTCAAAATTTTTAATTTTCGGCAAAACCCAGTCAGGTATTCAAGAGCACCATCACTGAATGCTGTACACCCACTGATATTGAGTTTGGTAAGGTTACGACAACCGTGAGCTAATGCATACAGGGATCGATCACTAAGCTTAAAGCTTTTGCTGAGGTCCAGATCCTGCAGATCATGGCAGTAATTTGCAATTGCCTCAACAGCATTATCCTCAAGTTGTGGTTTATCTTGGCGCAGTACCAGAGTTTGCAGTTTAGTGAATTTAGGAGCCAGTGCTAGCACCAAATTGTTCATGTTGTTCTTGCACCTGAAAAAAGAGAAAAATAGATACTATTAAGCTGATACTCATGTAACTTCTTATCAGATAACAGCACGAGGTTGACATCGTTGGCCCTCACATTCCTCTCCACCCAAACCTCAGGGAAAAAAATCATGGTACTGGCTAATATTGAAAGCCACACAACGCAATATGATTTAGAAGCAACTATGAAAGGGATTAACCAATGACTAAGGCCTTGATATAATTACTTACTTTTTCTTCTTTTCCAGTCGAGGGCGATAAGAGGTAGGGATTTAAACCATCTCCACCTATACTGGATTTTATAAGCAAATAAACATGCATAATTTCCAAAGAACTATCTAGATACTTAGAGTTAGATTTCACAAGTATCTAAAAAATTCATGTAAACACAGTTCAACTTCATATTTTGAAAGGTTTAAGAACATATAACCAAAATTAAAAACCACCTATTAGTTTCCATAAATTCATTTCATTCAATCAACATATAGTAATCAATGATATGCTATGGACTGACTTTGGCACATTCCACAAGCATGCATATTGCCTCTTGCCATCAGTAATAAATTTCCTATGTTTCAATGATGGATTCAGTAAATGATGAGAAAATATCTTAAATCCCAAAAGACTACTGAAGCAGTTTTAGCTAAATCACATAATCGGACAGATTTTTGTGACAAAAAAAAAAAAGGAAGGCAATTTCACACGACTCCACAAACTGTCTTATCAGGGATGCCTATCATTTCTAGTCATGGCATAGCCCCATAAAATCTTCATAATATGACATGCACACAAGAAAAATGCCCACCACTTCTTACCATTGCTAAGAATGACAGAAACATTTAAAGGAGAAGCATAGTCGAACTATCCTTAGGCATCCATATAGTGCACATTTAAGGGAGCATCAAGGCTTTCATCATGGATACAGGAACAAAAAAGATAAATAAAGTATAACAGGAATTACGCAAAAGAAACCTAGTAAAGCCCATCATCAAAAGCTCCTCCTCGAATCAAGTAACAACCACTTAGATATTTGAAATATCAGGAAAAACAAATTCTGAGCATCTAATAAAAGAACGGAAGACCATCAAGTTGCTCCAGATATTTACTTCCTCCATTCTCTAAAACCCTCGACAGGTATCTGGATTTGCCCATAAGTAGTCAATAAATAATAAAGAGCTTCAAAATTTAAAATGGCATCACAGACACACCGCATATATTATGTTAATCATCAACAAGAAACAACAGACTGATATCTAAGGCATCCTAAAACAAATACGAACTTCTAATTGCGATCATAACTAAAGAAACCCCAAAATGCATTAAAAGCACAATATTATGCAGAAAGGCAGAGAGAGGTCTATACCAAGAGAGACAAAGATGGGTGAGGCCCAAGCAGATAGCATCCCTCCACCCACTACAAACCCCAGAAGCCATAATTGCGGTCCGATCATCAACCAGAGAAACAATCCGCAGTAATAGCTCCATTGGGATATCTTTCCACTCAGTGATAACCACTCCTTCCATTTTCATTCCTCCCTGACTAATGCTACCACCAATCCCACTATTTCCCCCACCAACCATCATCAACTTCTCAAAGCACTGATTCAAGTCCTCGCTTCTTAAATTTGCTCCGCCTACCATTTTTCTCTGATCACACCGCCCCCTTTCAATCGGTATTGCTCGGAATTGTTAAAAGAGAGTTTCTTTTCTTGTTTCTTGTTTCTGTAACCAAAAAGATAATGTTTCTTAAACACATTCGACAAAGCGACATGATATAACTAGTTAAAAACTGACCCAAACCCATGTTTCAAAACACAATAAAAATTTATTTATTTTCTTCATAGTTATAACAAAGGAAGAAATTAATCACAATCAGTACCCAAAACAAGCTATATCAGTACTATAGTATAATCAACTACCCATAGATTAAAGAAAATAAAAAACCAAAAACAGAGATGCCCAAACAAACAGAGGAAACAAAAGTTCCCATTAATATAAGTGCACAATTAGAAACAGAGATCATTTCAGCAGAAGTGAAATGAAAAACACGAAAAAGATAGAAGAATAAAAGAAAAAAACAATTACGAGGAAATAGAAACACATAACCCATTAAATTCCTTCAGTTAACAATCCAATCCAACGGAAAAAACAATAACAACAACGAAACTGCTGTATAATTGAAGAGAAGAAACCAAAAAGTAAAGAGTAAGAACGAAAAAAGCTTAGTGAAAAGGAGATGTATTGTGATGAAAACTTACAGTATCTCTCTCTCTTTCTCTCCCTGAATTCTTGAGGTAGAGAAAGAAGAAGAAGAAGAAGATGGGAGAGGGTCGGCTTTTATCATATGAAAGTGGAAAGGAGGAACATGGGAAGCAAAAAGAGGGAGAAACGTACGGGGAAGAGAACCAGCGACGCGTGCGGTGCCACGTGTGTGATAGAGAACCGTGAGGTGACTCGAAGTAGGTCCCACGTAATTCAGAGGTCAGTTTGATTGATTTTGAAAAATTGGAGTTTTTTAATATTAAAATAAAAATAATAATGCTTACTAATAAAAATTGGAAAGAAAAAATTGATGGGAGAATTTTTTTTTTTAATTATTTTTTGGTGTGTAGAAAGTTCTGCTGTTGGAAATCGAAACCGCACAGAAAAAAGCAGATCCCAAAATGCTGTCCAATAGGACCGTTTATCAGACAATTTATCTTTTTCTAAAGAACATTGTGGGAGTAGATAATGATCACCAATAATAATAAATAATATTTCCTTTCATTTGTTCTTTTCTTTCCCAAAAAAAAAAATCCACAGTATCATTATTTTTAATTTCAAATTCATAAACTTTAAGCAACTAATTTTAATTAAGTTTGATACTCTACTCTTCTTTTTTAAATTTATAAACTTTAAGGCTTAACAAAAAAAAATCATTCGACACCCTTAATATTTGAGGAGAATTGCATGTGATGTTCGATTGGATAATTCTTATTTTTTAAAAATTAATTCTAAAAATATTTCATATTTTTCTATTGAAGTTAAGTTATACTAATATTAAAATTCCTTTAACCTTAAATTTTCAATAAAAATAAATATCCTATTAAAAATTTGTTAATATATATCAATAACATATTGGGAGGGTAGAAGAATTAGATTTGAATTTATATTGTTTAGAAAATTCTTAAAATCTTTGGCCAACTAAGCCATAAATTAGAATTAATATATACATTTATTTTGAATACAAATATAATATTTAAAAATATATGTCTTGTGACTCTTGAATGTCAAACTACTCAAAATAATAATTAAAGTAATTTTCAATTTATTAATAACGCACTTAAAAGTTTGTTAATTTTAATTAGTAAAATCACCTAAGGAGTTAAATTATAAAAATAAAGAGTATCTATGAGTTTTTGTTGCGAAATGTTTTTTTTTTAATTTTTACCATATACATCAACATTTGGAATGGATGAGAAATTCTGCAAAATAACCATTCAAAGGCAAAGCTAAAAGAAGTGAACTGCATAAATTGTGGGTATTTGAAAGGGTTTTTGCTTTAAAAAAAAAAAATCAGACGTATAAAAAGAGAGAGAGAGAAAAGGACCGAAAGAAAGAGAATGTGTGTCACAATTAGTCTTTTGGAAAGTTAAAAATTTTCACCATTTCTGCAGAAAATAAGGCCCTTGCATGCCCTCTTTTCTTTTCTTTTTTTTTCACTTTTCTGCCATGTACCTGAAAACGTCTCACTTTTGCTAACTTTAGAGGTGTATAGGTCAGTTCCAAAGTCTAAATGTACCAACAATATTTTTTGCAAAATTTTCGAGGAACTGGATTAAAAAGATACAAAATATTTAATAATTTTAATGATATTCAAAATTTAAAATATATATAATTATAATAAATATCTATAATATATATTTATATATAAATAAATTTATAATGTATTTTGATAAAATTAATTATATTAATATATTGTATATATAAATAAATATTAATAAATTATTTTTATTGAATAATATATATATATATATTATTTTAATTTTAGTTGATTATTTTTCTGTTATATATAATATTATATATATTATAATTATAAATAAAAGTTAGTATAAGTATTATGTAATACAAAAATTATTAATAATTATTTCATATAATTAGAGTTAATTTTAACTAATATGAAAGTTTAGCAATACAATTGTAAATGGATAGAAAAATTTATCTTTTTACTATTGACATCTCGAGATGTAAATTTTTTAATATTATTAATTAATTTCACTTATTTTGTTTTGCAACCATCAATAATTAAATTTCATATCGTCGAATGGTTTGCACTTCACAACATGCATTACTTTTTTTTTCCTTTGTAATAATCAATTTCATATCGGTAAATAAAACTGATATGCTAAAAAACTCTATAAAAGAATAATTGTGAGCAGTCAAAATCTAATTTATTCAATTGGTCTCGTTAAAACCGGTCAATTAAATTGATCCATTTGTAAATAACTGGGTGAATTGATTTTTATATGGATTAATTATATAATCGATTTAAATTATGCATGATTAGTTAATTATGTTAAACATAATCGTGCATGACACATTTAATGACACAATACGATATGATTAAAATTCGTATTAATACTATACAATATGATTAATTAATAGTATCATGTATGGATTTAGTATAATTGTATCATATTCGATTAAAATACGACACAATTGGATATTACACGATACGGATTATCGGCTCCGAAAGGAAAAAAAAAAAAAGGATGTCATTGTGATTTTGCCAAATATCAAGATTCATGGGTTTTTTTTAGTACAAATTGTTAGCACAAAATTAGACTAATAGAACCATTATATCTTTGACGAAATTAAAAGTTAGGGACTAGTTAGAGTGAGAAAAAAAAAAAAAAAAAAGAGATGCAAGTATGAACACTGTAATTGTCAAGGGGTTTTAGTGATTTGCTTAACAAAAAAAAATATGGAAAACACTTTCATCTTCTTCTTCTATAAAGAAGCCCCATTATCTGACATTTGTTGTGCACTTAGAATCAAAAAGAGATGGGAGAAATATGAGCTGAGGTACGTGGTTCTCCACTCAAACCTGAATAGTTCACCACTCGTTTGAAAATTAGCTAGCTAGCCTTCTCAACTTGGAGACTGCCTTCTAAAATTGCCAACTCTTTTACTTCTTTAGGATTGATCAACCAAATCAGGCTCTATTTTCTTATCACTTTCCAAAACTGTTAGACACACTCTAAAACCCCCTTTGTTGGGTTTGGAGATGCTATAAGTTCCACTTTGTTAGCAAATGTAATTAAGAAGATGATAATAATACCAAGGCATAAAGAAATGGCGGAAGAAGGAGACAATTATGAATCACACTTACATATATACTAATATCCAAGTTACCCTTCACACCCCTTGGTAATTATTTACATAAATACCAAACACACTCATATTCATTGCAATGAGTTTGTTTATTTTATAAAAATATGTAAAAAAAATTTTCTAACTCTACCCTTTGCTTTAATAAATTCATACATCGCAATTCTCAAATTCTATTAATTTCAAATGGTATTATATATAGTTAAAGTACTTAAATTAGTAATTTTTTCATTAATTATTGTTTAACACTAAAATAGAGAAAATCATCGAGACAAAAAAAAAGTTATTTATTAATTATAAATTACCATTTCCAACAGAATCCATAGAGTGAGAAAAGAATGAGTGACCGTTGTAGCCATGCTAAGGATTTGGATGGGGGAGAGAAAAAAGAGAGGTGGAGAAAGAAAAGCAAGATTTTTAAATAAAATATTAATTACTTGTGTTTATCATACGCGTTTAACGTTTGTATATCACAATTCTTTTAACTTTTTAAATTTTTCTTTATTGAGTTCTAACTAAAATTTAATAGATTAATAATATAAAAATAAATACAATGATTTAATAAAATAAATACATATCGTACAGAAAACAAAATATACATTTGGTAGTTAGTTTATGGTACGAAAGATCATAACAAGAGAGTCAAATTATGCATATAAATTTGTACTTTTTCTGAAATTTCACCAATGAAAATTGGTCAAGAAAAAAATTAAAATTGGAGAATAAAATTTCATAATTGATTTCGTTAATATAAAGTCAATTACTGGCAAAATATAATAGTGAAAAATATGAGTGACCATTGAAGTTGATTTGATTGATTGATTGATTGGAATGATATTAAGCTGATTCAAAATGCACTAATAATAACAAACAGACAAAATCAGCTTAACGTATTCTACTGAACTTCTTGTTCTCGTAGACCAACTTGCTCAACGAAGCAGAGCCATAGGTCCAAACACCTAAGCTCCAAATATGCTCATAGTACACAGAATTAATTAGCAACTGTTAATTAGTTAATTAGTACTCTATAATAAAACAATTAGTGATGTTGGATCCATTCAGTATGCTAATTAGACAAATTCATTTGTCATTTCATCTTTATCTTCTTCTTTTCTTTTCTTTTCTTTTTTTTTTAAATTTCTAATCATTATCTATTACTATATTATCTTCTTCCACTGGAGGAACAAAAAGCTTTAAAGACCTGACCTGATTGTCTTTGATGTGCAAAATGAATTGGGCAGTACTGTTAGTCTAGGTGCATTAATTATTTATATAAATCATTATTCATGATGGGTAATTATATATGAAAATATTCTTTTCTGAGAATATTATGCACTGTATGCTAATATAGCTTTTTGGTTTTAGTGAACATTTTGCAGGCAATATTGCTTGAAATGATTGTCTCATATGACTCGTGCTTGTCAGTTTCATTCTCTTTCCGTCTGTGTATATTAAAAAAAAAAACAGCTATTCAAATTGATTATCACAATGAAGTATTGTTTGACGTTATGCCTTGAAAAAACGTATTTCAATTTTTTTTTTAAGTTTTAAAATTATTATTTTTTTAAAAATAGATAAATAAATTTTTTTCAATAAATAAGTAATTTAATTAAATTAAAAAAAATTTAAATAAGTTTTTCTGAAATCTAGCAATGCTCCCAAAAGTTTGAGGATTGTGATTCAGTTATTATTATTATTAGGCCAATTTTAGAATGTGTCCAGATAAAAAAAAAAAAGGTAAAAGTTAATTTATAAGCTATTTTATTTTAAAATATGTGATTATTAACTAATTGAAATTAATTTATGATTTTTAACCTTATATTTAGAGTTTAATATTAAATTATATAGTTTTCATTTAAATAAATAATTTATTATTTTGGATCTACAAATTAATTTATTATATAAATTTTATTTTATGTCTAATAAATTTATAATAAATGACAACTTTAATTTATATACTTATATAGCAATAAAAGCTCATGAGCCACAATTAATTATTTTTTTTATTAAGTTGATGTGTCTTTTTAATTATGTGTACTAATTTAAAAAAATTATAGGTAGAGAATGCAAACGCATAATTACTTTACCTTAATTCTACACTCAATATGGTATGTATAGCTTTCAAAAATTCCTAGTTTATCATATTTTTATTATTATTATTATTATAAAAACACAACTATATATTACTAAAACCTTTTTTGCATTTACTATTCCAATAACAGTCATTTTTTATTTTTTATATTTTTCTTTTTATGAAAGTAAATTTTGTCTTTAGTAATATTTGTTTTTATTTTTTTGAAAAATAACTTTTATTTTTAGTTTAAAATAGCTTTTGTCTTTAAAAATTAATATACATATTAGATTTAAGTTCATAAGTTATTTAGAAAAAAAAAAACTTATATATAATTTTTCACATCAATTCTAGATATTTATCTCGTCACAAATAATTACATTCGTTTCTAAAAAAATTTACCATCATCTTTTACAACTTTTTATCTCTCTTCAATATGCTCATTTTATTTTCAAAAAAGTTTAAAATTTATTTTACTGCAAAAAAATTGCAATGAGTCATAATTCTACTTTTTTTTATTGTTGACTTCAATTAATTTGTTATTCTATTTTTTCTTTATTGATTGAAATTGGAAAAGATTATAAGCTTTAAAGTTTTGTATCACCATATATAAACTTGAAAGATTATAAGTAATCTATATTTAATTTTACGACAATGAAAAAGAAATTATATTATCTATTAGAGAAATGCATGAATTATGATATGAAAAACAACTACTCATTTTGAACTATTTCATAAATTGCAATTTTTTAATTAATTCATAAAGCTAATGTTTTAGGGTGAGTAATTCTTATACGCAATTGGGACTAAAATTACCTTAAAAAATGTCTATCATAATTCAAATCAAATTAAGATGAATTTTAAAATCTATGATTTTCATAAAATCTATGAATTTAAAATTTATAGATTGTGAAATTTATGAATTATAAAAAATTTATCGTTTGCTTTAAATATAAAATTTATGAATTGATAATGTAATTTCTTTTTGCACTTATGTTTGATTCAATGACTACAATCCATTGATTTATCAATTAATTTTCAATTTTACCCTTAATTAAATATTGATAATTTATCATTAATTAAGTATTTTTTAATCATTTTTATTGCGTTTATATTGAATTGTGAAATAATATAATTTAAAGTAAATTTTTTAAAAATTACAATTGATGAAATTATCATTATTATCAATTTTGAAATATATTACAATTTTTTTGCTCAAAATTCTATATAAATTTATTATCTGTACTATATTTATAAATAAATTAATCTATTAACTTTTTTTTTTAAGAAACTCATTAATATATTTTTTAATTCATATTTAAACAAATACAGATAAAATAAGTAAATTTTTTTTTTTTAAAAAAAAAAAGACAAATGGTTTTGTTGTATTTTTAAGTTTAAGGATAATTTTGGAATACTTTTAATTTATTCTTGATAATCTTTGAATACAAAAATTTGATAATAATCTATCATGGATAAAAGGTGGTGAATTTTAGACTTTTTCCATTAGAATGTGGAAAATCAAAATTTTAAAAAATGAAAAATTTTGATGGGTGAAAGATTTTCCAAAATCTATGGATTTGACATTTTTTAAGTAGTCAAACGATAAATTTAGTATAAATCTATAGATTATTCTAATTATTTAATTCGAAATCTCTCAATCCAAACATAATTTAAAAGTTATTGTTATCTTATTTGGACTTAGAAATAATCAATCCCAAATTCAATTAATTTTATCTAAATAAATTCCGGTTTTAACAATATATTTGATAAAAATAAGAATATATATATATATATATATATATATATATATATATATATATATATAATACTAACAAATTTAAACTAGATTCACATTATTACCATCAAACAATTTAAAATTCATTTATTAAAAAAAATATTAAAATTTAAAAAGGATGCAATTAGAGTAGGGTACTTCTATCCATTATCCGTCTAACATAAAATTAACCAATATTGACTATTCAAATATCTAATTACTTATTGTGAAAAAAAAAAATTACTTAGAAAGAACATGCTTTGACTTCTTCAATCATCTAGTGATAATTTTACAATACGTTTTACATTTTCTTTTTGTCCCATTTCTTCTTTCAGACTGCAAAGTATATTTGATTTACAAATATAAAATTATAAATTTAATTTATTATAATATTGACAAAAATAATTCTGGACTTTACTTCATAAGCTTGAGAATAAGTCAAAGATGGGGCAAGTTATACAAATTGACTACTAAGTATATATAACTCATGATTTCTTTCTTTACATATTGAATGCAATGGGGAGAGAACCTTTACCTTGCTTACTTGGAACCTTATTTCCTTGAAATTTTAGGCTGCCTGCCATTTCATATACCAAGTAAAACATTATTGATATTCTTGTCTTTTCAAAGGGAAAAGGAATTCATTTTGGCCATGTATTATGGAAAAGGTTTGTACAATTTCAAGCATATTATATCTATAAATAAATTTAAAGAATAATTAATTATAATACATAGATATATATGAAATAATTATTATTTTATGTACATGACAGATTATAATATATATATATATATAAGTTTATATCTAATTGTTAAAATAAAAGGAAAATATAAAAAAATTGGCTTGTAGTTTTTGCGATTTTTAAATAAAGGTATGTATTAGTTAATATTTAATTGTTAAAATAAAAAGGAAAAACATAAAAAAAAATTGACTTGTAGTTTTTGCTATTTTTAAATAAAGTTATGTGTTATTTTTTTTGAAAAAAATTATGCTTTAAACTCTCAAATAGTATGATGTACATAGTGTCATTAGGATATCCACATGAAACTGATGTGACTTTCCGTTAATACCACATGGACATCCCAATGCATCCACATCAGCATCGTAGGGCTTCACATCAATGCCACGTGCACATCCTAACATCTTAACGGTGTATATGTAATATACTGTTTTTTGCTAAAAAAAAAAATACTTATAACATGCCATTTTTTTTTTGTTATACTTTTCCCTAAAATGAAAACTGCGGCAAATCAATTTACAGGTTGAAAAGGTGATAGTAGCAAAATGGGAAAATTTTAATTTCTTGATATATTGAAGAATTTGAGTAGAAGTAATTACCTGGTATTTATCTTGGAGACTACATTTGATTTGACTATGATTACATCAGATTTCCTGACTACATTTGACTTTTGAGACAACAATTTCTTCAATAGGAATTACTGCATATTATTTGTTTAGGTATAAAATACTCACAAAATAGAAATTATTTCTTAAGAAAATGAAAGTGCAAAAATAATGTTAAATTTTTAATAAGAAAAAAGAAAATAACATAGAAAGTGCCTTGATCTTATTAATTTTATCATTTACTTATTCTTCTAAGATTGGAAAAGTATAATTCTGGAGTTTAAGAATCGGAAAGAAGAAATTTTTAGTTATTTTACTTACCTCACAATAGAATAAAATTTTAGTGAGAGGGCAAACAAAAATTGAATTTTAATTAAGGTGTTTTAAGCTGGGCTCAGTAGTAAGAGTGCAAAAAGTTAGTAGTTTTTTAATATAGTTTGTCTCCATGATCAAAGATATTGACAGAATAGGCAAATAGAATGCAAAGTAAGTATCTTGCAATCCTTGAATTATATTATTATAACTTTTTTTTTCTATTGAATTTGTTAATTAAGCTCCATTTGAAATTGCATTTACTAAATATGTTTATAGAGAAAAAAATTATTTTAAAATTTTTTTGAATTTTGAAAACTACTTTTGGAGATAAATAAGTAAATAAATGTTTTTCACAAAAACAAATTTGATAAAAACAGTTTATAAAAAATTAAAAAAATCAGTCAATTAAATTAAAAAATATTTTAAATCTATTTTTTCGATATCTAATAGCAATTCCAAACACCATGTGATTTTTTTTTCTTTTTTTGCAAAACAATGATATATTCCCTTGAGGAAATTACTTACTAGATTTGATCCTAATTTCTTTTCATGATGAAAGCGGAATGCCATTGATAGATAATATCACTGAGTTTGCCCTATGTAATAATATATAATAATTGAGGCCCAGATAAGGACTGAAATGGCTTGTATATTATTTCTTTTGCGTGAACACACTAAGCCAAGACAAAAAAAAAAAAATGGATGAATTTGAATCATGAGTCAAATGTAAGCTTGAATTGGCAAATTGATCTGCCATTTCGAGCTTGTTTTACTTCCTTACACGTAATCATCATTTATTCCAGTTGGATTACATGATTTCCACCTAGACTAGGATCTAATTCTATCATTGTAATGATTACAACCTAACCTCTTCTTTCTCAATTTTTGCTGCATCTTCTTTTGTAAATTAATAGCTTCGCTCTCAGTTCAATAACATATTCTTGGCTAAGCTACCAAGATGATCATCAAAATCATGAAACATGGTTTATACCAACGAATTAGGAGTAGAAGTCATTTTGTGGTTGTGATGGAAGATCATATATTCAATAACATGCAAGCATTTTTATTTACATGCCTTTAACTCAAAACGAAGAATAAAGTACACAATTACAAGCCCTGCCCATATTTTATTGTTCTATACAGTAGGTGTAGTTTTTGATATGGACATAGTTTGTGATCAAGCCAAGAACTTTTCAAACAAGTTACCAAAGAAAAAGCTGGATTTGGCCCATCCTTTGGCTTCAGATTCCCTTGCATTTGCAGGAGTTTTCTTAACATTAAGCATCATTGTGTGTCCGATTTCTTTACGCAGAGCTTCAATAGTTTTCATATCCACTGAATTTCCTGAAGCATCTCTCACATAGAAAACGTTCACTGCTTGCTCTCCCACCGTAGTCACGCCTGCTCTTGAAACTGATAATCCATTCTCTCTTAGGACCCTCGTTACATCTGATAACAATCCTACTCTATCCTTCGCACACAGCTCTAACCTTAAGCCCTGAAATCAAAGAAAACAAAACAAACTTAGTACTCAATATTGAATGTTAAGGAATTGATATTGATATTTCAGCAAATGATTTATGTAGCTATTAAGGTACAGCTGTAGAATTGACAGCAAACAGTTTACATGAACTAATGGGATCTCTATTAAGATTAATACATTCTGTGTCTCATGTTATTGATCCTGATTTGAATTAGGAAGCAAAACCAATTCCAACTTCCATCAGCCATGAACATAAGCAAGAATCATAGTTCATAAGATTTTGATAATTTATAAGAAATTCACATAATCGGTATGTATTGCTTATTAAAATGTTAGAGATCCTATCTAGATTGGTATATCTATCCAGTAATCTTCAGTACTTAAACTATAAGGACACTCACCTCGCATATTCTTCTCTGAATTGCAGCTTCAAGGCATTTGATGACTCTTTCTTTTTCTCCATCAGTATCAAGTATGCAACCATCCATGTGACGGATATAATACTCCTACAAAAACATGCTTGGTCAGTGAATTGAACCGTTTTCTGCTGAAGTATTTAATTAGGTGCTGATGCAATAATTGTAGGTGCCAATTGAGGCATTTTTTTTTTTTGAAACATTCAAAAAAATGAACATAGAAGGATGTCTAATTACAGAAATTATTACTCTACCATATTATGTAAAGAAAGATAAAGAATACCTGCAATGCATAGGGACCATCAGACGAGATTGTAGCATGGAAGACAACATACTGCATGTCTGTGAGAGTGCACACAATGTCGAAAAGCAATTTAGCTCGATCCTTGCAGCTAACAGTAACAACCGAGTACCCCTTTTCCCCACACCTTTCGACTGTGATGTTCGGCTTGAAGGAGGGAGCACAATCAACTTCATTTGTCAATCCTCCACCTTCGTAATCCCTATCCGCGAAAAACATTTGGTGTAGTCTACGGTCAATGTGGGTGAACCCCATGGAGAAACTGGTGCGTGCTGCTTTTTCATCGTCCTCACACCCGCGTAAAATGTTCTTAAGTTGTTCTTCCATAACAGATAATCTAGCTGGGTCGTTAACAGCATGGCTTGTAGTGTCATCATTAACATAAACAACACATGCTATTCGATTTTTATGTGTCCAAACTTCAGCAGCAACCACATTGAAGTGAAGGCTTGCAAGGACTGCAGTAATCTCAGACAAAAGGCCTGGACGATCCCTGCCAATGAGTTCAATGGCTGTGTGATCACCTACAGAATGCACTCCAACCCGTTTTCCTGGCCAATTCTTCGATTCATCTTTGTTATACTCTTTTGGACCTAAAGCCTATTGTAACAGAAAATTATATGAGAATTTGTGAAAAGGCCATAGAATCAGATTGATCAGCATAGCTAATTGAGTTGCTTGAAGTAGCATAATGCCAAATTCTACCAACATCAATGAATATTCTAATTCGAATTTAAAATCATAGCACATTTAGCAGACTAGAGGAAGCAAAAGCACTGCATACCTTCTCTATGTAGTCGATGGTTTTACTATCAGTGATCTTCTTTCCTTGTTGGTCAGTGACATGAAATACTGCTCATAAAAAAATTACCAACAAGATGACTATTAGGATAAAGCTATACTAATGATGCCTTTCTTATCAAATCTCCCTAGCATTGTTTTAAAATAAAAAGCATTAAGAAGTGACTATGATACAGTTACCATAAAGCAAATCACATTTACAGTCGCAAAAAATTTATATAAGCATATAAAGCACCATGCCTTGTTTAGACATCAAGGAACAAGGAAAGAAAAACAAAAGCATGTATACATACTGTCCATAAACCATCCTCCATCCGAGGAGATGTAAGCTTTGGCGATGATGAGGTCAATATCGGTTAGAATTTGCACGACTTCCAGAAGAATTCCTGGTTTGTTCATGCTGTCAACCTATTTGCATCTCATTCCATTAATATTTACTAATAGCTGTATATGCATGATGATTGATGAGAAAATTACAGCAAGCACAGTGAATTTTCTTTCTGATTAAAACCCACGGCTCCTTAACTTATTGCTATAAGTTAAAAATGATTACCTTTATTATGGTACAGTCATTGCAACTGGTGTTATCTACTGATACCCTTGAATTAAAAAAAAAAGGAAGAAAAGAGTTATGAAGAAGAGGCATAGACTAACAAAATGAAGTTAACCTAGATTACTGATATTTGTGCAATTATTTGTTAAATACCTCGGAGGATTGATTCTTGTGCTCAAGTTCTCATACTCAGGATCAAAGTATGGCCAGCAAACTTTAGCCATTGAAGCAGCTAACGTCCTTCAATCAACCGGCAAATTTGTCCTGTTTCAGGTAATATAAACAAATTATTCAGGCTAAAAGGAGCAAAATGTGAGGTCTGCCACTATGATCTTAAGGTCACTACAAATGGGGTGTCAACAAGTTAAATGAGAGTAATTGCAAATTGTTCAACAGGCACCAGAATTTTCCAAGCTTAGATAAAGCCTACAGATAATTAGGAACTAAAAAATGTATTTATGCAACTTTTAAAAGATCAATACCGTTTTCAAGGAAGAGAAGAAATGGTCACCTGATGGATTAAGCAAGATAGTCATTCAACTTAACTAACAGGCTTACATGGTCGCACTAATATCTGCGAACAAGGGAGCAAGATTACAGTTGAATGTTATAGGAACCTTATACAGATTTTCTTCCAAACAGACAAAAGGACCAAAAGAAAATGAAAAAAGAAACAAAATCATAGCTTTCTTAGCATAGTTAACACATAATTTCACTGCTTATTTATGAAGTAGTATAAGTTGAACTGAACATATGTAGGAACACACTTGAACCAAAGACTAATAGAAGGCCAAATTTAAATAGAAAAATAATAAATAATAAAAAATTTCTACAAATTAAAGAATGCAGGTGAATGATGTCATTGTCGTAGCAACAATTATTGTACATGAAGGCATCAAATATGAACAAAAAATATCGCTTTCAAAATAACTAAGACAAAGCAAGTGGTCATACCTATTTTATTCTCTGGGCACAACCCCTTATTACTGCAAAGTTTTCAGGTCTTCTAACAATTAAGAAGAAGATGCAGAATATTTAAACATCTACGTGCTTGCATTAATCATCAAGCATTATTGGGCATATATCATCCGATTAGACTCCTAAGATAGAGACTCTGGTTAATGGTAAAATGCTACTTTCCAAATTTTACAAGTGGCTGTGGTTAGCTCAAAAGACAAACTACAATCCGGACAATGTCAAACAAACCAAAGGAGAGAGGGGGGGACGGGGCACGTTTATACAGTCCAAAATACACTTGTGAAATAAGTTATCTAGCTATGGCAAGTGGCAATGAAACTTTCCATGTGCTTAGAAACAGAACCCCAAAACAGAATAAAGGTAGTAAAGAGTAGAAACAGATCAGCTAAGCAGACAGACCAACCAAATAAATAAATAAATTTTGAGGTGACATATAAAAACAAAAGAAAATAAAGAGAGAGATTGGTTCCTCATGGTTGAAATTGACAAACAAAACAACCATCATCAGTATCCCTACAGTCTAATGAACTCATTCCATCACCACCGTCCAAATCTCTCGGTTTCACTTGATGAGAATCACCATCATCATTTCCTTAGTCCACAGATTTTCAACTTGTTGCTTCCTAATATGAACAATAATTAATGTCTGAAAACTGCTACAACGAAATTTTATGTCTTTTTAAGATTAATTTTTTCACATGACTAACAAAACCCCAGTGTACTTTGATTACTTGTCATTGTCGTTCAAATTGTAGAGAATTCATCTCAATTACGCAGGCCAACTAAAAGGACAGAAAGAAAGAAAACTGTGAAGGAATGAGTACCTAAGAAAGGCAGATTCTCAGTAAGTAAACGACTAATATCTTGAAGGGAACCTGCACAATTCTCACGTAAAAGAAATCATTTGTTAATGAAGTGAAGTATGGAAGTAATTAACCTCCACATTTTTATTTAAAAATATAAAAAGAAATCGAAGAAAATCAAATTCATTCAACAAACAGAAAAAAGGAAGGAGAAAAACAGAGGAATTGATAGTGGGAACTGACCCTTTTTGAGTTTCCTCCAAAATTTCAGCAAGTAGAAGAGAAAAGGCGATCATTCACATCATTAAAAACGTAAATAAAAAAAGGAAAGATCAAGGAAACAGAGAAAGAAGTGTTAAAAGCATGGTTTGTTATTTATCTGTGGTTTCTACGTTGGAGTACCACTTTCTCTGAATGTGCTGTGTCTCTCTTTCTCTAAATATAATGGGTTGAATCCAGGCAGCGCAGTATTGGCGATGGCGTGGCGTTGCATTGAGAGGGAAAAAAATAATTTATACATGGAAATGATGTGGCGACCAAACACCATCATCTGACACTTTGGTGTAATAATAATTATTTTTTTATTAATTAAGATTAACTCAATTAATGCACTAACCTTTACAAACAGCAAACCCAATAATGACGATGGATTTTTCACATAAACAAAAAATGGTTTTCCCCACTCTCCCCCTTAATAACGTGAAGCACACCTTCCAATTTTATTTTCATTTTGTTGTTCCCCTCCATGTGCAGCCGTGTACATAATGTTTGGTTTTGAGGAATTTGAGAAATGAAAATTTATTAAATTAAAAGTGCCTTTTTACTAGTTGACTCCCATCTTTTATAATTCGTCCATATCATTAAATTAAATTTATTAAATTAAAATTCTATTAATTTGGATCAATTGTAAAATAAATATAAAAATATAAAAAAAGTATTGAAAAAATGTTGGTACTAAGATATTTACATTTCCAATAATTCTACCTTTATCGTTATTTATTCAATTTTTTTGTAGTCTTAAATAGTTTAAATTCAGTTTCTCAAATATATTTATCATTATCCTATTAAATATATTTAATTTTGAAAATAGTCTCATAATTTTTTTTTTTGAAAGGGATGTCACTCTAATAGTTAAATCAATTAATATAGCTCTATTATGCGCTTTAACAAACAATAATCTGTTGATAATGATAATAATTCTTAGAATGATGATGTTCTTAACATTTCCCTTATACAAATTAAACTATCATGAGTACAAAAACAAAATTGATATATTGCTAATAATTTAAATTTTATAATAAATTATACTTTATTCATAAATTAAATGAAACTAATTTTTCATCGTTGTGGAATTAAATAGAGAGATCGGTTAATTTGGTTGGTTAACCAAACCGAAGAAGTTCGGTTAACTGCACCAAAAAAATATTTAAAATTTTTGATCATTTACTACACTGAAATTTTCAATTAAAACGACCGATTTAATCAAAAAAGAAATTAAATTAAGTAATATTTATTCTTAATTTTAACAAGCTATACTGTTTACCAAAACAAAATTTTGTCTCTTAAACAAGTTAGTGAATCGAATTATACTGTTCAGTTAATTTGATTTCAACATAACCGATACTCAAATTAAGTACATTTCATTCTTATATCAACATAAAATAAGAGAATTAAAAAAATAGATATATTTTTTTTCTAAAAAATAATTTATAATTTGGGACATAGGGAATGTTATATCTCATCAGAACAGGAAGGAGTGAGAAACATCATTTTCTGTTAGGCGCGTGAAGGTGTGATTTATAGTCTGTGTGCTGTTGGGCGTTTGGTTTTGCATAGGTAGATAACGTCAAAAGTACAAGTGGTTCCAAGTAGAATGACTAAGTTGTGCCCATGTGGGTTGGTGATAATGACTAAATTACCCTTTAGTTATTTTATGCGACAAGGGTTGTATATCCACCGTTGAATTGTAATCTGTTAAAATTTACAAAAAGAAGATATTTGATGGGATTGTTGTGATAAAATAATAGGCAAATGGATTAGGGCATAAGAACTAGAGGCCATTGTATTAGTATATTTGTATAAAAAATGGTAGGGTGCGGTTGTTATGGGAATTTTCAAGTTTAACAAAGTTTTTTTTTCATAATTAGGAATTAGAATTCCATTATCCATCCAACTTTTTCTTAAGAAATTATATTATTGAGAAATTTCCATTTGATAAAGGTGTGTACTAAAAAAATAAAAAATCGAAATGCTGATTGGATGCAAGAGAAAGAGAAGTAGAATCAAATTCCGACATAGTTATTCATTTGATTTGGCCCTCCTAAAAGTGGATTTTCAGAGAAATATTCATAGGTTTCTTGAATTCAAGTTTGTTTCCTTTTCTTCTTCGTTTTTGAATAGTAATTTTTTTTTTATAGATCAGATGAAATATTTAGTTTGGTCTATATAAATTGCGCTCTCATTTGATTTAACTTACTTTCATGCAATAAATTTATTTTGAATACATCTAAAAGCATACTCACTCTTGATAATTATCTAATATGTATTACTATAATACTGTTCTTCGCCCCATAGGCCAAACTATTCTGCTAATGATTCAACTTCAAGAATTATTATAGTTTATAGATATTATTACATTCCAATTTCTTTCCAAGAAAAATTCTGAATTGGATCCAAATTGATGAGTTAGTATGAGTTTATACATGCGTTTATACACTCTTCGAATAGGAATTCATTTTCTGAAATATCATGATTTTTCGTGCTTTGGTGGGTCTCCGAGATTTTATATTTTATTATTTTATTTATTATAATATATTTATTATATTTTATTAATTTATTATATTATATTAATATTAATTTTTATTATAATTATTTTTCTATTTTATTAATAATAATATTATTATTAATACTAATAATTATGGAAGAAAGTTTTAAACGATATACAATTTTTTTTCTCTAAATTTGAAGGATTTAATAAAATTTGAAATCTGTCATCAATTTCTGAATTAAAATTGCGAGATATAGGGAACAAAATCTTGCTATATAGACTATAAAATGTGGAAAACTATTTGTTTGTATTCTATTTCATAATGAATGTTAAGGTAATAATAAATATCATGTAAGTAAAATTTATTTATAATAAATCGAATGTAAATAAATATTAATCATAGTAAGAGAGTCACAAGAATTTGATAATCAATATAAGCACCCGAAGGAAGGATAAGAGAGAGAGGAACTGTAGAAGATGCAAAGTGGAAGTGGATGGTTGAACATGAAAAAAGGATTCTGTATCATTCTTTTCTTTGTGGATCTCAGCCATCCACCACTCATTTTTATGGACCCATCTCCACCCACTTACAAATTATTGCCGTCGGCTTCCACATTCCATTCCCCAATTTTAAAAATCTTGTCTAACTTGAAACGAGGCCTGAAAATTTATAAAAAATTGATCATCTTTATAATATACACATAGAATACATTTTCCCTTCTTTCATATTTAACTTATTTAAAAATTCAAACTTCCAATTAGCTTTTTTCCAAATAAATTGGCCAATATATGGTCTTCGATTTTTACAAGGGAAGGATAGAATGATCATGGCGAAGGCAGATTAAAATAATATATGATTTTATTATTTGAAATGGTTGAAATTTGGAAGCTGATTCGTATTCGATAATTAAATTTATGAATCAATTGTTGAAATTAATTCCAATTTTGATCAGTGAATGATTCAGTAAAATTCATTTTATAACTTATAAGCCGAGGGATATTATTCTTTATTAGGATAAATTACATTGAAAGTATTCTAATTATAGAGCAGGTAACATAATAATATCTGAACTTTAATTTGTAACAAAAAAATATTTAATCTATAATTTTGTAACTCTAAAATACTTTCGTTCATTCTTGTTAATCTATTTAACGGAATGCTGATGTGACATTTTCATATCAGCACCAAAATTACACGTAGAAATAAATTGTCAAATATCATACTGTTATATGTCATAAAGTTGAAGTACCATCAGTGTAATTTATCCATTTTTTACTTTTTTTCAGCAATTAAATACATTTTATTTCAAATTTTTTTTTTCACTTTCTCAGCAATCAAATAATTGTAAAAAAAATCAAGTATTTTTTTCAAAAAAATTAAATACATTTTTTCAAAAAAAATTTAATTTCATATATTTTTTCCATAAAAGTTGGGACAAAAATCAAACACACGGAATGTATTTAAATTTGAAAAAAATTCTTTTCACTTTCTCACGTATTTATCTCCTAACTCTTCTAGAAAAAAAATACATTAAATCAATTTTTTTTGAAAAAAATGTATTTAATTTTTTATTGATTTTTTTTTGAAAATATACATGAAATAAAAAATTCCAATTTTTTTTTTATTTTTTTATAGTTATTTGGTTAATGAGAAAATGAAATAATTTTAAAGAAAAATGTATTTAATTGCTGAATAATTGAAAAATATGGTAAATTATACTGACAATACTCCAATTTTAGAGAGTGTAATAGTATAATACCTGACGTATTATTTTTATTGTGTAATTTTAGTACTGACATGAAAATGTCATATTATTATTTTTATTAAGTAGATTGACGAAAATAAATGTAAATATTTTAAAATTACAAAATTATAAATTAAATATTTTTCTATTAAAATTAAAATTTATATACCATTATATTATGCGATTTATAGTTAAAGTAAAGTCGTCTTAAATTATCCTCCCTATTAAGCTAGGAGGATTGCAATTGATTATGTATAAGATTGATATGAAATTGCTGCATTGAGAATGATAACGGTATGTCTGAGGTGGTTGAAGGTTGATGGAGAACCTTTTGAAAGTTGACCTCAAACTCCTATTTGATTTCAGGACACGTGGCACAGCTGCATACTCTGATTTCCTTGGACAATCATGCATTATCATTTTGTGCCGCCTCCTTTTTTTCTTGCTCCCATTTCTTGGGTGCTTGCGTGCTCAAAATTCAAAGTTGGTTTAATGCAATTAAAGAACATTCTAACCAAAAATAAATAAATTAAAAGTATTGATGACTTGTATATTTGATATAACAAAAAAAAGGGACATTCTAACATACGGAAAAAAAATTTTTTGTTCAATCCAAGAATGACTTGATATATGCTTGTATTATTTAATTAACTATGTACACGAATGCATACAAAAAGTTATACATTCTCTCAAAGAATTTTTCATCTTTTCTTTTACAATTATGTTGCCTAAGAAAAAAAAAAGTGATATGATCTTACACTATAATAAATTCTTAATTACATATCTAATTTCTACATATACAGCTAGCTGTATATCCAGAGCCCTAATTAGCATGAAAAGTAAATATCAATTTTATTTTATAGGTGAATATGTCATCTCAAGCAGTCTCGTGGTTGTCAATTTGAAGATGCTTATAAAAGAGAGACAAATAAAAAGTAAGCAGACAGGTTAAATGGCTCATGATATAGAATCCTTGTAAAACTAAGGTCCCTCTCAATCCAAGAATCAATTTGCTTTTTGATTTGTAGTAAGCAGCAATCCGAAACCCTAATGATTCCCTCCAAAAAATCTTAACCCAATTTCCTCGTGGAGAAAACTGTTGTTTGGTCAAATTTATAGCTGTTCATCTTTTGTCTGGCTCCACACATCTTCCTTCCCATGAAATAAAAATTCTTTATGTCTTTATTGTGTTATTAATAAATCTAAGACGATGTTGATTCAAATTGATCAACACAATTCATAGTTGTTTCATATTCAATAGCTAAATTGGATAAAAGGAACATATTTGAATTAAATAGACAAAAAATTTACTTATTATCCATTCATGGTTTCTGACATATAATTAGTATATGGGTGGGCTCATATATATCGAGATTAACATATAATTAGTATATGGGTGGGCTCATATATATCGAGATTAACATATAATTAGTATATGGGTGGGCTCATATATATCGAGATTAACATATAATTAGTATATGGGTGGGCTCATATATATCGAGATTAACATATAATTAGTATATGGGTGGGCTCATATATATCGAGATTAACCTATAATTAGTATATGGGTGGGCTCATACACGATAATATAAACCACAAATTTCCTGCTAACACTTAATTAAGAATATTTCGATAGTGTTCTTAATTAAGAATATTTTTATAGGCTTTCGCAAAAGTTGGGTGAAATTTGTAGTAATACTACAGAGAACCTACTTAGGCAAAACGTACAACTACCAAACTAAAGAACCCATATAGAGAATAAAATTAAGTCCATGGAAAATGGACCTTTCTCATATATGGATATATTTATTTTTATATATAAGAAAATGGAATATATCTTTGTATAAGTGATACTGTGGAATACTCATTTCCCACTCTCCGAAACCATTTTAAAAGAAATATATATCAGTCACTAAAAGCCTAGTCTAATAAGAAAATTCATAAAGAAGCTAAACTGGTGTAATTTGATGATCCTGTCTCTAGTTCTAATTAATCCTAGTTGGACCTCTTGTAATTAAAAAAATTGCTATTCAAGTTTCTTTTTTCTTTAAAAATAAAAATCAAAGTGTCAAAATTGAATTACCTCGACAATTGATGGTCTTTTTTCAGAGCTTTAGCCATGAGATACAATTCATATGTGTCATATGAATCATTCATACGTTGGTCAATCAGTTGATGAAGTGCGAGACTCTCAATCAGTGGTTCAGCCTAATATCTATCAAGAAACAAATGTGATAGTTAAGCATTAATGAAAATAACAGAAGTTAAACACCTGTTAATTAGTTAACAGTTGAGACTTTTTCTAGATGATCATAGTTTTTGTAATGTAATCTAGAGTTGTTACTAAAATTAGTGAAGTAAGATTAGTAGAAATTAGATACGAGTAACAAATTTTGTACAAAGTCTAAATGCTTTTGCTTCTGTAAGTTAAATGTGAAAGATAGTGTTTCTAAGTCTTCCATGTAATTTCTATCTATATGGAAGTCTAAAAACTAACACCAACATACCCATTTGTCGAAGTGATTGTCGTCCTTACTCTCTTTTGGAATCAACTACTTTTTGTCCTGAAATTAGTTGCAGCAGAATAATCTCAAATGCATACACATCTGTTCTAACAGAAACCATGACCATTTTCTGCATACTCTGGAGCAAGATATCTGCATATATACACCATAGCTCAAAGTTTGAAATTAATTATTCAACTCCCTAAAAAATTGATTTTCAATATGATAGTGGACAATAGAGAGCATACCTGAGGGTGCCAGGTACCCTTGTGTGCACCTCATCAAGCCCAAATTTCCCTCAGCTGAGTGTAGATAAAAATCATTAATCCATTAGTTCCAATCATCCTTAAAAATTGAATCTTTCACCCAAAAACTGTAACTAAATTGTTAGCATATTCACCATTGGAACAAAGTCATGTGTGAGGAGTATATTGCCAGGTCGAACAACTCGATGAATGATAGGACCCCCACGGCATTCTTCGTGCAGAAAACGCAATCCTTTTGCAGTTCCAACGGCAGTAGAATATCTTTGGTGCAAACAAGAGGATTTTCTGCCTTATTTATTTAGGAATTAAAACAAATGTTTGATGGATTAGTAGAAGATATACGTTGAATTGGGCAGCCAATTTGTATTAACAGTACTCGCTTTCTCACCAAATAAATGCCAATCCAGAGCTTTGTTGCAAATATACTCATAAACCAGGATGTTAAGGTTCTCCTTGCAGGAAAAACACAAAAGCATCACAATGTTCCTTTGGCGGGCAAAGTTCAACACATATACCTCTGATTGAAATTCTGCATATCCTTGTGTGCTTGCTTCTTTGCGCGCCTTTGCTGCAATTAGTTGCCCATCTTTAAGCTTACCCATATATCCATGCCCATATCCACCTTCTCCTAATAAGCTGTCCTTTGAAAAATCCTTAGTTGTTCGTTGATTCTCTGAGAATGTGAATCTGATTGAATCCTTAAGATTATGTGGTTCAGTTAATGATGCCTACGTCTAGTAAGACAAAAAAAAAACAGTTTTCTACTAGATTGAATGAATAAAGTACAATGCAGATTATACATCCTCAAGTAAACCCCAAACCGAATTGGTCAAGAAAACTAAAATCGGCTCATACTTGAAAATTGAAACACACAGACCTCCATTTTTATCGGTCCATGCCCTTCATTTCTAATGCTGACCTTCGTTTTAATCACTTTTTGGGTCGCACTGCGAGATTTTCGGATTGGGTTCGGATTCACCTAAATTCAAGCCACATCAACGCATGTAAATGCAATTTTTCCCTGCAAAAATATGAAGATTGAGGAGTCGTTAATTTTATCAAAGTTTTAAAGGACATAGCAGTGTTCAACTGTAGTAAAATTTTGAAAAGTGGAGCTTTACAAAGGAAAAATTGTTAGCAATGAGTTGACTGAGAAATAATAGGATTTTTTTTTTATCAATTATTGAAGAGTCAAAATTTATTAAAATCTTATTCAATAATTGATATAGTGAGTTTTGATGCATATCATATATATATATATATATATGGGTGTGCAGGGGTGGATTTATATAGGGTCAATGAGGGTAATTGCCTCTATTGGCCAATCAAAATTTAGTAAAAATTAGATGTTATATATATTTCTTGCTTTCATGCTCAAATTTGTTTTTGCCCCTCATATTTAATATATCAAATATTTTCTTCAAATTGATATGTAATTAAAAATTAACATAATTAATTAATTAAATTTATAAACTAATATAAAATATAAAATTAAGTTTATATAATTAATTATATATTTTTTACTATATTTCTCATATAATTGCTAACAAGTATATATTATTCCTACATTCTTATATATAATTACTGTGAATTATACAATTTTTGTTATATTCTTTCATATAATTATTAGCAATTATATGTCATATTCTATATATAATCACATCACTTAATCCAACTTTACAAACATAGGCATGTATCTCCTTACCACGCTGAGTATCGCCAAAGCTAATACAGGCACTCAAAATAATTGCTACTGTCGAGGAGTCTACTTGAATTCCATTTTGTGCATCTCATTGACGAGTGAAAAGGCTTCCATTTCCTCATTATTGTTAATATATCCAGAAATCAATGAATTCCATAGCACAACAAATGGGTAATTTTTTCTACCAAATATTCTTCCAGCATCATTCATTCTACCACAATTTGCATGGCCTGTGATAAGCGCTGACAAAGATAAGTCATCCACCTCCGCCATCATATTCAAAACATAGTTTGCATTGTCTATATCACCACACTTTCCAAAGAAATTAATCAATGAGGATGCTAACACCGAGTCAAATTCCACATTATCAATTAGAATTCGAGCATGTATTTGCTTGCCACTTTCAATAGCTCTCATATCGGTACAGGCGCCAATAACAGTAGCTAATACAAATATATCAGCAAATAATTTTTCAAACGGATTCAAATTCAATTTCTTAAACAGCTTAAGAGCTTCCCTTGAACACCCGTTTTTAGCATAACCATGAATATTTCTCCTTGGCATATTATCGAACTACCTCCTAGCAATATCCAACTCACATTCTTTCACAGACCTCGAAATGACGACGTTCCATGAATAATCATTCTTATAAGGGATTAGATCAAATAGTTCCAGGGATTTTTCTCTGTTTCCGGACTTCAAGTAGCCCTCTATCATAGTGTTCCATGAAAAATGAAAAGCAGTTTCTGTTAGGCATTTCATTGAACAGGTTATGTGCATTGCTCGTGCTGCCGCACCAAGCACACATCCATAGAAGTCGATTTGATTTGCCAAAGAAAGACTTATATAAGACCCTTTTGAAAAAATGAAGGTGGAGCTGTTTCCCTTGGTTGATTGGCTGGTGGGTGTAACGGGATTTGAGTAAGCCAGCCAAAGATTGGAGTTCAATATCAATAGCCACAGAGAACCATTACTTATTCGTATCTGGTTTGTAAAAAAGGAAGCACGATAACCAAAGAAGACGAGGATTTATAAGTGGATTTGGCCTTTGCCTTCAACGCTTGAAGATGCAGACAGATACTGCTTATTCGTCAGTCGTTCAATGGGTTGTTTCCGTAGTCTAAATACGGCGCGCAAAAATAAAGGTAACAATTATCATGTCTCAATACTCACTCGACAGAGGACATTTAATTATTAGTAACAAAAGTTCAAACAAACAAATAGCAATAGCTTCACTAGACATATGCCGTCTCTTAGTACAAAAAGAATCATATTAGTCATTGAGGTGACGATGGCAAAATAACAAAGCTCATGCTTACATGATATTTATGGCAATCATGATTCTTCTCATTTCTACGATATCATTGCAATAGAACATTAACGGTCAATATTCATGGTGATGAAGCAATAAGTTTATATTGTAGAAATGTAATTAAGCCGCAAGTACTTAAAAATATTTAGGTAGGAAAAATAGGTCTTGTATCAATCTCTTTTCAAAAGCGAGCTCAAAGAAGAATAATTGTCCAATTGATTATAAGTAGTACGATGTGGGATAATTAATATATATCTTGGCATACAATCACCAATTTGTGCCTCTCATGTTTAATCAAAAGTGATAAAAGTTTTATTAATTGAAGGAAAAGTTCCATAATTAAGCACTAGGATTTGGGACCAAAATGTGGAGAAATTATTGCTGTAGTATCTCATAAACTACATCACATAATCAAATTGATTATAAGCCCCAGTTGTTTGGAAGCACCACAATTATAGGTTGGGTTGCATGAACAAATAGGGATTGAGATTCGTCAGTATCATGAGTTGTGAGAAGTAACTTGGTTTTTAATATATAGCAATGCCATTCTCATCGATATTGACCTTAAATGGTGGTTCTTTCTAATTTTCCATTCAAGAATGAAGACAAATACTAGAGATTGAATCTCGTTAGCGTCCAAGTAAAAGAGATTTGAAGGAAAGTTTTACGGACTACTGTGATTAAGAGCCATAATCTTGAAAGAAACAGCTGAAATAAATATTTTTAGTTGTTGAGAAAAGGAGAGAAAATCTGATCTCATAAAGGAAATAAATACTTTAATTATTGTTTTTAATTATTCAGTTCAATTGATCGAATATACTCAGATAATACACAAACATCTATATTATTTTCATTAAGATTAAATCTATAATTGTTAACTGTTATGCGAAATCAGCTGCCATGAGATAATTTTTATCCTTTTAGCTCTTATTGTTATCACTTTCTGTTTTGTAAATTTGTTAATATTTGTTGTGTTGTCATTATCTTTCACTCATGTGAACCTATATAAAATTTTGTATACTGATAATCCATCAACTTATATAATACAAAAACTATAAATTCTCATGGAATTAGAGTTTTTATATTACCTGTGATCATCAACTTCTTTTTCCCGTTCCACCATGGATACTCAGATAACCTTACCCAACACGTCAACTACTACTCCACTAACCCTTACTACCCATAATCTTTTTACTATTAAACTGAATCCACAAAATTTTCATGCCTGGAAAACTCACTTTTTACCAATCCTAACTACCATAATATGCCTGGTTTAATCAATGGCTCAAATTCAGCTCCTACCACAACCATTCCCTCGCCTGAAAATCCAGATCAATATATTCCTAATCTAGCATATAATAGCTGGTTTCAAAAGGATCAACTTTTATTGTCATTGCTACTATCCTATCTTACTGAAGAAGTATACTCTTATATTATTGGATTAATAAATCTTACGTTGTTTGGAAGACTTTACATAATACATTTAGTTTTGTTTCTCAAAATCACCAGTTATAACTTCATTTTGAGTTACAGGAACTCAAAAGGAATGACATGTTAGTTTCATGCTATATTCTCAAAGCCAAGAGTATTGTTGATGAGCTAGCAACAGAACTCAGTCGTTACTCCAGCAGAGTTTAATGTGATTATTTATAAGACTGACAAGCTGACTCTGATACCACTTATTTGGACACATGGGGTAAAATAACACAAACAAATGTGAAATAAAATAATCAGCAAAAAATAACACTTACAATTTAATGTGGTTCATCCTTTAATTTGGGCTACATCCACGGACAACACTCCTAATATTTTTCTTCCACTAATAAAAATTAATGAGTACAAAAATCTTTCCTTATACATATGTTAAGGTAATTCAACAAATTTGAGATAAACCCAAAAATAGTGGCACATAAGTGTTTTCCAAAAAACACTTCCAAAATATTTTGTTCACTATTTTTGTCACTATATAATTTTTTGAAATATTTCAAAAATCTAACTTTCTCTCAAATTCTCTCAAATAAATTTAGATTGTTGTAATTCAAATGAAAGAAAATCTGCATATTTATAGACAAAATATTCAGTGTGAATACAAATAAAAAAGTAAAAAATATTGGTTAGAGGAATTTAATTCAAAATTGAATTGTCGTAAATTTTGACTTTTCTTTTAATATGTAGTAGGACTTACTTGCGGAGAAACTCATACCAAATTTTTTTCAAAAATTTTGGCTGACATAACATTTTTCTTTATAAAGATATCTAAAAGGGATGCAATTTAGATTATTGAGTTTCATAAATAGTAAGTGACATTATAATAATTTAATTTGCATATACTTCAAATTGAGATTATTGAGTTTAGTGGATTTTATTAATTTGGATATATTATCAAGAGTTTTTTCATAGTTTTGAATTTTTTCTTTGTACTGCTTTATTGATTCATTTATTTTAAATTGTTAAGTGCTAGGTATAATTTTAAAAAAAAGTTACTTGACGCTCAAGCTCGCTTATTTATTTTGTTTTATTTATATATATTAATTGAATTTGAGGAAAATAATTGGAATCTTTAGTATTTTGCGGCGCCTCTTTCCTTTTAATAACCTCCTCTGCAGACTGCAAACTTACGATTTTCCTCAGCTGCACCATTCTTGAATTTAACATTTTATGTTTCTCCATATTGACTTTAATTAATAATTTTGCATTCTAACAATTGACTTAAACTAACATAATTCAATTATTATTTTCCAGCTTATATAAATTAACAATTGAAATATTTATATCAGAAAAAAATATAACACAAAATAAATGGATAAGAATTTAGAAAGAAATGTCTAAAAAGTAAAACAAATATAATATAAAATAATATTAATAATCTTTTTACAGTACTAACTAACGATGTTATTCATATATAATTTAAGAATATAAATTTTGTTATTGGTCGTTATTGCATGCCAAACATATGCATTTTGGACAATATTTTGTATCATATTTTAAGAATATATTTTTGCGATTTTTCATGGCCATATTGCTTAGAATTTGCAAGAAAATGACAAATTAATACGCTTGAACGCTTGAAGATGCAGACAGATACTGTTTATTCGTCAGTCGTTCAGTGGGTTGTTTCCGTAGTCTAAAAACGGCGCGCAAAAAATAGAGGTAACAATTATCATGTCTCAATACTCACTCGACAGAGGACATTTAATTATTAGTAACAAAAGTTCAAACAAACAAATAGCAATAGCTTCACTAGACATATGCCGTCTCTTAGTACAAAAAGAATCATATTAGTCATTGAGGTGACGATGGCAAAATAACAAAGCTCATGCTTACATGATATTTATGGCAATCATGATTCTTCTCATTTCTACGATATCATTGCAATAGAACATTAACGGTCAATATTCACGGGGATTGAAGCAATAAGTTTATATTGTAGAAATCATGTAATTAAGCAGCAAGTACTTAAAAATATTTAGTTAGGTAAAATAGATCTGGTATCAATCTCTTTTTAAAAGCGAGCTCAAAGAAGAGGAATTGTCCAATTGATTATCAGTAGTACGATGTGGGATAATTAATATATATCTTGGCATACAATCACCAATTTGTGCCTCTCATGTTTAATCAAAAGTGATAAAAGTTTTATTAATTGAAGGAAAAGTTCCATAATTAAGCACTAGGATTTGGGACCAAAATGTGGAGAAATTATTGCTGTAGTATCTCATAAACTACATCACATAATCAAATTGATTATAAGCCCCAGTTGTTTGGAAGCACCACAATTATAGGTTGGGTTGCATGAACAAATAGGGATTGAGATTCGCCAGTATCATGAGTTGTGAGAAGTAACTTGGTTTTTAATAGCAATGCCATTCTCATCGATATTGACCATAAATGGTGGTTCTTTCTAATTTTCCATTCAAGAATGAAGACAAATACTAGAGATTGAATCTCGTTAGCGTCCAAGTAAAAGAGATTTGAAGGAAAGTTTTACGGACTACTGTGATTAAGAGCCATAATCTTGAAAGAAACAACTGAAATAAATATTTTTAGTTGTTGAGAAAAGGAAAGAAAATCTGATCTCATAAAGGGAATAAATACTTTAATTATTGTTTTTAATTATTCAGTTCAATTGATTGAATATACTCAGACTCAGAGGCGGATATAGGGGGTGGCATGTGGGGGCCACAGCCACCCCTATTTTTTTTTTCAAAAATAATAATATTAACATATTTCTATTTTTATTTCCCAACCCCACCTAATATAGAAAACAAAATATTTGCCCCTCCTAAAATTAAAAATTTGCCTATCCTAAATTAAATTGCTGGATCCGCTACTGCTCAGACTCCATGCTCAATTCTAATAAATTTATACTAAAATTATCATACAATAAAAATGTGGGCTACCAATAAACTTTAGTTTAGTGATATTGATACGATGATTAGACTTGTAATGTATATTGAATTCGAATTTCTAATTGGTCCCTAAAAAAAAGTGGGCTGCAGAGAATGCTTCTAGATTGGTGGTGACAATAAAAATTAAAATCATTTAAAATTTTATTTAATTATAAAATTGTGTATGCCATGACTTTGACGCCAAATTCATATATATGTAAATTTGACTTTGTAAAGTCACAATAATATCACGTGGTGGAAATTTCATGGTCAGCATTTTTTTTCTTGACCTTTTAGTCAATTAATCCCACTAATTAATTACTTGGTTTTGGATCCTTATTTCATATATTTCTTCTCAGTTGCTATCTAAATTAAAGAAATATGAAGTGTTTGTGTCACTGCTCAGCTTCAATATTTTTCTTTTCTCTAATGAGATTTTATCTTTGAAATTATATACGCACTTATTTCATTATAAATTTTTATACGTGCAAGTGCACACAAAATTGACAGACGAATATCCATTTCGGTGAATTAATACTTAACTAATATATTCTTTCAATTATTTGAAAACAATTACATTGCAATATACCTTCGAATTTGAAGAAAACTAAATAGTAAAATTACAGAAATACATTAAAAAAAAAGTAAGAACAATTTTTTTTTCTTTTCTTAATGAAGGCAGGCTATAGTTGAGGACAAAACCTATTATATATGCTCAACTTTTTTTAAAGTTTGATAAGATGTAGCCATCAAAATTAACTTCATAAGGCCTTTATATATAAGAAAATTAAATGGCCACTTCTTTATATATATATTCAATCGTAGTCATTAAAAAAAAGGGTACGTCTTAGATATTAAAAATTCGGAATCTAACTATAGATCATATTTAATAATCAAATTTTGACTCATTATAAGCTATATTAATATCTGGCCAATAATAATTAGATTTATCAGCCCATTAATGAAACATAAAAATTCGTTGAATTAAGCAAAAATAATCAAATTGATAACTCAGTGAAAAAATTAGAAAAATATTTTTCTTTAATTGAAGAATAAAAATGAATGAATATAACGATTTTCAATGGAAAAAAATGCTAAATGACCCCTTTTTTAACTAGTACGTTATCCTGGCATTGCATCGGAAAATAAATATCTTAATAGTAAGTTGAATAAATAATATGCAAACGGAATATTATTTATTAAAAAGAGAATTAAAAATTAATTAATATAAACAGACAATACATATTTTAAAAATGTTTCCATTAATATTATTTATTAAAATCAAATTAAAAATTAATTAATATAAACAGACAATACATATTTTTAAAATGTTTCAATAATATTTAACAAATTTTTTTTATAATATTCGAACATAGGTAATGTTTTTGTAACATTTAATAAAGTTATTTATGATATTCGAACATAGCTAATGTTTTGAGGACATATAAAGTGACAATCCGTCAATACAGTTGATGAGCAGTAATCAATCACCAGTTTATTGTTATCACTTTCTGTTTTGTAAATTTTTTAACATTTGTTGTGTCGTCAACTCAGATAATTTTGTGAACCTATATAAAATTTTGTATACTGATAATTCATCAACTCAGATAATACAAAAACTATAAATTCTCATGGAATTAGAGCTTTTATATTACCTGTGATTATCAACTTCTTTTTCCCGTTCCACCATGGATACTCAGATAACCTTACCCAACACGTTAACTACTACTCCACTAACCCTTACTACCCATAATCTTTTTACTATTAAACTGAATCCACAAAATTTTCTTGCCTGGAAAACTCACTTTTTACCAATCCTAACTACCATAATATGACTGGTTTAATCAATGGTTCAAATTCAGCTCCTACCACAACCATTCCCTCGCATGAAAATCCAGATCAATATATTCCTAATCTAGCATATAATAGCTGGTTTCAAAAGGATCAACTTTTATTGTCATTGCTACTATCCTATCTTACTGAAGAAGTATACTCTTATATTATTGGATTAATAACTCTTATATATGTTGTTTGGAAGACTTTACATAATACGTTTAGTTTTGTTTCTCAAAATCACCAGTTATAACTTCATTTTGAGTTACAGGAACTCAAAAGGAATGACATGTTAGTTTCATCCTATATTCTCAAAGCCAAGAGTATTGTTGATGAGCTAGCAGCAGAACACGTCATTACTCCAGCAGAGTTTAATGCGATTTTATATCGCAATATTATGACTAGGTTTCTTCCCATTATATTGGCCTTGAATCTCAAATCAGAACTTGTGACCTTTCAAGAACTGCACAACCAACTTTTGGCACATGAAATACTATTTTGAGGCATGCAAGAGCCTCCTCAAGCTCATATCACTTTACGATAGCCCCAAATGACAGCCCCAATCACCAGCGGTCATCAACACTTTTCTCCAATTCTTACCATCGGTCCAAACTTGTATGTCAAATATATGGTCTCACTAATCGCACCGCTGATCAATTCCGCAGATGGTATCATTCCAAACACACTTTTACTTCCTCTCATCAGGCTAATGTTGTTTGGAATGAGCCTTATCATGCAGGTGTCAGTTCGACACATAATTTCCCATCTCCACATTCTATGACTCAGTTGAATTCAGTTCCTTGGACACTTGATGCTGGGGATACTTGTCACATCACACCAGATGCATATGTTCTTTATAGTCTTAGTTATTGTCAAGGTACAGATCAAATCAAAGTAGGCAATGGGGCAAGAATGCAAATTATAAACAAAAGTACTATATCACTTCCATCTCTTCGTTCCTCACCAATGAAACTTAAAAATGTATTTCATGTTTCATCTCTTACAAGACCATTTTTGTCTGTTCAAAAATTCACCTCCGACAGCTCTTGTTTTTTTGAATTTTGTCCTAATCATTTTGTTATAAAGGATCAGAAGACCAAGAAAATCCTATTGCATGTACCGAGTAGCAATGGCTTATACTGTCTCACGCCACCACAAAAGCAAGCTTTTCTTGGTGAAAATTCTTCCTTTGCAGATTGGCAAGCCCATTTTGGTCATCCAAATTTTTATATTACTAGTAAAATAATTTCTAGCAATAATTTATCTTTATCAACTTCAATCAATTCTAAATTTTTTTGTCATGCATGTAAACGAAGCAAATTGGTATATATGCCATTAGCTTTGGTTGAACATACAAATACTAAACCATTTGACATTGTTTATTCCAATGTTTGGAGCCTAGCTCCTATTTTATCAAATTTAGGATTTTTTTTAATTTCTTCTTTCCTGATTTTTGTCGATGATTACACTTGTTTCCCATGGATTTATTTTCTCAAACATAAAAGTTAGGTTTTCCCCAATGTATAAAGAATTTGAAGCTTTAATAAATCGATAATTTCAATCTAACATGAAAGTTTTTTATTCGGATTGGGGAGGGGAGTATCAGCGGCTCAATTCATATTTTAAAACAAATGAAATTATTCATCTTATTGCTTGCTCGTATATACATGAATAAAATGGTGTTTCCGAACGAAAAATAAGACATATAGTTGATAATAGTCTTACACTTTTAGCACATCCACATATTCCATTAAAATTTCGGTTATATACTTTTCAAACTAGTGTTCAATTAATTAACTATATGCCTACCTGAGTTCTTCATAACACCAATCCATTTCAACTTTTATAAGGCACCAAAATACGCTGAATTAAAAATTTTTGGATGTGCTATTTACCACCTTGTCCATCGTCCCTAAAATCATAATAAATTTTCTTTTCGAAGCCAATGTTGTGTATTTTTTGGACGCTCACCCACTCACCATGGATTTCTATGTTTAGACGTCTTCAGGAAAGATTTATATAGCTAGACATGTACATTTTGATGAATCACATTTTTCTTTTAAAAATATTTCAGCCATGACCAATGTGCCAAGGGGGAATTTTAGTCAACCGTGGCTGACGGTATCCACTTCTACTTTATTGCCAGGTACACCTTTTGATTCTTTCCATTCTCATTTTATTTCTTTATCTAATATCTCATCACCCCAGAACACACCACGTCACCAGCCCTACAAAATAACATGTCACCAATCCCGCAAGCCACCACGTCAACAATCTCACATCCTCACACCACGACACCACAACCCATCTTTATACCTCCAAATTCTATTTCCAACACGTCCTCATCACAACTTAACTTAAATGTTGATCTTACACCTTACCAAACTCAACCCCCAGAAACCACTAGGTCTCATGCCATGACTCTTCGTCCCTCTACACTAGCTAAGAGATAAACTCATCTAACCACTAGAAAATTCAAATCCCCCAATTACCTTTTAACTGAACCGCACTCCTATCTTTAAGCAAACAAATATAAAGAATGAAATGGTACAATGTCAAATGAAATTAATGCACTTCTTACCAATTGCACTTGGACTTTGGTCCCCAAACCTTGTGATGCTAATGTTGTACAGAGCAAATGGATTTATAGAATCAAACGAAAATCAGATGGGAGTATTGAATGCTACAAAGCGCATCTGTTGCTGAAGGATTTACACAACAAATTTGGCCTTGATTACAAAGAAACTTTTAGCCCAATGATAAAGGCCAAAATTATTCGCACTATTTTAGCCATTGCCATAATGAATGGCTGGACCATGAAGCAATTGGATGTTTCCAATACTTTTCTACATGGTAATCTTTTAGAGACAATCTTCATGGCTAAACCAAAAGGCTTTATAGATGCATCTAAGCCAGATTATATTTGTCTTTTGCATAAATCTACATATGGTTTAAAGCAGACTCTATTGGCATGGTTCCAATGCCTTTGCTATTTTTTATTATCTATAAATTTTGTGGGTTCAAAGGTTGATCACTCCTTGTTCTTCTTACACCAATGTACTAATATCATCTTTATTTTACTCTACATTGATGGCTTAGTGGTGACAGGATCCAATACCTCACTAGTTTTTGACATCATTACCAATTTAATGAGGAATTTTCAATTCGTGAACTTGGGGATCTTCATTATTTCTTAGGCCTAAAAGTTGAACAACAATCAAATGGTATTCTAGTTCATCAACAAAAATATATATGTGATCTTCTTGATAAATCTGGAATGCAAGAATCCAAGGCATGTCTCACGCCAATTGCAACAAAGCCTCATCTAGTTCGAAATTTATCATTTACAATTGTTGAAGTTGAACAATATAGATATTTTGTGGGAGCCTTGCAATACATTACCATCATACGCCTTGACATAACATTTATAGTTAAATAAATTATGTCAATTTATGCACTCTTCTAATGTTGAACATTGGGGTGCCTTCAAAAGTATTCTTTAGTACTTATAAGGTATTAAGTCGAGAGACCTATTTTTCTCTAATAAATCCAGTCTCCCCATCCCCGCCCTGCTCAATGGGGGAGAAATCCCCCTATCCCCGTCGCCATGAGGAGGATTTGTCCTGAACAAAACAAGGATTCCTTACCCCTTTGCCAAGCCTATTCATTATAACCTTTTAGTACATTGTAACTTAAACTTTGCAACATACCCTAAAAAAACACAGGTACATATCCAAAGTCATTACAACTTTAGTACATTGTAACTTAAACCTAACAGCATAGCAAAAAAAGCAAAAAGAGACAGTAGCTTAGATTAGGTGGAGAACGCTTTTAAGAACTTAACCCCAGCAATAGAGCAACAGAAGCAAAAATGAGACAATGTTGCAGATTAAGTGGAGAGTACTTCGAATTACATTCTTCATTTTTCGCATTGCCTTCAGTTATTTGTTCAGGATATGTGGGCCTTTTGATTTGACTTTATATACTGAAAGTTTACAAAATTGTGAACAAAGGAACATATCCATGAAAACAAAACAATAACTTTTAGATCCATAGTAGACACCAATAATATTATAATACGGAAGAGGATTCTTAGCAGTCGTATTGGACATTTATTTGACATATATAAAATGTCATACAAAATTCAAAAACTTCCTAGATGGAAAAAGACTAACTCTTAGAAAATTTTCAGATACATACTGCCTAATTTCCCTTCTCTTGGAAGCAAACGTATTTTAGAAGTACACATAACTTTTTATTTTCTAAAGTTTTTTCCTTTTCTCTCCATGATTTATCAAACAATCAAGCAAGATGCGAACTTTCATAACTTATGCTTATTTAATCAGTGAAATCCATTGACTATATATATATATATATATATATATATATATATATATATATATATATATATATATATATCCTCTCCAATTTCTTTCTTACAATCTGTCTTACTTAATTTTTGACATATTATCAGTTAAAAAAAAACTCTTATATTTGTGCTTTTTTTAACTTAAAAAGTTACAATAAAGTAATAAAAGAAGAACAAAATCAGTTAGTTTAATGATTTGAGAGGAAGAGGAGTGCAAAAGCAGATTATACAAAATACAAGGAATATGTCAGACAACAAATATAAAATGGAGAGGAGATATATATATAGATCAGTTTTAAGAGGAAGAAGAATGCAGAATAGAGATTATACAAAATGGAACGGAGAGAGTCCTATTTATAGGAGTGTGAGTTATAAAGAGAAAAGTAGTAATTGAGACATCTAACTAAACCAGACTAATTAAATGAACTAAGAATTCCATTTTAATTATATAAAAAAAGGCTAATAATTAGCTGCAAAGTTAACAGTATAGAAATTGGCAACAAAATTATAAAATAATTTCTAAAAGATAAAAAAAGGAATATGTCTAACAACAATCTAATTAGAGATATTAATGCATTATACAACGTTTGATCAAAATAAAGTTGTCACAAATACACCACAAATGAATATCATGAAATTCTTAAATTCAGAGATTAATCAAACCAACATGGTTTAAAAATCCCAGTTAAAATTATTATATGTAGTAATTATGTTCTAGATAAACAGCTGGAATCTTTAAAAAATCTTTACAGTAACTTAGCTATCTAAGATTGCAACGACATCACTTGAAATGGTGGGCAATGCTTGAATATAGAGCGACATCGTTCTTATGTGCTGTTGGTATTACCTAAAAATGGTTGTGTTTTGGTTTGGTCTCAAGGGCTTGGAAAGATGTTAGGGTCCTTAGGGACAATAGAAATGTCGTCGATTTTTGGGTTGGTTTAAGGATGATAGGAGTGACGTCGTTTTGTTGATTGGTAAATGATATCACTCGACGCCGTTTTGATTGGTGGTGAAGAGGATGGAAGATAGGGGACAATATTCTTTGTACCACACTTTATTTTTTTCTTATTTTTAATATTTATTTTACTTTTAAAAAATAATTCAAAAGAAAATATTTTACAATTTAACAAAAAATATTTTAAAAATAAAAGAAAATAATTTTTCGTTCTCGAGAAATTATTTTCCAAAATTTATCAAATTTTAAAAAATAAAATACCACTTCTTTTTATTTATTTATTTTTTAAAATTACAGAAAAATATAAAAAAATATTATATTTTTTTAAAAATATTTTCTAAAAATAAATTATTTTGTAAAAACAAATAGGACAATAAATTTCAACAGTTGCATTTCTTAAAAGGAGCACGAGGAACCTCCGCAATGCGTGAATACTTTTTTTGTTTTTTTTTTTTGTATGAAGTACATATTTGGAAAAAAATATGATGTTATTTTAATTGTTTGATAAATTTTTAAAATTTTTAATTATACTTTTTAAAATGCATGAAAGTAATTGTACAATTATTTTATAATATTTATATTAATAATTTTTATTGAATGAATTATTAATAAAATAAATAAATGCATGCGTGGAAATCGGAAGGTAATGTCCAAAATTTTCACATGAAAATGAGATAGGGATTAAAGGCTACTAGCCTACCGCTCTCTCTCTCTCCATAAAGATATCTAAAAGGAACGCAATTTAGATTATTGAGTTTCATAAACAGTAAGTGACATTATAATAATTTAATTTGCATATACTTCAAATTGAGATTATTGAGTTTCAGTGGATTTAATTAATTTGGGTATATTATCAAGATTTTTTTCATAGTTTTGAAAATTTTCTATGTACTGCTTTATTGATTCATTTATTTTAATTTGTTAAGTGCTAGCTATAATTAAAAAAAAAAAGTTACTTGAAGCTCAAGCTCGCTTATTTATTTTGTTTTATTTATATATATTAATTGAATTTGAAGAAAATAATTGGAATCTTTAGTATTTTGCGGCGCCTCTTTGCTTTTAATAACCTCCTCTGCAGACTGCAAACTTACGATTTTCCTCAGCTGCACCGTTCTTGAATTTAACATTTTATGTTTCCCCATATTGACTAAGAATTTTGCATTCTAACAATTGACTTAAACTAACATAATTCATTTATTATTTTCCAGCTTATATAAATTAACAATTAAAATATTTATATCAGAAAAAAATATAACACAAAATAAATGGATAAGAATTTAGAAAGAAATGTCTAAAAAGTAAAACAAATATAATATAAAATAATATTAATAATCTTTTTACAGTACTAACTAACGATGTTATTCATATATAATTTAAGAATATAAATTTTGTTATTGGTCGTTATTGCATGCCAAACATATGCATTTTGGACAATATTTTGTATCATATTTTAAGAATATATTTTTGCGATTTTTCATGGCCATATTGCTTAGAATTTGCAAGAAAATGACAAATTAATACGATTACAGATCGAATTATTAAATCACAGTCCATTCTAGTTTCTCTACCTACCTTAGATGGGTTGAATATTTATATTTTTAATATTTGTCAGCATCATTGGCCAACAGAAAAAAGTCAAATAATCGTAATAATCCTTGACAGAAACAGATGACAAATTTAATTAATTATTAATTCTTTAATAATAATAATAATAAGTCCTTCTAGATGACGGTTTAAAAAAAAAAGAGGATCCTAACTGTTTTATTTAATATATCAAAAGAATTTAAGGAGAAAAAAAAAAAACTCCACCATGAACGTGTAATGTAAAAAAGGAAAAAAAAAACATGTAGTTGGGTTTGTCAACTGTGAAACCAAGTTTGCCGCAAATTGTGTCTCTCTCTCTAGGAATGGCGGGAGGATTCAGGGTGAAGTTTTTCATTCCCAACTCCTGTTTCCTGATTCCGTCTCAAATTTCGATGGAAAAAATCTTTCAACCCCTGATCTTCAAATTTTATTAAATTTTTTTATTTTTTTAATGTTAAATTTATTTTTTATTTTTTAATTTTAATTAATTATATAATTTTTTAAATAAAAAATATTTTTTATTTAAAATAAGTGTTATATTTTTATTTTATTATTATTTTTAAAATATTAATTATATTAAAATATAAATAATTATTATATATATAAATAATAAAAAATATATAATTATATAAATATATTTTCGGAACGGGAATCGGAGCGAAGATATATATCATCTCCATCCTGTTCTATATAAAAAAAATTCAAAATCTGAACTGAATCGAAATCTGTTCGAAGCGGAATTGTAACGGAAAAAAATGGTCATTCCTATCTCTCACGCCGCTTATTCCTATCCTATTGGGATTCATGCGTTCAGTGACTAGCTGTTTGCCCTTGGTTGAAACATGATTTCGTCCGTACTTTTTATTTTATAAAGTTTTTCTATATTTTTGTCAACTTAACTCACCTTCATATTAAAAAAATAAACATTAATTTTTTATATTTATTTTAAGATTAAGAAATCTTTCATTTGCAGGTTTTTTAGATAGAGAATTTTCATATATATATATATATATATATATATATATATATATTAATCTATTTTAGAAGGTTATTTATCACAATTTTAAGTGCTCAAAGATAAAGCAAAGGATGATATATGAAAAACCTCTTTTTTTTTTAATTTTAGACGAAAATTAAAATAATAATTATCCCAGTCATAATAATGTTTACCAAAATTTTCATTCTCTAATCTATTTCAATCACACAATTAAGCAAATATCTGTTCATTATGAATTCAGTGTTAGAAATCTCTAGAAAAGAATTCTGATTGATAGAGCTAAATATATATTATATTTAAATAGAACTCCGATTATTACAGTATATGTCACTCATCTTAAAGCCATTTTTTAGTGTATTCAATTTTGAGCTAAATATGATTCAAATGTGAAATTCTGATTTTTTTTTTAAGAAAAAAATATAAGAAAAATTGCAATATTCAGAAAAAACAAAAAAAATTATTTGGCCATATTTTCTTAATTAACTTTTCCTTACTTTATCCTCAATTGACTGAATTTAAATTGCATATATTGAAGGATTGATGGTACTGAGAGGGAAAAAGGTGGGAAAAAGCAAGGAAAAAAAACAAAGTAAAAAGAAAGGAAAGTGGAAAAGAATGTGATTAAGGCTAAAGGCTAAAGCTTAATTCACTTTATCATGACTTTTTTTTTTGTCCATAACCCACAACAGAGACAAATTAAACAATATCCCAAACCCTAAACAGTACATAGAGATGACAAGTTTTATGGTTGGTATCTGTATTTCTATTTAATTTTTTTAAAATAAAGTTTGAATGTCTTTATAATAATGTATGTATATATATATATAATTCACTTTATTATATATATATATATATATATATATATATATAATAAAACAAATGGACCGCTTAGATTAAATTGTTGTCAACCCAATGTGTGTTTATATAATGATATATCTGCGTGTGCCCATCTTATTATAGAGGTTGCAGAGGCACTGAAGCTCGTTGTTAGTGTGCCCACCTTACTCTGTTTGTAGTGTACTGGCTGTGGCTGCTGGTTGTGTGCTGCTACTGTGCTTACTCTACTGTTTGTGGGCGCATACTGTGTTGGTAGTGTGCTTGTTTGATCGTGTGCTGCTACTGTGCTTCCTCTGCTGGTTGTGTGTGCCTACTCTGCTGGTGTAGTGTTGTCTTGTTGCTTGTAGGGTGTTGTTGCTGCTAGTGTGCTGGTTGTGTGTGCTATTGCTGCTAGATGCTAATTGGGTGCTGGGGAGTGCTGATGAGGGAGCTGATATTCAAGCTCTTAATCATGCTGATGTACAAGCTCTTAGCATGGGGCAGCATCTATTCTATCTTATCTTTTCCCTCCTAAGCTAGTTAGCTATCTTATCAAGATTAAGTTAGTTAACATTCAGCTATTAGTGTCTTATTACTGCCTATAAATAGCAGCTCGTGTACTCTAGCTATTTCCCAATTTCAGTAATGCAAAAGCTTATATTGTTTTAGTGAATGCATGTTCTGTTTTTTGCCTATCCTGCATTTTTTTTGCTGCACCTGCATTAACTTCAATTCAACTGAAATTGCACCATAAATTCAATTCAATCAACTCAAAATAGCTGAATTCAAAATAGTGCAAAATACTTAAACCATTACCATTTTAGTTAACACTAACAATTACAAATCAAAATACCAAATACAGTACCTTAAACCAGCCCTAGAACTATATTACACAATCCTTCTTTCAAGTGGAAATTAAAAACATTAACACCAACAAAAATAGGCTAACAAAAATCCATAAAACATCTTCTATTTCCACCTCTGCTTGGAGGTGTAAATTTATTCTTCATTCCTTGATTTTCAGCTTCTTTCATATTCCTCGATTCTTCCCAACAATCCATTTATTACACATTTGGATAGCTCACCAACTTCAGGATCAAGCCACTTCATATAATTGCATCCTTCTAACTGCAAAAATAACCGTAAAGAGCAATAATTAACAATGACATTTGCTAGAAAAATAAAAATTACGAGAAAAATTCCAATGAAAGAAAGTAAAAATGATACACATATGAGTCAAAAAAAAAAAAAAAATCCTACCCCATAGTTTGGACAGCCATAGAACCGTCTCCTAGAATTTGAATGTGTCCAAGAAACCTTCACAGAAGCTTTCAGTTGACAATGACGTACAATATCTACTATGTCTTCGTTTGTTGAGTGATTTAAAGAAGGCATCCTTGATGTCCTCATGACTCTGACCGAATCTGCTTTCAGTTGCAATTTCAAACCCAATTACAACAAATGAACACTCTGATTGCAATTTTCAGGATTCTTCTGTAATTTTTGGGGATTTTGGGTATTTATAAGAATGTTTTTTACCATTGTAAATAAAAATATTTAATTAAATTATAAATTTAATACACATCTTCATACGTCTCACTTCCTATTTGTGTTCACTTCCGATGTCATATCAGTATTAGGTGGCTGCATGTAGGTTGTGCGAAACTAAAACCGAAAACTGAATTAAATTCGATCTATTCAGTTTTATTTGTTCGGTTTTTGATTTAATCGGTTCAATTATCTATTGAAAATTCGGTTTATTCGGTTTTGAATGTTAAAAAATTGATTAAACCGAACCAACCAAATTATATATATATATATATATATATATATATATATATATATATATATATTTTAAAGATTTATTCTAATTTTTAGATAAAAAATTATAGTTTATAATAATTTATTTCAATTTATAGTAGGATAAAGTCATGAATTATAAAAATTTATTCTAATTTATGTTAACTAGGTGTGATAATTGATTTTAATTTATGATAATTTATAAAGTTATGGTAATAAAATTTAATTTATGATAATTATAGTAGTTGATGAAATAATTATTATGTCTATTTACCATAATTTATGTTATTTTATATTAATTTATAAATTTATGGTGTTATAATTGATAAAATATAATAATAATTATAATTGATAAAAATTTAATTAATTAAAAATCGATTAAACCGAGCCGAACCAAATCAAAATATTTTAGTTTGATTAGATTCGATTCTAAATATTATTTAATTTAATTCAATTTTTATAAATCAATTTTGGTTCCATTCAGTTTTTATAAATTCGGTTGGGTAGACCGAATGCTCACCCCTAGCTGCATGGTACTTATTTTAGAATTTTTTTAGAGGATAAATGATCCAAAAATAGTACGAGGGACAACAAGAGAAAAACAAACAACTACACGAGTCTCCGTATGTTTTTAGTCATAATAAAATGATAGCACGGGATATGTCTTGAGGAGTTAACTACAGCTAACGAGTAGCCTTAAACAAACATTATTGAGGTATGTTTGGACATGACAAATTTCTAATTGACAATGTTAAAAATATTTTTTATTTTTAAGATTTTTTAATATTTATTTTCTGATTAATTAGTATAAAAATATAAAATTTTAAAAATAATTTTTCTATTTTATCTTTTTTATTATTTAATTTTTTTTTATCTTTTTACAAATAAATTGAAAAATGAATGTTAGAGGATGTCTAAATGAATAAAAATATTTCTTAGCATTCTCCTAATAAAAAGTTAGGAATTACCAGTAATCAACATTTTTCGAACATTAATGACATTAATTAAGGAAGGTCAAATCAACACTTTCTTGGTAAAAAAGGAAAAAGCTTAAAGCAATAAAGGATAAGTGTTAAAGGGCGAAATGTGTAAGTATGGTCAATATTAATATATGACAAAATAAAATAGGGTAGTACGGAGCATTAAAGTTGCAAACGGTCGACCTTGGAGCGCAAAATGCTTTTTGGAATTGGATTTGCTCACTTTAAGGGAAGATATTTACCCAAATAAACAACAAAAAGTAAATATGAATATTAATTATATATAATCTTCTCCACCATATTTGCTTTTTCAAAACAAAAAAAATACAAAAAAGTCAAATAACACGTATGAAGATTCACATGGGTGGTCCTTGCTTTTCATTCACGTTAAATAAAGATAAAGAAAAGGCCAAAAAAAAAAAGGCCATTTGTTTCTATTGATCATATTTATATTTCTATTCGATATAGTAAGCTTTGTTTTTGTGTTTTTATTGAGTATTATATTTTTTTGATATATAATTGAATGTCTAATTTGTTTTTTCACGTTGGCACTTTTATTTCATATTATTGAGTTGCTAAATTTTTATTTATTTACTATTTAGTGTTTATATTTTTATTTTATTAAGATTAGATTCTTGATTTTTTTTTACTTGAGTATTTGTGTTTTTCTATTATATAAAATTTTCTTAAATTTTTATTTTTATTTTAATATTTTTTCCATTTTAACAAGGGGTATGCGTGTGTATTTCATGCACTTTTAGGTAAATTCTTTATTTCTCTAAATGAAATTTACAAATTCATGACTGAAACATATTTATTTGTATATTTTCGTTATTTTACTTTTCTTTTTGACAAGTTTTTGATATTATTTATTTTTATATTTCACTTTTTATTTACTTTGCTTCTTAAAAATTTAAAATTTTTATACAATAATATGTTTTTTTTGATATATCACATTACATAGTCCAACTTATCGTATTTTTAAAATATTAAATAGTTAATTAGTCTAATTCTAAAAATAAAGTTTAAGAGTCAAATTCAATAAAAAAAACCAATTAAAGAGTAGCGAAATCGACAAATTGGTGTATGTGTGGATGGCTACTATGGGAATGAGAGCATGATAACATGTATGTATGTGTCGGTTTGGCAGAGTGGATTTCTAAAGACAATGAGCAAGGATTTCCAGCGACATGAATAAATTATTTATTGAAAATAAAAATAAAAATATTAAAATAAATAAAAATTCAAAAACTCAATGCCATATTAAAGTGTACGTGATCAAAGTTAATAAAAAAATATTCGAAAAAAATTATATTAATTAAAATATAATTACTCAACAAAAAAATAAAATTAATTTAACCAAAAGAAAAGCCAAAATCCCTCAAAAGAAACAAAAAAGAAACAAAAGGGTCACACAAGCACATCCACCATCTAGAACACCTTGACTTTTATGTGCCAGGCGTCATCCCAACACCCACAATGATTTAACCTAACTATTAAATACTTAGTTGCGAAGAAAATGACACACAAATCTTTTGGGGCCATAAGGTTTGGTTTGGTTTGGTGATGGTAAAATTGCTTCTTCAGTCTTCACCCATATTCTCTCCTTGCAATCTCACCTTTCCTTCTTAATTTCTTCTTTCCATCAATTTCCCTCACCTAAGCATAATTTAAAATCATGCTAGATCCCGGCACGAAGGTTTCCGATGGACATTTCGGCCCGATAAATACCAGTTATAACAGTTATGGTGTGATAAGTTATCAGAGTTGGAACAGGACGTGGGATTCTGGGGCAGAGAGAAAGCTGACAGAAGATGAAGATTCTGGTGTTTCTTCACCTCCTCTATGGAGAAGAAGCCCACCCAGAAGCCCCCAACATCGCCAAAACCATTACAGAAGTCTTTCGCCAGCTTCCAGAACTCTGGCGATTGCCAGAGGCCAGAAGGAGCTCATGGAGATGGTGAGTGGAATGCCTGAAGGATGTTATGAATTATCTTTAAAAGATATTGTGGAACAGAGCATGGTTGATCAGGTTAAAGAAGAGAGTTTTATTAAAGATAGGGGCACAAGAATTAATGAAGATATACATCTAAAGCAGAAAGAGAAGAAAAAGAATGATAAGAAAGTGAAAATAAATAGAAGCCGAAGTATAGATAATGGTGGGTTTCTTTTAAAAATGGTATTTCCAATTTCTTTCGGTTCAAGAAAGAAGAAGAAGACGAAGACGAAGAATAATGATAATAGTAATAGTAATAACAATTCAGGCATGAATAATAGTGGAAGGGTATCTCCTAGGCCTTTGCTATTTGATGGATCTGCAAAAGATGGAGAAAATGAGTGGTGGAAGAAGAGATTTTCAGAGCAGGAAGAGAATGAAAGTGGCGGATTTAGTAGTAACAGTGGAAGCTCAAAAAGCAGCAGCGGCAGCAGCAGCAGAAACAGCAGCAGCAGGTATGTTTTGCTGTGAAATTGAATTACTAATTAGATTGAGTTTAGTTCATTTAGGTCCATAATTAGCTTGATCTTAGCTTTGATGATCCATAATTAAAATTTGGATCCGAATAATTCTTTCCAAAAAAGTGAGGAACTGCAATAATTTCAGTATTTCACTCAAACTCTTCTTTTGAATACAGAGTATAAAACAGGGGATTGGTCAATTGCAGAGTAGACTCAAATTTCTTTCTTTCTTTTCTGATTTCGGAGTTGGTAAATATGCAAATTTTAATAAAAATTTCCTAGTATATTATAATTTTTTGATGGTCAAAGACTTTGTTAAAACTTAAAAGAACGGAATTAGTGTAAAAAGGAAACATGAGCTGCAAAATTTTCCACGTACTGCTCTGACTTGACCTCAGTTTCTTTTATTATTATTATTATTATTATTATTATTATTGACAAAAGGTTGTGAATTGTAATGCAGGAATGGAGGGGGTAGCTGCTGGTCTTTCATTTTCAGAAAGAGAGGGAAGAAGAAAGAATAAAGGAAGAGTTTTTTTTAATGAAATGTTTTTGGTCTCTCTCTTTCCAATACGCTGGTATATATAAGAGTAGCAGACGCCACAGCCAGAGATTTGCACTCATGCAGTGCAGAATATGTATATTCTTACTCTTGTTTGAAGAGTATGTCATGATTTTTCATTATTTTATTTTCATGTCATTTCTTGTTTTATTATTTAAGATTATATGTACATTTATACGCATATGTGATTAGCACGAGGCGAGTAGTAGTTGTTTTTGTTGGTTTTTATTTTTATTTTATTTTATATGAGATATCTTCTAGCACAACGAATCTCAAATCATAAGGCGTCAAGTCCTGTCAAAGAAAGTGTGCTCATTGGCGAGCTTATTCGTAGCAATGTTTCGCCATTAACGATCCGTGAGCTCCAAATCTCAAAGGTCTCTAGGCATCTTAAAAAAATTCGTTTTGTACTATAAACGACTTGGACCAAACTAAGATTATCAACCTAAAGTACAATGTGTTTCCAACTCAGCTTAAGCTTTTTGCAAGCCCAAATCCAAAGTTCGGCTTTGTAGGCATCACACCTGACACAATCTCAGTGCACGAATCATTGCCGATTAGCATCTCGAAATAAGCCACCGACTGTAGTAGGCTGCGTACTTTGTTTAAACGCACCATTTAAGTTCTGTATGATCCAAATCCTAATTGTCGGAACCCAACGCACCATAGCTTCCCCCCACTTTTAATAGTAGAACACAACACCTGTAGCGACCATTCCAGCAAGACATACTTGAAAGTAACAATCCAATAACCAAAAATCTTATGCAAAAATTTTCTTTTATATTCACAAATCAGCCCATACTGCTCAGAAAGTATTAAATTTTAGTGGAGGGAGTACTTTAATTTAACATCAACAATTAAGAAAATCAATTGAATAATTTTTTGGCAGAGAATTTGATTTGTATCAATCAGGGAGTGTAGCATTGGGCCTGAAGCTTCAATTGGCCTGTAATTGACAGTTGGGCTGCACTTCGGCTGTACGTTTTAAAGATGCAAACTTCATCTTAGGCCTATTACCTGTCTCTGACGTACTCTTTTTCTTCCTCTTCTCCCTCCTCTTCTTCCATCTTATTCTTCTAACATCAAATGCACAGGCCAAGCAACAAAATGAAGAATATAATAATAATAAAGAAAGTATTGAAGAAGAAACACACACACACACACACACAAAAGAAATCAACAAATTACGAACAACGAACATACTTAAGGTGATAATTATATATGAATTCGAACATGCTTCCCATACAAAGAGGAGATGCATCAAAACGGCAAGCATTCTTGCAGAACAGAGTTGATCTAATTATTGCTTGCATTATTACAACAACGAGAACAAAAATGAAGGTAATAAATCACAGTTCTTATATCTTCCGTTTGTCAAGTTCTGCGTCACAGCATTCATTAGCTTGTCAGGGTTTGAATCCAGAAATTCGAAGAGACAATTATTCGATTGTAAATTAGCATGCCCAAAATAAGCCAATTAATGAAATAAAATTAAATTGTAAGATTCGAATAATGAGTGTACCTCAAGGTGATCAGCAATATTAACAGTGATCCAGCAGGCAGGCTTAGCGTTTGCAGTGAGCCACACTTCCCCTTATGCTCTAATTGCAGACCACCACTTACATTTTGTATAAGTAGAATTAACAGAGCAGGATCAGAAGAGCTAACTGACCGATTCTCTTCTTAGATTGCTGACGTGGTGTGTATTCATTGACTGTGAAGAAGCCATAACCAGTTTCCAGTTTCCAGTTTCATTGCTTTTGCTATATATGTACAACTCTTCCAATCCCAACCAAGATTTTTGAAATCCCTCTTGGCAACACCAACACCAACCCCACCTCTCACAATCTTGACTCCAAAACCTGCCTAGAATTAAATGTTAGAATAGTTAGTGATATTAATGAATAAAAAATTATACAAGATGATGCAAGTTATGTGAAGTAGACGCATTTCACATTAGGACTCAAAGGCAGTGGGTAGCTAAGGGTTCCACATTTACATTCATTGACTTCTGAATTTCTTTTGCAAAAAAAACAAAAGCCCTTACTCAGCCGCCCAGAATTCATTCAACCCAAATGCCGATCCTCTTCCATTCATGATGACTTAAAAGTCGTACCCAAAGTCAGCAGTAGCACTGCACAAAATAACGCTCTTACTGCTTGGAATTTCAGACCCATTAAGAGAAGTCCAAAACAGGGTTCCCCTGTTTTCTCTTTTCTTATTAATTTTCAATTCAATTTTGGCAAAATTCACCTTTGGTCCCTGAAAATAACATGTTTTTCTATCGACCCTTTTAATTTCTACTTTCTCTATCATAATAAGTTTGTCCATTTTATGAAAATCATCTAATTTTTCAGTTTTTTTCCAAATCTACCCTTTATTTTAAATAAATACTTCACAATTTTCAAATTCTGTTAATTTTCAAAGGTATTATAGTCAATTAATTAGATTACTAAGAGTGAGAGAGATGTAACAAACTCCAATATATGATACTACTCCATAGTTTGCAAGCTGAGAAAGAGGCTGGTGAACAAAAGTGATTCGAGGATAGGAAGAGAGGAATCTTTGTGGTGCTTGAGTTGGTCGATGAGGATGAAGATGAGGGATTTGGAAGAGTGTATGTAGAGGGTGGGAAAATAAAAGAGAGAAATCGGGCAAGGAAAGGGGCTCTAATAGGGACATTTCAATCACTCAATTCATTGTTTTCATATTAATTTTCATCTATTTATGAATCCCCGTAGATTTTATAATCTCTTGACATCATATTCTATCACCTCAATTTTATTATTTTTTTTTGCAAGTACAAATATAAACATTTAATTTAAAAAAATGATACTTTTTTTATGATTAATCTTATGAAAATCAGTTATTTCTCTAATTCCCTCTTGAGTTCTTTAAAAAACTTCAATTAATTTTTGCTTGATTAATTATTTATTGGTATATCTGTCATTTGTATATCTAGTTTATTCTTGCTAATTGTTATTTCATTTGTGTACAGGTTTCCTTGAGTATATATTTTTGATATTGCTTCATTCTAATTGTCATATTCAAGTTTATTGGCTGCAAAGCTCTATTTTAAGAATTGATCACTTCACCTTCTTTCTTTTTTAATTAAGAAAAAAGGGGCTTGAATTTGTGAGAGAATAGGACATGGTTCTCCTGATAATAATAAAGTAAGATTTTAATAGTAGTAATTTGGTGAGAGAAATTGAATTTGAATCTCTAGTCGAATCTGGTAACAAAAAAAAGTGAAATTTTGAATTATAATTCCAAAATAAGAGAATTTAAATAATATGTTGAAATATGTTGAGTTTTCCCTTATAAAACTTGTAATTTGTTTTTATATTATAAAGAGGATTTAATAAGTATATTCCACGTGACCAATCAAGTTTTTGTTTTTATTCTTTTGAGTAAATGGAACCGTTTAAACCAAAAAAGAATAAAAGAAGTAGTTATTTGTGTCATGGACATAAATTATTTATCTTCAATTCAAACTAAAAAATATATATATTATTTTGTGCATAATTTCTAATAAATATCTAATTTTTTGCAGAAAAAAATCCATAAAGATAAAATAAATAAATAAATAAAAAAGAATCAAATTGAGCGGAGAGGATAAAGGGTTATAGTTGTTTAATTTATTTCAAAAAAAAAAAGATTATGGTTGTTTAATCATCAATTAAAGACAATAATTTATAAGAGAAGGAAAGTTGTTAATTAATTAAGATCGGATATTATATTTTTTTGTCTTCTAGAAAAATAAGAAAATAGAAAGCCAAGATCAAAGTCGATTCTTCAAAAATATGTATCAACATCAACGGAGGCTGAGTAAACATACGACTTCCTCAATGACTAAAGCCTAAACAAAATCCAATGTCTTATTTCTCTTTCGCTTATTCATGAACAAAACTACCATTAATTCTCTTCTTTTCCTTTTGACTCCCATTCTCTCTCTCTCTTTCCAGGTAAGCTGGCAATCGAGATCCTTTGCTTTATCTATTGTCTCTCTTTTGATTCTAACCTCTATCATCTTTATTGGTGCTCTTTGCCTACTGGGTTTTTCTGCTTTTCTTGTTTAGTTAGTCTGGGTATTTCGATTGGGGTTTTCTTATATTTTTGGTGTTCGAATTTTTGCATATTGGGTTAATATAATTCGATTGATTTTGACTCCTGTGTGATCAAATTGGGTTTAACTTTGTGGGTTTTTCCTATGGATTTTAATGTTCTTGGATTACTTGATATTGTCTTGATTTTGTCAAAAATCACTCTTTTTTTTTATGGATTCTTATATAGTCGAGCTTATGTATCAATTTCATGAAACATTGCTGTTTGATTCATTTTGATCATGAATTTTTATGCGTCACTTTGAATTTCATGTTTGAGGATTGAATTTTCCAATTGCTTATGCTGTTGATTTATTTTTTTCTTCTTTGAAGGAAAGTAAGCGATATCTAACTTAAGATAAGAGGCGGACCGATAATTATTATGGCAAATACTGCAGCAGCATGTGCTGAGAGGGCTACCAGTGACATGTTAATTGGTCCTGACTGGGCCATAAACATCGAACTTTGCGATATCCTAAATATGGATCCTGGGTACGACACTCCATCTTCTTAATTAGCTATTCTAGTTACTTTGTTTTCTGTACAATGTGTGTGCAAAATCTATATCTTTATCTTTTCATTTGTCTTTGAGTTTTAGTTATGCATTATTTAATAGGATGATGATGTTTGTAACTTTCAAGTTGAACTGTTTGTCTTGTCAATGCTGTTCAACAGGAGGCATGGATGATCCTTGGTCTTTGAGCTTGAACTTTGTGCAATAAGAACTCACTTTAGATACTTTTATTTATTATACTTTTGAGCTTTATGAAATTTAGTTCGTGGTCTATGGAGTATGAATGTGTATCAGCTAAAAAGGATTTGGGTTAGATAGCATTTTGACGTGGGAATCAGCTTTATTTCTATTCAGCAAAGCTACTGATATCACATAGTTTTGCTGGCATCTTTACAATTAACAATACCCGTATGATCTTTCTTAGGGTGTGACATTGACATTGCAATTTCTTATAATATAATCCATTGTGTTTTTTTTTTAATTCTCATGAAATGACTCTATTTTCCATACAATCTTTAAAGAGAAGAAAAGATGGTGAACTGATACGATCATTTTATTAGATAATATAGTTAATGGAGTGCATTAAAAATCATTGGCGTAGGAACAATCACTCCCTTTTTTTTACATTTTATTCTCTGAGAATTGGACTTACTGTTTTCATTTTGATGATTGTTATTTTTTTACTATATAGTAGCTGGTATAGTATTTTACTCATTTTGTTTTCTACCTTTTTGTTTCAATTGTTGGGATGCATATCCTTTCTTCCCAATTTAAGACTTTTGAGACAACTGATGAATTCTTGTTGTAATGTCAATTCGATGGTTAAGGGGCCTCAACTGCAAAGTATTCCTTTAGTGCATGTTTTCTTAACTTACACAAAACAGGAATTCACAGATGGTTTGGAACTTATGAGAGATTGTTTAGTACTTTTTGCTCAGTCATATTGGAATATTTACATATGAGATTTGACCATCAAGCAACTGTTAAATTGTGATGAAAGTGAATATATTTGGCTTAGTTACTGGACGATAACTAAAATTGTTGCAATTCTACTCATCTCACTGTCCTGTTCCTTTTCTGATAGCCAAATTGTACTGATTTTGATGCCATCTAATCTATAAATTGGATTGATGTTGCAGCCAAACAAAGGATGCCTTAAAAGTACTCAAGAAGCGACTTGGCAGCAAAAATCCTAAGATACAACTCCTGGCACTTTTTGTCAGTATTGCTTTTCTCATTATAGACTTATTTTCTCTTCAACTTAATTAACTGAAGGGATACTGCTTTGTAGTTTTTTTGCCATCCTGTAATCATTTGATCTAGAATCTAGCTTGAATTAGTATGTGCCACAATCTTAAGATTGTGGTTGTCAAGATGTGGAACATGTAATAGATATGTATGTGTCTGTCTTTGTTGTGCTGTTACATAATAACAAAGAAGCCATCGTCTTGTTACTCATGATTTTTTGTGGGAATATTTTGATTTAGGCATTGGAGACTGTCAGCAAAAATTGTGGTCAGAATGCTTTTCAAAAGATCATTGAGTGTGACATCTTACATGATATGGTTAAAATAGTGAAGAAGAAGGTCCCATTTTTTTTCCTCAATTCTATTAGGATTTTTTTTTAATTTTCTGTTTCCTGTCTGATTAATTTCATTTTGTAATTTATTCTTTGGATATGATTGTGCAGCCAGATTTGAATGTTAGGGAAAAGATACTTATTTTAATTGATACATGGCAAGAAGCTTTTGAAGGACCACAGGGAAGGTATCCCCAATATTACGCTGCATATAATGAACTAAGGGTAATTGCTCTTGTATCTTTTTTTAGCTTTTGCCTATGGTTCTAAAACCTAGAAAGTTAAAACATCTAGTTTGAATGCAGTAAAAACTTTATGAGATTGTGATTCTGTCTTATTTATTTTAGCTTTTATGGTTCTAAATATTTAGATGGTTAATACAACTACTGATTTTCCCAGTTACTCATGTCTTATTACATGTGAATGTTTTTTATTTACTTAAATGTTTCTGATATATCCATAAGTCAGAGAATCTCTTTGCATCTGCTGATTTTAATTTTTAAATTATAATTCCAGTAAAAAACTAGCCTACTTAGATGTTTAGAATAGAATATTTCAATATCTTTTTTTTTCTTTACGTTAATGAGGCCCTATTTTGCTAATCTAAGCTCTTGTTTGCAACTCACAGGCTGCTGGAGTTGAGTTTCCTCCTAGAGCAGAGAACAGTGTGCCGCTCTTTACTCCTCCCCAAACACAGCCAGTTGTTCATGCACCTTCATCATATGAAGATGCTGCTATTCAGGCCTCACTGCAGTCTGATACTTCTGGCCTCAGGTACTATTTGAACTATTTGATAACCATAAACAGTTCTGTGAAAGCTAATTTTTCTTTCCCAATTTATTTCTTGCATGGATAGGTGCTGGATTTCTTGTTGTTGGAATTTTCCATTTGCATTTTGCAACTGTAGGTACTTGAAAAAAGTGGGAACTTATATGTTTCAAAAATAAGTATTGGAGAATGTACTTTTTAACCGATAATTTCTTGATAATAAGAAGTAATACAGTCACATGGAGAAATATTTGCATGAATCTGCAAAACAAAATTAAACATGGACACTTTTCATCTTTTTGTTGTAAGAATTGATCACTGGGTTTCTTGAACTCTAGATAAATTATTGCTGTAGGCGTTTGGAATCTCAATCTACCTGCCAAACTTCTGATTTCCAGCTCTTTTTGTTGAATGAGAATGGTACAACTCAAGTATGCGGTTGATCCATTGATGCTATGTAGTTTGGTGGTAAAATCCGAAGTATATGGTTGTATTATTGGACCATAGTTAATATTATATAAGTGAAAATAAACATGTGGAATCTAAATTCAAACTGCATGTTTGAAGGATCTTTTTCCCAGACAGAAATCTGATTATGTAATTTTATCCTGCATAGTGGAAGACTGAAAGTGGTATCACCTCTTGCAGTCATTGTTTTTGGTTGGGGCATTCTGGCATTTTTTGATCAATAGTTGGTAATTACTTGCTCTTACAAAAGAAATTTTCTATTTTCAGCTTGCCAGATATTCAAAATGCTAGGGGACTAGCAGATGTGTTGATGGAAATGCTTGGTGCCTTGGATGCTAAGAACCCTGAGGTAACTTTTATTTTATGTTCATCCTGATGTGTACAGTGCTTATTTGTTTTCTGGCCTTTCTATTCAATGATGCATCTATATGCTCTTCATATCAAATTGTATTTATTCCATTTTATATTTATATTTAAGTGCCATCAAATGTTTTAAGTGCAATGATGGGTAATGACAAATGTTTAAGTGCAACGATGGGTAATGACTGGTGTACTTTTATTTCAATAGAAAGATACATGCTTCTGCATGCATAATTAGACATTTTGAATTCTTGCTTTTGCATTGTATACCTGATATTTCTTAATCAGTTCTGTTGGTTAAATTTGATACTTCAAAGTTTTGTTTAAGGTGGTGTTTGTTAAAACTAATGCAGAAAAAACAAGAGCTAAATAATTAACCTGTTGTAATGCACAACTGAATCAGTAACTGCTCAATTTTTTAAAACTGTAAAAAAAGTTAATCCTAAATTTAATATTCTTATAATTGAATTTGAAATAATAAGAAATTGTGTTTGGATGAAAGAGTCATAATGATGGTATCGGTGGTAGTGTTGGTATCAATATGGTGATTGTGATGGTTTTGGGACTAGTGGTTATTGTAGGCAGTGGGGTTGGTGATTGTGGTGCCTGTGGCAGTGGTAACTGTAGCAGAATTGGTGCTATTGATATATGATAACTGCCAGTGACTGTTCTGATAATCAAAAGAAAAAAAAGGCTGATATTTGCTGAAACCATTATATAGAATATTATACTTTAAGGGTATCTTTGGATCAAGTGCTGGAAATTTTAATCAAAGTTCTTAATTTTAGTTGGCAAATGCCTCATTGTTCGTTTTGGCATGAACTGGGACCTTGGTTTCCTTTAAATATTTTTCTAGGCAAAGTTACTTTGCTGATGAAGAAAGTTTGGAATATAAGATAACAAAAAATCTGAGCTATGTGAATTTCTTCTTTTGCTTTTAAGTTGGTTATGTTCTCTTGGAAATCTCATAACTGAGATGATAAGAAGTTCAGGAGCCCTGTGCTATAATCTCTTGATGAAAAACCTCATAGGTAAAAGCCCTCATTGAACTGTAATATTGGTTTAGTTCCTGGTTGATGCAGAACTTGGACTTAGGTGCAGTTCCTCATTGAAGCTTCTTATGTAGCATTGTTGAAAAGAATGTGCTCTGACTGATGCATCAATTGTTTGGAATTCTTATATTTATTTATGTGATTGCAGGGTGTCAAAGAAGAAGTGATTGTTGACCTTGTTGATCAGTGCCGTTCTTACCAACAGCGGGTTATGCTTCTTGTGAATAATACAACGTAAGAATTGGACTAACATATATTATTTTTCTTCTTTTCCTTTTTTTTCTCCCTTATTATTAATGATACTGATAAAACTGGTGGTGCTTTTCTTTCAGAGATGAGGAGCTTCTCTGTCAGGGATTGGCATTAAATGATGCCTTACAGCATGTGCTCCGCCGGCATGACGATATTGCAAAAGGAAACCCTCCAGCCGCAGAGAGGGAGGTGGACAATCCAGTTGTGCCTCTTGTTAATATTAACCATGAAGACGATGATTCTGAAGATGATTTTGCTCATCTGGCTCACAGGTGATTATCTTTTCTCTCTCCTCCTATCATTAGCAGTCACAAGTTTGCCTTTTTCTTATGTGAGGAATAAGTGTGCTATTCTTGCTATGTGCTGCAAATAGCTTTGCTCAGCAATTGAAGATATGTAACTGTCAGAGCAGAAAGTAATAGATACATCTGAACTTGGCTAATCTTGCTTCTCGTAATGTAATTGTCCATCTGCATTTAGGAAGTATGTTAGAAGGTCATAGCATTAGTTGTGTTATCAAAAAGTTTGGGCTTTCAAAAGCTATATAACTTCCAAATGGAAAAGAAAAAACCCATTCTAACATGGTGTAAACATATCACTGCAGGTCTTCAAGAGAAAGTTCACAAGTACACGGCAGGAAACCAGTCAGTGGTAAGACTGAACCAGCACGACACAGTCCCCTGCTTCCTCCTCCTCCTGCATCAAGGAAGCCAGTCAGTTTGGACTCTGGAATGATTGATTATCTTAGTGGTGACGCTTATTATAAGTCTGAAGAATCTCCTCAGAAGTCGGAGCCTGCACCCTTCACAATTCCAGTTCATTCGAACACAAACTCATCACCTGCATATTCTCCAACTTTTTCTGCCTCATCTCCTCCTTCCCATGCTGTAAACTCATCACCTTTGTTCACTGGGCACCCTGTATATGATGAACGAGCGCCTTTAAGCAAATCAGCTGATGATCTGCCTCCAGCTCCTTGGGACACACCACCTACTGGATCTCTTCCACCCCCACCTTCCAAGTATAATCATAGACAGCAATTCTTTGAGCAAAAACAGGGTTATACTGGCAATGCTTCTCAGTCAAGTAGTGGCTCTGGTTCTTCTTATGATAGTTTAGTTGGACAAACCCAGAATCTGTCGCTTAATTCCTCTACTCCCACAAAGCAAGTGAAACCAGAAGATGCTCTGTTCAAAGATCTTGTTGATTTTGCAAAAGCCAAGTCATCTTCATCGTCAAAACCCAATAGATCATTTTAGTCACTGTAGTTTATCTGTGTTGGTACAGCTTCTGAATACTTCTAGGTCTTCAGGTTTTTCATCAGACTATAAGATTGATTATTGAGTAATAAAAGTCGGGTTTATGTCTTGGCTATGCTGTGTAGCAGAGGTTTATGTTGAGATGAACTGCTTATTGGATTTATTTTAGTACATACATATATTGGCTTGTGGGTTGTATCATATTGCTTCCGTTCCAGCTAGAATGAACTCCTATTTGCTGTGTTGTTTTCCTCTCCTTTCTGCATAGACACGCATGGCATATAATCCATTTTCTTTCCCTCGTGGGTTGGTCATGTTCTCTCTCCTTCTCTCTCTGTAAATTAATAATTTGGAACGCTCTCCAGATATAAGGAATTTTGGAGGCTTTCAGCATATTAAATCAAAATTCTATCGCATGGAAGACTGCAATTATCAGTATATAATTCCATAGGTGGGCCGATGGAGGTTTTCAGAGCGGACGCTTGATGCAAGATTGGATTCCAAGTGATCCAACTTGGAGCGAAAACTTAGCTTTATGGTCACCCTTTTTTCTCAGGTAGACATAGAACAGAGAATGGTGTAGCCCTTGTGCCAAATTTTAGTGCTACACTACATATGTTAAATCCTACCCTAAATTTGACTTGTTCGAACCGAAAAGACCAATGGGCTTTTTGAGTCTTTTTTTTTTTTTTTTTAATCAGTTACATATTAGGAGAAGGGTGGTGGAATTCAAACCTATAGAATGTGACTCCCAGTCTATGATTTTCTTTCTTATTATTTTTTATTTTTTCCTAGTTATCCTTGCCATTGTCGCTTTTGATTCCTTCTTGTTCCTAGCGTAAGTTGCCCCTTTTTGTCAGCCTGCTGAGACAGAATGCACCAACAATATCACTATTTAAATTTTAAACAAATAGAATTTGTTGTGCTTAATTAACAAGTTGTAACAGAAAACGAAAGTTATTTACACTAACTAATAGTGTGTATATATCTCCAACTTGTGAAAATGTTTAATTTCATAAAAATAGCATTACTTCAAGTTGTAATTCTTATTCTATTACTACTTAGTAGTTTTTCCATACATTGAAATTGTAATTTTGTGATCTATTCTTGAATAAAATTATTTTCTTTTTATTCCTTGCTACGGAATTTTATACCTTATTTCAATAAAGAACAGATGGTAACGCGGAGATTTTTTTTTATTTTTTTATCAACAAACTATGATATTAGAGAAGTAGACTACCAAAATTAAGATGATTTAATATATTTAAAATTAATTATATTCGATGGGGTTAGACTGAGATCAAAAGTAGCATGTCTATGCTCACCGGACACATTCACACGGATTCAAATTGAATTGGGCCAAAACTAAAAAAGAACCAGTTTAAACTCAAGGACAATGATTTCCAATTGGAATAGTTAAGCTGGACAAATACCTCGCTAGATAAAACAATAACCTAAGAGTATACAAATAAGTGTCTATTAAAAAGGATATTTGATAAGGTCTCAGACCAGTTTTCATACATAACCTGCAAATTCTTTTTTTTTTTAGATTCGATTCATCATGATAGACCAAACCAATAAAAAAATGACGGTGTAAGTAAAATAAAATTCAACCCCATAATTAAACCGAAACCAGACATATTTAAAATTCAATAATAGAATCAAACATAAAAATTCAAAGCCATCCTACAAATCCTTTGTCTTCTATCACCAAAAGAAATGATGTTTTTGCTTGACAGCTCTGCTTACATGATACAGATCAACCCTTGAGCTAGCTTTAGTATAGCATTTAAACCATCCCAAAGGCCACAAATTTTCTTTTCCTTTTTTTTTTCTTCACTATTATTTTCTAGACATATATGCTTTGTTCCCTCTCCACCAGTCGCCTCACACGTACTATAATAATTCAATTCTCTCTCATTTTTAGTATCGGATTAACATTTTATCACAACCAATTAGATTTGTTATTCCCACATCGATTATCTATAATTTAAATATACTATTTATAATTATTTGAATATCCTTTAAAATTAATTGGTTGAATGTATCATTAACCATTATTTTATTTTATTTTTATTTATTTTGGCGCGAGGAACTTGATTTGACAACTGCAGGATATATTATCATACCGTTATCGCATTTAAGTTCTTTACCAGTACGTACAATTACAATTCTGATTACTTCTGATCTTTCTAGAGGTGAATTGGGTGCTGCTTCTTTGATTACAGCACAACAAAATGAATTTTTGAGAGTGAATTGGGCTAAATATATAAGGTCTTTTTTGGTAATCATTATGAATTTTTATTTTCAGTTATAGGATTTTAGCTGGACGTAAGTATTAAAAATATTTTTTTCCCAGTTTTTTAAATTGTTATTAGGTGTTAAAAAATAAGTTAATTTAATTGACTAATTTTTAAAATTTTTTATAAATTATTTTTTTTCAAACTAGAAAAAAATTTATTTATCTATTTCTCTTCAAAAATAATTTTTAAAACTTAAAAAATTATTTTTTTAAAAATTATTTTTTCCAAATATAATTCCAAACAAATCCTTCATAAGATTCTCGGATAAGTCACCACAAAAACAATAATAATAATAATTTTTTAACGAACATGTTCTAGGACTTTGCCTGTCCCAAGAGCTAAAAAATTCGATATGAAGAAATTAAAGAACGTAAATGATATCCATTTCCCTTGCACGATCATCTACATGAGTTGACATCATAAAATATAGTGGAGAAACTAAAGAAAGATATATAAATAAATAAATAAAAAGAAGTAAAAGAACAAGAATAATTTACCCATAATAGAAGGAGGCGCCCAGTACTGAAAAGAAATCAGAAGATGGCTAACAGTGGCGACAGTTTGGAATAACATACTGAAAGGTACATTGGGCAGCATACTTAAAAGCCCTGTAAACAAGTACTAAAACCTTGAGTTTGACTCTTCCTCTAACAGGAGGTACTACGCACCCATTGTTCCTCCTATAAGCAAACACAGATGGAGATTCCAACCCTTTAACCTTAATAATCTTCTTGTCCATTTCTGTGTGGCTGCGAGAGATGGAGAGCAAGACAAGAGGATTGAGAGTTACATGAGATTTCATTTTAGTATGGGTGTGGTGATGAATAATGATTTTGCAAACCTTTTTGTAATTAGATGCTAAAAAAGGAAACTTCCTGCCTCCTTCATCCACCTAATTATCACTGCGCTAGCGTTATTCAGGTAGGCTACGGTGTTGCCTTGTACGGATATTATATATTATGAGTTATATATTGATTTTCTTATCGGACTATGTTGCTTCTTTACCACTAGTTTCACATGCATATAGAATGTATAATAATAATATTCAATATACATATCTACATAATTGCATTTGTATCTGATATATCAAAGTCCCTACCAGTGGGGACCTATGCATGCATTTGGCATTAGGACCACATGGTATTGATAATTATGTATGATATAAATTGTTTATATACCTATTTGATCACCAACTTAATTAATTACTAGGGTATATGAATATATAGTAGCTGAATTAAAATAAAATACTTATTTCTTGGTAAATATATCATCCAACTTCTATTGTTGGTCCGGTCACAATCTTGCTTTTATAAGACACTAACAATTGAGCAAACTGATTCCACCAAATAGCTAATCCTCTCCCAGTAACGAATCCCCTTAATCAAAATCACATAAATGTGTTTTGTAAATTGTAACCTCTCTAATCTTGAACTTTTCTGCTCAGTTTCCATAACAAAAAACAATTGACGTATTCTATGTACATGAATGAACTCTCTTAGTGCTTGCTGTTAGGGTTCGCCCCATAGCCTGATAGTTGTAGGTTTAAAAATTCATGGCGGTTTGGGGTGGTTTATGGTATGTTCATCATTCTCTTTCCTTGAGATCTCAGAGTTAGTATTTGGGCTATTTTGTAGCTGTATGGGTCAGAAGAGTCAGCTTAACAGAATATTTTAGTTTGCGTTTGGGTTAACTGGTTAAGGGCGTACAAATTCATTTTGTTAACAGGTGAGGAGATAATTTTCTCAAGAAATTTGTGGTGCGTATATATACATAAAATACATTTGTTTAAACAAATTGTGTCCACAGAAATATTGTCATTAAATAATTACGATAATTATCGATATTTATGTTATTCTTGAAAGATTAATTAATTGAATTTTGAATTTATTTGTATTAAATACACGTTTTCATTTATTAACAATATATAAAAATTCAACTAGATGTATCAAGTCTGAATTTTGAATATGTAACATATTTAAAATTTAGAAGGAACGTTTTACCCTCTTAATTAGTAGATCTATCGTGGAATATTGGATAGTTGAAATAAATAAAATAATATATATAGGAATAAATTTTCAAATAATTTATAAAATTGAATGAGAATATGTTCACTTTAATTTGTTCCACCGGGGGCTGGATCCTATTTTCTCCTAGCACCGTGTCATCAGGCAAGTGTAACAATGGTGTAAAATGGAAATAGCTAAAATTAACATTATTAAAAAAATCTAGAGTTTAAGTGATAAAAAAAATTTATAATTGTAATACAAGTAACTACATGTTAGCTTAAATTATTTTAAAGTAATAATAAATTTACGTTTTTTAAATTAAACTGTCTAAATGCATCTAATTCTAATGGATTAATCATCAAATGAGTTATTTTGATTCACTAAATAATCTATAATTATCAAGTCCATCTCTCTAGATTCACTCAATTACAATATCTTTATGATTTAAACATTGAAAGACTACAAAATTATTCAAAATTACTTGAAAAATAAAAATGATATGCAATTCGATTTGATATATTGCACGCAGGGGTAGCTACGATGAAAGGAAGAAATATAGATATCATAATCATTTTATAAGTTTGATCTGCGGCATATATAGCACAGATTACAAGTTAATATTATATCATTCATCTATGATGAAAGGAGGAAATTAATTAATAAGATCACAATATAACAACACACTTTAGTTTCTTGGAACATTATAATTTCATCTTCAGTTAATTCCCACAGGATGAGTACATTATTCGTATATATAAAAGGGGAAGCAATTAATAAGATGGATGCATATGGCTAACTCTAGCTGGCGTTGGTTGGAAGGAAATGAAGGGCAACTCTGCAAAGGAGCTTCATCCTTCGAAAACCAAGCAAAAAAATTCTGCGCTTGATGCTTCCTCTGGCTGGAGGAAAATGATCAAACCTCCGGCGATCGTTGCAACCAACAAGCAATGATTTTCGAGACACACACTCCGAACCCATTACCTCAATAACCATCTTATAACTCAGTGGCCACTTCTATCTCCACACATCTGCTTGTATATATACTATATATGTGTGTGTGTAATTAACATGTATACATGCAGAAGCAGGATAAGGAAACTTCCTTCCACTTTCATGCAATTTAGCTTTACCATAAGCAATGGTGCCAAAATGCTACCTACAAATCCAATTTACTTTACTTTAGCAATATAGTGATGTACTATAAAAATTAAAAAATAATTCACTCCAAAAGTTAATTGAAGAAAGGAGAATTGTCTAAAACCATTATAAGTAGCATTTTAATATTAAATCCATGGGGGGACATAATTTATTATGGAATTATTTATTCTGTATTCTATTATCTAGTTGTTACAAGTTGTTACCTGTGCACATTATCTCCACACCAATTTACACATCCTAGAGTTCAAGTTATAGTCCATCTGTGTATGTTTTACACAGTACTTTGTAACCCGAAATATTCAATGAAGGATATAGCAACATTCTCTCAATTCCTTTTCTAAAATTTAAAATCATGATAGAAAAAGTTGGGAATTAAAATTATACACATCAAGTGTTGTGGAAATCGGGTTAGTTTCCACCAAAATGAATAATTGTGCCAAAAATTAAGACAAAGAAAAATTCCCAGGTAGTTGGTGGAGTCACAAATGGTCTCCCTTAAAAACCAACTTCCTTAGACTCTTGAGTCTTGGTGACAGAATTTTTCTAAGATAATTTAAAGCACAATATATCACAAAGTAAAAGACCCGACAATAGCTATTAAATAGAAATAAAAGGAACACCAGAATTTAACGAGGTTCGGCCAATTATGCCTACGTCCTCGGACACTACTAAAATAATATTTCACTATTTCAAAGAAATATTACAAAGTGAAATATTACAAGAGAGAGAGGAAAAATACAACCAATCTTAGAAGTAGAGAGATTGGTAGTTTTTGGGATGAATTGTTAAGAGGGGATGAAGTCCTTTTATAGCCTAATGCTATGGTGGAAAAATCATCTCTTTCCGATGTGGGATTGTCATATTTCAACAAATCTCCACCTTGACAATCTCACAATTCCAAACAAACATCCTCTAAACTCTTATATTACAAATTTCAGTAATATCTCCAAATGCGCTTCAAAGCGCCCAATTTCAAATTCTAATAACATTTATCAAGTCCAAACAATGTTGGAACTTGACACTTGTCACAACTTTCGTTGCCATATCTGCGGGATTTTCAGCAGTCAAAATCTTCTGAAGAAGTATCCCACCATCTTCGAGAATTTCCCGTACAAAATGATATCGAACATCGATATGCTTCGTCCTTGTATGATAAACTTGATTCTTTGCTAAACAAATAGCACTTTGACTGTCACAATGCACTTTGACATGCTTCTGACCAATTCCCAAGTCATTCAACAACCCCTGAAGCCAAATTGCCTCCTTAACAGCTTCTGAAACTGCCATGTACTCTGCCTCTGTTGTAGACAAAGCAACTGTTGACTGTAAGGTGGACTTCCAACTAACCGGTGCCTTTGCAAGTGTGAACACATAACCGGTAGTAGATCGACGTTTGTCTAAATCACCTGCATAGTCGGAATCACAATATCCAACTATATATTGACCACTTTTCTCATCCCGCTCAAACATTATACCAACATCTACAGTATTCTGAATATACCGTAGAATCCATTTCACAGCTTGCCAATGTCCTTTGCCAGGATCATGCATGTACCTGCTCACAACTCCAACTGCTTGTGAAATGTCAGGCCTCGTACACACCATTGCATACATCAAGCTACCAACAACATTTGCATATGGAACCTTTGACATATATTCTCGTTCTTCATCACTTTTCGGAGATAAAGATGCACTGAGCTTAAAATGAGGAGCAAGTGGAGTACTAACTGGTTTTGTATTCTCATTTATCCCAAAACGCTTTAGTACTTTTCTCAGATATTGTTTCTGAGTCAAACAAAGTCTCCCCAATTTTCTGTCTCTGCATATCTCCATACCGAGAATCTTCTTAGCTTCCCCTAAATCCTTCATTTCAAATTCCTGATTTAGTTGAGCTTTTAACTTCTGAATCTCTCCTTCATCTTTTGAAGCTATCAGCATATCATCAACATAAAGGAGGAGATAGATAAAGGAACCATCCCGTAGCTTGCGTAAATATACACAATGATCATATTTGCTTCTTGTGTATTTCTGCCTTATCATAAACTTGTCAAATCGTTTGTACCACTGTCTTGGAGATTGCTTCAATCCATACAACGATTTGCTCAACTTGCACGCCAAATTTTCTTTTCCAGCAACTTTAAATCCTTCTGGCTGAGTCATGTAGATTTCTTCTTCTAAGTCTCCATGTAAAAATGCAGTTTTTACATCAAGCTGAACTAGTTCCAGATCAAATTGTGCTACCAAAGCCAGCAGTATTCTTATGGAGGAATGTTTTACAACTGGAGAAAATACTTCATTATAATCAATTCCCTCCTTCTGAGCGTAACCTTTAGCTACCAATCTTGCCTTGTAGCGGATATCATTCTTATCAGGAAATCCGTCTTTCTTTGCATAAACCCATTTACAGCCAATCGCTTTCTTTCCCTTTGGCAGACTTGCTAGCTTCCATGTCTGATTCTTTTCAAGGGACTGCATCTCTTCTTCCATAGCCTTTCTCCACTTTTTTTCTTCTGAGCTTTGAATAGCTTCACAATAAGTGGAAGGAAGCTCATCATCTACTGAAGATGTATAATTAGTCATATCTTCAAGTCGAGCAGGTTTCTTAATATTCCTTTTCGGCTTTCGTAGTGCAATTGGCTCAAGTTGCTGAGGAGGTTCTTGTGCTGAAACCTCTGCTTCCTCATCTGATCCATTTTCTACCATTATCTCCTCTTCTTCCGTAGGAGTAATTTTATCAGACTTTACAATTGCTGGATCAACAATTCTTCTTCTATCAAACTCCACCTGTTTGGGAGTTTCCTCCACCTGCTGTGGAGAACCATCCGTCTGCTCCTTTGTTACCTTTAACATGGTAGACTCATCAAAGGTAACATCTCTACTAAAGATTATTTTCTTCGTCTCTGGGCACCATAGTCGATATCCTTTGATACCAGAGGATATCCCCATAAAGATAGCTTTCTTTGCCCTTGGATCTAACTTCGATTCTTTAACATGATAGTATGCAGTGGCACCAAACACATGTAAGGAATTATAATCTGTAGCAGGTTTTCCATACCACACCTCCAAAGGTGTTTTGCCATTGATAGCAGTTGATGGCAAACGATTAATGAGATGACATGCGTATGTTACAGCCTCAGCCCAAAACTGTCTGCCTAATCCAGCATTAGACAACATACACCGAACTTTCTCCAGTAGAGTTCGGTTCATGCGTTCAGCCACCCCATTCTGTTGTGGTGTATTTCTGACAGTGAAATGTCGAACAATTCCTTCATTTCTGCAAACTTTCATGAAGGGATCACTTGTGTACTCTCCGCCATTGTCTGTTCGAAGACACTTGATCTTTCTGCCCGTCTGAGTTTCTACCATCTTCTTCCAGATGAGAAAAACTTCCAACACTTCATCCTTTGTCTTCATTGTATACACCCATACTCTTCTTGAACAATCATCAACAAAGGTAACATAGTAGTGTTTACCTCCCATTGAAGCAGTTTTGGAAGGACCCCATACATCTGAGTGAACATAATCCAGAATACCCTTGGTATCATGGATTGCAGTGCCAAACTTCACTCTCGTCTGCTTCCCTTTGATGCAATGCTCACAGAAGTCTAATTTGCAGGTTCGCACTCCTTGCAATAATCCTTGATTCGCCAGAAGTTTCAAGGATTTTTCGCCTGCATGCCCCAAGCGCATATGCCACAATCTGGTTATTTCTAGCTCATGGTCATCACTAGAAACTGCTGCTGTTGTTCCAACAACTGTATTGCCTTCATAGTAATACAAGTTGTTGCTCCTTTGAACTCCTTTCATCACCACAAGTGCTCCAGATATAACCTTCATTACTTCATTTTTAATGATTATAGTGAAACCCTTTCTCCCAAGGATTCCCATAGAAATGAGGTTTTTCGTCAGACTGGGCACATATCTTACGTCTGTCAGAGTTCTGATTGATCCATCACGATTCCTCAATTGGATTGAACCAATTCCAGTTGTTTTGCAAGGGCTGTCATTTGCTGTATAGACAACTCCACCTTCAATTTCTTTAAAATCGAAAAACCATTCCCGATTGGGACACATATGGTGGCTACAGCCTGAATCCAGGATCCAAGCAGTCGAACTGCTTATTGATGGCATCAATGCTAATGAAAAATCTGAATCATCACATTCAGCTACATTTGAATCTGCAACAGACTTGCCTTTGCCAGATTTGCTTCTCAACTTAGGACAGTCTTTCTTCCAGTGCCCCTTTTCTCGACAAAAGGCACATTCATCTTTGCCCACTCTGGACTTTGATCTGTCTTTCTTTCCCCTGTTCTTATTTTTCGAACGGCCTCTTACTATCAAAGCTTCAGCTGCTCCACTGGTGCTATCCTTCTTGTCTTTTCTCCTCAATTCATAGCTGTATAGTGCAGCACATACTTCACTAAGAGACACCTCAGCTTTCCCATGGAGTAGAGTAGTTTCTAGAAACTCAAACTCCTCAGGAAGGGATCCCAACAGCATTAGGGCCAAATCTTCATCTTCAAATGTCACATCCAAGTTCATCAGATCTGCTACAAGTTGATTGAAATTGGTGATGTGATCATTCATCGTGGTACCAGGAACATATGTGAATCTGAACAGTCTTTTCTTCATATGAAGCTTATTTTGACTGCTCTTTTTCAAGAATTTTTCCTCCAGTGCCTTCCACAATTTACTTGCAGAAGTTTCTTTACAAAAGGCATACTTCTGCTCTCTGGACAGGCACGATCGAATTGTACCACATGCCAAACGATTGATTGTCTTCCATTCCTTCTCATCTGCACCTTCTGGCTTTTCTCCCTCAATGGCAATGTCTAAGCCTTGCTGAAATAAGGCGTCTAGAACTTCACCTTGCCACATGCCGAAATGGCCTGTACCATCAAAAATCTCCACTGCAATTCTCGTATTTGCCACAGCAGTTCTCGCCAAAATTGATGAAGTAGAAGCTGTTGTGTCCATTGTGGATTTTTGTCCGTCTCTTGCCATTTCCTTTTTAAGACTATTTAATAGCTTTCAAATGCGGAATACCCAAGAATCCAAGGAAACCTTTCTGATGTGGAAGATCAGCTTACGCCGCAACCACAGAGCATATAACTCAGTAACCTTGGCTCTGATACCAATTGTTGTGGAAATCGGGTTAGTTTCCACCAAAATGAATAATTGTGCCAAAAATTAAGACAAAGAAAAATTCCCAGGTAGTTGGTGGAGTCACAAATGGTCTCCCTTAAAAACCAACTTCCTTAGACTCTTGAGTCTTGGTGACAGAATTTTTCTAAGATAATTTAAAGCACAATATATCACAAAGTAAAAGACCCGACAATAGCTATTAAATAGAAATAAAAGGAACACCAGAATTTAACGAGGTTCGGCCAATTATGCCTACGTCCTCGGACACTACTAAAATAATATTTCACTATTTCAAAGAAATATTACAAAGTGAAATATTACAAGAGAGAGAGGAAAAATACAACCAATCTTAGAAGTAGAGAGATTGGTAGTTTTTGGGATGAATTGTTAAGAGGGGATGAAGTCCTTTTATAGCCTAATGCTATGGTGGAAAAATCATCTCTTTCCGATGTGGGATTGTCATATTTCAACATATACGTGAGTTATTATTTTCTTTTTATCATAAGTATGTGAGCTCTAGGGAATTCTACCAATGGTAAAGAAATTAAAAAAAAATACAGGTTTAGAGTTAGACGTTGATGAGATGTTGCCATAGCCACAGGCCCACAAGGAGTGATTGTTGGCTCGGTAGCAATGGTCCATCTCATCTAAGTCTTTAGGCATTGCCTGCCTGACTGAAATAAAATATGTAATATAAACATTTTTTAAATTTTTATAATTGGTTCATCTAATTAAAATTTTAATTTATAAAATTTACTGTTTTATTCAATAAATTAAACTTGATGATTTGGAGCCATTATAAAACAAATATCTTTAAAAAGTATGGAAAAGTAAGTGTTTGTATGAATTTACAAATATTAACTCTCAAGTTTTAATCATTTTGGTGTCATTTTATGCAACATTAATTATATTAATGGGCCACATTTTGCACATAATCCCAATCACTTTGATCCAAATCCCTTTCGTTTATAACTTAGTTTAGTTTTTAATTAAGTAAACTAAACTGGAATACGATAGTAAATCTTTATCCTATCTATTTTTTAATATAAATTATTTGAAATGGTCTGTTAACGTATTTAGGGTTTCTTTATCAGTATTATTCTTAATGGTGTTGGTGTCTATGGTGAAGGGTAATTTTATTTTTATATTCATTTTTGTTTATCAGGAGGTTAATGGCTCTGAGCTATATATATATATATACAGAGTGATGGGCCGGGCAATCCTTTTTGAGAATAACTTTGATTGTTAGGGTAATTTTTTTTATCCATTCATCCATCACAATGGTATGTAATTCACTCAATTACTTAATTCATACTTCTCACAATTAGCTATGATTTTTACTGCTATACTTATTTCAGGCTCCTAACTCCAAGTAATAAAAGTACCTGCAAATTAGAAATCCAAATCTCAATTTGACCTGCTTATATAATGACAATTTTGTGTGAGGTTCCCTAATTCTCTGCAAATAATTAAAAAAAATAAATTAGGCGAGAGTATAAATAAGGAGTGTTTGGTTCAGTTGTTTGGAACAATTGTTAGTTTTTTATTGTAAAAAAACTGATATAAAATTGTTTGGTAAACTTTTCTAAATTGCAATTGATAGCCTTTTAAAATTCCAAACAGTTATTGATATTGGAATTTTTTCTGAATAACTGCAATTTTTTAAATACATATGCCAAATCACCCTTATACTAAATTATATTTATATATAACAAATAATAATTTTGAATTATTTTTTTATTTAATTACATATTTTTTTGAAAATTTTATTATTATTGTTGATTTATACTTTATATTTATTTATTATAAAATAATATATATTTTGAATTAAATAAATAATATAACTATTAGTAATTATATATTCTACCAGTAACAATTCAATTATTTTTACCAAAAAAAATATCAGACCGTTATCAGCTATTAATTATTAGTTAGTAGCTATCAACTAGTAATTAGTATAGTAAATTACAAAATTCAATAAAAAAAGATATATAAAAAAATTTCAAATACTCTAGAGTGTAGACGTCAGCATTTTTTTTTAATTTTTGCTTTGCTTTATATTATATAATAGATTAGATTAGATTCATTGTTTATCATTGGCAAATTAATCCCTTTGACTTTGTACATTACGTAATTTTTTGTATTTTTTTAACTATAATTCATTGTTATGCAGATTTATTATACTGTGGTTAAGCACTCTCTCGTTTTCTAATAAAATAATATAATAATTCTATATTAGAATTCAATGTATTATAAAAAATAATTAATTTAAGTTTAAATTATAAGAAAAAAAAGAATCGAAATTGAACGCTTAATTTTATTTAAAGGTAAAAAAAATAAAAAAAATGAAAAGAATAGAAAAAGAAATGTTGATAGAGAAGGGAAGTGTCGGTGGAATTACATGTTTGCGAAACCGCGCTTTTCGCAAATCCTACCACCTACTAGCTGTCAAACGCGCTTGTCTTTAAAATCCGAAAATTTTTACCACATGTTGATAAAGTTGAAATTTGTTTATAAGGGCGTCTTTGAAATTGATGTTGGGATAAAAAATATATATATTTAATTTTTTTATTTAATTAATTAATTTTTTATTATTTATAAAAAAATATTTATTTATTTTTTTAAAAATAGTTTATAAAATTTGAAAAATTTAAATTTAATTTAAAAAAATATTTTTTCTAATCACGCGAAACAAACTCACAATTATTTACTTTGCTGAGAGTTGCATCAAAAGAAATGTAATTAATTTCATATGTATTACTATTATTTATTAATTTTTACTATATTTATAATAAATAGAGTAATATCTAAAAATAATATAAATAAAATTAATAACTAAAGTTAATATCAGTTAATTTTTTTTATTTGTGTGAAAATATGCGGGGGAACATAATAGAGAGAGTATTTTCTACGATTATTTTGGTTTTCTTCATTTCATTTTTTAATAGATTTTTTTTCAAGAAAAAAGTTTAATTGATAAAAATAAAATAAAAATATTGTTAGGTGAATATTAATCATGCTGGAAATAGGACCAAGAATGAGTTGGTGTTTTGTAATTCATATATTTTCATAGCCTACATCCATAATTTAAATATGATATTTTATAAATAAAGTTATTTTTCAAGTTTTTAATTAGACTATGAAAATTTGATTTTTCCTGTGAATATGTTTTTGGATCAAATAGGTACCAAGGGGGATGAAGATGATAAGACATTGGGGTAGATTATTAAGAAAATTTTTAAGAATTTTTAACCAATCCACAGATTTTATGCGTAATTAATGTGTCCAATAGATACTGACATTGTTTTTTTCAGAACATTTTTATTTCGGGGCCAAATTGCAATTTGGTATTTTTCCATAGAATAATTATTCGTTAATTTTTCATTTTCAGCTACCGTGATTTGCGCTAGCCTGTTAGCCAATAATTAGTAAGAAATGCATTTTATTTAAATTATACGTCTCCTATTCAAATCTCCTAACTAAAAAAGAGTCATACGTTGGACTTGTCACCGACTTTTATTTTTTCCATTGTATTTTTCTTAATTACCAAAAAGGTATGAATTAATTTACATTTTGCCCCCCAATCATTATTGTTTTCAACTTTTCACCTCAATTATACAACAATTTGTTACTTTCCCCCTTTGACACTAGTCTCTCTCGGCTGTTCAACCATATTTTTATTTAAAAGGGGATGATTCTGCCATAAATGAAGCTCCATACTGAGCAGGAGTCCACCCAAAGATCTCTCCTTTCTTTATTCCTCAACTCAGGAAGAGGAATAAAGAAGGACCCTTCTACAATTCTACTGTATTTCTTCTATCAGATCCAAAATATAGCAAATCTTTAGCTAAAAACGGTATGTTCTATTTCCCATTTTCAGTTTGACGAAGTTTAGCGCTCCCTGCTTAGTATTTTTAAGTGAGGAACTTAACAAGACGCTAAATTTTCTTGTGAGTTAGCCGTTTCTTTACTTTCTGTTTTTGGACCTTTTAGTTATCAGCTGATGTATGATTTCTTGTTATTGATTTGGCTGTGTGTATGCTGTGTTTGTATATGCGTAGTGATGTGGAATTTTGCTTAGTCCTGTTAACTTCGGCTTATGCTTGAACAAGTGTTTATTTTGTTTGAGATTGTTTCCTGGTTTGGTTACTCCACCTTCAATGTTTCAAAGTTTTTGTTGTTTTCTCTGAAAAGGAAATTAAAATTCCATCCACACCAAAAGGAGATTACTTTTAATTGTTTGTTGTAGCGTAAAGTGAATCTAGTTTTCTTTCTGTAATTAACACTTATAGAAGAGGAAAAAGGGTTCTTTCTCATCCTTCAAATTAACTTTTTCAATATTTTGAAGTTCTTACTATTGCGTATCAGAATTCTGCGAGGCACTTGTCGGTTTTCTTTCTTCTTTTTTGCAAGGTTGTTACTTTTGATTTAGTTTCTTATGTTGTGGATTTTATATAGAAGCTCTGTTCTGCTTCTGATCCATGAATTTTATTGTTTAGATTTGCAAAAATGACATTAGGAGTCAAAGATATGAAAGAATATTTTGTAGATCATTGCATATGTTGCTTTATTGTTCTCATCAATCTTATTAAAGAAAATGTTGCAAGTGCCAGAATACAGGGAGATAGAAGTGTTTTAAAAATCCAACTTAACATAAGTGTATTGAAATTGAATGAATATAATGTATTTAGAAAGGGTTGATTGACACAAAAGTCGCTTGATTCTCTTGATCATGAGGTATGAGTGGACAGAAATCTTTCATAAGAAATTAGAAAAAAGAAAAAGCATTTGCAAGAATAGTATACTTAAGCAACTGAGCAATTGCCATGCATTGGTTTCCATTTGAATTCCACTGCCTTATTCACTATTTTATCCAGCTTGCTTTTACATGTTGGATTTATAATTGAATTGAAATTAAGTTGATAGAGGTTTTCTGAGTTGCTGATTTTTTCCCTGTTACAGATATAGGCTAAGGACATCTTTATCTTAAGAATCATGGCCATGGGAAAGTACTCCCGGGTTGATGGGAGGAAATCATCAAGCTATTGTTCAACAGTCGTTTTGGTTGTGTTTGTTGGTCTTTGTTTAGTTGGAGTTTGGATGTTAATGTCATCATCTGTTCCAGTTCAGAATTCAAATTCATCCTCCGAAGAAACTTCAAATGAGGTAAAGTGGACGGTCAGTGAAAATAATTCTAAGCAATTTGAAGACAGTTCAGGTGATTTGCCAGAAGATGCAATGAAAGAAGATGGCCATTCTGTTGATTCTCGTAGTGATAACCAATCTGTCCAGGATGATCAAGGTGTAGAGACAGGTAAGAAAGTTGAGGATAATGAGGATGATAAAGTTGACACTGATAGCAATGATATGAAGATAGAGTCGAAGACTACTGTTGAAGAAAACCAGGATAAGAAGACTCAGTCCGTAGAGGAATCAAAGGAGGAGGCTGATGGTGATGGAAAAACAGGAGATGGGGAAGCTGAACAGATGCAAGAGGAAGGTGGTCGAACAAATAAAGGCGAGCAAACAGAATTGGAGGAGGCCTCGGGTGAAACTAAATATGAGTCTGATGAGGAGAAAAAGAATTTGGACAGTGCAAAGAGTGCTGATGAAAATAAGCAGGAAGACATAGATGCTAGTCAGGTGGAGCAAAGTGATAGTGGGAATAACATGGAAAGTCAAGAAAAGGATCGGGCTGCTGTTGAGGTCTTCCCTGCTGGTTCTCAGTCTGAACTCTTAAATGAAACCGATGCTCAAAATGGTGCTTGGTCAACTCAGGCAGTGGAGTCGCAGAATGAGAAAAAAACACAAAAATCTTCAATATCAAAAGACCAATATGGCTGGAAGCTTTGTAATGCCACTGCTGGTCCAGATTACATTCCTTGCCTTGATAATTGGGAGGCTATCAAAAGTCTTCAAAGCACAAAGCATTATGAACATCGAGAGAGGCACTGCCCTGAAGAAGCTCCCACTTGTCTGGTTCCCTTACCCGAAGGATACAGACGTTCAATCAAGTGGCCTAAAAGCAGGGACAAGGTAAACAATTATCCACTTGATCAATGGAAAACTCCTGTCCTAGTTAGTTGAAATGTATTTTTTTTCGTTCATGGTGTAGATATGGTACTATAATGTTCCCCACACCAAGCTTGCAGAGGTCAAGGGACACCAGAATTGGGTTAAAGTAACTGGGGAATATCTTACTTTTCCTGGTGGCGGGACTCAGTTTAAGCATGGTGCTCTTCATTACATTGATTTCATTGAGAATGTGAGTTTTATCAGTTTCCTTCTGTATTTATTATCCTTGAACTGCCTTGTCCAAACTACTTATAGTTTTTGTCCGTAAAATTTTATGGAGAACATGGTAGCATTTTGTGCATTGATGACTTTATCTTCATTAGGACTATGCATATGAAAATATTCTTAAGGGGTTGAGTAGAATTATTATGACCAAAAAGCATGGAGGATTTACATGTAATCATATTTATTTACCTGCAGTCTTTTCCTGATATTGCTTGGGGTAAAAGAACCCGTGTGATATTGGATGTTGGGTGTGGGGTGGCGAGCTTTGGAGGTTACCTTTTTGAAAGAGATGTTCTTGCAATGTCATTTGCACCCAAGGATGAGCATGAGGCGCAAGTGCAATTTGCACTTGAACGGGGAATCCCTGCTATATTGAATGTTATGGGCACCAAGAGACTACCATATCCCAGTTCTGTTTTTGATGCTGTTCACTGTGCGCGCTGTAGGGTTCCTTGGCATATTGAAGGTGATATCTTCATCGATTCTTTTTTTTTTTTTAAAATGTTTCAATTGATTCTCCTTTTCAATTCAGATATAAATTTTAAATTATTCTGCAGGTGGAAAACTTCTTCTAGAGCTCAATCGTGTGTTGCGACCTGGTGGTTACTTTGTCTGGTCTGCCACTCCAGTTTACCAAACACTTCCAGAAGATGTTGGAATTTGGAAAGGTAGAATTATCTGTCCATATTTACATTCGTCTCAATAAGGATGGATATATTGGATATTGTTTTTAATAGTGTTTTTTGTTCCTTCTGCTGGTGTTTATTGATGGAAGAAATGTCCAAATTGACAAAGTCAATGTGCTGGGAACTCAAGGTGATTAAAAAGGATACTGTAAATGGTGTTGGTGCGGCAATATATAGAAAGCCAACATCTAATGAGTGTTATAATAAGAGATCCCAAAATGAGCCTCCATTGTGCAAAGAATCTGATGATCCAAATGCAGCCTGGTACGTGATTCTTTATTCTTTGGTTTTAATAATTGATTTTTCTCCTGCCATTACCCATGCTTTTAGCCAGAAAATATTGAACACCTCAGATTGTCCAAAAAAAGAACAGAATTAATTAAACTGTGTAGATTTCTGAAATCTTATTTGATGTACTACTGCATAATATCTGTCTTTAGATGTGACAAATGATCCATATAGCTGATCCCAACTATTTTATGATTAGGACTTTCTTGAGTTATGTTGTACTAACATATATGCCCTCCTATTTATGCAAAATTGAGATTATGAATACGGAGATCACCATTTCAAATCTATGAATGATGAAAGTGGGGAAGGAACTGAAAATATACTACCATGGAGGTTTATGAATAAGGGATCTTTCCAAATTGTTAATATCAGCTTTTCTGGGAACACTGATATTCTCATTTATTTAAGAATTTGAAAACTTTATTGATCTTTTTGGTAATTCATATCTGCCAATTTTCTTGCATGAGTAATTGAAGCTGTTTGTATTTGGTTTGCTCTTTTTTATATATTAGTTGTATTGATTGACGTGTCCTACAAGAAAAAAAAAAGAGGAAAAAAGGGCTTCAAAGAGTTAGTAAACCTTTTTTCACTTTTCACTCTTCATTGGGCAAGAGATTTAAAGAACAGTTTTCAGAATCCTAGAAGCAGTTTTTTTACCTTTCCATTGTGTTTTCCATACTGAAGTTTTGAATTAAAACGTTGTTATAGGAACAAATACAATTATGACTGTTTTTGGTAGTGGGGATAAAAGTTGACAAATTACTGGAATTGCTGCATGGGCATGACCTGAACTTTGGAAATAAATTTGTGTCTCTGTGAAAGCTTCTGTAAGCATGCAAATTACTGGATCTGAAGTTTCAAATTGGGTTATTAATGACTTCTCTATAGTGTAAAATTTGCTGGAACTTTTGTGAATGCTCAACAATTTTCTTACAGATTATAATTTGCGTGTTTTCAGGAATGTGCCACTTGAGGCATGCATGCATAAAGTTCCTGAAGATGCATCACAACGTGGGTCTCAATGGCCTGAGCAATGGCCACAAAGGTTGGAGAAATCGCCTTACTGGCTGGATTCTCAGGTTGGAGTATATGGTAAAGCTGCTCCAGAGGATTTTACTGCTGACTACAACCACTGGAAACATGTTGTCTCCAAATCATATTTGAATGGGATGGGAATTGACTGGTCGACTGTGAGAAATGTCATGGACATGAGAGCTGTATATGGAGGGTAAGTAATTTTATAACTATTTTTATTTTATTAGCTATATGGCTAGTTGAAACATGCTGACACTGAACTTGTGCTCATATATGCAATATGCATGCTACCTACTGGATAATTTACATTTTGATTGCCTAATAAGTGAATTGAAAGTGTCTTTTTTGGGCTAAGCTATCATTGGGCATGTGTGGCTTTATTTTATTACAGTATGCGGCAAAGGAAAAATTGGAAAATTTTTCTTCTGGCATCCAATTTTATGGTTTCTTCGCTAGTGGGTTAGCATATCTTACATGCATAATGGATGATAAAGATTCCCTGTCAGTATTTTAATATACTTTTTTTTTGTCATTTTGATCATGGCTTAATCTTATATTCTGTAAGAAGTGCACAGCTCCATGTCCTTTACATTTCACTCATGATATGTTGTGATTATTTTAGGTTTGCTGCGTCATTGAAAGACTTGAAAGTTTGGGTTATGAACGTCGTTCCAATTGACTCTCCAGACACACTTCCAATAATTTATGAGCGGGGTTTATTTGGGATGTATCATGATTGGTGTGAGTCATTCAATACTTACCCTAGAACCTATGATCTTCTCCATGCGGATCATCTTTTCTCCAGTCTCAAAAAGAGGTTTAACTATCTTATATCGTATTCATCAGTGTTTCAATCTCAATGAAAGTTCCGAATGATGCCTCTGACTTCATATGCTGATGGTTTCCTGGCTACAGGTGTAACTTAGTGGCAGTGATGGCAGAAGTTGATAGGATATTGAGGCCGGATGGAAAGCTTATCGTGCGTGACAAAGGTGAAATCATAGGTGAGATTGAGAGCATGGCCAAGTCTCTAAAATGGAAGATTGGAATGATTTACTCTAAAGAGAATGAAGGACTGGTTTTTGTTCACAAGACAATGTGGCGTCCTACAGAGTCGGAGTTCATAAAGTCGGCCACTATTTGAAAACAATGCTTCAGTTATTGTGGTTTAGCGAAGGTTAGCAGGCTTGCTTCATCATTAATTAGCTAATTATATAATCTATACACTTCTTAGGCATTCAAATTTGAGGCTTAGCAATTGTAACATTGTTACTTCTTATTTTTCCTATCAGCAACTGTAAAATTACGTAGTGTAGTATTCTTTATACAACTCTAAAATTACATTCACATCTTAATATCAGTTCATGTCTCCTTATTATGGTTATCCAACAAAGGGGTTTGATTGTACCATTTTCATGAATATGGTTAAAAATCAAACGCATTTTCCAAAATTCTATCACAATTCGGAGCTTTTTCTGTGTGTAACTTTTAATGGTACAAAGATATTACCAAGAAGATCATTACAGATTCTGTAGTTCTTGAACTTTGTTGGGTTTGTATCCTTTATTTGATTGAGAATCTTATGCTCAGATGGCCTAAAATTGAAGTTGATTCATCTTTGTGGCACGTGCATAGTTTTGGACATAAATCTTTGCTTTTGCATTACGTGCATAGTTGCATATGAACCATTGCTTTTGCATTACGTGCATAGTTGCATATGAATCTTTGCTTGGCATTATGAATTCGCGTAGGGAATACATATGAAAGCAAATCTTCTGCCGAAAAGGGTAACAAACATAAATTAGATAGAGGGATCTTTCTAGATTCTGGGGTATCTGTGGTAATAGCTCCTATAGAAAGCACATTTAGAGATCACCTCTGGTTCAGAAATGTACCAAACTTGTTGAAGGCTGAATAAAGAGACCTGATGTAACCTAAATTCGTCTACTTGATAATGGATTGATCTTTACAAGGCAAAGCTGAATAAATAAATATTCCCCCTAAAAACAGTAGGGTTTATACATTTGTGTAAATACTGTCTGTTTTTGTCTCAAATATGGGGCTTTTGATATGATAAATTTATTATCACTAGCCAAGAGTTTTTCATGTAATGAAGATTCAATTTTGAGTAAGCAATTGATTATGATCCCTTATGATTAGTATATATTTTCTTTTGGTATGATTAGTACATACTATTAGACAGTATGTGCTTTCATATACTGACCACTCATTGCACTCAAAGAGTCCATTAAATGAGTCAAATATTGGTAAGATTAGGTTCGGTTCGTTTAAATTTATCATAGGTTTATGCTTGGCATGATCTCGATTCGAGATTTTATTTTTGAATTTTATTTCGGTTCATTTTAAAATTATTAAATTTACGACATGTTTGAGTTCGGTTCGTAAAAAATCATTTTATAATGCTTAACAAATTTAGCACTTGTCACGGGGTCATTACTCTCTTCCCAAAAGATCGTTCTGGTGGGGTGTGCAGCGCTACCCGCTTATAGTCAGGACTCGTCCCCAATCCTATGACCCGCTCGTCACAGTGGGCCCCCCTGCCTGTCCCAAACCCGGGGTGCTTGGCGAGACATCGGAGTCGGATCTGGGTCGGCTCTGATACCACTTGTCACGGGGTCATTACTCTCTCCCCAAAAAATCGATCTTTTGGAAAAAAAGTAATGACCCTGTGACAAGTGGTATATAACAAAAGTGCAAGTTTAAGTTCAAATTCGATAACAAAATATAATATAAAAGAGTTATAAACTAATATGTTCACGAGATTATAAATAAATATATTTGTAAATTAATGAATTAAAAAGTATTAAATTCGAACTCAATAAGATTTTCGAGTTCAAATTTGAGCTCAAATTCAGTTTGTTAACAATAACAAATAATTTTAAGTGAATTTTTATCTGCACGGAAATTTAAATAACTCTTAAAAAGGATTGCTTTATTTACAATCCTAATGATTCAAAGAAGTTTTATATTTGGTGTGTGTGTCCGTATCCATGCAAAAAGCACAAGTGTAGATTCCTACCACTTTGAGAGGAGCACAATTTCCACCTCCGTCCAACTCTTATCGTCACATATAAGCCTGCACAAAACATAAGATTATCCTTTGTCCAACGTTCTTTCTACTTTACCACCATTTTTTTTTTTATTTATTGTCAAGCAGATTATGAGGGCACCTCTTCCTTTCTGAGGGCATTGGATATAGCCCCATTTTGCCCTTTTGGTATCTTAGCATATATTCCTTGAGGGCTTGTTTGGAACTTTCCAAGGGGAAAAAAAGTAAATAAAATAAATTTATTTTTCTTTCTTATTCTCCTTCCTCCTAATCATGTATGAAAATTTTCCCTTGAGAGGAAAAATAAATTTTATTTTCCCTCTTTATTTTTTTTATTATGTTTTGGATTGAAATAATATAAGTAAAATAACAAGGGATATGAAAAAAACAAACTTATTTTTCTTTGTTCGGATTATTTTGCTGTAAGAAGAAAAAAAAAAGTTAAAATATTACATATTTACTATTTTTCACGTCATTTTATAAAAATAATAAATATTTTACTATAATGATCAAGGATAAAAAAATATTTTTATTAGTATTAGTGATATTTTTTATCCAATCTCTAATATTTTCCCTCCAAAATGGAGAAAAAATGAAGAGTAAAAAATAAAAGTTATTTTACTTTTCCTACTTATTTTACTTCATTTTCAAACAAGATAAAATGAAAACAACTTATTTTTCTTTTTTCTCATATTTTCCTTTTATCCAAACACTTGAAACTGAAAAATAACTTTTATTTTTCATCTCCTCCTTGTTTTTGTTATTTTTCAAACAGAATAAAGTGAAAATATTTTCTTATTTTCTTTCCTCTCATATTTTCTCTCCTCCCAAACATAGGCCAAGTATTGGGAAGGGAAAATGTCCTCTTTGGTCTTTTGGCTTACTTTGATTTTTAGGATTAGCGTGCCTTCATCACTTGACTTTTTTCATAATGTTTTGATATATAAACATATATCCTACTGCCCCTTTTCTATCTTAAATAATTTGTTAAATATTACCTTATGTCGGCAAAGTGTTAAGTAAAATTGTCAAAGATGCTTCTCTTGGACTCCTTTAAAATTTTCTCACCCTTTCTTTTTAGGTTAGGCTTAAATCAATGGCTTGTGAGCTATGTGGAAATAATGAAAAGGGCTATCCTCATGTTTGCATGATTGAAATTAATTAATTAATATAATGCTAGATGTTTAGGTGGGTTCATTCAACAATAGTCTAAGTGCTTATATTAACAAATACACTTGCTTTATGGCTTTAGTACATTAGCCAGTTGAACTTGACTTTTCATTTTATAGATGAGGCAGAAATCTACACTTGCTAAAACATAATGCAATAAATTAATTGATTAAGATCATGAGAATGGATTTATGATAATTTATCAAACGAATAGTAAATCTCACTATTTGCATCCAAGTGTACATTTTTTAAACAAATCCCATAAATGTGGATATAAACATTTATTATCAAGTTATTCAATAATATCACAAAAATTGTCTAATAAGACACAACTCATACTGTTGTAATCATGAACATTTTACTAATTTTTTTATCATGTTAATAGTTATATTCACTTCTAGCATTTTGTTGCATAAACCTATTTATATAATTGTGACGAATAAAATATATTGAATTCTAGATATTGCATAAAGATTTTAACAAAGTTATATAATTATTATAGGAGTAATATTGTAAAACAAACTTTAAAATAATTTCTAATATATATCCATAAAAACACTTCACTCCACAAAAATACAACTTTGATATTATGAAATTTCATTGTTGAACTACTCATAGTCCTGTATGAAATGCTCCTTACTTATGTTTTTAAATTAAAATATAGATAAAATATTACATTACTCTTAAATGATTAATCTCCACCCATAATTAATGGAAGAGAGAGCTTTAAATAATGGTAGAATAAGAAAAAATAATTAAAGTTTATACATAACTGTGAAACATTAAATATTTTAGAACAAAACAATAATATTTTGTTCATATTTATATATACCATTAAATAAATAGTCCCCTCAATAGTTAACTCAAGAACCAACCATTTCTTTTTTTCAGAATCATGCATATTTTCATAGTACGCAAAGTTGTAAAACATAATATATGATGGTATATATATGCAAAGCATGCAATTCCATACACATACATATCAAATCATCATATCTACTCGTGCAAATTAATTTAAAGCGCATTATTAATTATATCACTTGAGCAGCTCCGACCAAGAAAGATTTCTTATCAGAAATATTTAACTATTAAATAAATTAAACTGAGTGGTCCCATATGAATATTTTAAAATTTTCTCATTCTCCCTTTTGTTCTCTCTAAGATCCATACATCAGACAATGAGAACAACAGCATGAGTTGGTTAACAGTTTAGTAATATAAAACCCAAATTGTCTGCCATTGGCACATCTTTTCATCAAACAAACCAGTTGGCAGTCTCCACACATTACTCGACATGTCTGCTGCCGCAAACTCTCTAAAGCTGCTAATTTTGATCATTCTTAATAAAGGGCTTCCTCTATCTCCCTATTATTCATCAACAGCCATGTTAGTTCCTTTGAAGCAAAAGTGTTTGATCTTTATTCTTCTTGCTTTCATCATTCTGATCTCTTCTTCTTCTTCTTCAACACAAGCTTCAAGATTGCCTAAAGAATACTGGGAGCAGATGTTACCTAAGAAGTTACCTTCTCCTTCCTCTGCTCCCTCTAAAGGCACTAATTCTGTCTCTGCATCTTCTTCTACTGTGATCAAAACTGATAAAAATCTTCCTTCGTCCGACGGAAAGGTCTAGTTGTTCTCATCAATTTTAGTTCTGCAACTCTGATTCTTTTTTCCTGTCTAACTGTAGAGTACATGGAATCAGAAAATTTTGCACCGGTCTGATCGATCCGAAGAAAGCAGACAAAAAGTTGTGTAAATTGATTTGTATATGCTTTAAAGAAAAGCAAATTAATGTAATCTATTAGATTTTTTTCAAGAATTCGTCTGCGGATAATACTGTAAAGATGACTATGTAGAGATATTTGCCATGGATGAAGATGATCATGAATACAAGTGCGCCTGTATTCTTTCGTTATTGATTCAGAGATTTGTAAAAGATCATCATGGTCATTGAGATAATCAATAATTAAGCAAAGTACTGTATTATTTCTCGGTAATAATTATATCAAAGTTTTTACAGATGTTAAGTTTCATATTAAGCGGTCTTTCATTTCTCAATAGATAAATTAATGGAAATATTGCTTTGCATATAATTAATAAGATCTGTCTGAAGTTTTTCCTTGAATTTTCTCCCCAACTATAGTTGCCCTGTGAAATTTTGCATTTTTTTTTTCGAATTGCTTTACTGATTTCTCATGAATTTGACGGGAAAGTTAGCGAGAAATAAATATGGTTGGAGACCCTTTTTCTTTCATTTCTTATGTTGTGAAAATCGGGTTAGTTTCCACCAAAGTGAATAATTGTGCCAAAAATTAAGATAAAGAAAAATTACCAGATAGTTGGTGGAGTCACAAATAGTCTCCCTTAAAAACCAAATTCCTTAGACTCTTAGAGTCTTGGTGGCAAAATTTTTCTCAGATAATTTAAAGCACAATATATCACAAAGTAAAAGATCCGACAATAGCTATTAAATAGAAATAAAAAGAGCACCAGAATTTAACGAGATTCGGCCAATTATGCCTACTTTTTCGGACACTACTAAAATAATATTTCACTATTTCAAATAAATATTACAAAGTGAAATATTACAAGAGAGAGAGAAAAATACAACCAATTTTAGAAGTAAAGGGATTGGTGTTTTTGGGATGGATTGTTAAGAAAGGGGATGAAGCCCTTTTATAAGCTAATGCTATTGTGAAAATTTGTTAACTTTCCGATGTGGGATTAACACATCACATTTCAACAAATCTCCACCTTGACGATCTCACAATTCTAAACAAATATTCTCTTTACAAATTTCAGTAATGTCTCCAAATGCATTTCGAAGCGCCTAATTTCAAATTTTGAGAACATTTATCAAGTCCAAGTAATGTTGGAACTTAATATCTGTCACAACTTTTGTTGTCATATCTGCGGGGTTTTCAGCAGTCAAAATCTTCTGAAGCAGTATCCCACCATCTTCAAGAATTTTCCGTACAAAATGATATCGAACATCGATATGCTTCGTCCTTGTATGATAAACTTGATTCTTTGCCAAACAAATAGCACTTTGACTGTCACAATGCACTTTGACATACTTCTGACCAATTCCCAAGTCATTCAACAACCCCTGAAGCCAAATTGCATCCTTGACAGCTTCTGAAACTGTCATGTACTCTGCCTCTGTTGTAGACAAAACAACTGTTGACTGTAAGGTGGACTTCCAACTAACCGGTGTCTTTGCAAGTGTGAACACATAACCGGTAGTAGATCGATGTTTGTCTAAATCACTTGCATAGTCGGAATCACAATATCCAACTATATACTGACCACTTTTCTCATCCCGCTCAAACATTATACCAACATCTACAGTATTCTGAATATACCGTAGAATCCATTTCATAGCTTGCCAATGTCTTTTACTAGGATCATGCATGTACCTGCTCACAACTCCAACTGCTTGTGAAATCTCAGGCCTCGTACATACCATTGCATACATCAAGCTACCAACAGTATTTGCATATGAAACCTTTGACATATATTCTCGTTCTTCATCACTTTTCGGAGATAAAGATGCACTGAGCTTAAAATGAGGAGCAAGTGGAGTACTAACTGGTTTTGTCTTCTCATTTATCCCAAAACGCTTTAGTACTTTTCTCAGATATTGTTTTTGAGTCAAACAAAGTCTCCCCAATTTTCTGTCTCTGCATATCTCCATACCGAGAATCTTTTTAGCTTTCCTTAAATCATTCATTTCAAATTCCTGATTTAGTTGAGCTTTTAACTTCTGAATCTCTCCTTCATCTTTCGAAGCTATCAGCATATCATCAACATAAATGAGAAGATATATAAAGGAACCATCCCGTAGCTTGCGCAAATATACACAATGATCATATTTGCTTCTTGTGTATTTCTGCCTTATCATAAACTTGTCAAATCGTTTGTACCACTGTCTTAGAGATTGTTTCAATCCATACAACGATTTGCTCAACTTGCACGCCAAATTTTCTTTTCCAGCAACTTTAAATCCTTCTGGCTGAGTCATGTAGTTCTTTTCCATGTAAAAATGCAGTTTTTACATTCAGCTGAACTAGTTCCAGATCAAATTGTGCTACCAAGGCCAACAATATTCTAATGGAGGAATGTTTTACAATTGGAGAAAACACTTCATTATAATCAATTCCCTCATTCTGAGCATAGCCTTTAGCTACCAATCTTGCCTTGTAGCGGATATCATTCTTATCAGGAAATCCTTCTTTCTTTGCATAAACTCATTTACAGCCAATCGCTTTCTTTCCCTTTGGCAGACTTGCTAGCTTCCATGTCTGATTCTTTTCAAGGACTGCATCTCTTCTTCCATAGCCTTTCTCCATTTTTCTTCTTTTGAGCTTTTGAATAACTTCACAATAAGTGGAATGAATCTCATCATTTACTGAAGATGTATAATTAGTCATATCTTCAAGTTGAGCAGGTTTCTTAATATTCCTTTTCGGCTTTCGTAGTGCAATTTGCTCAAGTTGCTGAGGAGGTTCTTGTGCTAAAACCTCTTCTTCCTCATCTGATTCATTTTCTACCATTATCTCCTCTTCTGCCGTAGGAGTAATTTTATCAGACTTTACAATTGCTGGATCAACAATTCTTCTTCTATCAAACTTCACCTGTTTAGGAATTTCCTCCATCTGGTGTGGAGAACCATCTGTCTACTCCTTTGTTACCTTTAACACGGTAGACTCATCAAAGGTAACATCTCTACTAAAGATTATTTTCTTCGTCTCTGGGCACCATAGTCAATATCCTTTGATACCAGAGGATATCCCCATAAAGATAGCTTTCTTTGCCCTTGGATCTAACTTCGATTCCTTAACATGATAGTATGTAGTGGAACCAAACACATGTAAGAAATTATAATCTGTAGCAGGTTTTCCATACCACACCTCCAAAGGTGTTTTGCCATTGATAGCAGTTGATGGCAAACGATTAATGAGATGACATGCGTATGTTACAGCCTCAGCCCAAAATTGTCTGCCTAATTCAGCATTAGACAACATACATCGAACTTTCTCTAGTAAAGTTCGGTTCAATCGTTCAGCCACCTCATTCTGTTGTGGTTTATTTCTGACAGTGAAATGTCGAACAATTTCTTCATTTCTGCAAACTTTCATGAAGGGATCACTTGTGTACTCTCCGCCATTGTCTGTTCGAAGACACTTGATCTTTCTGCCCGTCTGAGTTTCTATCATCTTCTTCCAGATGAGAAAAACTCCCAACACTTCATCCTTTGTCTTCATTGTATATACTCATACTCTTCTTGAACAATCATCAACAAAGGTAACATAGTAGTGTTTACCTCCCATTGAAGCAATTTTGGAAGGACCTCATACATCTGAGTGAACATAATCCAGAATACCCTTGGTATCATGGATTGCAGTGCCAAACTTCACTCTCGTCTGCTTCCCTTTGATGCAATGCTCACAGAAGTCTAATTTGCAGGTTCGCACTCCTTGCAATAATCCTTGATTCGCCAGAAGTTTCAAGGATTTTTCGCCTGCATGCCCCAAACGCATATGCCACAATCTGGTTGTTTCTATCTCCTAGTCATCACTAGAAACTGCTGCTGTTGTTCCAACAATTGTGTTGCCTTCATAGTAATACAAGTTGTTGCTCATTTGAACTCCTTTCATCACCACAAGTGCTCCAGATATAACCTTAATTACTTCATTTTTAATGATTATAGTGAAACCCTTTCTCCTAAGGATTCCCATAGAAATGAGGTTTTTCGTCAGACTGGGCACATATCTTACATCTGTCAGAGTTCTGATTGATCCATCACGATTCCTCAATTGGATTGAACCAATTCCAGTTGTTTTGCAAGGGCTGTCATTTGTTGTATAGACAACTTCACCTTCAATTTCTTTAAAATCGAAAAACCATTCCCGATTGGGACACATATGGTGGCTACAACCTGAATCATCACATTCAGCTATATTTGAATTTGCAACAGTCTTGCCTTTGCCAGATTTGCTTCTCAACTTAGGACAATCTTTCTTTTAGTGCCCCTTTTCTCGACAAAAGACACATTCATCTTTGCCCACTCTGGACTTTGATCTGTCTTTCTTTCCCCTGTTCTTATTTTTTGAACGGCCTCTTACTATCAAAGCTTCTGCTGCTCCACTGGTGCTATCCTTCTTGTCTTTTCTCCTCAATTCATAGCTGTATAGTGCAGCACATACTTCACTAAGAGACACCTCAACTTTCCCATAGAGTATAGTAGTTTCTAGAAACTCAAACTCCTCAGGAAGGGATCCCAACAACATTAGGGTCAAATCTTCATCTTCAAATGTCACATCCAAGTTCATCAGATCTACTACAAGTTGATTGAAATTGTTGATTTGATCATTCATCGTGGTACCAGGAACATATGTGAATTTGAACAGTTTTTTCTTCATATGAAGCTTATTTTGATTGCTATTTTTTAAGAATTTTTCCTCCAGTGCCTTCCACAATTTACTTGCAGAAGTTTCTTTACAAAAGGCATACTTCTGCTCTCTGGACAGGCACGATCGAATTGTACCACATGTCAAACGATTGATTGTCTTCCATTCCTTCTCGTCTGCACCTTCTGGCTTTTCTCCCTCAATGGCAATGTCTAAGCCTTGCTGAAATAAGGCGTCTAGAACTTCACCTTGCCACATGCCGAAATGACCTGTATCATCAAAAATCTCCACTGCAATTCTCGTATTTGTCACAGTAGTTCTCGCCAAAATTGATGAAGTAGAAGTTGTTGTGTCCATTGTGGATTTTTGTCCGTCTCTTGCCATTTTCTCTTTAAGACTATTTAATAGCTTTCAAATGCGGAATATCCAAGAATCCAAGGAAACCTTTCTGATGTGGAAGATCAGCTTACGCTGCAACCACAGAGCATATAACTCGGTAATCTTAGCTCTGATACCAATTGTTGTGGAAATCGGGTTAGTTTCTACCAAAGTGAATAATTGTGCCAAAAATTAAGACAAAGAAAAATTCTCAGGTAGTTGGTGGAGTCACAAATGGTCTCCCTTAAAAACTAACTTCCTTAGACTCTTAGAGTCTTTGTGACAGAATTTTTCTCAAATAATTTAAAGCACAATATATCACAAAGTAAAAGACCCGGCAATAGCTATTAAATAGAAATAAAAAGAGCACCAGAATTTAACGAGATTCGACCAATTATGCCTACTTTTTCGGACACTACTAAAATAATATTTCACTATTTCAAATAAATATTACAAAGTGAAATATTCCAAGAGAGAAAGAAAAATACAACCAATCTTAGAAGTAGAGAGATTGGTGTTTTTGGGATGAATTATTAAAAAGGGGATGAAGCCCTTTTATAGGCTAATGCTATTGTGAAAATTTGTTAACTTTCCGATGTGGGATTGGCACATCACATTTCAACATCTTAAATGTCTAGTTGTCTAATATAATTTTCAGTCTCTTAATAAAAAAAATTGTTTTCGATTATATATGACATTCTTTCTAGTTCTGGATCTACCAAAGAAAGCAAAAACGGAAGATATATATTTTTATTTCTTCTGGAATTTGCACAAAAGCTACAATCTTAATTGAAGTCTTTGTAAAAACAAAAAGAACATTTGATTTGAGGTATCTTTATTCACCACAGGAAAGACTTGTCCTCTTCAGAATTATGGTCAAACTTCAACCGGCGTTGCTTATCTCAATGTCTGAAGCTCTTCCATTATTTGTTTCATTGTGGGTCTTTTTTCTCCTTCTAATCTCAAGCAACTCCTTGCTATCTCTGCTACTCTATTAATTTTCCTACTACTTGCCTCTCCTTTTACTCTTTTCTCCAAAATTTCAAACAACCTATGGTTTTTTAACGAAGATATAAAATACACGGCTAGACTCTTCTCCTCACAGTCTGAGCAAATTGCCTTCTTTCCCGTCAGCAATTCAACAAGAACTACGCCGAAGCTATAAACATCGCTCTTTTCTGTTAATATTCCTGACTGAAAATATTCAGGATCCATATATCCAAGTGTGCCCTGAACCAATGTAGATATCTGTTCTTGATCAAAAGGAATCAGTCTTGAAACTCCAAAATCAGATACTTTGGCATTTAATTCATCATCTAATAATATGTTAGCAGATTTTACATCTCTGTGAATGATCTGCATTGAATGCATATAAGCAAGTGCCCCAGCAGTTTCTTCTGCTATTCTTAGTCTTGCGTCCCATGTTAAAGAATGGGTATAATCTGCTTCATGAAGATGGCGGAAGAGAGTGCCATTTGTGATGAATTCATAGACTAGTAATGGAACCGAAGTTTCTAAACAACAACCTAATAGTTTTACTATATTTGGATGATGGATTTGTGAAAGAACAACCACTTCGTTCACAAATTGCTCAATTTGGGTCTTGTCAATTGCTTTGGATCTCTTGATGGCGACTATCCTGTTGTCTGATAAAATTCCTTTGTAAACTACGCCAAACCCACCTTGCCCAATCACCATGTTCTTGTTGAAGTTATTGGTTGCCTTCTTTAGATCTTCTTCTGCTATTATTTTGGCTGCATCGTCTGAATCTTTGCTTTTGAAGAGTAGCTTTTGTAACAAGAATCCTCCATTTTGCTTGAAATATTCTTTTCTCAACTTGAGCATGCTTCTTTTTTGGACTCCCAAAAATATTATGCAAATGCACAAGAATAGAAATAAAAGAGTGGTGCAGCCACCTATACCGAAGAAACATCAATATATAAATTTTTCCATAAATTCAGTCTATTATATAATCATAAATTAATCTAATTATACAGCAACACGAATTTAATAATTTTATTCACATTAATTTATATGAATACATGTCACTATATAATTTAATTAATTTATAAATAACGTAGTAAACTTAATCTACCTCATAATTTTTCTTAATTGCATATATAGTCAAAATTAAGAATTAATCCACCCGTACATATGTACACGACCTCCTAAAGTCATGTTCTTGAGAATGGAACTCCAATTAGTAAATTAGTAAACAAATCCAATTATCATCCAATCTCTCCTTATTAAAATTATTAACTATTTCTTCCGCCTAAAAATAATTAGATATTGTAAGCACATGTATTGGACTAATAAATCCGAATTAAATATAGAACCTGATCACTAGAGATCATTCTTGCCTGGATCAAGTTCATGGTGTGGATCAAAAATCATTTACTTATACGACATTATCTCATTGACTTCATCTAAATAGATTCCTTTTAAGTAAGTATTTTTGGGTCGGAAGTCTTATTGAAGTAGAAACATACCAATAATAGTATATTTTTGGATGGAGAAACTTGAACGATTATCAAAAGTGCAGCCAGTCCCATTTTTTCTGCCGTCCCCATAGTAATGCTTGGGGCAAAAACATGTGAAATTCCCCATGGTATTTACACAAGTACTAGCCTCTGTACACGGATTGTGGCTCGAAATTTCACATTCGTTTATATCTGATAATAAACAATAAGAAGAAGAATAAATATAAGTCCATTATATATATCTAAAATTTAGAGTAAACAAATTAATGTCAAATAGGCACAGTACTGGAAAGAAATATTGTAACCTTGACATCCATTAGGAAGGTAAGGGTTGCCATGGTAACCAGGAGAGCACTTGCAGAGGTAGCCTGGGCCATTATGAGAATCATGGCATATGCTATTATTGGCTTTACATGCAAATATATCCTGGTTCATTCGAGCTTCATCGCACGTCCCATCTCTAACAGCCCAATCAAGAACCACAGGAAACTTGGTGGAAATCGGTAAATTAGCAAGATCCAATGTGGAGAAGTTGTATGAATTTACATCAACCAGAAAGGCGTAGCTACATGGACTAAAATTCCAAACATAGGAGTGACCAAAAAAGCTGCCTAAACTTATAGTAAACTCGCGTACTTGTGTTGGAATAGGGGTTTGGCAGCAGCCCATGCCGGTGCATGAGCCATTGATCATATCGGCGGCTTGCTCACAATAGGATATGCAACCAGCGGCATATGGTTTAGCTTGCACACCAGCGATCATGGCGTTGGTGTCGCACCCAATGGCCGTTAACATGTTTTGGGTGTAGGAAATAGGGAAATGAAGGGAGCTAAGGTTGGAATTCTCGTATACAGTTGAATCACCTTTTTCGTCATAACAATCATATGCTGGGGCTGTAGCGATATGCAATTGGCCATCCAGCGATATGTTTAGGACTTGGATTCCTGATGTTGGAAGAAATGCCCCTGAAGCATTACATGTAATCAGGAAATCTTCGTTAAGGCCGCAATCTTCGGTTGTCCCAAATGGAAATGGGATGCTTAGATCCCCACATCGATCTTGGCAGCCATGGATAGTTGCTGTTGTTGCTGCTATTATCACCAATAACAACGCATATTGCTTATACTTGATTGCAAGCAAGTCCTCCATTACAGGGGTTTCTTTTTGTTTCGTTTGCCGCATGTGGTATTCAAGACAACTTTTGCTCGTGGATTTAGGTTGTCAAATAGCAAACGTTTTTAATTTTTTTTATAGCAATGATCATAGTATTCATCAAACAAAAGACGAGAAACGCAACAGCTAACATGAAGTCACCTTGGTTGTTGAAAAAACGAGGATTGAAAGTCAGCGATAAATTAGTCAACCTCTTCATGCAGTGACAAAAATTACCTATGATAGTCTCCCATGTGTACGCATCTTTTCAATTATTTTCTTTAAAGGATATTTTAGCCTATTAATTATGTCAAATTGTAAAAGAATCCGTACATTATTAGTTCAATTAATTTATTAATCTATTTGCCTGAATCACAACATTTGCTTTTGATTCAAAAACAAGGTTGTTTTTTTGGCTGATTAGGAAATCAAGAAACAGTGTTCAAAAGAAAATTCAAGAATTACATTGTCACTTTAATAAAACTATTGCTGAAAAAATAGGCCTATAATTAGTATTTGTCATGTCTTAATAAGTAGTATTATAAGAAATTCTTGAAACAAAAACGAAAGAAATCTGATAATTAGAGTTTTATTTCGTGTTTCACCATGTATATGAGTTAAGCATTCATTGACGAAGTGAGTCAATAATATATTTTAATATAGAAATTAATTTTTATTTATAAAACATATAAATTAATTGTAAAAATTAATTTTCTTATATAACACTCTATTTTTTACTTGATTTACAAATGAAATCATGACACAATTAATTGTAGCCAAATAAAATCCTAAAATTTATGACTTCATCGGTAAAACTGAAGCCCGACTATTGAGCTGGTAACGGAATCGATAATTATATATAGCCGACAATTAAAAAGTATTTAGCTTTAGTGGATTTTTAAATTAATTTCTATCTATAATTTTCTATAAATGTACTAGTTAAACAAGAAAAATGTTATCAACAATTTTTAAAATATATTTTTTTTATAATAAGTATACATCATCATCAAGTTTAATATATTAAATAAAACAGCAAATTATATAAATTAAAATTTTAATAATATAGATCAATTATATAATAAATATTGAAAAAAATATATTCATAGCGTTACTCATTAAACTAAATCTTATTTTAGCTAGGGAGCCGGCAGATGGCAGGCCATTAAATTTCCATTAAAACATTAGCCGGAAAATTAATTTATTTGCCATCTTTTCTTAAATAAGTGGACAAGAAGTTTGGGTTGTTGATTTCTATCTATATTAACGATAATGTCGAGGTGATAAAAAAAAAATAGTCTATGACTTATATATTTCAAGTCAAACAATTTTTTCGTAGCGGATTAAACAAAAAATAGAGAGATGCTAATTATTATTTTTTCAATAATACATAATTTTATTTTTTAAATTAAAAGATCTATATAAAAAAATAAAATATATAAATAAATAAGCTAGCGAGTACTCTATAAAAAGTATATATTATCCTGGCTCTAAAACCTGCAAAAGAAGAAAAGCTTCTGCATTGAATTAATTTCTTAAAAGAAATAATTAAGAAATTCTTCATGTCAGAAACCAGAGTAAGAAATTCATCCATGGTGAACACATTATGATTGGGTGCTTAACTCACTCATCGTGTGATTCACTGTATTGCTACCATTCTGCTTCACTGTATCAGTTAGGAACTTAATGGCAATTTAAGTAGCTGTAAAACTCATAGATAAGAAGAATTTGCCTCTTATACGTACTCTTAATTTTATTTAATTATAACATGTGGATTGGAAATAATCTAAGCTTTATGTGTCATAAATAAACTGAGTTTTATTCTATTAAAAAAACATTAACATTTATCTCGACTCAGTTTGATTTTTTTTTAATTTTTTAATTTTCAAATCGAATTGTGAGGATGTCAAGTCGTTTGCTACCTATCTAAAATCTGTTAAAAATGGTTGGCTTTTTTTCAACCATCCAATAATCAGAATCCAATAATCAGAATTTATGTAATAGTTCTTAGGTAAAACGCTATTTTTCAAGTTACTCCATTTCAAGACTTGAATTTGAGAACTTTAATTAAGAAATAATAAATCTACTACAATCTCATCTCACCAGTAATGACTTATTTTCTTTTATTCAATACACTAATTTATTTCGCTATTTATTTTTTACATTACATTACGGAATGTAAATATTTTTAGAATGACATCGAAGTAATATATATATTGTTAATAATAAACCCTTGTAAAAAAATGTAAATGATCTTTTAGCTGAATGAAAAATTACAAAGTAAAAGAGATTCGTGAAGAAACAAAAAAATTTATTGCAGCTTGCGGTAGATACCAATTTCTAAGCTAAAGTCGTTCATGAACATATCTCCAACAACGCAGATGCCAAATAAAGGAGGAAAAAAAAAATCATTTGCCAAAAGTTGAGGTACCATTGTGGCCATCAACTTGACCAAAAGGATTACCGAGCAAATGCTCCATCTCCCCAAAATTATTGATATGGAGCCATGGATGAATCTCCCTCATTCTCAAACCTTCTAATTCCATTGCAACTTCCTTCATAGTAGGCCTCTCCTTCCCTTTCAAACTCAAGCATCTCTTTGCTAGTTTACCCACTTCCTCTATCTGCTCTTTCTTTCCCTCCTTCAACACTTGTTTATCCACAATTTCAACCAGCTTCCCCTGCTTCATTGCACAAACAAAATGCATAGCTAAACTTCTTTCCTCCTCCGGTCTGTGAAAACATAGAGCCTTCTTACCAGTTAGTAATTCTACAAGAACCACTCCGAAGCTATGCACATCACTTTTCTCAGTTAATTGGCTTGTGTGCAGGTATTCTGGGTCCGAGTACCCTAATGTTCCTTGCACCATCGTTGACAACCGAATTTCATCCAACGGAACCAATCTTGAGGCACCAAAATCTGACACTTTCGCTGTGTAATTTGCATCTAATAGTATGTTCGTAGTCTTCACATCTCTGTGGATGACTGGCACTGAAGCTGCAGAATGCAAATATGATAGAGCTCCTGCTGTTTCAGTTGCTATTCTTAGACGGATTTCCCATGAAAGAACTGATGCATTGCTTTCATTATGAATGTCCTCATAAAGGGTACCATTGGTGATGTATTCATATGCTAATAACGGAACTTCTGTCTAGAAACAGCAACCCAAGAGCTTGACTACGTTCCTATGGTGTTGATTTGGGGAAGTACGACTACTTCATTGATGAATTGCTCAATCTGGGTTTGATCAACTATTATCGATTTCTTTATGGAAACTTTTTTTTTATCTGGTAGAATTCCTTTATATAATGTACCAAATCCTCCTTTGCCGATTATTTTGCTTTCATCGTAGTTGTTGGTGGCCCTCTGCAACTCCTCTGCTGTAAATATTTTTGTCGCAGTGGAGAGTTTCTTTTCTAACACAACGCCACCGTTTTTCCGAAACAACTTTTCTCTAAGCTTGATGAGCTTTCTTTGCTTTAAAACCAAGTAGAGCCAGGAGCTACTAACCAGAATGACTATTAAGCCTATGCCAACTCCTATACCCGGACCAATTTAACAACTTCAAACATTTATTAATTTCCAGAGAAATTTATATCTGCGCTATGTAAATGTAGGAGTTTGCAGGTCAGATGTCTGTTTATATGCCCCATAAATGTATGGTATACGTTTTGGCAAATGGGAGGTATTTTTTATCTGGGTGTGTTAAATAATTTGTGTTCCTGTAGTTTTGTTTTCTTAACACAACTGTTTAGCTAGCTAATTTGGAAATTTCTACGCAGATCAAGATGCTAGGACTCACCAACGGTGAGCCCATGTGATGTTTGATCACGAAGGCAACCAGTTCCATCTTTTCTGCTATCGCCCTTATAACCCTTGGGGCAATAACAAGCATAACTCCCAGGAGAGTTTTTACAAGCATGTGTGCAAAGATTGAAGCCTGGAATTAAGGTACACTCGTCTATATCTGGCAAAGAAATATCAGCCCATTGTTAAAGAAAAATTCACAGAATAAACAGATAAATACCACCAAGCCATTGACAAAAGGTACCTGTACAACCATTTGGAAGGTAAGGATTACCACTGGAGCCCTCAGAACAATTGCAAAGATAACCTGGACCATTATCAGAATCACAGCATATGCTATTGTTCTTGCAACCGTAGGATTCTGTTTTCTTTTGACCATCATTGCGCATCATTGCAAGTCTCATTTCCAATAGCCCAGAAATTTTGTAACACCTCACAAGTCAGCAAGATCTAACGCAGAGAAGTCATATGCAGTTTCCTCAGCCACGAAGGCATAGCTGCAGGGATTGAAGTTCCATACATCCTTATGACCGAAAAAGCTAACAACTCTCACATCAAAGTTCAATACTTGGAATGGAGGTTTGGCAGCAGCCTATCCCATTGCATGACCCATTGATAACATCTTCTTGTGCGACGCAATAGGATACACACCCTGTGGCATAAGTGTGTGCTTGTAAGCCTTGAATAAGAGTAATGGTGTCGCAACCAGTGGCAGTGAACTTGTTCTTTGTGTAGGAAAGAGGGAATTTGGGCACCGAAAGCCCTGCTTTTTCACGTTTCATCAAGTTACCAGATTGGTCATAACAGTCATATGCTACTGGTCCAGAGATTCGCAATTGACCCTTGATTGATATGCTAATGACTTCTGTTTCTGTTTTTCCTAAGAATGCCACATTTGAAGCATTGCATGTTATGAGAAAGTCATCATTAAGGTAGCATCCCTCCCTTGTTCCAAATGGAAATGGGATATCTAAATCGCCACATTGATTTGGGCAGCCAGGCATTGTTTGGGCTGTAGCCTCTGATAATATTGCAGCAAGTAGCAAAAATTGTTGATACTTACAGCTTCTGGCCATTTTCATTTTTCTTAAAACTCTTGTTCTCAAATGATATTATATCGTGGTTGGGTTGCCAATATTTAATAGAAACTTGTCATTTGAGTTTTATTGCATTCATCGAATTGAATTAAAAGAGGAAAAAATGACAAATAAAAAAAAATATTACCTCATGGAAGTCACGCATGAATTGAGAAATATTTTGAAAACAATATTCTTGTATAAGAATGAATGATATCTTATAACACAGAGACAAATGTTGATGGGTGTACTATTAGTTGTCAATTGGCTTATTCCCATACAGTAAGTTACTAACCATTAGCCGGCTCCTCCTTCGTTAATGAGGCCTGGACATATTATATTTGGAGTGTGGACTACGTCTTCTTCATTGAATGCTTTATTAATTTATTGAAACAAAGAGAACAGAGTAATGAGCTGGAACAAATAGGGTTATTACACTTGCACATGGTTTAACGAGAACAAACACAGAGGCTAATATAAAGAAAAAAGACAATAATAACACTATCAGAGATGCTCAACGCCCGCTTTCTAGCTCCAGAGCTGCTTGATACTTCATGCTATCAGGATCAACTGGTATACTGCTGCTGCAGAAGTTGGCTGGCTGACGAAGCAGGGGCTCTGCCTCTTCAATATCAGCAGCAATTTGAACATCAGAGCGCTTGTTCATCCTCATTGCCTGTAGCTCCCTTTTCACTTCCTTCATTGTAGGTCTTTTCTCTCCATTCAATCTTAAGCAACATTTTGCAAGCTCCGCGAACCCTTTAAGCTGCTCTGAGTTCCCCTCATTCTTTACTCGTTGATCAAGAATTGCAAACAAATTATCATTTTTCATCGAGGAAATGAAGAAGGCAGCCAGATTTTTATCCTCGTCGAGTCTATTAAGAGAAATAACCTTCTCTCCTGTCAATAGTTCCACAAGAACAACTCCGAAGCTATAAACATCGCTCTTCTCATTTAATAAGCCAGACTGGAAGTACTCAGGATCTATGTATCCAAATGTTCCTTGAACTAGTGTAGATTGCTGGGTTTGATCTAACGAAACCAATCTTGAAACCCCGAAGTCGGAAACTTTTGCTTGGAAATTTTCGTCCAGAAGTATGTTTGCAGTCTTCACATCTCTATGAATGATTCGCATAGGGGCATCATAGTGCATATGTGCAAGAGCATCTGCAGTTTCAACAGCAATATTCAATCGAGTTTTCCATGGCAAGGAGGACCTATTGCCTTCATTTTGGAGGTGATGATGAAGTGTCTTATTGGTAATGAACTCGTACACTAACAAAGGAACTTGTGTTTCCAAGCAACAACCAATTAGCTTTACCACATTAGGATGCCTGATCTGGGAAAGAACCATTACCTCGTTGATAAATTGGTCAATTTGATCACGGTCCATTACTTTGGACTTCTTGATTGCAACTGCTTTATTATCTAACATGCCTTTGTAAACTGTGCCGTAGCCTCCTTGGCCGACAATTGCACTCTGGCTGAAGTTATTTGTTGCCCTGTTGAGCTCATTCTCAGTAAATATTTTTGCTCTTTCTTCAGAACGTTCCATCTTGGAGAGCAACTGTTGGAACAACAATCCACCATTTTCCACAAAGTTTCTCTCTTTAATCTGGTTTTTTTTCTTCTTTTGAACTCCAAGTAACCCAAAAGTGATGATCGTAAATAGAAATGAAATACCAACAGATAAACCTACAACAAACCAATAAACATTAGCTTAGTGATAGTGATATGATAGAGTTGTAAGGTATTAAATTTTGAACTAAAAAAAAGTTTGAACCTCAGTCAAATCCCTATAACAAAATTAAAAAACTACTAGAAAATCAAATTAAAATCATACTTTTACAATTTGTTAGAGTAGATAATGCAATCATTGAGGAGAATATTTTGTTTGTGTTTTGGTTTTAGAATTCAAATTATATTATCTATATAATAAAGTGGAAGCAGTTCTCTTTGGTGCAAGATAATTGCCTTTTGAATTATTTTTCTAATTATAATTAATTAAAATAAATTTCTGTTGATAAATTTTGAATTTTGTTTTTCCCGTTAATGGGTAGAAAAGGAACATTAGTGGTTTTGGAAGCAGAGTGGACTCACACTTCTTCTCATGAAAATCTAGTAGGTAAATTTCAGCCGCATACCCCCAACTTTTGTTCTTCAATATATGAGAGGCAATAAATTTGTTCATCAAATCAACTAGCTGCTAGAGTTATTATTTACCCCAAAACTGAACCAGAATATAGACCAATAAAGATCTAATTGGGAGCCCATTGATCCAATATCAAAACACTAAGTAATCCAAAAATCTCTAAGTATCCACAAGCAACTACCTCCTAGAAGAATTGTGACAAGCGACCAGACATGATCTTGGGGCTTAACCTAGCAAGTATAAGGTGGATGTGCCCTACAAACGGTTAATCCTCACCAAATTTTACTTGGCTTGAGCTTATTTGGGCTTTGACATACTTGAATTCCTAACCCATGTTATGCTCTTGTAAATAATTATTACACATTGATTTAGGTTTAAATGTGTGATCTGAGGAAAAGAAAGACGACTTTGAAAGTAATTACAAAAGGGGGTACTCTTTACTCAACGCTTATTGGTTATATGCATGAGATAATTATTAGATATATGACACCATGTAATATTTATAATTTGAAATTTCTTAATTAAACAAGTTTATATATCCATGAATTGAGTCAATACAAATTTATTAAGTAAGAAAATTATTTGTAAAAAAACTTAATAATTTTAAAAACTAAAATTAATTTTTTTTACATGTTAATAAATTTTAATCTTGATTTACAAATAAAGATTATAACTCCAGTCTAATATATATTATATATATTCTTGGAAACTCAGTTTGACCAAGTAATAAACTATAAATATATGTGTATAACTTTAATATATGTTCTTTGGGTTGATCATAAATTCATAATTAACTAGTCAATGGACCATGCTCAATCTTTTAGAAATTTATATAGAGTACTGGCCAGCCTTCAAAATGAGAATTTCTATATATTTATTATTTTATTTTATTTTATTTTTTGGTGAAGAAATGAGCATTTCTATTTAGCAATACTTTATGGCAGATTATAATTAGCTTTATATATTAATTTCTTCTAATTTGTGATATAAACAAGTCTTTCATTCTTAGAATGGAATCAAACAGAAAAGCTTAAAGAATAGAAATTTCATGTAATTAATTATGAAAAGGCATTATTGGGATAGTGAAATAGAGGAATTTATTTTCTAGATTGTGGATTAGTTTATCACGTAGAAAATTATATACTTGTTCGGTGCATGACATTTTTTCAAGTGGAAAATAGTAAGCAAATTAGCCAATGTTGAATATTACATAGACAAAATATAATAATTATTTTCTTCACGTCACACTTTATTATTGATTTGATTCTTAAATAATATCTTAAACTTAATAAAGATGATCCGAATATATCAATTAATCCAAGGTTGACCTAATAAAGTTCACCTAATCATGGTATAGAGTTTATATTTGAAAAAGAAAAAAAATCGATTTTATTTTTCAACTTACCAACAATAACCTTGGGCCACAGTGATTGATTAGGAATGCACCCAGATCCATTTTTCCTTCCATCACCGTGATGACCCCTAGGACAGACACAGGTATAGTTCCCCACTGTGTTTCTACAAACTTTTGCATTTATGCATTCATGGAGGTCGGGATCCTCGCATTCATCATTCTCTGCAAAGCAAAATGAAAACTCAGTTAAAGCCTAAAGGCAAATAAAGAATTCATTATCAATATATATAATTAAGTAGATAGAAATTAGTCGAGTAATTAAAGGGATATTGGACAAAATTATATGACCTTGGCAACCATTTGGAAGATAAGGATTCCCGTGGAAACCTGGATAGCAGAAACAGCGATACCCAGGTCCATTATCAGAGTCAAGGCACTCACTGTTCTCCTTACATGCATAAGTTGCTTCATTCTTTCGAGCTTCTTCACATGTCATGTGTCCGACTGCCCAATCAAGGACAACGGGAAAGCTCTTTATGCTTTGTAATTCAGCAAGATCTGAAGAAGTAAAATTGTATATACCATCTTCAACAACAAAGGCATAGCTGCAGGGGTTGAAGCCCATTACGTACGAGTGGTTGCTATAGCTTCTCACACTGATATTGAAATCCCTTACGCCTTTAGGAATGGAGGTTTGACAGCAGCCAATCCCAGAGCAAGACCCATTGCTTACAGAATCCTGTGTGTAACAAAAGGACAAACAGCCAGTGGAGTAGCGCTGTCCCTTGACACCTTTAAATTTAATTAGTGCATAAGAGTCACAGCCAACTGCAATAAACTTGTTACGGGAATACGAAAGGGTGTATATGGCTAATCTGATCCATTTACCATCCCGATAAATCCCCTCCCATGTCTTGCCGCCATAGCAGTCCCAAGCTACCAAAGAGAAGAATCGCAGGTGGCCATCAAGTGATATGTCTTTGACTTGTAGGTTTCCCGTGTTCAAAAATGCAGTATTTGTGGTGGCATTACAGGTGATCGAGAAAGTATCATCAAGGTAGCAACCTTCTCGAGTACCAAATGGGTATGGGATGGTCACGTTTCCGCACCTGTCTGGGCAACCTGGTTTGGCAAGAGGTGTTGGCGGCGCCACTGCTCCCACTGCCGCTGCAGCTACCAATAACACAACTTTGCAAATCAAAAACTGCATCTCTATATGCAATCCAAAGCGTGACGTTGTTGTTTTAGACGTAGGAAAAGCTTTTGTGGGTGCTCTGCTTTATAGTTAGTGTATCAAGCAAGTTCGCCGTAGAATCCAGGATCCTTCTAATGAGATATATAGAACGATAATTATAAAACACTAGGAATTAATTCAAGTAATAAAATTTTGATTTAGTGAGAGTGTATTCCATTAAAAAATTGCCAAACTGTAATATTATTGATTTTTCACTTTTGAGCTAAACTCTTGACTTTATTATTTATTTGTTTATTTTTATAAGAATGAAACTAGAGCTTCTTACTTTAATTTTTTTATTATATTAATTTTTAATAGTTGCGTCACTCAAGCACATTAAAGGCCATGCAACACTAGTAATTAAATTGCTCTCTCACTAGTTAAGCGAAAAATTTATGAGTATTGCTATTCTAGTTAAAAATTAAAATTTTTTACTTTATATCCTATATATTAATAAAAATTACTGATATTACAGTATTTTTAATACATGTGAATCTCAATTTGAACGAGATCATTGAAAAAGAATGTAATGTACCCAAAAAAAATAATGTATAAAAATAATATTACAGAGACTTAATGAATTGAAATAAAAATATGAAAACCCAATAACAAAAAAAAGATTTGAAAAGTACAGGAGGTATAAAATTACATATTTATATTTTTTCCAAAAACTTTTTAAATTTTTTATTAAAGGACCTATCGTATGGAACGAGCCTGACTTGATGGGATGGTGACATTATTGACTCTTAAATTGTAAGGGGTCTCAAATTCAATATATATCAATCCATAAATATCGATTGATATAATATATCAAATAACAATTAATAATTAATAAAAAATAAATATTATATATATATATATCTAAAATAAAATATTCCAAAATAAAAATAGAAAATTACAAAAAGAAAAATATCCTTATTAGGAAAATAAGAAATATATTCTTATTTTCTAATATTCTTATTAGATATTATATATTAGAAAAACATATTCAAAATTATAATATATTAAAAATCTCTATTGTCTTACTTGACAAAAAGTTCACTTATATACAATAATTGCAATCATAGCAGGTATAATTTAGTGGTAAAAATGTGATTAATTGCAATCATAGCAGGTATAATTTAGTTGTAAAAATGTGATTCATTCGATTAATTTTAATAGTTAGAGTTTAAGATAAGTTTGATATGTCTCATCTTACAATAAAAATGAGATTTTCATTTTAAATTTTAGTTTAGTACATTATATTTAAATGAAATTTTGAGAATAAAATTTTGATTCTCATTCTTATAAATTTAAGCACAATTTTTTTATTTTTCTCTGTTATATGAACATACAGAAAAAAATATTTAAATTCTAAAATAATTATTTAAGAATTGAATTTCATTTCTCATATACCAAATTTTGCTCCTTCCTCTTACTTTGATCTAAATTACAACCATTTTCACATACAGTGCCGTACAAGAAAAATAAAAATTCGAGGGTTCTTGCCTATTTTTCTTGATTTGGCTAGGATAAAAGAGAACATGTATTAATTAGCAGAAAATTTCTTCGAAAAAAGAAATAAAAAAATAATTATAATAAAGTGGACTTTGACCTTTTCGGCTTTTCCAAGTCGTTCAACACTTGTACTTATGGGGTCCAAACAATTAATATGGCTCGTGACTGGTGACTACGGAGATTTTATTAATAGAGTTAGGTTTTATTGATCAAGATGTGAGAAAACAAACTAATGAAATTTAAGAAATGATAGTAACACTTTTGTTTGTAATATTTTTTTGACATTTATTTATAATTGATCGGCATTATTAAATTTGATTTAACAAATTGAACTTAATGATATGGATCAATTATAGAGAAAGTATTCAAAAAAAATATTACTAGTATTTCTCATGAAATTTAATCTAAAAAATGTTTCATAAAAAATATAAGTTAAGAATTATGAACACCGTTATAATATTTAATTTTAAAAATTGATATTTAATTTAACTAATTATATATTTTTTTATTACATGTATAGATCCTGTTGATAAACAAGTATTCTTTTATCAACATTTTTTTTCTTTCTAAATTTAAATAAAAAATTTGATAAGTGTTAAAATAGATATATATTTAATATTTAATTCCTCTATATTTAAGGCAAAAATAATTTATGATACATTAATTAATCTCCTATTTTGTTTTTATGAAGGATATTATCAAATGAGAAAGAAATAAGATAAATTGTAAGATTTAAAAGAGATAAAAGAAGAAAAAATTGTAACTAATCGTGACTGACTTGATTGACCTGGAAGTTTATAATTTTTCAAAAAAAAACATAATAACGTGCCTACGTTTGAAGGAAAAATGAAAAGAAATGGGAATCTATTTAGATTAATTCTAATTTTTCTTCAAAATAATTTTTTAGTTATCTTTCTAGACGATTTTAATTACCTTATCAGATATAATAGTTCTTATTTAGTTATTTTAGAAGTTTAATTAGCTTAAACTTTTTTCTTATAAATAGAAGTATAATTAAGTAGGAAAATGGGGTTTTTTTCATCTCTAGTTTTATGCACTTCTATTTTTTATTTTAGTATTTTAATTTAAGTCATGTGTGGCTAATTTTACTTTTCTAATCAAGGTGTCAAATATTGATTTTAAATAAATTGTGAAATCTTGTTCTTCATTTATTTTCCATAAAGTATTTGAATATTTTCTATTTTAATTAATTTATTCATTTGATGAATAAATTCTAGCTATTTGGATCTTTAAATTCATATATATTTAATTGATCTAATAGAGTGGCAAATCAATATTCTTAGTAAAATTAAATTGTTAATGAGTATTGGTATGAATATTTAATCTATTTTAAATAGACGAGCTTGTGTTCTATTGAAAGCCTTTCTAATTTTTAATGTTATTTTCAATCTAAATCTTAAGAGTTTGTTTAAAGTTGGTTGATAAATAAGATTTATTTGTAGCGGTTACTTACTTAATTATAATTAAGGAATGACATAATATTAGAGCTTGTTAATATTTATAACTAATTTATTTAATTTATAAAATCATATTTTTTCAATGATCAGTATATTTAAATCAATTCTAAGATATACCAATATTCATAACCAATTTATTTAATTTAAAAAATCATATATTTTTCAATGATCAATATATTTAAATTAATTTTAAGATATATCTTGGTTGGATTTTTACTTGATGGATTTTGATTTAATTTGTTTGAGTTTTATTTCATCATATTTAAAACCCCCCGATTTTTATTTCTTTATTTTACAAATTCAGATTTAAATAACCAATTCCTACGGATTCAACTTTACTATCACTATTGACAAACATTAATTTTTTATTTTTGGTTAGTTTCGATAGTTATCAAAATCATTAAAAGTTGGATATAAAATTTTTAAACATGATATATATATATATAGTTTATACTTAAAATAATGAAAATAATAAGTATTTTTAGCATAATTTTACCTAAAATTAACATTGAGGCGGAGAATGGAATGGAGCATATACATACATTTTCTACTCTTTTTTCCACCACAAGAGCTTTCAAATTTAGGGTGAGTTAGAAGCTGAATAAAAATAATAATAAAAAAACACTCCATTCGAAGGGAGTTTGAATAAGGATTCTACAAAGGTAGGTTTGCTATCCCTAAGGAAGAAGATGGAGAGAAGAAGCTGGAGTTGCAGGGAAAAATCAAGATTCTATCAGTCTTTAATTGATTTGTAAAGTTTACAATATAAAAGAGAAGTTACAGATTGTTATGTCAGCCGAAATTTTTGAAAAAAATTAGTGTGGGTCTCTCTATATGTGAATCCCACCATATATAATTAAAAAAAAAGTCAAAAGTTGCTGATAATTCAATTTTGAAGTGAATTCCTCTATCCAATATTTTTGACTTTTTTGATTTGTATTCACACTTAATATTTTGTCTATAAATAGACAGATCTTCTTTTATTTGAATTACAACAATTTCAATTAATTTGAGAGAATTTGAAAGAAAATTAGACTTTTGAAATATTTTCAAAAAGTTTCTAGCCAATATTTTTGACTTTTTTGATTTATATTCACACTGAATATTTTGCCTATAAATACACAGATCTCCGTTCATTTGAATTACAACAATCTCAATTCATTTGAGAGAATTAGACTTTTGAAATATTTTCAAAAAGTTAGGGAGTGACAAAAATAGTGAGAAAAATATTTTGAGAGTGTTTTTGGGAAATACTTGTGTGCCACTATTTTTGAGTTTATCTCAAAATTATTGTATTACCTCTAGCCTGTATTTAGGGAAAACTCTCTCTTTGTACCCATTAATTTTTATTAGTGGAAGAAAAATATTCGAACTGTTGTCCGTGTACGTAGCCCAAATTAAATGGTGAGTCACGTTAAATTGCCAGTGTTATTTTTTGCTGATTATTTTATTTCACATTTTTTGTATTATTTTACCCGTTATGCTCAACACATATGTCAAAATAAAAGAAAAAACCACATCTAAAACCCACTCATGTAGTTTAATAAGAACCATTAAAATCCATTATATTCTCCTTTTACATAGGGGAAATTTTCTCGCTATTCTCTTGCATCGTAAATGTAGATAAATTGTCGAATCATATTAAATCCTTATGTTATTTTTTATTTGTGTGTTTTAGTCATTTTCTTTTTCTTTTATTTATCTCTATATCGGCACTCAGTCCCAACATGAACTCATTAATTCATCATCGGGCCAATGGAATTCTGTAGGTAACTTTGTTTCTGCAGAAAAGACCATTCATGAACAGATTTATCTTTCTGCTTTTGCGAAACAAATGAAGAAGACAAGGGAAGTATAGAGGCAGTTGAATCCATTGAGATTTCGGGAACACAAACACGGATTGGAATAGCGTAGGACCTCAGATCTGTATATAGGCCATTTTTTGTTTCCTTTTCATCTCTAAGATTTCATCATTTATTTGCAGCTAACATGACAGATTTTCTTTCTTTTTCTTGTTAGCATCAACAAATTCTTTGAGATTTCACATTGACAAATGTCAACAAAATGGAAGTCACTGAATGGTGCAATTGCCATATTAGATTTTCTTTCTATTAATAGTACATATATCATTTAATTTCCACATCTCAATGGCTGCGCTGAATCCAAATAATTATTTGTGGAAAGTGCACCCTATATCCCATTTTTTATGTAAAAGACTTTTTAACGTCCTTTTTGTATGTTGGACTTTTATACTGTTTTTGTAAAATAAATGACAATTTGACTTAAATGATAGTTTTATTGTGATTAAACCTTTATCTAATTAAACCCCCTTTCACTGTGACTTTTTAAGTGTTATGATTATATTTTACCCTTTCAATTTGGACGCTTCATATTTGAAAACAGTTGCTTTTTATCCATTCTTGAATGGAATTTGGTTTATTCCTTTTTAGCTAATGTTCACTTTTATCATATGTTTCTCTTTCCAAGTAAAAATGGAATTCATGTGTCTACTGTAATGATAGCAGGAGTCAAGAAACAAATGGAAGTAAAAAGTCATTGAAAAGTAAATTATGGTGATGGCCATGATGATGAGGAAGTTAAATTGGAATAATTCTATGATTATAGCATCAGGTTTGTCATTCCCATATCCTCCAAATTTTGGCAATTTAAGTCATAGTTGTTTTTTTGTTAGAATTATTTTCTTTTAATTAGCATGAGTTATAATTGGAAGTAGAGTTCATCTTGTTCATTGGTTTGATTTGCTCTCATTCAGGGGTCATTTTTAATTGTATTTGCTATAAATATTTTCAATATGTCACTAGATAATTTGATTTTTTGGTTACAATTATGTGGATGAGGATGGAAAACAACTGATTACCTCAAATGATATGGCCAACAACGTAGAACTTGGAATCGGTGGTTCAACTCATTATGACTACAAGATCTGATAATAAAATATCATCCAAGACCCTTGGTTCCAGAGAATTTTTGCGCTATTATCAACAGAAACTATGTCCATCACCCGCAAATGATGCGACAATTACTGCCTCATTGGCCTCTCGGTTAGCTTCTAATCTTACCCAGTATCTTATTTTCCTAAATGATGAACAGCTTAATCTAGCTAAACATATTTCACATGTTTCGCTCCCCATCTCTGTCAAGTGTATTTGACTAAACGTAAAAAGGGGGGAAAATTAAAGGTGCATCATTTGGCTTTTGAACTGAAATTTATTTCCAGATACAAGAGCATGGGGCTAACAACTGTGAATTCAAGAGAGCAGATGATAAGGATGAAAGTGCTAAAGAAAATGAATCGTTCGGGTGTATAGGCCATGTGCACCAAAATTGGCATGAAAAATAATGTTATTACGAACCTTCCAAATAATGTTCCCTATTAGTTTTGACACAAATTTTCGAGTTTTATTTTTGTTTTTATTTTTAGTTTTATTTAAATTTGTGGTATTATATGTAAATTTTATTTATACCTAATTTTAATGAAATATTTTTTTTGCTTTTATTTATTCATTCAATATATCTTTTATCATATATTATTCATATATCTCATATATACTTAACATATGCTATTTTTTATTTCAATATAATAACTTTTATTACAATCAAAAAACAATAAAATATATGTAATAATAAAAATCTTTTATTAAAAAAATTATGTAATTTTGAGGTTTTGTAAGAAAAAAATTTTGTTTTTTTAAATAGATTTCAGAATTACAGTATTTAGATTTATTAAAAATTATGTTACATAAATATATAAAATATATATCGTATATATAAATATCATATATTTGTCATATACTTTTTACTGTATATTTAATAATTATGAGTAGCACAGAAATATATCAAACATATATTGCATAAATAAGTACTATATAATTCACATATATACATTTAATAATTAAAAGTAAAACAAATATACTTAACTTATATTTATAAATATAAGTCGAATATATCTTTTAGTAGAATTTAGTAACAAGTGATTTTAGAAACTGCCATTCCTCTATGTATAAAATAGAATGAACCATAAATATGATTAACGTCATACTAGTTAAACTTTCAAAACAGCAATAGAAAAATAAATACTTAACACTTTGTATAAAAATTTGTAGTTCTTAATGAACTACAGTTTTAAGTGGTTATGCAAGGTAATACTATACTTTTTACTGTGTATTTAATATTTATGAGTAATACAATATAAGTCAAATATACCCTTTATTATGTGATTTTTAAAATTAAAGAAATGCGTAATATATTCTTTATTACCATATAGTTTTCTAATAGATATAATTATAATGTATTAATAAATTTATTACAAAATTTAACAATCTTATACCTATCATATTCTTTTCACTGGTTTTAGAAAACAAAAATTTAGTTTGCATGTACATGTTCCTATCATAGTATACCTGTCATATTATTCACTTAAAATAATGAATTACTAATAAATATACTATATTTTGTTTATTTTAACAATATAAAAACCAAATTTGTCCTTTTTTTAGAGATTCACTCCGAAACACGCATGTTGAGCATTTTTTTATTATTATTTGTATCATTTAGATTATTGAGTGAAAATTGAGCAAATTTGAAATTGAATAAAGAAAAATAAGGGTTTGAAATTCATAGTATTATGATTTATTTTGTAACTCCACTTGCATGACGAATTAGTCCAACACCGACAACATACAATAGTTTTCAACTTCTTTTTTTCATTGAAAAAAAAAATACCACAAAGAAGCTTAAACAAAGGATTCAATTACACCTTAACCAGGCTACCTTAATGCACCCAACATAGGATCTAACAAATTAAAGCCGATTGCATATTTCACATTTTTTAGGGTTTTGTATTTGAAAATATATAGATAGATCTATTACTACCCTTCCTCCCCTTTTGTATTGATGTACTTTTGTCTTTCTTTTTCATGATCTAAGGGACTGTAGATTTATGAAAGCTCTTCCGTGGAAAATCACAAACGGTAACCCACAAGTGTTTGCACTTCAAACTCCCCGAAGAAGCATCCACATGTAGCCTACTTTTTCTCATCCAAAGTTTTCCTTTCTGACCAGCTAATATTCAAACCGATTTCAGAATTCATCAGGTCCAAAAAAAAATTGTTACTCAATTGTCCTAAGCCCTCCCTTTTCTTCTCATTTGTACAAAAATTTATGTGAACGCAGAATGTGTATATATTAATACAGTTTAAGCTGTGAGTGGCTATGGAAAGCACAATTGTAAAATTTCCTTCTATCATCGCTCCGGCTTCAATCCCAAATCAACCCATCCTCCAAAGGAATTCTTTTGTCCCATTTATGGATCTTTAATGTCAGGCTCGGTTGTTATCTCATTATTTGCCCAAACTTTTGAATGCGTATCTGTGCAGGTCAACCACAACTTGGGCCACTTGACCACGACGACGACAGATCTATTGATGAAATTTATGTTGATGAATGGTAGATGAGGATGACGTTGAAGAAGGTGGAGAGTATTTTGGATAGTTTTTGGCTTAGAAAAACAATCACTAGGGGTGTTAATAAACCGTCCAACTCTTCTAAACCGCACCAACCTACAATCAAACCGATGTTTAATAATTATAATTGATTGGATTAATTTATATTTTTTTCAAACGATATTTTATAGATTTGATTGATTTTTTTATATTTCAATACGCATAATATTTTGAATATGCATAACCTGCATATATATATATATATATATATATATATATATATATATATATATATATATATATATATATATATATATATATATATATATATTTTGAATATGTATTTATTTGTAATAATTTTTTTATATTCTATGATCCAAAATTGAAATCATAAATTTTTCAAATATTAGCAGAGAAGTCATTAATTGAGATTAAAATGAAGTTAGGTACATATGAAGTCTTGAGAATAATTAATTAAAAGACACAATATGTTAGATTAACTGAAACTTAATACTTCAAAATATCCTTCACTTTTAAAAATTGCGAGAGATGTCTTAGTAATTCTAATTTTGACAATTGTCTCGAATCTACTTTTAGCATAAATGAAAAAATTATTGATAAATTTTGATGTTCATTGGCTCCTAAAACGGTAGATACCCTTGAGTGTGCACAAAATTATTTACAGTATGAAACTATTCCTTTTGACTTTCAAGAAATATTGGATTATATATAAAAAAATTTGAAAAAATTGTACAAGATTATGAGTTTTTTATTTTTTTTTTACAAAATTGTAAAATTATCTTTTTAATGCACATGTTCTAACATTAATATTTTTTTAATAGAAATTTTTGTGCATAGTATAATTAATAAAGTTCATTGGATGAAGTTGAAGATAAAGACAATTAATGGTAGAATAGGTAAACGATATTTTTCAAATCAAATTGAATTTGTATACATTACAATGGTAAAAGTTATTTTTACTATTTTTTTATATCTAATTCAATTTTAAAAATTTGCATTTCTCGTGTTTATTTTTATTGTAGGCTCTACTACTGTAATCTCACTTATAATGTTGAATTCTTGATACTATAAATTTTTGATCTTGAATGAAATATTTTAATAATTTATTACGTTTTTTTAGAAAATTTGTACTATAATTTTTATACTATGACTTGCTATTAACTAATTTATTTAGTAGACTAAAAGTTTTTGAGATAATATGAATATTTGTGATATATTATTATTATTATTATTATTAAAAAATAAAAAGTATATAAAATTGAACTGCAAACCGATCCAATTCGATCAAATCTGTAATTGTGATTTAAATTGAATTAATTTTTTTTATATTCATAGATTGGATTTAATTAATAAATTTTCAATTCACAAATTATAGATTGAATTGAATATTATGTTTAATCTGCATCAAACCGATCTGCAAACACCCCTAAATCACATATTATCTTTAGTATTTTTTTTAGAGAGTTTTCCGCAAGCGGATCAATGGAAATAAGAAATACGAAAAATATATTTTTTGAATATTTTAAAATTTGAGATTAAAAAAAAAAAGAAGGTATAATTAGTGACTAATGTCAATTTGTGTCCATTTCCCTAATTATTTTCCCCGTTTTTTTCTTTATCCGTTTCTTCTTCTATTTGTCTTTGCATATTGTTGTAAAAGAAGATGGGCCTTGTTGGGCTGTATCTTTTGATTATGCATTTTCTCTTCAAATTATGCTGAGTCAAAACCTTGAAAAAGTCGGGCCAGCAAATCTCTTGAGTTTTTTTTTTATTATATCTGGCCTTGAATGGACAATTATTTCCGTTGATGATAATATATTAGGAATTATCATTAGTGCTCAAGTTTTATCTTAGAAAAAGGAAAATTGAATATTTGATTCCTAAATTGTATAAATTTAGACAATTGGGTTTACGAATTAAATATTTATTAAATTGATTTTTTAAAAAATATATATCAATTTTGAACTAATTTAGTCTCTAGAAATAAATTTTATTCAATTATCTACCATTAATTATTGAGATGCTAAATATTTTGTAAATAGGAATACTTGCCCCGTAACTACGTTGCCCTGCCCCGAACTCGCCCCTTACCATTCCTAATTTTATTCAATTATGATGAAGCGAGGATAATACTGGACTTTCCTATTAGCAACCGAAATGAAGTTGATAGAATGATCTGGCATTTCACCAAAAAAGGGATGTATGAGATCATATCTGGCTATTATGTGTATAAAAGCTTGAAGCGAGCAACTCATGTACAACATGATTCTATGGTTTGGAAAAAGCCTTGGCACCTTCATATCCCTCCAAAAGTTAAAGATTTCTTTTGGAGAGTGCTTCGAAACATCATTCCCACCAAGGACCGCGTAGTAAGGATTAAACTTGAACGGCTGCTGAGATTTTTGCTGCGAATGGGAAGACATTGAGCTGCCCTAGAGCTGTTTCGTGTTGGTCGGAATGGGGTTCTGATGTTCAGGTGGATAGTCAATCAGTGGATGAGATTCTTGGAGTAGTTCTGGGTTCAAGTGATATTAACAAGCTGGAACAAATTTGCATGCTCATGTGGTATTTGTGGAGCTGTCGCAAGTTTGTGTGGACCACCATGTACTGCCCTCGAATTTAATGGTGATCAGCAAAGCCATACAACTTCTGACAGAGTGGAAGTCAGCTGTCGCATGACGCTTCATAAGCAGCACACTGAACAAAACAGATGTTGATATCACACACGGATGGATGAAGCCGCCTGCAGGTGTTTGGATGTGCAACCTTGATGCTGGTTTTTCTGCTGAAGACCAATCTGGAACTGTTGGAGCAGTGATAAGGAACAGCCAAGGAAATTTCATTGATGGTTTTACTGAGGTGCTGCACAGGTGCTCTTCTGCCTACTTCGCGGAGTGTATTGCGCTGCGGATTGTTCTGATATGGTTGAAGAGAGCAACTACAGGAACTGGAATTATTGAAAGCAATGATCAAGCGGTTGTTTATGCAGTGGTTTCAATTGATATAAACATGACAGAACTGGGTTTGGCAGAGGATTGTACGACTCTTTTAAAAGTGAACGCAAATTTCTCTCTTCGATAGCTCTTTCACTTTCTAGAGCTGCTCGAACCTATGTTAGTCCTCAAAGATGGAGTGTTCCTCCTAGTTGTATTGTTAACTCTCTGATTTCTGATTTAGCTTTAATAATATCTACCTTTGTTTTCGAAAAAAGAATAGATATTATAATTTTTTTTTTTTTGTGAATGCAGACTTAATTAATTTAAAATTGATAGTCCAGAGAATCGATCAAACAAATTAAACAAATTTTATAATTAAGAGATTAAATTAGCTAAAAATTAATGAAGAAAGTCATTTGACTAAATTTTAAATCAATAAGAATAATTGTACAAATTTATAAAATTTAAGTACAAAAAAATGTTCTACTTCCTTAAAATAACTTGAGGCTAAGTCGCTAACCATTAATAACATATATATCACCAGGAAAAAAAATATAACTTCCACTGTAAACCAATAAAAAACGTTCAATCTATGCATGTGAGTACACAAATCTGATCTAGCAGATCAGTTGGAAACCTATCAATGAATGAAAAATCATGAAAAAGAAAAAGACCCAAAAAATAATTAAAATAAAATTTCAATTAAATATGTTATCCACAACACAAACATCTGAACAGGGTATGCACAAAACCTTTACAGAAAAATAAAGCAATCCAAAGAAATAAGAGGATTGTCAATATCTTCCGTGGGAACTGAGTCACTATCATGGTGAGCGAGCGCCTCTGCGACAGCAACTTGATCGATTTTAGAACTTATACGGTGAATGCAAGTCTGTTTATTTATATTCCTCAGACGAGAACGAAGATGAAGACTTGAATTCATCAAGTGGGGACTAAAATTTTCCGTTCTTATGAGAGGTGAAGCAAAAGAATCATTAGGTGCATTTACCTCAGCATTCGCCATCCTTCTTGAACAAATTTCTCCATTACTAAATCTCCTACTAGGAGATGGTGATGACCGGAAACTCATACTCGAATACGAAGAATTAGCTCTCTCGACTTCTCTACGAAAGCTTTTCTGTCGATTAATAGGAGTAGCTGGTGAGTTAGAACGAATTATTTTCTGCGGCGTAGATGCATTTACTCTATGTGGGATTGGCTGTTTAAGCTGCGGCAGAGCTTGTTTCGCCGGCGAGTCTAGTTTTCGAGCATGGACGAGCAATTGATCCGAGCATTCTTTGATGGAATTGATACGGATGATGTGTGGATTTTCCTTGACACAGGACCATAAGAACTCATTAGAGAAAGATCGATCTTTGGAAGTCAAGATTGATGAAGATGAGCTAATAGTACTAGTGGCAGTGTTACTATTGGTACAAGAGAAAGAAGAAACAGAAGTGGAAGTGGAAGTGGTAGGAGAAGGAGGAGATGGGGAAATTTTGTTGGAGGAAGGAAGTGGTGTAATTTTAGGAATTTTAAGAGCTTGTTGAGAAATTACAAGCTTGTCTTCAACCACGTTGGATTTTTCATTGGAATGTACTTTAGGTTTGCATTTGCTAATGCAACAGCCCATTTTGTTTTTTTGTTTTTTTGTTTTTTTGGGTTTGAATTGGGAAAATGAGAAGAGGAGTATAGTGTTGCGATGTGGGATATCTGATATGGCATTTTTCTTTTTATATATAGCCTCCGAAGGTGAATCTGATCATTAGAGTTAAAGAAAAAGGTTTGGCTTTTGCTTTGTGTTTCTTTTTCAGGTCTTTTGAATTTGGTTGCCGGGTATTGAGTCCGTTGTATAACGGTTACAAAATAGAGGTAATGATTTTGGCATATGCCTTTCATAAACTATCATATTAATATATATATATATATATATATATATATATATATATATAAACAAATTATATAAAAATCCTCAATTTTTAATAAATTACAACCTGAAAAAAAATTTAAAAACACCTTAGACTTGAATATATTGATTGTTCTGTAATTACAGTTGTCGATAATGAGTAGAAATTTTAAACTCTTATAAAATATTATTAAACTGTACATGAAACATTAAAAATTAATACAAAAATATTTCAAATTAGAAAAATTATGTGGTATATTGTATTGCAATATTTGAAATTCATATAGTATCAAATAATTATATCAAACGATAAAAAAGTAAATTATTAATTTAATAAAAATTTATTTATAACTGTAATTTATTAAAATTTTAATAGAATTTTCTATAATTTGTTATATATATATATATATATATATATATATATATTATTTGGCACTTACATATTTTTTGCTGACCTACATCTCATTTTTCACATTTAAATTTCTTAGGTATTCCGATGGGTTCAAATAATAAAATTAGAGATGGACCTTCTAGCTCCATCGCATTTTCGAATAAATTGATAGACTTCTTGTTCTAATCTTGGAACTCATCTTCTTACTTAATTTATATTTTTTTCTTATTTTCATCAAATTGTATTTCATTATTATTTTCTATGATGACACAGTATTTTTTTTAATATCTCTTAATAGTGTTTATTGCTTTCTTATAAAATTTTGAGATTAATAAGGAATAAATATAGTAAAAATAAGACTTAGAGAGTTGAAAGTATAAAATAAAAATTTAAGGATTAAATTTAAAAACAAAAATCGCAAAGTACAGAGACTAAAGAATTTTTTTTTCTATTTATTATGTAGTGCATTTATATGCATGTCGCGGATGAACAAATTTTGTGCAATGGGTCTGTATACAAAAGTATAAATTTTAATTAAAAAAAGCCACAAGTAACGTGGGACCTAACCATTATTTTTTGTGGGTTTGTGCCTTTCTAGCATAGGAAATTCAAATATTTTAAATTACAAGAAATTTATAATTTTATACAATATTTTGGATTATTTTTATATTTAAATATCTTTTTTTCATATGTTTAATGCTATTTCATAAATTAAATATTAATTGTATTTAGTTTTTAATTTAACTTGCATTAAGTTTATGATTTTTTTTAATGATATAAGACACTATTTTAATCAAATATAATATATATTATGTGATTTTTAGAAAATTAAAATTTTTAGAAAGAAATATATAATTAGAATAGTCGGAGCTAGTTTATATGCATTTGTTATTATAAATCAATATATACTAATTAAATTAGTATCTTATATTATTAATTAATTTTATATATATATAATTTTTTTATGTTCCATCTGGTATTGAATTTAGAAAAAATATTTTTTTCTCTTTATTTTTTTGAGTTTTGAAAATTGTTTTTGGAAAAAAATATGTAAATAGATATTTTTCCAAGAAACAGGTTTGAGAAAAATAATATATAAAAAATTTACAAAATCAGTCAATTAAATAAAAAAAATTTTAAATATGCTTTTTGGATATCCAACATCAATCTCAAACATTTTATTAAAATAATTTTTTATAATACTTGTTTACCCTATTTAAATCTATCTGAATCTAACTTATATCTGAACCTTTTTTTTTTTTGTAAAACTACATATGTCCTTAGTTTATATAACTAATCATATTTATATCGAATATGACTTTTAATGACCGCAAAACATTCTCTCAAAAGTTTTAAAGTAATTATATACCCAGAGTTCGAACTCAATACCTCTAGTTAAATTGGACAAATTCCGTGTTAATTCATTCACATCATTCCGTGTTAACTCATTCACATCCTCTTAGACATATCTAAACCCATTTTTAACATAGAAAAAATTACATGTATTCCCCCTTTTAAAAATATTTACTGTTTTTAAAAAGTGTTCAAAATACATTTTTTAATTTTTTTAATATCTTTTTTTATTAATTTATTATTTCAAAAATACACTTTTTTTAAAATAGCTCTAGCTATCGTCTTCTTCAACCTATCTAAAATTCTATGTCACTTAAGGGAAAAGAGAATGAATTATCTAAGATAATACCATTGTATTACATCTGTGCCAAGCTGCATATGTTGAATCTGTTACTTCTTGAACATGAATGCTACCATCAGCAAACTGTAACTTGTTTTTGGAAAGCAATGCCATTTTCATGGCTCTTAACTAAGAATGGTAGTTTGAGCCTGAAAGAATCGGCGTAACCAGAACAAGTGAAGGGTTTTCTCTTCGATGAAGAAAATACAGACTGGATGGAGAATCCTCTGATCTACTCAATCAAGAAACAAAGTAGGAAGAAAGAAGGATTGAAGATTTTCTTGGAAGAATTTAATTTCTTGGAAAAGCAAGATTGAAAAGTAGCCACTAAAAGAAAAGAAAAACTTATGATTGCTCTGATACCAATTTAAATCTGATGAGGAGAAGAAAAATGTAAACTGAATTGTATTCTCATTTATAGCTCGAGGAAGAGGTTCATACAACTTATATACTACAACCGCAAATAACTACCTAACAGGAGAGAAAAAGAAAAAGTAAAGTCACCGTACATTAAACTGACTCTTCAACTAAGATAAGGTAACACTTGTGCAAGCTGTCACCCTACTGTTATATATATAGGTTTAGCTGATCAACAGAGTAAGTGTTTATGCACTTCAAGCTTGATGCTCTACTTGCTGAGTTGGAATTTTCTCCAAGGAGCTTTCTTCATTAATTAAAGTGAAAAAAAAAAACAAAAACAAAAAAGATAAGAAGAAGAAGAAGAAGAAGAAGAAAGGAAAAATGCTTCATGATACGCTAACGATAGAAATATTTAATTTACTGTTGTACAAGCGGATCAATATTGTGAAAAGTAATTAAATTTTGTTTTTCACAAATTCCTTTTAGTATGAACACTAAACGAACGTGGTGAATATATAAATAGAGCCTCTAATAACATAAATGCCTTGGGACAATTGCACATTATGAGTTATCAAGAAAATTACCTTTTCCATTTGTAGGAATCTTTTTAAGATAGTTAAAATTTCAATTTTTTTTAATAAATACTCAAAATTAGTTTCAAACTTTGAAATGCTTGTTAAGTACAATAAAAGAACTTGAGCGGTAAATCATATGCTGAAACATGAATGTTTTGGAAGGTGGAGTTGTCACTGCTATATGCATTTCTGCCCCATCGTTTTTCCAAGTATGGGAAATGATTTCTACAATTTAGGGTATTTGAATTGCCTTTTATTTCTCCAGTAAATAGGAGACGGTGGAATTCAAATGTTAATTGCTTGGAAGGCTTTACAGTCTTCAAGCAACAAGGCCAACATTGAGGCCCTAAATTGTCTTTTACTTGTATTTGTAAACTTTGTGCACTGGCAATTACGGCTAAAAGAAAGAAGAGGGAATGGAACTTAATTAGGCCGAAGTGTTAATATAAAGCAGTCAGAATGGCCCAAAGTGTTACGCAACTCAATAGGCCGCTTATGGAGCTTTTGAGTTGTAGAAATGAAAGGGGAGTTGTGATTGTAGTTGTGGCATTGATCTCTAATGACTAATGCAACTTTGCCCCAATCCAATCGGCTGCGAGAATTCTAGTTGGGAAAGGTTGCATACTGTAGGCTTACCTTCTATTGCCGCAACGGCTTTGTTCATCATCAGTGAGGTTGAGCAAACATCCACATATATTTGCAAATTACAACATTTATGTTGTGGAAATTGGATTAATTTCTATCAAAATAAATAATTGTACCAAAAATTAAAATAAAGAAAAATTTTCAGATAGTTAGTGGAGTCACAAATCGTCTCCCATAAAAATTAACTTCTTTAGACTCTTAGAGTCTTTGTAACAGAATTTTTCTCAAATAATTTAAAGCACAATATATCATTAAAATAAATAACTCGACAATAGATATTAAATAGACAATAAAGGGAACACCATAATTTAACGAGATTCGGCTAATTATGTCTATATTCTCTGATACTACTAAAATAATATTCTACTATTTCAAAGAAATATTATAAGAGATAAAAAATACAACCAGTTTTAGAAGTAAGTGATTGATTTTTTGAGATAATTTGTTAAGAGGAGATAGTATTTTTTATAGGCTAATATTTTTCTCCCTCCCTATCCAACTTCCGATGTGGGATTGGAAAATTGTCAAAATTCAACAAATCTCCACATTGGCGATTTCACAATTCCAAACAAATATTTTCTAAACTCTTATTTTACAAATTTCAGTAATTTTTCCAAATGCGTTTCGAAGCACCAAATTTCAAATTTTAAGAACATTTATCAAATTCAAACAATGTTAGAACTTGACACATGTCACAACTTTTATTGTTATATATGCAGGATTTTCAACAGTCATAATCTTCTGAAATAGTATCTCACCATCTTCAAAAAAATTTCGTACAAAATGATATCGAACATCAATATGCTTCGTCCTTATATGATAAACTTGATTCTTTGCTAAATAAATAGCACTTTGACATGTTTTTGACAAATTTCCAAATCATTCAATAACCCCTGAAGCCAAATTATCTTTTTAATAGCTTCTGAAATTGTCATGTACTCTGCCTCTGTTCTAGACAAAGCAACTATTGACTGTAAGGTAGATTTTCAACTAACCAGTGTTTTTGCAAGTGTAAACACATAACCAGTAGTAGATCGGCGTTTATCTAAATCACATGGATAGTCAGAATCACAATATCTAACTATATACTGACTAATTTTTTCATCTCACTCAAACATTGTACCAACATCTGTAATATTCTGAATATACCGCAAAATTTATTTCACAGCTTCCTAATGTCCTTTACCAGGATCATATATGTACCTGCTCACAACTACAGCTACTTGTGAAATGTCAAGCATCGTATACATCATTGCATACATTAAGCTATCAACAGTATTTGCATATGGAATCTTTAACATATATTTTCGTTCATCATCATTTTTCGGAGATAAAAATGCACTGAGTTTAAAATAAAAAGCAAGTAGAGTACTAACTGATTTTCTCTGCTCATTGATCCCAAAACGTTTTAGCATTTGTATATTGTTTTATTTAATTTATTTTATAACATCAATTTAAATTTTTGCACTTTTAGGAACAAAAAGGGTCAGTTGTTTTAAGGTTGTTATTTCTTAATGTCCCCTTTTTTTTGTGAGATTGAGCTTGCTAAATGTTTAAAGAGAGAAGTTAATGGAACTACCAATTGTTTTGGTCCGTATTATTATTATTATTATTATTATTATTATTATTATTATTATTATTATTATGCAAGTTGGATAAATTTTTCTAGCATTTGGTGGACTTTGTTATATTTACATATATTTTAGTATGCAATTGTTATGGAATATATATTTATACATACAAAAAAAAAATTCATTAATTTTCACAATCTAATTGAAGTTTTCCAAAAAAGGCAAAACTAATATTCACAAATTGAGTACCTACCATATATCCACTGGTCATGACATAAACAAAGAATTCAATAAAATCATGAAAAGCAATAAGAAGCACTAAAATCCCTCATTCCCACTTAATTAAGCTAAGCATGCATATATAGTTTGTACTTAAACTGCATATTGACAAAATACACGACATATATGGAGTAACACATATATAGATCCGGATTTATTCTTTTTTGCATGTATAAAGAAACACATTTAATGTTTTTTTTTTCCAATTATATATTTAAAAGAGAGAACGATCATATTTGAATCCGAATTATTTATAACACATTTAAAAATTTTAACCGATAGGCTTTAGGTCTCATCACATATTGAATGTACATTATTCAATGCGTTACATATAACATTAATTGTTATGTACATTATTTATTTTATCATATATTTATAAAGTCTTACAATTTTAAAAGTAAGAGATTGATTTTTTGGATAATTTATTAAGAAAGAATAAAAAAAATTTATAGACTAATATTTTTCTTACTGGCCCACTTTTAATGTGAGACTGAAAGATTATCAAAATTCAACAATTTACTCATTCAGTCTGTCAATAAATGAACCCTTTTACAATATCTCTTTGCATATTGCTCATAATTCATATACCTTCACTTTGAATAATATATAATCATTAAATAAAAGGTTTTAACCTTATAATTAAGACAAAAGTTAAAAAATATATATATAATATTCATTTTGTTAACAAACACAGAAGCATCCAGCATGAGTCTCAATCCCCAAACACTTGATAAAAAATAAAAATAAAAAAAACTACTAACCACATCCATGTAGATATGATAAAATAAAAATTAAATAAAGTAAGAAACCATGATCCCATAAACATTAGGTTATACTAATCTTAATTTATAATTGAAAAGGTTGCAACAGCCATGCCAATTAAGTTATTAATTAAAAAGGGAAAAAAAAAAAAAGCAAAGGAATTTACAAAATCCATGCTTATACCCGATTATTGGTCAAAATAATCAAGCAGCAGTGGAGTTAATTAATTGGAAGAGAGAGGCTTCACAATATCAGCCAAAATCTTCTTCGTCACACCCCCTCTCCTGGGTGGTTGCATTGGCCTCTCTCCAGCCGGAAAACGAACTATCGGCCGGGTTGGGTCCTGGCTGTTATCTCGATCAGTTGCCCCACTGTGGAAGAGTCCTTGACGGCTGCCGGTTTCGCTCATCCTCCTCTGGATTTGCTTCTTTACCAGAAATAAATATCTGGTAATCCAATCAACTCTGTAGCCAGTCTACCAAATATAATAAATATTGTTGTTCAAGTGTTATCTTCAACAATAGTACTTAGTTTATACCTGTTTTAACAATTTCATAGAAAATAAAAGTTATTATATGTAGGTTGAAAACTTAATTAATAAAATTCGCTATATAAATTGCACTATGTTTATTCGCTGTAGCTTTGGATAGCATGTAGTAAAAACTAATAAATTTATAATTTTTCTCTACAGGATTTCAAGGCCCAAGAAATTTGATGGTTATTTGTTTTAAAAATTAATGAATTATATGGGGATATTTGTAATTTTTTAATTTATCGAAGTAATTTAATTATAATTTAGCAGGGTTATTTATAATTTTGAGCAATGCTACTTACAAAGACTCTTTGAACTATTCAATGCTCACCAGTATATTGATTGATAAAAAAAATTAAGAAATTCAAAAGTGAAGAAAGAGAAAATTAAAAATGATATTTTTTTAATTTTTCTCTCTTGGCAACATCTAATATGATGATGAGTGTTAACAATTATATTCCCCTCGTTTCAATGAGTTTGTCCACTTTAGAAAGAAAAAAAAATTGCCTCAATGAGTTTATATAATTTATCAAACAATATAACTATTCAATATTTTTCAAACTCTATCTTTTATTTTAATAAAGACTTCACAATTCTCAAACTTTAGGGCTGTTTATGAATGCAAATTAATCTGATTCAATTCAGAAAATCAGTATTCAAATGATATTGGTTCTAAGTTGAGTCCAGTAACTATGTATTGATAGCATTGTGTGGGTCGGTTTGGTGAAATTTATCAAATTATTTACTAAACCGACCAAAACAGTTCAAATCACCATGTCATCATGTTATCTCATGTCACTTATATTTGCTTTGGGCACTCTGCCAGAGCTACGTCGTAGTCGATGCTCATATGGCCTACAAACAGTCGCTGAAGTCACTTGGCCTTGTCCTCCGCCGTTTCTTTGATCAAAATATTGATAACAATCTGTCCAATAATTCTCAGCCCAATGTTGAGGCTAAGTTTTCATCTTCACCTGATCGTTTTTCCTCGAGTTTTAACTCAGAGTCACACGTTGATTTCCCTTCTGATTCTGTGGATGAAGAATATGGAGAGAAAGATTTTAATCTTCTTCACTCGATACATCCAAATTATTTTGAAATAACTCATTTTCGGTCAGATTCATGCCACCATTATGCAAATAATGGTGGGTTATTTCATTCTCACTCTCCTTATAGTGCTTCCTCACCGGACGGTAGTTCTGCATAAACGTCATTGTCTCCGCCACCTCCCAGTGGCCCAACTTAGGAGTTCTTAAATTTCTTCAATACATATGACAGATTTGATTTACCGACTAAGGATAAAGAAGGAATTCAGGAGCATAAAGACGAATTCCAAAATGAAACTCATGTAAAAAATAAATTCGGTGGAGATTCTGTGAACTTGGCGGAAGAGAAAATGCATAAACTCTATTTTACAGAATTAAAGCATTCCACTAGCTAGTGAATATCGAGTTGTAACCGACTCAAACCAGAATCGAACTCGACCCGACAGCTTTTGCGAATGGTGATTCGAGTCAGTTTTTAAGGAATAATTTAATTCAATTATTTGATGTTGGATTGGGTCGGATTTATGATAATTATAGACCGATTTGCCGCATGAATACCCCTGTTTAACTCTATAAATTATCCAAATCTATTAATTTCAATGAGTATATATTGCAGTTAATTACTTAGCTTTGGTTGAATTGTTGAATGCAGCTGGGACATGATAGTTGGTTACTAGAAATTGAATTGATAGCTAGTACAAATATTATTGTTATAATGTAAAATTAATAATAAATATGTAACTTATTTTATTCAAAGTATATACTAATAGATATCAATTCAAATTAATAATAGATATTATTGTTATTACTTTGTATATGATATATGAATATACAAAATAATTATTTGATATAATTATTTATTATAATTAAAATAATAAAATATAACGAATTATGAATTATAAATAAATGTGTATATATAATTTATAAACCAAATCAATTAATTTATCATAATTTATGTTTAATATATTAAATGATATATATAATAATTAAAATATAGTATATATTTTTAGTTTAACTATTATTTATAATATTTTTATATTTTTTTAATAATATATAATTTATTGATTAAAAAATTAAAAATTACAAATAATTTATTGATTGAAAAATTAATTTACAGAAAGTAAATATTTTGTAATTAATAAAAATATATAAGAATAATATAATTCAAATAAAAAATTAAATCAAATCAGCTATTAACTAATGCAAAAAAATTATAAAGATTAAAACTAAAATTAGCTCGTTGATTTGAATATTTTACTAAATATTACTTTTATTAGAAATCAAATAATTATCAGTTATTCTAAAAAATTCAACCAAAATTCTTTTATACTGTTGATAATTTTCTTAATTCTAGTGCAATAGACAAACTTGTTGTGGAGGGAATAAATTTTTAATAGAAACACATCTAATATAGAAAATTTATTTTATAATTTGACGAAGAAATCTGAAAATTTTTAATAGGACGAAGGAATAAAAAAAAAAGTAAATTTAGAAGGTTAAAAAAAAAGGATGACGTTACTCCCATGAAGTTAAAGATTGCGGCAAAGTGCTAGCTGTAGTGCAATGATATCAAACAATGTCGTACACACGAGCTCTGTGTTCACACAGACAACATTAAAGAGTAAAGACAAAAAATAAAATAAAATATTTTTTCCTCACAAAATAAATATTCACCAACGATTTTATAAATAAAAAAATTCATTCAAAAGATGATTATTTAACAGCCACTTAAAAAAAATGTCTCTAATATTTCTCTATCCCATAAGTCCCATCATATATATATTAGGTTTGATTTTTAATTTTCTGTTCCCTCCACCAAGTAACAATCCAGAGACAGCTATGCATAAGTTGTTCATCACTCTTGAATAGTTAAAAAGGAGTAGTAGATTACGTGCATGAACTTGAGGATAAATAATAATAATAATAATAATAATAATAATAATAATAATAATAATAATAATAATAATAATTAATGGTTGATAAAGAGCTGATTATTAAGTAATGGGCTAATGGGGTTGTGATACTGATTTGACATAGAGATTGGAAAAAATGAAGATCCTTTTTAGTACGTACTTTGATAAAAGAAAATGTGAATGAACCCCAAAATTAATTTTCACAATCCAAAAGGGATTTAATTAGGAAGCCAAAATCAATGAGGCACCGCCAAACTTTTTCCCATTGCCTACAAAGTACAAACATAATCCACCTCCTTTTTATCCATTCCATCTTTTTTTATTTATATTAAACTTAAATCGCTAGCAAATAGAGAATTGTAATAATATCAATATGCTGAACCCATTAGTCCATTACTCATTGGAAATTTAAGAATACGAAGGAATAGTCACAAAATGTATAATCAATTAACTTTCTGAGACAAGTAATTACTTAATCCGTTCCGTATAACAAAAATTAAAAATGCTTTTTAATAAACATAATTATAGGATTACTTTCTTTTATAAAGACTAAAAGTAATTAATAAATTACAGTATAGAAGGCTTACTCCAAAATTAAGATATGGATAAAGTTGAAAATAAATGATTTATTTTTTATTAATAATCTAAAATTATTATTTAGAGTGAAATAAATTCTATTTTTTTAAATGATATTTAGAATGAAACGAATGAAATATTTTTTAAGATTTCATGTTGGATTTTTCCTTAGCTGGATATAATGTATTGTTTAAAAATAATTAATAATTTTTTTAATTAAAATATTTATAATATTCCAAAACAAATATTCCCCAGCGTATTTTTTTTTTGTAATTTCCACAAAAAAAAAGTTAGTGAATGCACATTCAATAGACTTTATTTATTAATGTTCCCTTTTTTGTGGTAATTCTATTCCTAATATAATTCTTTCCAGTATTATATGTGCAAAGATAAATATTTGAATTAGTGGATTCTCATATGTATCTAATTAAAAATATATTGGCCTAAGAGATTTCCTATTTCACGTATGTGTCTCGTTTTTCTACTTTTTTTTTTTAATGTATTCCTTCTTTTTCTCAACGCCCTTTGTATTTATTTTTTTTATTCAATTATTTTCATAAAGAATGTTAATTTTTGTTTTATTCAATTTAGAAATGAAAATTTTGTACCACATCACCTTATGAAAATAGAATGAAATAAAAATTATTTTTTTAAGAGACTAATTATATAAGAAAATAAATACAAGGGATAATTGAAGGAAAAAAATGAATAAAAAAATAAAATGGGATTGTTAGAATTTTGAAAGGGGAGTGGAAGGCAGTCACATAGTTAACTACTGATTGAGGCAAGATGTATATTCAAAAGCAAGACAAAGGCATAAAATATTTGTACAACTACAGAAGAAATTACACTTCCCTCACAAGAACAACTAACAGGATTATGACTGCATTTGCAAATTCAGTGTCTTTATCACACTTCCGTAACAAAACAAATAACAGGATTATGATAGTATTTGGACTCAGTGTCTTAATCACATGCAAGATGTTAATTAATGTCCCCACTTATTTTGGATTTATGTGTCCCCCTAAAGGAATCAATTGTCAATTTCCCCACTTGCTTTAATTAGTTTGGCATTCTCTTATCTTCACCCAAATTACTAATGGGGAACTGAAATTGCATATTTGTTAATACAAAATTACAAAAGCAACAAAATCTAACGATTTTTTTTTCTAAATTTGATACATAGTGAACCAAATTAACAAAATAATGTCATATAAATTAATCTGCTTATATAACATCTTATTCCATGCTAAATTAAATAAATGAGAGAGTGTCATATAAATTATTTTACTTATATAGCATCCTTTTATTTACTTGATTTTTATAAATTCAGTATGGGGAAATATTCCCATATCATAACACTAAATCAGAAAGCTTTCCTTTATTTTTTTATACATATTTAGAAGAAGAATTAGTAAATATATTTTAATTTTTAATTTTTTTTAATATAATTCTACATTAATAAGAATATGTTAAAAAAATTTGTTGATAAATATATGTATATATAATAGAAAATTAACAAATTGAATATATTTTCAAAAAATAAAAATTACCTACAATTCGAAACCGATAAAAAGAAATTTTAATCTATCTTTAAGGGACAGAGAAATATTATTTACCAAGACGAAATAAATATAAATATGTTTTAGATGTATATGACAAGATGATACATAGTTAAGAGGGGTGTGGAAGTATGGCGTTGGTGGAACTGGAGCCCAAGCAGGCACCTGCAGCCTTGTTTGGTGTGGCGGAATGGACCAAGCAATCAAACACCATCTTCTTCACTAACTTCCTTTTTGCTGGAAACACACTTCCACTCTTTGCTTTGAACCATGGCTCTGTCGAAGCATTACCCATTGATCCCTCTTCTCTTTGCTTCTTCTCCATCTCTCTCTCTCTCTCTCTCTCTCTCTCTCTGCTTCTCTTAAGTCCTAATTAACTATTACAGTTTGTATGATTATATGTATAATGCCGTCTAGTTAGAGGAAAACTTGTGGGTTAAGCATTCGACCGAAAATGATTTGTATGGTAATTGCGTAGACAATGACATCAGCTTTATTACACCTTAAAAAAGTAAAACTTCGTCGCATGATGAAATTTAGTATGTAAATGTATACATATATAGTGGTTTATGCTATAATTTATTACCAAATGTTTTCTCCAAAATTAACTTGAGAGAGTAGCAGATGCCACAACTTGGGAAATTTTGTGACTGATCCCTTTTCAATTTGTGCCCACGGTTTCTGAGTCTTGGCTGATCAACACCGAGCTGCCTAACTGTCCTATTTAATTTCTTCTCGAAAAATACTTCCTTAGACTAATTTTATTCATAGATAGAACTAGTGATAGAATTTTATGTTAATTTATTAAAAATTATTTTATTTATGAGGCATTTTTTATTGGTTCGTTTCATAAACAAATTGAGTAATATATCTCTCTACAGCTAGAGATGTGGTTGATTTATTTTTATTTTTTTTTCCACGTTCGAGCTTTAGAAAAACAAGAAGTCGAAAATGCAAATTAATTATTAAATAAAATCCTCCACAATTATTTTATTTTTATATATAATTACCCTTATTTTTCGCCAGTCCGATCGATCTTAAATGTGTTAATTCTTTCCTATGAGGGGATGTGGAACAAGTTGATTGGTGGTTCCTGCTCTAAAAGACTTAGCAAGAAAGTTGGATAAAACAAGAAATTTTCCTGTCCTGTCTTGTCCATCAATTTGAGGAGGAAATATGAGAGATGTTGCTTGCTAAATTCCATGAACATTGACATAACCAAATATGTAGTTGTCTTTGCAACATATCAGTTAGTCATAAGATATAATTAAATATTTCTTTTATAATAGTTTGGATAATATTTAAGGTGCATTATCGATATCGTTAGCCTAATTCTTTTGCCCACACTGTGATTATTTTCAAGGCATAAGATTTGTTTGTCATTGCGGTTAAAAAATATTATTTTTATTTTTTTTACTTTAAAAACTGTTTTAGAGAATTATGTAAATAAATATTTTTTTTAAAGTATATTTAACAAAATAATTTATAAAAAATTTAAAAAATCAGTTAATTAAATAAAAAAATTATAAATTTACATTTTTCACATTAACTTTTGCCCACTGTGATTATTTTAAAGGCATAAGATTTGTTTGTCGTTGCAATTAAAAAAATTATTTTTACTTTTTTTGAACTTTGAAAACTACTTCAGAAAATTATATAAATAAATAATTTTTTAAAAGTATATTTAAAAAATAATATATAAAAAAATTAAAAAATCAGTTAATTAAATAAAAAAATTATAAATTTATATTTTTCCATCAAAATAAATCTCAAACATGGCTATAGAGGTTTAATTACTTGGTGTAAATGAATAGAACCATAAAAAAGGCTGTCCACCAATATGAGATAAAAATGAAATATAGATGATTCTCTTTAATTTTTGGCACCAAACACAATCAAAGGCTCTGTTTGTTTTTAAAAAATATAATATATTTTCTATATTTAACTGTAATACTAGAAAAAAAAATAAAATGATATTTTCTTTCTTTATATATGATAAGTCTTGAAAAATGATTTTCCGTTCTTAAAATGGAAAGTTATTTTTTCTTATTTTTTAGATATTTTCCATTAACTTATAAAATATTTTTCTTTGATTTATTTTTCGAAAGTAAACTAAATATTAAAAAATAAAATATAAAATATTTCCGTAAAAATATGAAATAAAGAGAGCCTATTAGTATAATTTTGTCCCTCTATGTGAAAAGAGATGTTTGTGATCTTAGATTCATGAACATGAGGAGTTTTCTTTTTTTTTTTCTTTTATTAAGAAAGATACAAGATTGAATATTTGAATTCGAAAACTCACAATTTTAGTCACCAAACTAATATAAAATTTATTGATTTCCAACTTTCTATTCCTCATATATTTAGTTCATTATCCCTATGTTATAGGGATAAAGGCCGGTCCCAAAATAGGGAATTAATATAATTGCTTACTCTTTTGCCTACCATCTTAATCAATCACCATTCAGGCCATATTAAAGCTTTGAAACCTCAATATAATTCCTCACTTTATGGTGGAAAGATCCCAATTTACATGATTGCTTGTACATTATAGTAAATTTTGTTAAATAAAAAAAAGAAAAAGAAAAGGCTAATAGCTTCTCACTGATGTGGTTTGGGCTGCACTGGCAGCCCAATTTATTTAATATGTCACAGTTGCTTTTGTTCCTTGCCATGTTACTGGGCTTCTAGGTAGAAACCCAGATTAAGGGTACATACTTGTAATAAAAAATTAAAAGAATATATATATTATACAAAATTTAAAAAGTAAAATTGAAAATCATGTGTGATTCCTACCATCCATTCACTGGAAAAGAACCATTTCTTTCCAGTTGTTGTCAAATGCAGAGAACCAGAGACTGACTCATTTTAGGAAAGCAAATGAACAAACTCACTTTACAGCTGCAAGTTTTTCCAGACTGAGCTCTGCTTCCCTCAAACTGCCATTTTCTAGCATAACAATTGAAAATCAGAAAAAGATACATAAATAAAGCATTAATTAATAAAATAAATTACAAATATAATTATAAAAACCCAATTATGTCCAGAAAATAATTACTAACAATTTATAGAATGGGAAGCTTATGGTGGGTATGGAAGTGTACCTCTACTCTTTCTGGGTCTTGAAGAAATCATTTTTGAGCAGTTGTTGGATGATGATGATGATGGTGACGATGAATAGGAAAAACAGGTAGAGAAAACAGAAGCAAGAATTCTTCCCTTCACTGACACCTTCTTCTTTGGAAAAACACTGCCTTCTTTCTGCTTGAAAAATGGCTCCACCATTTCCTCACATGGCTTAACTGGCTGACCTGATTCAGAGCTGTTCACTTCTTCACTTGGATTCTGCTTCACTACCATCTAAGCTTCTTCTGACGTATTCCAATTTCTCTTCGAATTGGATAATGATTATTGGGTTCTTCTTTTTATTTGCCAGTTGTAAGCAAAAAGTGTGGAGATATATGAGCTGTCGGTTTCAGTACATTTCTTGACATAGCTCCACTGGAACGCAAATCTTCAAAAACAAAGCAATTAATATTCCTGAAGTAGCCAATTTCTGACACGTGTCTGCTTCCAGTATCAAAATTGTTAATATGCTCCAATTTAGCAATTCTAGTGGCAGGTAATGATTATACTGATCAAATTATTATTATTATTATTATTATTATTATTATTATTATTATTATTATTATAAATTCCTCATCGTCTTTGTCCAATTCAATTAATTTCTTTTTTTTTTCCAGAGCTATTCAATCTGGATTTACACTAGACAATCTATTAAAGGAGTAAAAATGCTACTATTTCAACCGAATTTCCATATCGATCATATAATATAATTAACAAAAGAAGTCCTAGTAATATTTTCTCCTTAATTGGCATTGGCAGGTTCAATGTTCTTAGCTACATTACCTAAAATAAAAAATTCAACAAGCAGAATATTTAAAATCAATAATAAGATTGATTGATTAAAGCTAGATATCAATCACAAACTTTTGGTTAGTAATAATATAGTCTAATAAGCTCTAGCATCTAATCTCTTTCCGAGTTAATACATTTAATTTAATTAAGCAATCGTGAAACACGTTTAGATCTTTTAGTAATGCATCCAACTTTATATTTCTAATCCAATGTATATTATTAATACTACTAAAAATTAATGGAAGAATATTTCTTTAATGAAATATTCGGTAGTTGGGTTTAGGGGTCTAATCCACTTGAGTCAAGTGGATAGTATTAATTTCGAGTTCGACTCGATTATAAAATTCGAAACTCAAATTCAATCGAACTTATTTTAATTGTTTGAAACTCGATTCAAAAAATATTCGAGTTACTCGAATTCTACTAAATAAATCTCGAATCAACCAAAAAAATTAATAAATAATATACCCGACTTGACGAAATTAACTTAAATTAACTTAACTCAATTAAGCTGGAATATATTTACACACTAAGAGTATAAAAATAATTTAATAAATAATAAAAAACAATTACTTGATTAAGTTCATAAATTTTACGAGTTTTGTATTGTAATGCTCTAAATCGACTTAATAAACTACTCAAATTCGAACTCAATTCGATTAATTTTGAGTCTAATTTAAATATTTTATGAGCCGAATTCGAATAACTCACAATTAACTTGATTCGTTTACACTCTGGTTGGGTTACAAAAAACTTAAGAAAGCAATTGGATATCTTGATCATAATTATTAGTATTTTTGAAGAATCGGCTTTTGTTTGGTTTCATTTCCACTTCTACCGATTTCAACATTAAGAAGCTCTGTTCACACTTGGATAATTAAGAAACGCAAAACCATCCTTTTTTTTATTTTTTATAAACAATTTTTCTTTAATCTGTTTTTAAAAAATATATATTTACTTATTTCTCTCTAAAATAATTAAAAATATTTTTTTTTCTAAATGTATTTATCCTAATCGCAGTACCAAACATGACTTAAATTGCATATCTAACATTTATAGCACCCATATCACTAATCTGAAAAGAAATCAAGATGTTTAGATCCAAACCCATATAGTTTGTATAGACCCACCACTAATTCAAGCCTAGCACCAAGGTCTATACATGGTGGGAAATGTGTGTGGGTTCGTCATTGACAACTGTGGAGAGGAAGGAAGCTCGTCGCTACACTAAAGGAAAGGGCGTCGTCAATTTGAGAGATTTTAGGGAACTTGGGTTGGGAATGGAGGGAGGTTGTAGTAGCGATGGGGAAGAGAGAACAAAGATGGATGATTTGCAGAAAAAGAAAGAATTGAAGAGAATGAGGAAGCACGTATCAATTTTTGTTCATCAGCGAGCGGCTTACTTTTTATTTTCCATACCGAGTTGGCATAAGTCCTTGCTAAAAGAAAGAAGAGTCATGGGTGATGAGATTTGATGTTATTTTGGTTTTCATTGTCCATAGCTCAAATTAATTTTTTTTATTTAATATATTATCTATCATTTTATTTTCTTCAATTTCACAAATTATTTTTTGTGAATTAAAAATTCTTTTTTTCATGTTATTAATAATAAATAATAATATTTTATTTATTCTGTTTACTCCAAATCAGAATACTATAAAAATGAATTTCTAATCCAGCACAAATAATAGATTGAGGATATAAGCAAATAAAAAAAAAATGGGAACTAAATGAAATAAAATGTGATAATATAGGCGCGAGGAATGTCTTTTCCCATTAAGGCTCCGTTTATTTTTAAAAAATATTTTTTCTTATTTTTTAATATTTGGTTTATTTCTAAAAAATAATAAGTCAAATGAAAATATATTTTAAATTAATGGAAAATAGCTCAAAAATAAAGGACAATTTTTCGTTTTTAAAATAAAAAGGTAATTTTTCAAAATTTATCAAATATAAAAAAATAAAGTATCAATTATTTTTTTTATTTTTCTAGTGTTACATATAAATATAAAAAAATATTATATATTTTTAAAAATATTATTTTCTGAAAATGAACTGATAATAAGAAATGATAATTGAGAATGCGATGGTGTGTAGAGACTGGCACAAGCCATAATTATTCTCGGCATGGTGTGCAATGGACCGGCGTGTTTGGATTAAAATTCTTTACAATTACTTCTTGCGCTAAGAGGCGTGCTTAACTACGATACGAAATTAATTTTTCACATGTTTGAAATTTTGTTTAGGACATGGAGACATTTAACTTGGACCTTGTCTAATGTTATATTGATTAACTCATGTTTTAAAGGAATGTCGCTGTTAAATAAAAATTAATGCAGAGAATGATAAATATTGGAAAAAGTCATCTTAATGAGGTCAACTTTTCTTTTAGTGGGTATGGAGTAATGAAAGATTGGTTTTTGGTAGAGAGTTGGTGGGATTGATTAATTAACAAAAGTAATTCCCATTACAACATCAATGTCTGGATTGACAAGTGATGGATATAATTAAATGTCTGGATCAGCCATATTACTTATATTAAATCGCATTGTCTAAATTCATTACTTGCGACTTTGAGATGGAGGACGGTGACTATTAATTTGCTACATCGAACAAAGACATGAATATGCATTCCACATTTTCTCTAACAAGCAAAATTCAATGTGGGTTTTAATTTACTATACATTGCATGATATGACAAGTACGAATATTATTCGTTGTGTGGAAGTTCTATTTTTTATATATAAATAATAAATAAAAAGAGTCTCAATTCAATAATTAAGATTCTTGGAGTAAACTTGCTTCGATTAATTATTTTTAATTAAGTTAATACTTTTTATTAAAAAAAAAAGAACAGAAGAAATTCATCCATTGAAGGCCCTGAAAAATGGTCACGAGCAAGATACAAATGGAAATAAACCCAACCGAAAATACAAGTAAATCTTTTGCCCAAAACATTAATTAGAAAATTTAATTGACAAACTATCAAAGAAGTCTTCAAATTAAGAAGCAGACGCAAAGTAAGCCTAGAGTTGCCAGTACAACGCTGGCTTTAGTTACATAACTCGAATCCTTCCAATTAACCATTCGAAGAACCGTGGCTCCTTTTGGGCTAACCAGTTCCTTATCTTGGTCCAACTTGGTTCAGCCCATTTCTTCTTTTGGGTTCAGCTTCAACGATATCTCCAACTCTTATTATTATTATTATTATTATTAACTTCCACTTGCGTTAGTTGTTTTTTTTTTTTTTTTTTTTGAGCTTCCACTGGCATAATATGCTGATGGTGTCAAAGAGAAACAATTTAGACAACAGTTTGCCTTTCCAAAGGGAATTCAGAAATGGGTAAGTTTGAAGAGGAAATCTTTTATTCACGTGCGTGTTTTTCTTTCTTTATTCAATTTAATTGAAACAAAGGGAAAATTATATATATAAACTCAACACATGAGGATATTTTTAAATTAAATCTTAACTTTTTCTTTCAATTTGAACCATCATATCTTTTAAAATTTTTAATTCCGCCTCTCCATCGAACTTCCATTCATTTCATTTAAGAAGTTCAATTTTTTTAGGCTAAGTAAATTGAACCACTTGGTTATTCTTGAAAACTTATTCATTTGTTTGTAAAATAAAAAATTCTGTGAAAAATATTTTCAGAAAAATATAATATTTTCCCATATTTAACTGAAATACTAAAAAAATTTGAAATAATACTTTTTTCTCATATTTAATAAATTTTGAAAAATAATTTTTCGTTGTTAGAATGAAAAATTATTTCTTTATTTTTTAAATATTTTTCGTTAATTAGAAAAATATTTGCTTTGACTTATTTTTCTATAATAATTCAAATATTAAAAAAATGGGAATAATATTTTTAGCAAATAAACAAATCCTCAGTTTCAACTCACCAACTGGGTATGGGTTCTTGCCGTCTAGGTCCGTCATTCTCCTCCTACGCTTAAATGTCAAAAAAAAAATATTTTTTTTTGAGATTTCTCAGATGCTAGTATTTCAGGTTTTATTTCTTATTGATTTTGAAAAATCTCAATAATTCTAAATACATTAAATTTTTTCTTAAATCATTTAAATGACCCATTTAGCATTGCTTCCATAGAATTGAGGTTCAACCACAGCCCCACAACAATACAAATTATGGTAGCAACGAGGATTTAAATCAGAAAAAAAAAAAAAAATTAAAGCTTGCAGCAACGGAGACTGATGCAGCGGGTGATGGAAAGATGGATGCAATATTTTTTTTTTTGTATTTTCCAAAAAGCCACATGTCAAGATACTATTGGACATTAACTTCCTTTTTTTTTTGTTTACCAAATTAGAGTCTGTGATACACGACGCAGTAATATTTGTGGTTTTGATTTAAAAAAGGTTTCTTTTTTTTTTCTTTTTTGGTGGGAGGAGGAGGCGAGCAATCCTACAATCAAAAAAACAAACAATCTCACATAAGTGACTCCTACTGAATTGTAAAGGAGCTAAGTATAGATACCAGGAGGAGGAGAGATTAGGACATGAAAAACAGGAGTAAAACCTATGCCAAGTGAGAAAGGCAATCTGCAGTGAAGTTAGCTTCTATGTGGACATGCTTGATGAAACAGGAGTCAAAGGGTTTATTAGTTATGAAATTCTGAGAATTGAGGTGGGCGTATGATTTTTCTTACAGTTAGGTTGTCAAATTGAACGGATGGTTGATGTTCTGCCTTTTTTATAATTTTCTTTAATTTTTTTAACATACTTATATAAGTGAAACAAATGAATGAAAAATTTCGACCACAATTCATATGCCCAAGCAGGAAAATTTCGCAGCAATTTAACTATGCACAAGTCCAGGAGCTAATTTGGAATTTCGTTAAAGTGATTAAAAGTCAGCCCCAACAATAAGGACAAGCACACGTGGGGAAGCTCTAAATTCTAGAATATCTTGCAATGAACTTTTGGACTTCGAATTTCTTCCATTAATTAGTGTAGTCTTTGAACAGCGTGATTTCACGCTCCGCTTCCCACAGCGGAGTGAACAACTTAACATCTTGTATTGCACTCTCCCTACGGCACCGCTTACAGCTGAAGGCTGAAGCTGCGCAAAAGTCGCCAGTATATAGGTTTTCTCGGCCGAATTAGTTTCACGCGCCATATGGGTGAGTGGAGCACGAAAGCTATGTTGTCAACTTGTCATTTTGACATATATACAATTAAAAAGTTGAAAATATACATTGTAGGGAAGCTTTACTCATAAAGGGAACCAAGCTCAATAATACATGCAGGTGTCAATGGAATTTTATTTTTTTATTTTTGTTATTTTGAAAAAAGAAAATCCGGTATTTGGAATCTGCCAATCCAAAGCTAAAGATGGAAACATAAAGAAAAAAAATAAAAGAAAATAAAAATCATGATGGACCCTAATAATAAGCAAGTTGCCTTCTTTTGGCTTACCCAAATCTCTTCTTTTGACTCAACCAAATAGAAATTTCTTAAAGTTTTCTTTCCTATCATTTTCTGCTTACTCTCTTGAAATAGGATGCCCATTTAGACAAAATTTAGAAACACTTAACTTCTTTATTCTAAATTTCTAATGTATCAATCTTATGTTCAATTTTTTTTTTTCATATGGTGTTTTTTTGATAGCATCCTAATCATATGTATCCCATTGGGCCTCCACAAGAAAAACGCCTTTGTAATTGATTGTAATAAACTAGAAATTGCTTTTAATTAGATGCTTATGGCTAACCGGCCATTGTTTTAATTTTGTTTTTTTTTTCATGAATTATGCATTTGAATTTGATGGAAAACTACCCATTACCGAAACAGATCAAGGGAAATATCAGAATGCAACATCCCCAATTTCATGGATTTTCTTTCAAGGATTTCGATTTTTTTTTTTCCAATGTAAAAAATGTACAAGGTAATAAACCTCTGTTTTCGGCCTGGGGATTTAATTGGGCCGGCCCGACGATCTTTTTTTAACTGAAAAACCCGCCGATAAGTATATCATAAACTATAAATCAGAGCATGGAGATGAATGAATAGTAGAAAAAGGAAAGAAATTTAAGGCAATAATATTTGTGGAACAGAGAACGTTACATAGTGTTGATGATTCAAAGCCTAATTAAAACAAAACCCACTTTGATAGCTAACGTGGGAATTAGAAGAAATACAAAAAAAGAAAAGCACAAAAAAGGAAAAAGGAAAACAATAAAAAAGAGCAAAGAAAAAGAAATTCAATCAGCTGAAGATGATACTTTCGCCGGTGTAGTGATGGGTAAAAGGAGAATGAAAGATTATGAGAGGAGAGAGAGTACCAAAAGAAAAAGGAGGAGACAATTGGGAAGAATTGAGTATTTTGGAAATTTAGTTTAAGAGAATAAGGATATTTTAGTAATTTTATTTTTATAGTTTTACATGAAAATTTCATATATAATTATTTTGTTTATGTAGAAATATCAAGTTATCATTCCTTTAAGTAATCTAAATGATACTGAATTATGGAGTTTTCTGTTATAAAATAGAGAAAATAGTTGGGCAATTTTAGAATTTTTAGACTTAAAATTTCTTTGATTTTGTGTCTACTTTGAGATCATGCTCCGATTTCAATAGAGGAGAAAACTATTAACATCGTTTCTTTTGCCACTTACACTATGAAGTTGTTCATAGGATTGACAAATTCTAAGTAAAATTTTTTATCTTCAATTCTGAAATTTTGCCCTTATCCCATTAGAAAAAAAAATTAGATTTCCGTTTTCATACCATATAGGAATGAAAATCCCGACTCCACTATTTTTCCAATTTTATTAAAAAAAATTATTTTATTTTAATGTTAAAATTATTTTTTTATATAAATTTTAAAATATATTTTTTTACCTTTAAATAAATATTATATTTTTATTTTAATTATATTTATATATATATTGGGATAGAATATCAAATTTCTCAGAAATTTAACCAGCTTGGATCTCGGAATCTGATAAAAAAAATTATAAAAAAATATGTATTGGGCGGGTTCAATTGTGCGCAATGGACAAAGTTGCCAGTGTGTAGGTTTTCTCCGGTCGAAGTAGGATTCACGCGCTAGACAAGCAGGTGGGGCACAAAAACATGCTGATGCAATTATTGACTTGAACTATGTTGTCATTTTGACACGTGTATATATATATATATATATATGGAGAGAGAGAGAGAGAGAGAGAGTGCCCAACTCATTATGAAAACCAAGCTTAATTTTTTTAAAAAAAAAAACCGATTAAAGGAAAAACTAAAAATTGAAACATAAAAAAAAAATTATTTGAAAAATATTAAAACAAAAAAGGAAATTACACTATTTATACTTTTTAAATTTCTTTTTCAAATATATTTTACTTTTTTTTAAAAAAAACTTCAAAAATTGTCTTTTAAATTTTTTTGTCTTTCAATAGTATTTCTTTTAAATTTTTTATTTCAAAAATACAAGCCCGGGCTTCTATTTTCCTTTTTAACTATCAATGTCATCTAAGTCCATAGCTTGTGCTCTCCTAAGCAATAAATTAAATCCAGGCCCAATGCTCTCCTAAGCAATAAATTAAATCCAGGCTTGGGCATGGATTTAATTATTTTTAGAAGGTTTTCTTGTATTAATCCAGGAATTGCTTTATGATTCAAATAGAATGGTTGGAGTTCATATAAGTCGGTGATAGCCGTTCAGTCAATTTATGGGATTAATTCCAGTAATAAAGTTATGGCATCAGAGTTATGGTTATCTCTCAGAAAAAGTTATGATATGGTATATATTGTAACTATTGATAGATTGGAGGAAGACTCTTTTTATGAATCATGAAATCACACACAGATTCTGTTTCAGCACCTATTACACTTCCCCGTTCTTCATTTTCATCGTCCTTTTCACCTCTTCGTACATCTATCAGTAACCGTTTAAATTATCTATATGAAATTTAACATATCTCTGATAAACAAAAAATACCTATTACTGAAATTCATTTTCTCAGTCTTTATGATGCATATAATAAATCAAAGTCTTCATGGAAAATACAAATCAAAACTATTGTCAAAAGAGACTCAATATTCATAAAAGAATATGTTCAGTCTTCTTCCTTTGATCATTGCACTGTCTAAGCTACAGGGGAAGAACAGTTTGTTTCCTTGGAAATTCCTTCAGAATTCCTCACTCTATAGAGACGGGAAGGATATACTCATCTTCATTTTGGAGTCATCAGATTAGCATTATCATATCATGGAAGAAAATGTCTTCCAATTGTAGCTCGTATTGCCCTGCTTGATACAAGATATTTACAATATCAACATACTGTTATTGGTACTGTAGAAACATCACTGAATGCAGACACATTGTTATTCACTTTGTTTCCAAATTTCAATATGGCGTTTGATGATCCTTATGTACTTTCAGCTTTAAAAGTACAAGTTCAAATAACTGGTACTCCTCAGGTCATGACTGTTACAACAGCAACACTCCATTATCAGCTGGTCTATAGGGTACAGAATCATGCCCTTGATTTAGCTCTTCCTGTGTCCAGTGATGATTTGTTCAATGTAGCATATGCATAAAATGTTCCTACATGTGTCCATATTCCGAGACAGATTCCAAGAAAATAGCTTATTAAATTGTTACCTGAATCTTAAGTGACTAATTATGAAAAGATTCAAAGCAACACTCAACCTGTCCAATCTTAGGAATCAAAGTTTGTTAAAAAGCCTGATGGAACTGTGGAAATAAAATTTCTTAGATCCACAAAATCAAATCCAAGTACTTCCATGTTCACTACACAATTTATGATTCAACCATATGAAGCAGAAGAAAATTTTGCAATCACAGGTTTTACTACAAATGGAAAACTCATCTATTCTATGTACCAAGGATCTCACAAGGTACTAGATATAAACTGTGACTGTGAAAATTGCATACGAGAAGATTCTTATGATTCTTGTGAAGAAGAATCATTAGCTCAGAGAAGAAGGAAAAAGAAGGCATCCTCATCTTCAGAAAAGAATTTAAAAAAGAAGTTTGATGATGATGATCCATCGGTTGGACTTCTTGGTCAACGTTCTAGAAAATATGACTACATAGTCAAATATTCAGAACCGTCATCATTCAAATCAAAGATGCCTACTCTGTCTATTCCCCAATGGGATGAGCTAGAGATGAAACCTCCAAAGTAAGAGTTGCCTTCACCAGCCCCACTTCCAATTTATAAAAAAAGGATTGGAATGGCTTCAGAAGTATGAACCGTAATAGATTCCAAAGACTTTCCATAACCAAGCTATTTAGCCAGAAAATGTTAAGATTCATACAATCCCAACAGTATGCATGTTTCATTATCAGGAACATGAGTTTCCACATTTGCAGGAAATAGTTGATCCCAACATACATGTCAAGAAAATTTCATGGGTCAAATTTCTAGGTCCAAATGCTCAAGGAAAACCTAGAGAAATCACAGTTGGTGAATATGTTATCAACTGGAAAACAGATAATACTTTGGTGCAAAACAAAGTCCTCGAGAAAATTGATAGAAAAGTGCATCAAGTCACTCATCAAGTTAACCAGCTTGAATCTGATGTTAACAGACAATTAAGTTGGCGACAAAAGTTGAGGCTTCGACTCCAGGAAGAAATAATGTCACTCCATCAAAATATCATGCAAATATGCAAAATCAGGTCAGTGGATCTCAGTTCTTACAGAAACAACAGAAGATCTCACAGTTGAAAGCTCAATTAGCTCAAATTGAAAAGAATCTATATGTAAAAACGTCTTTTAACCCTTTTGCCTTTGCAAGTACTCATCCTTTACCAGAACATGTTATTCAAAATACTTTTGCTCAACCGTATATTGATCCAATTCTCCTTGAACACGAAAATTTTCAACATATGATGAGAGCAAAAAATCTTTCCCAAAGAAAACCACCTAAAAAGTTTAGGCTTCGACTCCAGGAAGAAATAATGTCACTCCATCAAAATATCATGCAAATATGCAAAATCAGGTCAGTGGATCTCAGTTCTTACAAAAAAATCAGAAGATCTCACAGTTGAAAGCTCAATTAGCTCAAATTGAAAAGGATCTACATGTAAAAATGTCTTTTAACCCTTTTGCCTTTGCAAGTATTCATCCTTTACCAGAACTTGTTATTCAAAATACTTTTGCTCAACCGTATATTGATCCAATTCTCCTTGAACACGAAAATTTTCAACATATAATGAGAGCAAAAAATCTTTCCCAAAGAAAACCACCTAAAAAGAAACAAGTTAAACCTGTATCCACATCCACTGTTTCTCTGTCCACTACTTCATTATCTGACGCTGCACTTATTCCAAAAAGACTAGATAAACAACCAGTTTTAAATCCTTTCTAGGATTTCTGAGATCCTTATAAATACATGGTTCAAAAACAGCAAAATGAGATTACCTCTTTTCTTCAGACCTGTATTGAACAAAATCAACCTCAACATATTCGAGAACACTGGGAATCTGATACTTCTGAAACAATGTCAAAAAATGAGTCTATAAATAATGATGAATCTTTTCCATCAATTAAGATGGTTGGTCCAACATAATCCTCAACCAGATTAGGACAAACACAAGCTGCACCTCCACCAACTACTTCAATTGTGGAAGAACCACAAGAAAAATAAGTTATGGGAGAATTTGAATTTCATTCCCAATCTCAACATCCAAAAGCTTTAAATGATATGTGGTTCTCTATGAACAACATTGTTCCAGGTCAAAGAAGGGCAAAACTCCTTGAAATGTATGCTTGGATGGAAACTAAAATCCAAACAAAAGCTTCATTACTAAAAGTGTTACAATAGTTTACTATCAGATTCATTGGTAGTCTACGAAAATGGTGGATAAGAGTAAGTGAGTATCAAAAGCTTACTTTATGTCAACTCCCGACTATAGTTGCAACATTGACATATATTGAAGTTGAGTTCATTGGAACTCCTCAAAATTCTTTAGAAACAACCAGAAGTGAAATTTTTTCAGTTGAGATGTTGTTCTTTAAAAAGGAAAGACCTTGAAAAATATTATCCGTGAGTAGCAGAGAGATATTACCAAATTGGTTTTGGTGATATTAATCTAAAGCAACAATTCATTAATTCTGTTCTAGAAGAATTAAGTGAAGCTACCCTCAGATATTTCAGAAAGCATGGAATTGCTCCAAAATTATTATTCATTGGCAAAAATTTATGAAAAAATGATGATCATTCTTGATGAGCTATGTTCCAATAGAAAACAAGTTAAAGAAGCTCTGAAGATGACAAACAACAAAGTCATGAAACCAATTTGTTCTCAACCAGATCTAATAATCAAATGCTTAGACAAACATAATTGTGACTGCATACATTACAAGAAAGACAAGTATTACAAAACGCATAAATACAAAAGTGGTCATTTCCAAAACAAATACATGAAGTTCAAATACTTCAAGAAGAAAAGTCGAAGATTCAAAAGATATGATCATTGCTATCTCTGTGGAAAAAATGGGCATTTTGCAAACAATTCCCAAACAGACCCAAACAAGTAGTTCAATTGATTTAGCATTTGGAACAATAACTTGATATCAATTTTGATGATGCTGATATCGAATCACTATTTTTAGTATATGAAGATCCGAATGAAGATTCCCTTATGGGAATTGAAGCTTTGAGTCTCTCTTTAGATTCAAATGAAGAATGTTACTATGTTACAAAAATTGGCCCAAGTCCACAAATCAGTCCAGATCCAGCTCAAACAATTGCAACAACTCAGAAGCAGGTAGTCTCATACTGTCCAATCCAATTGTTTGCTGATAAGTATGAGAAACACATTAAGGTTATAGCTTTTATTGATTCGGGAGCCCTTAGAACCATTGTCAATCCAAAACTCTTTCCAAACCACTTCTGGAAAGCCCATAATGAATTTTTCAAAGCAGCATGTGGGGAATTATTTTCAACAGATTGGATTATAGCCAAACCCATTAAAATCCAATTTCTTCCAAACTATTCCATATGGACTAAATTCTTAGGTTCATATCTGCCAAAAAAAGACAACCTGATTGATTTTGACATTCTCAGTCAATTACCAAACATATTCATTACTGTTCATGGCCTTAAAGCAAAGAAATTGTTCATTCCTTATACGTCAACTCCAAACTTGTTCATGGCTTCCATATCAAACCATTTTGTGATATTCAGACCCAAATTATAAAACAAAATTGTTCTAATAGTCATATAAATTTTTTTCAAAAATGTCAAAGTCCACTTTGGACTCGAAAAGATTTTTTCATCTCTCTGTCATTCAAACAAAATGAAGACATCAATCCTACCAAGGCAACTAACCCTGGTATGAATCCAAAAGATCATACAATGGCAGTTCAAGAATGTTCTCAGCTTCTTCAACAAGGTCTAATTGAACCAACCAATTCAGACTGAGCATGCCAAGCATTCTATGTGAACAAATGTTTTGAACAAGTTAGAGGAAAGAAAAGAATGGTGATTGATTACAAGCCTTTAAACTATTTTTTAAAGGATGACAAGTTTCTTCTTCCAAAGATTTCATCACTATATATGTTCTTAAACGATGTAAAGATTTTTTCCAAGTTTGATCTTAAGTCAGGATTTTGGCAACTGAGAATACATCCTAATGACAGGCATAAAATAGTTTTCTGCATCCCAAACCATCATTACCAGTGGATGGTAATGTCTTTCGATCTCAAAATTGCACCATCACTTTTTTAAAAAGCAATGACAATAATTTATGCTTCGATCTTATCCTCGGCATTAATCTACATAGATGACATCTTGCTTTTCTCAAAAGATGCTGAAAGTCACAAATAATTATTGAGGCAATTTGCAGATTTGACAGCATACTATGGAGTGATGATTTCTAGAAAAAAAATGCAAATAGAAAAAGAAAATATATAATTTTTGGGGATGAAATTTAAAAATAGGACATATCAACCTTGTCCACACATTGGCATTGAATTATTAAAGTTTCCTGACAATGAGCTGACAAAAAAAAATAGGTACAATAATTGTTAGGAATTGCAAATTATGTCAGAGACTTTATTCTCCACTTCACAAAAGTTGCTCAACCACTTCGACAATTATTGAAGAAAGATGTCCCGCCATGGTCACATGTACAATTGATAGTTGTAAAGCAGATAAAGCAGATCTGTAAAGATCTTCCACCATTACATATCCCGACAACATGAAAAAAATACTCCAGACAGATGCTAGTGATTAGCACTGGGGAGCTGTCCTCATGGAAAAAAAAGATGGACAACGAAAAATCTATACTTAAGCAAGTGGATGTTTCAAAAACTCAAAATGTCACTATCATTCCACATTCAAGGAGATATTATCGGTAAAGTATGGTATTAAAAATTTTGAATTTCATTTAATTGTCCATAACTTTACAGTCTTGATGGATTGTCCGTCCTTTTCAAAAATTTTAAATTTCAAAGGAAATCAAGTTCTACACTCACTATTATTGAGATAGAATGACTAGTTTTCAAAATACAATTTCAACATGGAGCATATAAAAGGAGACAAAAACCTCATTCTTGATTTAGTATCCAGACCTTTCTCAAAACAACTCAGTCTCATTACAGAAACACAAATGATTCCACTGATCTTCATGGAAAGCTCAAGTTTTTCTCCCTATCCACCATCTTCCATTATAGTCATGAAAAAAGAATAATACACTTAGCTGACGACCATAAGAAAAAATGGTGAAACCTTTATAAAACCTGAAGCTTTTCATCCTGATTACCATTTCATGGATGTTTTCAAAATCTTTCTTGTTGGACAGTTTCCTGAAGAATCTCTACAAATGCTATGGTACATATGCGTCATGTATCATATGACTTTTGAGTTCTATCGGTTCATTGGTACAACGCTATTGCTTCCATGACAATACCAGAAAATTCAAAAAAAATTATTGGATGGTTCAAACCAATAGCTGTTTGGCAACAATCCATATTTCATCTTCTTCAAGAAAACTTGGATGTGAGAGTATAGGCCAATAAAATGCATTTCATTATTATTTTGCATTGGGATGAACATTTTTTCACTTTTGAAACTTACAAGACTTACCCTTACTCTCTCTAGAGTAACTATGATTCTCACCCATTTGAGGTAAAAGAACTTCAGAGGTCTATCGCAGTAAGGAATCAATACATTCCAAAGGAAATCTGGCCAAATTACTAAGATGATGCACCATGGGAAGCTATTCCATTAGTCTATATTGAAGGACTAATAAGGGAAGAAGAAACACACCGTGCAATAATTTCTGCTGAACAGATGCCTCCACCAACGCATGATGAGGGACCCTTGACCATTATGGACTATGATTTAGATGACTACAGGGAAATGAACTTGTCACCTAGTCATGAACTGATAGGATATAAAGACTAGATGATCCTACTTATCTTTTGTATAATTAGGTGTGTTTTATAAAAGTAAAGCTTTACTTTAGTTTGCTTTTACTTTATCTTTTGGTAAAGTAAGGATTTGAATAATCTTTACTTTAATAATTGTAATTTATTTGTTTTCTCTTTGAACATTTTATATAAGGAACCTCAATCTCTTAGAAGAGGGGAGAACGCCTTAAAACGCCTTGAGAAATAAATTTTGGTGTGCTTTCTAAAAATATGTCTTTCTAAGCTTTTCTCCCCTCATTCAATCTTAATATAGTTACAATATATCTCTATTATGGTTTCTTTTCTCAGATAGTCTTAGCTGAAGTTCTTTATAGTCCTCCGGATGATGCTATTGATGCACCAAAGTAGATAGCTAAAAGGCAGGCTATTGAGTGCTTAAGAGAGGTTGTGTTGGCTAGCATAATTGTTGTCTATGTTGTGGCATCTGTAGTGGTTAGAGGAAAGAAAAGACTGGTGATCAAATACAAGCCTTTAAATTATTTCTTAAAGGATGATAAATTTCTTTTTCCAAAGATTTCTTCATTATATTCATTCTTGAAGGATGCAAAGATTTTTTCCAAATTTGATCTTAAGTCATGATTTTGGCAACTAGGAATACATCATGATGACAGGCATAAGATAGCCTTCTGCATCCCAAACCATCATTACTAGTGGACGGTAATGTCTTTTAGTCTCAAAGTTGCACCATCATTCTTTCAAAAAGCAATGATAAGAATCTATGCTCCAATCTTATTCTCAACATTAATCTACATAAATGACATCTTAATTTTCTCAAAATATGCTGAAAGTCACAAAGAATTATTATAGCAATTTGTAGATTTGACAGCACGTTATGGAGTGATGATTTCTAAAAAAAATGAAAATTAGCAAAAGAGGAGATAGAATTTTTGGGGATGAAATTTAAAGACGGAACATATCAGCCTTGTATATGCATCGATATTGAATTATTAAAGTTTCCTGATAGTGAGCTGACACAAAAGCATGTATAACAATTTTTAGGAATTGCAAATTATGTCAAAGACTTTATTCTCCACTTCACAAAAGTTGCTCAACCACTTCGGCAATTATTGAAGAAAGATGCCCTACCATGGTCACATGCACTATTGATAGTTGTAAAGCATATTTGTAAAGATCTTCCACCATTGCATATCCCGACAATAGAAAAAAGAATACTCCAGATAAATGCTAGTGATAAGCACTGAGGAGTTGTCCTCTTGGAAGAAAAAGATGGACAACCACAAATCTATGCTTACACAAGTGGACGTTTCAAAAACTCAGAATGCCACTATCATTCCACATTCAATGAGATATTAGTGGTAAAGTACGGAATTAAAAAATTTGAATTTCATTCAATTAGCCATAACTTTACAATCTTGATGAATTGCTCGTCCTTTCCAAAAATTTTAAATTTCGAAGGAAAGCAAGTTCCACACTCATAATTATTGAGATGAAATGACTGGTTTTCAAAGTATAGTTTCAATGTAGAGCATATAAAAGAAGGCAAAAACCTCATTCCTGATTTTATATCTAGACCTTCTCAAAACAACTCAGGCTCATTACAGAAACACAAATCATTTTATTGATCCTCATGGCAAGCTTAAGTTTTTCTCCATATCCACCCTCTTCCATTAGAGTCATGAACAAAGAATAAAGGAGAATACTCATTGTAGACCCCCAACTAACAGCCATAAGAAAATATGGTGAAACCTTTTTAAAGCTATAAGCTTTTCATCCTGATTATCCTTTCATTGATGTTTTCAAAATCCCTCTTGTTGGACAGCTTCCTGAAGAATCTTTACAAATGTTATGGTACATGTGTGTCATATATCATATGGCTTTTGAGTTATGTCCAGTTCGTTGGTACAATGTTATCTTGTCTAAGACAATACCAGAAAATTCAAAGAAATTTCTTAGATGGTTCAAACTAATAGTTGTTTAGCAACAAATCCATTTTTGTCTTCTTCAAAAAAACTGGGATGTGAGAGTACATGCCAATAAAATGCATTCCATTATCATTCTGCACTGGGATAAACATTGTTTCACTATTGAAGTTTACAAGACTTACCCTTACTCTCTCTAGAGTAACTGTGATTCTCACCCATTGGAGGTAAAAGAACTTCAGAGGTCTATCGTAGTAAGGAATCAATACATTCCAAAGGAAATCTGGCCAAAGTATAAAGATGATGCACCATGTGAGACTATTCCATCAGCCTATATGGAATGACTAAAAAGGGAAGAAGAAATACACCGTGCAATAATTTCTACTGAACAGATGCCTCCACTAATGCATGATGAGGGATCCTCGACCATTATGGACTATGATTCAGATGACTACAGGAAAATGAGTCTGTCACCTAGTCATGAACCGATAGGACATACAGACTAGATGATCCTACTTATCTTTTGTATAATTAGGTGTGCTTTGTAAAAGTAAAGATTTTTTTTATCTTTACTTTAGCTTGCTTTTACTTTAGCTTCTAGTAAAGTAAGGATTTGGATAATCTTTACTTTAATAATTACAATTTATTTGTTTTCTCTTTGAGCATTCTACATAAAGAAGTTCAATCTCTTATAAAAGGGCAGAATGCCTGAGAACGCCTTAAAACGCATTGAGAAATAAATTTTGGTGTGCTTTCTAAAAATGTCTTTCTAAGTTTTTCTCTTCTCCTTCAATCTTAATATAGTTACAATATATCCCTATTATAGTTTCTTTTCTCAGATAGCCCTAACTGAAGTTTCTTATAGTCCTCCGAATGATGTTATTGATGCACCAAAGTAAATAGCTAAAAGGCAGGTCGTTGAGTGCCCAATAGAGGCCGTGTTGGCTAGTATAATTGTTGTCTATGTTATGGCATCCGTAGTGGTCATCAAAGATCTTTATGGTGATTGGGTCATGACACTGTAGCGAAGTTTAAGGGTATTTGGTACTCTAACCATGACACCTAGGTTTTGTGGTTCAAGTGGTATCAGAGCCTAAAGAATGATCATCAGGTCTCGAGTTCGATCCACGCAATCCTCAAAGAGGTTCCACGTCCTGCGCTAGTGAAAAATAAGCTACATGGACTGGATAATGCACCCGCACTAGCGGAGTGTGATGGATTGGACCATGACACTATAGCGAAACTTAAGGGTATTTGGTCCTCACATCAAAACACTCTTGCCGTCAACGACTATATGATTCATAGTCATAGATATGCAAATCAATAACCCTTTATGAGGAAACATTGTAATTTGCAATGTGTGCACCAATTTTAGAAATTTGGGTGTTTTTATTGAGTATTTTTTGCCGTAAGAAGATGATACACCCAATTTTAGAAATTGAACTCTATATTTCTTTAATTAAACTATTCTTTACATTGTCATAATAAAATCATGTATACTTAGAGATGCGATTATTTTATTAATCTAATAATAAGAAAGTATATTAAGAAATATATGAAGTTCACTCTCACTCTATATTGCTTGGACTCTAGGTACGGATATCTGATACAAATACATATCTATAAATTTAATTTTTATTTTTTAAATTTAAAATATATAGATATGATTAAAAAGTATAAAAAATTAGGATATATGTATGGAAATATATCTATATATATATAAAATTTAAAATTTTTATATATAATAATTTAAGTTAAAAGATATATCAAATTATAACAGTGTCTTTTAGAAACTTATGGTGTTTCTGAAGAAGAGGTATATGAAGTTGAAGAAGTAGACTTTGTTGTAGTTGAAATAGTAAGTTTTTTCTTTGGTGGTTTGAAAGAAACAATTTTGACTCGCATTATTTTTTGGAATTTTTTATATTTACTTCATTTTACTTTAAAATAAAAATATTTTAAACTATAAATTTAAAAATCTAAAGTCGAAACCATAAAAATAAACAATAAAATAATATTATATAAGTTAAAAAATTAAATAAATTAGCATTAAATAAACTAGTAATTACTCATTTTTAAAGTTCAAACAACATATATTTATATTGAAAAGCATCCACTCTTTAAGTAAGTATTTCAGTAAAAATTTCATATTTATACTCATATGGTAATACAGATATTTCTTACTTTTTAATTGTCCGTGTAACATTACTTTCACTTTAACTGCTACCCGCCAACACCCATGGTAAAAAATGACAGACCTTGGAAATTTCGGAGGTAAAGAGATGTCGAGGATCCAAATGGATTTCTTAAATTCTAATTAGTAGACAGATCAAATTCGGTTTTTTCTAATCATTGCTATGTTGCAGAATATATATATATATATATAATAGACCACATGGAGGGGCTGCTAGCAGCCATAGTTTGACTCTAAATTTTTAAGAGACCAAATAAAAACATAACCATTGTCAACTAAAGGATAAATTATTATTAAACAAAATAATACTATTTTTAATTTGTCATTAATTAATTTCAACCCAAAAAAAACATCATAAACAAACTTACAAATTAGCAAATAAAATATATTTACAACTAATAAATTAGTAAATAAAATATAAAAAATATTTTTTATAATTTTTAATTATATTATATATAAAAAAGTTTTAAAATTTTGGGAAGGGCATTCCATGCTCTCACTGAACTCCACCTCTGGCTACTGGAGCTATAGCAACAAGAATGGTGATTGCTTATGCTAAAACAGTGTTGCCGAGGATAAGGAACTGTCTCTTGGTGAATTGAGCATTTCTTATCTCTCCCGCACAGCAAAATGTGAGCTCCCTCTTGCATTAATATAAATACTTAATATATACTATGATAAAAAGTGTATTTTTTAAAAAGGTATTTATATATATATATATATATATATATATATATATATATATATATATATTATTTTTTTATGGTATTTATGGACAAATGGGAAAGGAAAAAACCATGATTGAATATAAGGGCTACAGACTGTGGACCCTAATAAGCAAGTTGCGGTCTTTCGGCCAACCCAATCTCTTCTTTTTACTCAACCAGATAGAAAATTTCAAGTTTTAATTGCGATGATTTTGTTTTACTCTCTTTGAAACAGGATGCCCGTTTAGAAGTATATTAGCATGAGACATGAATAGAAGTTTGAAAATTATCTCTAATCAATCAGAATATGACAATGTTCTTAAATTTATTAATTATAAGGTTTAGCTAGTTAACTAGCTGGTTAGATAATTCCTAATTTGTTATGGCTTCAATGGGCCAATGGTAACATTCAAATGATAGTGCGTCCATTGGGGTCCCCCGCATGAAATTTAATTGGTAGAAAACTACAAATCGCTTCAGCTACTAACCCTTCTTTCTTTTAAATATTTGGTTTTTCATGAATATGCATTTGGAATTCATCGGAAAATTGCCCATTACTTAAACAGATCAACGGCAATATCAGAAATTGCTCCTCAATGGAAACTCCCTTGGTGGGAATCTTCACCAAGTGTTTGAACACGTTTTTTTTTCCATTAATTTTTTTTGTTAAATTACGAAGTTGTCCATAAAATTTATATCAAAAGTCAATATGGACCCAATTGTTTTTCCTTTGTCAATAATACTCCTAAAGTTCCAAAATTGGTTTGAATTATACCATAGTTTAACAGAAGTGTAACTCAAAAAAAAAAAGTAACATGGCATGACTAACAGAATAAACTTCTGATCTTTTTTATTAATTTATGTGGGTCCCTTTATTACACCGCATCATCTTCTCTACCTTTTTGTTTTTTTTTTCCCCTCTTACCCTTATTTGCCTCTTGTTGCTTTTAGTTTTTCCTTCTTCTCTTTCTAGATCGCTTACCCACCAGCTCTGTTCATTATTTTGGCTCTCCCAACCGCGTAAGCTTTTAGCTGGCTCAAATACTGGAGAGGCAGTGGGGGTGTTATTGCGGGCGGTGGAGATTCCAGCGTCAACTCACGGGCCCCCACTACTGTCACTGCTGTCGCTCAGCATACTGTTGAAACCGACGGCGACGGTTCCTTTTCTGACTTGGAGTTCTTTGTGCCTGACGAGGAGGCAGGGGAAGAAGAAGATATAGAAGGTAAGAAAGAGAGTAATGGCGCCTGGTTATGGATAAATGAAAAAGTGGTCCTTTACACACTCGACGCATTTCTCATTGATAATTCTGTCCACATAACCCACTTAGCTCAAATTCATGCCCAGTATCATGTGGATCAAAACCTTGTGCTTTTACCTTTCGAGCGGCGGCGGCTCCTTCTCCATCGTCTTCATCAATATCGAGGAGGAGAGATGATTCATTGTTGCAGGCAGGATGGGATTCAAGAGGGACCTTAGGGATCTGATAATGCGCAAAATAATTAATCCAAAAAAAATCAAAAATTGACTCTGCTGGTGATGACATGTCAGTTCTGTTAAATTATGGCACAGTTGAGTCGATTTTGGAACTTCAGGGTTGAAAAACGAAAAACGAAAAACGATAAGGTCGAACTTGACTTTTGAATTAAACTTCAAAAGTAATTGTGTACCTTAACCCATTTTCTTTCAAAGGATTTAACCCTTTTTGTTTTTGTTTTTTTTTTTCAAATGTACGAGTAATAAACCTCTGTTTTCGACCTGACTTAAAATTTCTTTACAAGGTTAAGAAATTCAGTAAGAAGGAATAGCCAAGAACCCGCCGCTGCCGATAAACTATAAAACAGAGCATAACGATCAATTAATAGCTGAAGGAAAGAGATTTAAGCTAATAATATTCGTGGAACAGAGAATGAATACAGAGTGATGGTTCAAAGCCTAATCAAAACAAACCCACCTTGACATCTAAAGTGGGAAATAGAACAAATACAAAAAAAAAATGAAAAGAAACAAAACAGAGAGCAAGAAAACAAGAAATTCAATCAGCTGAAGATGATACTTTGGCCATTGTAGTGATGGTACCGTTGAAGCAAGAAGAGAAAAGAAAAGCCAGAGAATGAACAGAATCGTCAAAAATCATGCGCTTCACTAGTTTTCTCTTCTTCGGAAAGACGCTTCCCTTCTTGGATTTGAAGAATGGCTCAATCGCCTTCATCGTCTCCATTTCCCCTGCTGTCTCCTCTTTCTCTCTCCCAGCTATGTGCTTCTCTCCTTTTGGTTCTTTTTGGCTTCTTTTCTCTTTTCTTCCCTGCGAGACTGAAACTCAAATAATAAATAGGATTAAATTTGTACCAAAAAAAAAACAAATAGGATTAAATTTGATTTTATTTTTTTTAGAAAATATGATTAAAAAAATAGCCAATAAGTTTTTGTTTAGTTCCTTGTGAGACTGAAAGTTCATTTATAAATAGAAATAATTTTTTTTAATTTTTTTAGAAAATATGATTGAAAAAATAGCCAATCATCGTAAAACTTCAGGGGAAAGTATCCCTAAAAAGACGGCTTTCCCGATGGATGTTAGGCAAAACTTACATGAGGTCAGGGTTTTATATGAATACTTTAATTACTTTATGAACAAGTATTTGTTAAATCTCCCAAGAAAAAATGGAAAAAAAAAATCTCAAGTTATGTTTTGTGCTATATAATTACAATCCATATTTGCTTAATGGATATAAAACACCATGATTATAAAAATTAGACCAGCCCGACGGTTAATGTAATATCAAATCTTATACATTTGAGTTCAAACTATCCCTATATCAAATAATCACACATAGTATACTGAAAAGGTAAAATACTCTGTCAATAATGGCATTAAATTTTTTTCATATCATGCAACATCATTAAATGACTTTTCAAATTAACTTTGAAGCTTTCGCCACAATATGGTATATCACATATATTAAAATATAAACTTTGCACATTAGTATTTACGAGTTGTTTTTATTTATACATTTTTAAAATTCATTCCAAAATTATTATACATATTCCAACACGTAAATACAAAATGCAGATAACATATTTTCATGTGGAATGTAAGGAAAGAAAGTGATGAGACTCGGCTAGTGACCTGTGCTCCATATCTTCTATACACTACTCAAAATGAGATATCACTTTTCTTTACCAGAAAATTGATGCAAATTGATGAGTTGCGGTTCAGTGAGAATAATCATCAAATGAGCTCTAAAGTACCAAGAAACTCATAGTAATAAATCACAAATCCAACACATACCATGTATTTCATTCCATTAATCCGAATGATATAAATATCAATAAAGTTGAAACATATAATCATTACTCTTTACGTATGCAAATGTTTTGCTTGTTTCATTTTGATGTAACTAAGTTAAATAGACATTGCCCCGTGTTTCCATGTGAACATTTGCATTTGCTAACTAGCTTGATCATTTATTTCATTTACACATTTGTTGAACCATAAACCTCTTTTTTGCTTAACAATATCGATTAACTAGTCACAACACCTTTTCAGTCCGTATGCATATGCACTTGCACTTAAGCATTCATCAACCATTGTATCTTATCACATATAACATACATATACCACATATATGTCTCATATATCACACATATACCTTGCATATATCATGTATATATATCATATATGTCAAATATATATCTCAAATATATCACAAGTATATCACTTATGTGTACCACAATGTCACAAATTATCCATCATCATACTATCAGGGGCAAATCATGACAATCATATGAATTACATAGCAAGCAACATTCATAAACACTAAAGAATTCAATCAATAATTAGACTCACCTTTCTCATTTGATTCTGACCCCTAACTTATTATCTATCTGCCCCTTGTGAGTCTCCAATATGTTGTGAGACTAATATAAAAATATAATCAATTAACTCATGATTAGTAAGACTTAATGTGGCTTAAACAAATTAATATGCACTGTTTATATCAATAGCTAAGATTTTTTCTATGAGGCAGTGTGACCTTATGAAACTTTTTAGCGTACAACTTTTTTTATACTTGACCAATTAATCTGATTCTTATTCCTAATTAACATTAACATATAATTATGTAACATATTAAAATTTCAGACTAATTGGATCATTGTAAAATTTTTGATGGAATTTCAAAATGTGTTATATTTTATATCTTTTGGCAGTTTCAGGATACCAACTTTGGTTCATCATAACTTATAATCTATAAGTCATATTTTAATGAAACTTTACAAAAACTTATATGGGTTCAAATGGAATATTTTTTATGTTTACAATTGTTATCAATTATGTCTCTATGGTCCTCAAATTATAAGAAATATTTGATTGATCCAAAATAGAATTGGCTTCCGAACCAATATGATTTCTAAAGACCATAACTTAACCGATACATAACATATTAAGCTGAAATTAGTATCAAATTTATAAATACATATACCTATAACTTTCATGTTTTGATAATTTACAGAATCTAACTCTAAGGAGCTTTAATTAGTCAAACAAGTTGCTATATCTACCCAGGGCACTCACTAGGTAGTTCAAACCATGGAACAGTCATGGTTCCATTCACCATAACTCAACATTTACAAGACATATGAACCTAAAATTTTGTATAAAGATACATAACACATATATATATATATAAATTTTATGTTTTGAGATACTTCAAATAATGGTTTTATCATATTCAAAAGTAACAAAAATTGTTGCTAACTTACTTAAGGTCACATCCAGACCAGTTTTAGTAGAGAGATGATATCTAATTCTATACATCACATCTTGCAAAAATGTTTACATATCCATAAATATAAGACATAAAGGAACAAACTTTGTGTTTTAATATTTTTCATATTCGATCTCTAAGATTATCAAAACTATGGCATAAAACACTGTCTATTTATAAACCCTAAACACCATAATCAAGCTTAACACAAAAATAAGTGTTTACTCACCTATAATCACTCTTGGCTAATCTTGTTGCTACAATTTTTGGAGTGAAAGATAGAAGAAATGGTGGCTGAAAATTGAAAAGAAATGGAAGGAATGAAGCAAAGAAGAAGAAAAAGAAGATGAAGAAAGGAAATGAATATGATGACAGTCTAATAAGTTAAAAGTCACCACCATCTTATCTTCCTTTTCTTTGTTTCATCTATCCCCCTTCTTTTTTTTTTCTTTTTTTTTTTCTGACTTTTATTTTTATTTTTTTAATTATTATTATTATTATTATTTCACAATTCAATACAATGTGCAATTTAATCTTAATCTAGTCATTTTGCATACTTTAATTTGGTCACCTTATTTCATTTATTTCTAATACTTTTTATCCTTATTTAGATTATAAATACACATGTGTGACTTGATACAATTGCAATGTACTAGGACACGTAGCTAGTGCATGTCTTGGACTTGTTTTTACGAAAATACGTATGAAATGCACGTGTTCAATTGAATTAGATGCAAGATGCATATGTTCAAATGAAATGCATGTGGGGAAGATTGAGGATGTTACAATTCTCTTTTTTTTTAAAAAAAATTTCGTCCTCGAAATTTAATACCTGGAGACAAGTGTGGATTTTCTTTTTCATATTTTCTTTTGTTTCCCATGTTGCCTCTTCTAGTAAATGGTTACGCCATAATACCTTAACTAAAGGTATTTCTCGGTTTCTTAGCTGTTTAATCTTATATCCGATGATTTTCACTGGTTCTTCTATATAACTCATGTCCTCTACAATCTCAATGGCTTGATGTTTCAGTACATGTGTAGGATCTGATCTGTATCTTTTAAGCATGCTCACATGAAATACATTATGAATCAGAGTCATCTCGGGTGGTAAAGCCAATCTGTATGCCAGTGGACCAACCGTTTCAAGAATTTCATAAGGTCATATGTATCTTAGGCTCAATTTACCTTTCTTGCCAAATCAGATTACCCCTTTCCATGGAGATACTCGTAGAAATACCTTTTCACCCAACTCATATTCCATTTCCCTTCTATGATGATCAGTATAACTTTTTTGTCTGTCTTGTGCTGCCTTTAGCTTATTCTTGACAATTTTGATTTTATCCATTGTATCTTGTACTATCTCTGACCCTTCTAATGCACGTGCACCTTCTTTATCCCATATGATAGGGTTTCGGCACTTTTTGCCATACAATGCCTCATATGGTGCCATCTGGATACTGCTATGATACTGGTTGTTGTAAGCAAATTCAATCAATGCTATATATTCATCCCAAGCACCTCTGAATTCCATAGTACATGCCCTAAGCATTTCTTCCAATGTCTGTATAGTCCTTTCTGATTGTCCATCAGTCTGTGGGTGGAATGCAGTGCTGAAGTTCAATTTTGTTCCCAATGCATCTTGTAAACTCACCAAAAAATGTGAAATAAACCATGGATCTCTATCAGATACAATAAACACTGGAACGCCATGTAATCTTACTATCTCATTCACATATAATTTGGCCAAACTCTCAAGTGTACACCCTCATTTGATAGGTAAAAAGTGTGCTGACTTGGTTAATCTATCAACAATTACCCATATTGCATCATTTTTCCATGGAGTTCTTGGTAATCCATAAACAAAATCCATCGTTATTTTCTCCCATTTCTATTCTGGCACTGGCAATGGATGTAACTTATCAATTGGTGTTTGGTGTTCAATCTTAATCTGCTGACATGTCAAGCATTTGGAGACATATTCTTCTATGTTTTTCTTAATTCTTGGCCACCAATAATAAGGCCTTAAACTGTGGTACATCTTTGTCATCCCTAGATGCATTGCATACAGTGCATTGTATGCCTCTTCCATTATTTCCTGACGCAAGTTCTCAGTGTCTGGAACACATATGCGTGACTTTAACATCAGTGTATCATTCTGCAAATGAAACTCTGTACTATTTCCCTGCCTTATCATATCAACTTTCTCACATAATTGAGGATCTTTGTTTTGTGCTTCTTTGATTCTCTCCTTTAGTATAGGTCTGACTTGAAGAGTAGAAATTAGTGATCCTTTATCATGTATATTTAATTCAACATTCATATATCGTAATTGAATCAAATATGGAAAAGATGATTATTGCAAGTGAGCTACACTGCTACTAGCCTTCCTACTCAATGCATCTGCTACCACATTGGTTTTCCCTGGATGGTATTCAATTGTACAATCATAATCTTTTAACAACTCTAACCATCGTCTTTGCCTTATGTTTAACTCTTTTTGTGTCAGCAAATAACCTAACCTTTTATGGTATGTGAATATCTGAAAGCAGCTAGTTCTAAATCATGCACTAGATATGAGATCTCATGCGGTCTCAACTGTCTGGATGCATAAGCTATCAGCTTACCATGTTGCATCAATACACATCCTAAGCCTTGATGAGAAGCATCACTATATACTGTAAACCCAATTGTACCTATAAGGATAGTTAACACTGGTGCTGAGGTTAGTCTGTGTTTTAGTTCATCGAAACTTCTTTAACATTCTGAAGTCCACTTGAAAGGCACATTCTTTCTCAACAATTTAGTCAAAGGGCTAGCAATTAATGAAAATCCATCAACAAATTTGCGGTAGCATCCGGTTAAACCCAGAAAACTACGCATTTCAGAAATATTTTAAGGAGCTTCTCAAATTACCATAGCCTCAATTTTCTTTTGGTCAACCTTTATGCCCTTACACGACACCACATGTCCAAGAAATACCAAATGATCTAACCAGAATTCACATTTACTCAATTTGGCATATAATTGTTTCTCCTTCAAAATTTGCAACACAATTTTTAAATGTTGTTCATCTTCTCCCCTATTCTTTGAGTACACCAATATGTCATCAATAAATACTATCACAAACCTATCCAGATATGGTTGAAACACCTTATTCATTAATGTCATAAATGCAACTGAAGCATTAGTAAACCCAAATGGCATTACTAAAAATTCATAATGTCCACACCTGGTTCGAAAGACAATCTTTGGAACATCCGCTTCTGCTACCTTCAGATGGTAATAGCCTGATTTCAAATCAATCTTGGAGAATATTTGGGCTCCTTGCCACTGGTCAAACAAATCATCTATTATGGGCAACGGATATTTGTTCTTCACTGTCATTTTATATATTGGCAATAAAATCATATCAACTATTAACTCGGCTTTATCAATGCATATCAAGCAATCACGACATACATTATTCACAACTACTACTGTTCCCAATGGAGTACTCATATTTATGTCAATCCCCAAAGGCTCATGCGTTTGATATAGTTTAGATGCCATATGCAATGATATAAATAAATGAGTGGAGTCTGGGTCAATCAATGCATATGCTAACATATCATAAATGTAAATATTACCGGTGACTACTTCGGGAGCATCAACCACCTCCTGTCTAGTCATGGAAAACACATTGTCCTGAGTGGAGGGTCTAGAACTCTGACCTTCAGATCCGGTCACTCCTTTGCCCATTGTACCAGTCCTACCCCTGCCTCTTCCTCTGCCCTGTGTCTCACTAGTAGGGTAGAGCCTTGGTGCCTTAACAGTAGTCTCAGATACTCCTATACTTCTACTGGTCTCTGTTAGTTTGGCTCTATTTGGATAGTCTCTATACATGTGCTCCATCAATCCAAAGAAATAACATGATCATGTGAGCCTTCTACATTCGCTCGTATGTTGTCTACCACAATGAGTACATATGGGCCTCTGTTCAACATATTGGCTGCCTGGGTAAAAAAAAAGTTATAGCATGACCTATAGAGCTCGAGTATCCACCTCTATTACCAGGCTGTGCAGGCATATATCTACCTCTTTTTTCCGACCTTATGCTAGACTCACCAAAGAACTCATGTGTTGCCCTTTTAATTTGTTGTTCCCCATCTTCTTTCATTAACCGTTCAGCTCTGATTGCAACAGCTCTGAGTCTGGCATAACTATCAAGATCAGTAGTTGTGATTCTATTTTTGATATCATATTTGAGGCCCTCCTCAAATTTTCTGTATTTGTCTCTTTCAGTAGAGACCATGAAGGTGGCATAGTGGGAAAGTTTGTTGAACTGTACTTCATATTCCACAACAAACATGTTCCCCTGTTTTAGATTCAGAAATTCTTTTCTCTTTTCATCTTTATATGCCTCAGGCATGTAATTGTTATGAAATTCCCGGAGGAAATCATTTCATGTCAGAACCGGTGGTTGTGTATCACTGTCGGGGAATGTCTCCCACCATTCATAGGCATTGCTTTGAAGCAAAGATACTGCATAATCAAATTTCTTATCTGGGGTACATCTCATCATATTCATTACTCTCTATGTCCTTTTCAGCCATGTCTCAGCTTCTGCTGGGTCTGTTGTGCCATTGAAATCAGTTGCACCGTGTTTCCTCAGCTTGTCATAACGTTTTTTCTTGTACATTTCAAGACCATATACTTCATGTTCTAGGTTTTCATGGGGTAATTCTACATGAGATGATTGTGATGCATGTGCTGAAGTTCTAGCTCCTAGTGCTGGTTCATCTCTATGTAAATGAGGTGATGCCTCATGAGAATACATTTCGGCCAGTCTTTCCCTCCTAGGTGAATAATTTCTTATTATGTGCCTAAAATATATATAAAATTATGTCACTACATAATGTTCAACATATATGATGCCTAAGTTATCATACTCTTATGCATATGCATGTTCCTATGGAACCTATCCCTGCTCTGATACCAAAAATGTAACACCACATCTTATACATTTGAGTTTAACTTATCCCTATATCAAAGAATCACACATAGCATACTGGAAAGATAAAATATCCTGTTAACAACGGTAGTAAATTTTTTTCATATCCTGTAACATCGTTCAATGACTTTGCAAGTTAACTTTGAGGCTTTTGCCACAATATGGTATATCACATATATTAAAAGATAAACTTTGCACATCAGTATTTATGAGTTGCTTTCATTTATACATTTTTAAAACTCATTCCAAAATGACTACACGTATTCCAACACGTAAATACAAAATGCAGATGACATATTTTTATGCTCGTTTGAAATGTAAGGAGAGAGAGTGATGAGGCTCGGTCAATGACCTGTGCTCCATGTCTTTTATACACTACTCAAAATGAGTTATCACTTTTCTTTACTTGAAAAATGATGCAAATTGATGAGTTGCGGTTCAGTGAGAATAATCATCAAATGAACTCTAAAGTACCAAGAAACTCATAGTAATAAATCACAAATCCAACACATACCATGTATTTCATTCCATTCATCTGAATCATATAAATATCAATAAAGTTGAAACATATAATCATTACTCTTTATGTATGCAAATGCTTTGCTTATTTCATTTTGTTGTGACTAAGTTAAATAGACATTGCCCCGGGTTTCATAAATCTTTTATCTAAGAAAATATTGCATTATTTAATTTTAATTTAACGATTTAAAGAAAATACTCTCATAAATTTTTCTTGCTCTTCAAAAATTTAGATTTTATACATTTTTTTTAGTTTAAATATTCGAGTACTGAATTGTTTTGTAATGTATTATTTGGTACCGAAAGAACCGAAGAACCGTACTGAATTATCCCGAATTTTCAAGACAATACAATACAGAGATTTTTTCTTTTCAATACAATATAAGACTTAGATTTATAGATATCCGAAATTTCAAGATAATACCGGAGATTTTTCAATTCCCGAATTGGACCGGACCGTGTACACCCCTAATGTTTTCACACTTTTGAGTAAATTTTTTTTAATCAAAGTATTAATGTTAAAAAAATAAGAAAATTAAAAGAGTTTTATGATATAAATAAAAGTAAATTTTTTTAGTGTTTTATTAAATTTTAATTACTAATTAAATAAATTTTTATAATTAAAATAATATTTTAGTATAATTAAAATTTTAATATATTAATAGAAGATAATATCAAATGTCAATTATCATCATTAATATATATAATATTTATCCTTAAAAATAATAATATATAACTTTTTTATTTGAATTCAACTACTAATTTAAAAAATTCAATATAATATCAAATATCAACTACTAATTTAATTGCTAAAAATTAAAAAAAATCAAAATTTTATGAAAAAAGATAAATAGAAAAAATTTTAAATACTTTTGGTAAAGAATTTCACATCAATATTTCTTGACTCAGCTTTATATTATATATTAGATTAGATTGGATAAGATATACAATGTATTTGTCTCAATCAAAAAACTAAAATTCATAAAATAATTGAATAAATTGAAAACATATTTATATAATATTTACATAATTAAAATAGGATACACGCATATAAATTTAGTACCTTTTAAATAGTTTAGAAAATTTATAATTATTATACTAATAGTAGGTATACATAGTTAATATAATTGTATCTTCAGAAAAAAAATAATTAGATATGTTTAGACATGATAAAAATTCATTGTATTGCTTTGATTAATTAATAAATTAAATAAATGATTTAAAAAAATTTAAAATTTAAATAATTATATGATTAATTAGAATTAAATATTATATATGTAAACGTTTTAAAACATGAATTTCTAAGTGGATAGATAAGTAGGTTTGACTGTTTAGTAATATAATATTTATCTCTAAATAGCATAACTATTCAACATTGTTTGGAAAATCAAATCGGAAGTCAAATCGGTACGAAAATTGAATCATGATTCGACCAATTTAACCGAATGGACACTCATTTTTTATTTTTTAAATAATCATTAAATAGCATTACATATTAGTGCCTTTGGAGGTAGAAAACTTATGGGAAATTTCTACTCTCCCAAGATTCAAACCCATCTCCTAACTTTTTTTCCTTTTTTTTTTTCAACATTTTACCCTTCCCTTATTTTTATCCTTCTTTATGATTTTTTTTCTTTTTACCACAAATTGATATATTTCATCTAATTAAAATCCAGCTCGAACGGTTTGGTCCGAGTATGCCTTTATATTTAATTTTTTCGGTCTAATTTGAATTTTATCTCAAGACGATTTTAATGTTGAACCAAATCAAACCAACATCCGATTTGCAGTTAAACCAATAGAATCATCCTGTTTGTCCGATTTTAATAGCATTGCTATTCAGTAATTAATATCTAATGACATCACTAAAACTAATTGAGAAAAAAAAAAGTCTTAGTTGGATTGTAGAAGAGTAATTAATGAAACATCAATAGTTGACTTGAAAATGTTAATAACGTGCGGAAATTTAAGATCCAATTATTTAAAAGATAATTTTCAAAAAGCTATACTTATCATTGTGTGGTTCACAACAATTTAGAAAATTGTTAGGCACTCTTATAAATTTATTAATTAAAGAAAATATATAAATCTTAACTCATTTTTTCTACTATCAATATTTATATTTTCCAGGAAAGTGGTTCTCTATTTCCATCTACTTTCAGTGTTCTTGAAATGTATTTATAAAATAATTTATTTAATATAATTTCCTTTCAGCAAAGATAAGAAAACATGGGAAGGAACTCCATGGAGTTCCTATCACCTTTTTTTTTTTTTTCGGTCCAAGGAGTGAAAATTTCCCTTTAAAAAGAAAAAAAAAAAGAAAAAGAATTTGCAGTTGCAAGTTCAACAGTTTGAATGAAAATCATGGCAGCGCATGGCACGTCAAACTCCAAAAACATTTGCTAATTACGAGGTCCAACACGTACGGTCGAAACTCACAAGTACGAGAATGTCCCCTATCGACCTTCAAAATACTACTGTACTCATAAGATTATTAAATAATTGGCCTTCTATCAAAAATAAATTACTAATACATAAATAATAAGCCTAATGCATCCAATTTTACAGCATTGATGAAAAGTTATTTTTAAAATTTAATATAAAAATTGGTATATTTATTTCATATTTTTAAATAAATAAAACTATATATAGATATTTATAAAAAAAATAAATATATTAATTTTTCAACCTAATTTTTAAAAGAAATTTATAAATAAATTTTACTAAATTCATTAATACATACTAAACACATCCTTAGATTAGTTAGGCATAAGTGATAAACATATTTCTCCTTAATTAATTGCTTAAGATTAATAAATTTTGACGCAGTGGCACCAATTTTATATCAAAATATTTATATTTATGGGATAATGCTCATGTTCCTAAATTAATGAACAAAATATTATAGATATGGACCAACATTTTGTAACAATTAATTATTTATAAAATAAAATTACCCAATTCCCACCTAGCCCTATATGATGTTTTCTACTAAGTATTGCTTTTAATTTCTCACATTTCCTATATTTATATATTAATTCAATTGAAAGTATACTTCTGATGAGAAATAAAAGAAAATATTTATTCTTTTCATTGTCAAAAATATTATTGTAATTTGTGCTCAACATTTATATCATCACCATCAATCAGGAAAAAGATTAAACTGAAAAATTAGTTTAGGAGTTGTTTGAAATTGCTATTAAGTATTTAAAAAGTAAGTTTATAATTTTTTTAATTTAATTGATTTATTTTTTTAATTTTTTATAAATTATTTTTTTCAAAATATTTTTTAAAAAATATTTATTTACATATTTTTCTCTAAAATTAATTTTCAAAGCTAAAAAAAATTAAAACTAAAATTATTTTCACTAAAATTATTTTTTTCAAACATAATTTCAAAGTTTTAACGCATGACTTTAGGAAGTCCAATCAACAAATTAAATACTCTTCACAAACAAAGTGTTTCATAGGCGAATCAGGCCACTGATCAAATTAAATAGTTAAAAGACAAAAACGTAATTTAAAATTAATAATTTAGAAAGACAATGGAATAAATATCTAATTGGCGGATTCATCAACACAAATTTATAAAATTCATTGATTCAAGGATCGATTTTTTTAATTCCCAAAAAGTGTAAAACAGAGCGAGAATAATTTTTTATTTAATGGTCAAAAAAGTGTTACATTCGCCAATTTTGCAATCATGTTGAGGAATTTAAGGATAGTAAGTAATGATAGGGAGTCAATTAACTTCATGGGTTAGAAAAAGCCAATTTCATAAAGTGATACAAAAAAAAAAGCCAATTAATTATTAGTCTTTTTTTAATTGAAGAAATTCAAATCTTGGAGGTCAGCCAATTTTCATACGATCACACAAACTAAGAGTCTTTAAATTTTATTCTTGATATTAAACTTTTTAATCATATGCGCAAATCATAAAGAAAATACTGTCTATTTTTTCAATTTCATAGTTAGCGTTGCTTTCCCCCTCTTTAAAAAGGCTTCATTCTTTTGTGGTATAAATAAATTAAAATTTTATTTATTAACAAATTCTCAATAAACTAACAATCTAATGGTTGATAAGTTTTTATTTTCCTTTTATTACATGATATATGTTATGTGAATAGTACAATCATTGTCAATCTTGTGACACTGAATCTCCTACAGATGTTTAGTAACGTAAATTTGATGTCGGAGATTTCTTCATATATTTGGTTTTGAATGTGAAAAGGGTGTGTTGAGATATCTCATATCGATTGATTTTAAGATTTAAGTATTTCTTAAAAATGGTTTTGACAATTTTCTTCCCTTAAACTAACTTTTTGGATGAACTAGCTCGAATGCCATTTATTCAACATATATTTAACAAACCAAATCTAATACCCAAATAATTATTTGATAATTTGTTGTAATGGATTCCTCCATAATTCAACTAAAATATCCAAATATAATACAAAGTTCAAAAAGGAATTCCATTCTCTAATTTTTACCATCTATGTTTGTGATTCCAGAAAGGGAGGTTAATGAGATAACCCACCACTTCTCTAGAATATCTTTATCTTATAATAGTATAACACCATAAAAAAATGTATGGAGAAGTAACTTCCTGTTTATTATTATTTTTTAAAAATTATTGATTTTGCTTCTCAGCACACTTTTTTGTTCTCTTTGAAAAAGAAAGTATTTACAATTGAAAATGAAAAAAACAATGAAAAAAATAAAAATTTCAGCAATATGTACGTATAATGGCCTAATTAATTAGGAAGCAATATTCCAGAATTGAAATTACGTTTACATATGATTATGGAAATTACTGTTTTTTTAAAGAAAAACAACTTAATTATTTTATTCAATGTATGAATTAAAATATGATGCTAGAAAGAAAATGAGAAATGCTAGAGATTTTCTTCATTCTTTAAATCACATATTCTTCAATTTTTTATGTTACCAAATCCATACAAAAAGATAAATAAAGTAATATAAAAAAATAACAACTAACACTTCTCAAGAAAAATAACACCTCAAAGTTGTTAATAATGATTCGAAGTAAGCTGTTGAATGAGGTCAAAAGATAAATTGATTATAATGATGTTCTGATTGTTTGTTTTTTAGAATAGATCCGAATAAAGATTCGAACTTGAGACTACACAACCCCATAGTATTTTTTCCAGTATTATAGTAATATGTATAATATAAAAACATGAACATCACTAACAAATAAAAAACACCACAGTAAAATATAAAAAAATAATTTTATAATACAAAAACTGATGAAAAAAATTAAGTTAAAATTTTGAATTTTTTAGTTAAAAAAAGTTTATGAATAAAAAATTTATTATGCAAAAAAGTGAACCCTTATTTCCACTCATGCCATTCCTGCCGATGTCGTCCAGGAGATTTATTGCCAGCGTCTAAGCGTCTAATCAGGAATGTGCAATCAATGGATCGGTTTCTAAGAATTCAAAATCAAATAAAACGATGTCTATAAAAATGAAATCGAACTGAGTATTTTTATTCTGTTGAATTTATTTGATTTGGATATTTCATATTAATAATTTAATCGAATTGAAAAAAATAAAAAAAATTGAACTAATTGAATTTGATAAACTCGATTTTCGCTGTTTTTCATTTACTTTTCTCAATCATACGCCTAATTTTAGTGATTGCTTTTTGTATTTCATACAATGTCTTTAATTAAGTAGATTAGCAATTTCAATAAGATAAAGAATTCCTTTCATGAAAGTGAAAAAAGCCAATTTTTGATGATATCCCTCTAATTTTATACACTAATCAGCAGTCATCAAATTGTTAAAGTAATAAGTGGAAGATGAAAGCCAAGTGGAATTCTTACATAGGAAGTCAAATGCACGAACATGCAGCAATTATCATGGGCTCCAAAAGTCTTGATGTCAAATCTTTATGACCATAATTTTAATTGGTTTGTGTTTTTAAGAAAAACATCCTAATAAAATATTAGCTACTTTGAATCGTATGCAGTTGAAAGGAAATACCATTAACTGTCATTCGTGATTTCATCTACACTTAAAAGAGTATATTCCAACTGTCCAATCATGCTCATGTTATGGCCATCCAAGCTAGGACGAGTCAAATATTCAAGGAATTTCACTGAAGCTTTCAATGCTTTAAATCATTTAAGGAAATTGATCCTAAGATATATGTACATGGTACATGTTAATTGTCAATTTTTGGACTCTTATCATCATAACCAATCACCCTCTTCTTTCACTTGCTTTTTAGCTAATTTCTTCAAAATTCCCCATTTTAATTGGTTATTTCCATTTATCCCAAATACTGCTACACCATCATCTAAATCAAAATCAAAATTAACAACTAATCATTCATTAATTGCAGCCTGAAGGCCTAATTAAAACAACAATGATACCCACTTTTGCTTCCTCTTCGTATCATAACTTAAATATAACATCAATAACTACTCTCTCGAATCATGAGCATGAAGAAGAAGAAGAAGAAGAACTACTTCAGAACTTTGTTACCTTGTTGGTACTAGTAGGTTTGTTGTGGAGCTGAGGTTTAGAGGAAGAAGGGGAAGAAGAGGAGCTGAAAGCAGAGACAATAGAATCAAACATCATTTTTTTCACTGATTTTCTTTCTTTGGGGAAAATACTTCCTCTTTTGGTGCAAAAACATTGGGGCTGGGATCCGTTCACATCTTCATGTTGTGGGTTCTGCTTCTTCTCCATCTGTCTCCCCTGTTTCCTCTGTTTCTTGTTTCTTAACTGTTTTCTCTGCTTTTCTTTGTCTGTAGTTGTAGTTGCAGAGTGTGGGGGCATATATGATAGGAAATCATGTGTTGGGCTTTTTGATTATTTGGAAATTACGGAGTATTTACCTTAATGAGAGAGAATACAATAACGCGTGAAACGTGGACGAATGAGAGACTTCTGTTCTCATTTTGTTATAATTTTTTATTTTGCAAAATCTAGTGTTAGTATGGTAATTAGTGTCCTTAATCAGAATTCAGTGAGCTTAGGCTTGTTGCATACTGGAGATTTTATAATTAAGCGTCAACTTACAGCCAATGATTATGTCATGTGCATGCCATTTAGAATTTAGGAAGTATAACCCAATCATATATGAAATTATTTCATCCATTCCTTTTATAAATTATATTATTATGCAACAATGTTATATAAATACAACGACACTTAAATTTTATTTTATTTTATTAAGGTAGAAGATGGGAGGGTGAAATTCGAACCTAAATTGTTTGGAATACTTTTATGGTTTTCAACCAACTGAGTTATAGTTAAATCTGATTAATCAAATTTTTTGAACTTATTAACATATGAGAAAAGTTTGCACCATATATTGACCAAGCATAATATATGTCAACACAGCTAGTAGGTCTTGTTTATTTTTTATGAGTAGATTAAAATACATTTTTCCTTAATTTGCAAGCTATATAAATGAATTTTTCTTATTTTTCATAATTTTTATTAATTTGCAACCTATATAGTGTTTTGTGTACACTATAGTATTAAATCATTTAAACTCTTCATTATAATCCTCCCGCCCACCCATATAATAAAAAGATTTCAATATTGCTAATAAATATGTTAATTTTAATGAAAATTTGTGCATTTATGTACTATATGGACCGAAAATTATATCTTGCATAATCAGTGACGGATGCAAAATTTACAATTAATCGGCTGATAATAAAATTAATAATATCTATTTAAATATAAATATACAAAAATTAAAAAAATAACAATAATTTAGATAAAATTATAATTTTATTACAATAACCCTTTTCAAGCTACTTTTATACATATAATTGTTAACATATATATGGTTATTACCATATATATAGGAAATGACATATAACTACTATCAATTTTATAAAAAAATATAATAAAAATCAATAATTTTGTCTTTACTTTTTAAATAATTGGATTTGAAATATTTGAAATTAGGCCCCTTTTTTTCCCTATTTTTTCGTATATAGACAAAATTTCAAGGTAGCACTTAGTTACAGAGTCCACTGTTCAAACTATTAAATAATTGCAATTTATGATAAATTTGTTTTAGTAAATCTATCCATAAGTTATTTTTTTAAATAAAACATTTTTATTGATATATGTGAAAATTTATGAACCAATTTATTATTTATTGAATGTGACACCACATAAGATTATTGGATCCACAACTAAGTGACATGTTAGAATTTTGTTTGTTTCTTTAAGAGGCCTAATCAAAGGCCAAATTGCTGATTTTTCAAACTTTTTGATTCCATTTGCTAAAAAGAATTAAGAGTGAAAGGAATTGAGTAATATATTAGGATTTTTTTTCTTTAACGTATCCAAATTTACATCCCTTTATTTTGTTACATGCATGTACCATATTATTTCATTTATCATGATTTTTTTTTCTATTCATAAATTATTACTATATTGACAAAAACAAATAAATTAAACTATTTTTGGTATATAAATGACTCTTATAAAATTTATGGAATTCATGTGAATTCAAAAATTTGATGTTTGGTATAAATGAAAATTCTTTTATAATTCTGAAAAGTTAATTTCATGGATTTGGTCGTAACTAAACCAACTTTTATCAAAATTAAAAAATGTTGCAAATGAATTTAATACACTTTAATTTTCAAATGATAAAATTATCTTTTTCATTTCCCCTTTCATACTCACCTCTCTCCATCCTCTCTTTGTTACTCCTCTCTCTCCTTTCTTTCTCTTATCTCCCATCCCTCGTCATGATCAAAGTAGATATATTTTAAAATTTTACTTTTATTAAATATTATTACGTCCGTAAGTTTAGGCCTCCAATTAATACGTGCATTTGTAACTTGATGTATCGAACTTAACGAAACCAAGTGCATTTATGATCAAAATGGAGCTGATTCTATAAGAGTCTAAATTTTGACCATTATAAGTGAGAAAATTAATTTCGAATAAGTAACGTATAATTTTTCATGAAAATCGAGGAAAACAGGTATGACCATAAAATATACAATTTTTGCACTTATAGCGAATTCTGAACAGATGATATCGTAAAGTAGTGTTGTGTCAGCATAAACTTTTGAAATATTCAGTAGTGGGTTCCTGCATCATGTGGAACCTACCACAATTAAAAAAAAAATCAAAAGTCAAAAATTTTAGTGAAAGAAAGAAAGAAAAAGTCTCATGCACCAAAAATTGCATTTCAAATTGCTCCATGCCACCGCCCAAGCCATTTTCTTTTAATTTGATTTCTTCAATTCACACTGTAAATCTTCTTATAAATAGGCTAATGATATTCAATTAAAAATACAACAATCTCAATTCATTTGAGAGAATTTGAGAGAGAGAGAGTTAGATTTTTTAAAATTTTTCAAAAAATTGGGGGTTGACAAAAATAGTAAAGAAAACATTTTTGGGATATTTTTGGAAAACACTTGTGTGCCACTATTTATGAGTTTATCTCAAAATTGTTATATTACCTCTAGTATGTGTTTAGAGAAAACTCTCTCTTTGTACCATTAATTTTTATTGGTGAAAGAAAATATATTCGGAGTATTGTCCGTGAACGTAGTCTAAATTTAAAGGTGAATCACGTAAAATTACTGGTGCTATTTTTGCTGATTATTTTATTTTATATTTATTTATGTTATTTTATCCGCTGTGTCTAACAAGTGATATTAGAGCCTGTCTGTCAGTCTTATAAAATTCTTACTATGCTCTGTGGTTGCAGTACTGACTGATCTTCCACATCAGAAAAAATTTTATTTGATTATTGTAAGCTGAAAGAGTCTCATTTTTTCTAAATGGAGACAAATGACACTAAGATGATTAGTTTAAATGACATAAATTATCACATATGGAGAAGCAAAATGAAGGATCTCCTATTTGTGATGAAAATGTATTTGTCGGTGTTTACTACAACTAAACCCGAAGGCAAGATAAATGAGGAGTGAGAGTTTGAGCACGAGCAGGTATGCGTCTACATCCGACAATTTGTCGAAAAAAATATGTACAATCACATATGCAATGAGACTCGTGCTCGGATGCTATGGAACAAACTTGAACATATTTACACGTCAAAGACAGGTAACAATAAATTATTTTATTTGACAAAGTTGACCCAACTGAAATACAAAGAAAGGACTTCCATAGCCGATCATCTGAATGAAATGCAAGGGATCATAGACCAACTATCCAGAATGAGCATAAAGACGGATGACGAAGTCTTTGCTCTGCTAGTATTGGACTCTCTGCCAAAGTCATGGGAGACTTTGAAGATTTCAATTACCAACACTGCATCAAATGATGTAGTCAATATGGAGTTTGCAAAAAGCAGTATCCTGAATGAATAAATGAGAAAGAGATCACAAAATTCATCTTTTTCATCATAACCAAATGTTCTGGTTACTGATTATAGAGGAAGGAAATAGTCTATATAACAAATATCTAGAGAAAGAGCAGAGAAAAATCAAACAAATATGGCAATATTGAATGTCAATACTGTAAAAAGAATGGTCATATCAAGAAATACTGCTGAAAATTCAAGAAGGAACAGAAAGGCAAGAAAGTGAAATGAGATGACAACAATGATGATGACGTAACAAATACCATGAACGAATTCAATGTCATTTGTGATAATACTATCAATTTCACATCCCACAAGACTAGCTGGGTAATTGATAGTGGCGTTACCATTCATGCTACTTATTGGAATGAATTCTTCTTATTCTACACAGTAGGAGATTTTGGTTATGTGAAAATGATAAATGAAAGTCTATCAAAAGTTATTGGTAGAGGATATATTTGTCTGGAGACTATGAATGGTATCAGATTAGTCCTAAGAAATGTCAGGCATATTCCAGATATTCGCTTGAATTTGATCTCTGCATGAAGACTCGATGATGTAGATTTCTACAGTACTTTCTCTAATAATCAGTAGAAACTTACTAAAGGTTCCCTGGTGGTGGCTAGAGGCACAAGGCATGCTACCTTGTATGCGATGCATGCAAAGCTCTCCAACGATACTATGAGTGATGTGGAGAAGGATAATGCTATTGAATTATGGCATAGGTGACTCGGCCACATGAGTGAGAAATGGATGACTATCCTTGTCAGAAGAAAGATGTTGCCATGAATGGATGAAATGCATTTGGAGAAATGTGCTGCCTGTTTAACAAAAAAGTAAAGTAGAGTTGTTTTCAAAAGTCCCCTCCTTCCATAATGTTGAATGTTTTAGATTTGGTACATTTAGATTTATGTGGACTAATGCCAAAGTCACTGGGTGATGCTCATTACTGTGTGACTTTTATTGATGACCATTTAAGGAAGACATTGATGTATACTTTAAAGACAAAAGATCAGATTCTAAATGTCTTTAAAAAATTTCATGCCTCAGTTGAGAGACAGACTGAGAAGAAGTTGAAGTGCATCCGGACAGACAACGGTGGAGAATACACTGGACCATTTGATGCCTATTACAAAGAACACAGTATTTAGCATTAGACAACCCTCCAAAAACACCGCAGTTGAATGACTTAGCTGGAGGATGAACAAAACTTTGATGGAGAGAGTCAGATGTTTACTTTCACATGCAAAGTTACCTAAAATATTTTGAGGTGAAGCTTTACTCACGGCTGTGTATGTGTTAAATCTTTCACCTTATATCCCTCTAAAGCTAGATGTTCCAGAAAAAAATATGGTCAGAAAAAAATATTTTCTATGATCATCTGTGGATATTTGGTTGCAAGACTTTTGTACATATTCCAAAAGATGAGAGGTCCAAACTGGATGTCAAAACACGACAGTGTATTTTTATTGGCTATGAAAAATATCAACCTGGTTATAGATTTTATTATCCAGTAGAAAAAAAATTTGTCAGAAGTTGTGATGTTATTTTCGTTGAGAAGGAAACTATTGAAGATATTATCAGGATGAAGAAGGATGTTCCTGATTTCGATGGTGACTTAAAAGATTTAAAATTGATTCCTCCAACACTGGTGCTAATACAAGTTGGGAATGAAGATCATGTTGATCTGTCTGAATAAAATAATACTCCATCGACAATCTAGAAGATGATGCTGAAAATGATGATGTTCATCATCAACCATCACCTATGCACTCTCCAGTTCCATTGAGAAGGAGCAATAGAGCAAGACAACCTTTTTTAAGGTATTCAGAAAATGAGTATGTGTTACTCATTGATGGGGGAGAACCAGAAAGCTTTGAAGAAGCTACGACTGATGAGTACAAGCTAAAATGGGTAGAATTGCAAGATGAAATGAAATTCTTGCATGAGAACAAAACTTTTGATGATGAAGCTACCAAAAGGCAAAAGAGCTTTGAAAAATAAATAAGTATTCAGAATCAAACATGAAGAGAATAATTCTCATCCACGATTCAAAACTAGATTGGTTGTCAAAGGGTTCAGTCAAAGAAAATGAATTGACTTCGATGAAATTTTCTCACCAGTTATCAAAATGACATTCATTCATATAGTGTTGGGGTTAGCAACAAGTCTTGACCTAGAGGTTGAACAAATGGATGTCAAAATTACCTTCCTACATAGTGATTTGGAAGATGAGATATACATAAAGCAACCAGAGGGTTTTGAGCATTAAGGAAAAAATGATTATCTTTGCAAATTGAAGAAAAACCTCTACGGCTTGAAACAAACACCGAGACAATGGTACAAGAAGTTTGAGTCTATTATAGGGGAGTAATGATACGATAAGACTACTTCAGACCAATGCGTTTTTGTACAAAATTTTTTTGATGAAGATTTCATTATACTTTTGCTCTATATGGATGACATGCTAATTGTTGGCTGGAATATTTCAAGAATTAACAACTTGAAAAAACAGTTGAGCAAGTCTTTTGCCATGAAAGACTTAAGACCAGCAAAGCAAATTCTTGACATGAAGATTATTAGAGATAGGGATACTAAGAAATTATGGCTGTCATAGGAGAAGTACACTGAGAAAGTACTTCAGAGATTTCAAATGGACCAAGCTAAAACGGTTAGTTATCCTCTTGCTTACCTCTTTAAGTTGAGTTCCAAACAGAGCCCTTCTACAGATGAAGAGAATGCTGAGATGGACAAGGTTCTATATGCTTCAGCAGTTGGTAGTCTAATGTATGTCATGGTATGCACACGACCTGATATCACTCATGCAGTTAGAGTAGTGAACAAATTCCTTTTAAATCCTGGAAAGGAACATTGAACTGCAGTAAAGTGGATTTTCAGGTATCTTCGGGGTACTTCAAAAATATGTTTATGTTTTGGAGATATCGAACCTGTGTTGATTGGATATATAGATGCAGATATAACTAGCGATATTAATTCCAGAAAGTTAACATCAAGTTACCTGATCACTTTTCTAGGGGAGCCGTGTCATGACAATCGAAATTATAGAAGTATATTGCACTATTTACAACTGAAGTAGAGTTTATTGCAATAACAGAAGCAGAGTTTATTGCAACAACAGAAGCATGTAAAAAGTTGTTGTGGATGAAGAAGTTATTGAAAGAACTTAGGTTGCAGTAAGACAAATATCAATTATTTTGTGATAGTCAGAGTGCTATCCATCTTGAAAAGAATGTCTCATTTCACTCAAGATCAAAATATATTGATGTGAGATATCACTGGATCAGGGATGTGATGGAGAATAAGTTACTACAGCTTGATAAAATCCATACAGAAGAAAATAGGTTAGACATGTTAACGAAAATTATACCAATATTGTATTTTGAATACTGTCGATTAACTGCTGGAATGGTGGAGTCCCCATGTTATCAGGAGGGGGAGATTTGTTGTGTAGGCATAAATTTTTGAAATATTTAGCATTAAGTTCCTCCAACATGTGGAACCCACCACTATTAAAAAAAATCAAAAGTCAAATTTTTCGACAAAAAAAAAAGTCTGATGCACCGAAAATTGCATTTCAAATTGCTGCACACCATCACCCAAGCCATTTTCTTTTAATTTGATATCTTTAGTTCACACTGAAAATATGCCTATAAATAAACTAATAATTTTCAATTGAAAATACAATAATCTCAATTTATTTGAGAGAATTTGAGAGAAATAGTTAGATTTTTTGGAATTTTTCTAAAAATTGGGGGTTGAAAAAAATAATAAGGAAAATATTTTTAGGGTGTTTTTGGGAAACACTTATGTGCCACTATTTATGAATTTATCTCAAAATTGTTATATTACCTCTAGTCTGTGTCTAGTGAAAACTCTCTCTTTATATTCATTAATTTTTATTAGTGAAATAAAATATATTCGGAGTGTTGTTCGTGGATGTAACCTAAATTAAAAGGTAAATCATATTAAATTACTGATGTTATTTTTGCTGATTATTTTATTTCATATTTATTTGTATCATTTTATCCGTTGTACCCAACATGTAGATAATATATGAGATGTGTATATTATATTAAACATGAGATTGTGATTAGAGATAGTTATATATATTTTCACATGTATATTAATGATATTATACATGTTTAATATAACAGGTAAACAATAGTATCAACTTACCTGATTGTTATCCAGAAGAGCAAGGAAATGTTACATTTAGTGGTATCAGAGCTAATGATTCAACTATTAGAAAATATATTATGGAGCTGAGTAATAGAATTTAAAGGTAATTGGGATAAATACTTATTATTGATGGATTTTGTTTATAATAATAGTCATTATATTAGTATCGGCATTACTCTTTATGAAACTCTGTATGAGAGGAAATGTAAATCTTCGATTTGTTGGATAGAAGTGAGAAACTAGTAGGACTGCATAACTATGGCATGCTCATAAAGAAATTTTTACATACACTATATACATTTTAAAATAAATAAATATTTGTAAATAAAACATGTACCGATTTATAGTTAGTAAAAGTATATTTTAAATATGTATATAAGGTATATTTATTTTTATCATGAGTTTAAAATTAGTTTATAATCTTGCATGTCTATAAGTCTTGCGCAGACACATCAGCAAGTCAGTTAGAGATACCACTTTATCTGACTGTAGTACAGAAAAATAAGAGAGTGTTACAAATATTATATACATATTTTCAATAAAAAGTTATATATTTTTTAAATAATTTTTTTGATCAAGTTTAAATAAAATTTTTATTTATCATTTTAAATATTATTTTTAAATAAATACAAATACTGTATAAAATAAATGTAACTGTATTAAAACAGTTAATACTGTATCCTGTATATACATTATATATATGTATTGCCAAGTATATACCGTATACAATATGCAGTATATATACAGTAATGTATATACACATTACTGTGTATACACAATATTTCTACAGATATATACATTAGTACAGTATAAAGTAGACTGTTTATTTAGAGTATATTTATTTTTTATATAGATAATTATATGTCGTATAATGTATATAAGTAAATTGTATACTTCTAATTAAATGTAGTATTTTTTTAATAAATACTGTATACAGTAATTTATTTGGATAATTATTTTAATTTTTAAATGTTCATACTTTTAATTTTTGTAGTAAAAAGTTAGGAAAAGAGAAATATATATTTGTTAATAAAGATATAAGGATATTTTTGAGAAAATGCAATTTAAAATCGAATTTCTTATTCAAACCAAACATAAAAATTATTTAATTTGAAATAAAATTTAGATTTTGTAAGAATTGTACCGAATAAGGAAATTCATTTCCAAAAAAATTTAACCAAATAAAAGATTAGTAATTAAAACAATGTAAATTTTTTTTTTGTTAATGTGTAGCACTAATTATTCTAAAGAAATAATTTTAATTATAAACGAACTTGTCTTGATCAGCTATATGACCTTAGTTATAATTTGTTTTATTTTTTTTCATAGAACTGGATATCTATAATTTTGTTTCAATGATATGACATCCATTCGAATTAGACTTTGAATGAGTGATAAGGATTCATGCAGCAGTGAGGATGTTACACTTGAAGATGGGTGATGGTTATTATTATTATTATTATCATACTATAGAATTGACGGCCTGCTATAATTTCTTAAACTACTTTTAATAAAAATATTTATTTACTTATTTTTTTTTAAAAATAATTTTTAAAATTAAAAAAATTAATAATAATTTAAAAAAAAATATTTTTTCAAACACGATACCAAACATGTACTAATAAAATTTATTTGCTTCTATAAATTTTGTTATAAATTAAATTCAATAATAAAATGTCTTATAGATTATTTTATTATAATAATTATGGACTTAGTATACGTATATTGAGTCTAAACAAATATTTCTGTTGGTGCAATAATTTAATTTAATTTAATTCACTTCAAAAAACTTTTGTGGATTCTTGAATTCTTGTCCTCCAAAAGAAATGACATTTGAATTCATCAAGAACTGGGCTTATTTGAGCCGGGATTGCGTATGAATTGGACTTTGTCTGATTGGGTTGGGCTCACTGAATCCGGATTTAACCGACTCAAATACAGAGCTGGCCTAATGGAAAATGGTGAGGAACTGGAATTTCGCTCTTCAGTTAGGCAGTGCGAGAGAGAGAGAGAGCGAGAGAGAGGGATACGAGCAGCAAGAAACGGCCTTTGGCTGCCATGTCAAAGTGCCCAAATCTCCCTTTTGATCAGCATGAAGAAGATTCTACCAAGGACAATAACAGGGTTGAGGATAGTATCAGTAACAGGCAAGCTATTGCCTCTAATGAGCCCATTGATTCACAATCCGATAGGCAACTCGCTGAGTCCTTTTAAGCTCAGGGAAACAAGCTAGCTGAGGTATGTTCCGGTATTCTTTGTTATTCTCATATTTTTATGTACTTCATAATTGTTGCGTGCTGGAAAGCGCAAATCTTGTCTGTCCTTGAAAAAACCATCGTTGGGAACTCCATGGGTGTGCACTTTGATGAATTCGTTGCTATTATTTTATTGCATTCGTTCCTAAAAATCGGATTTTTCTTTTGGCGTTTTGGTTGCTGGTAAGTAACTTGTGTGTATTGAAAAACTTGAACCTGCTTACTTGCTTGGTTGGAGAGTAAGGTTTCCTTTTTGATTCTCTGTTTATAAGGCATTTGTTCTTTATATGAAGGTTAGGGTATGATTTAATGTTTTTAATAATTATCATATATCTCAGTTAACCAGTTTTTGATATTATAGTGCTACAATTATGTAGTACCTCTTTGGTCTTCTTTCATATGTATGTTATTGCTTTCTGTTCCTTACTTTATATTAGGTACTACAGCCAACAGAATGGGGGAGTTTGCATCAGATGTATTGCAAAGAAAATAACCACCTTTTAATACCATTCATTCAAAACTAACAAAGGATGAATTAACATCAATATTGCTAAGATGCATATGAAGGAACCACTCGACATGATTCTTGTTATACTGTCCTCCTAAAGTTGCTGATCCCTCCTGAAATCAGGGACTGGATGTCTTTAAATTACTTCTCTTGTTTTTTTACTCGAGTGACAATTAGATTCCATATTGTTTACAGGATTAAGTAGTCTGATAGGAAAATATTCTTGGATTTTGTGCAAAGAGATCTTATTTTGAAGGGTTCCTGAGTGATTAAAAAGCCATACTTTCTATACCTCTTTAGTGCACCAACAAGAATTGAAAAATAAAAATATGTAAAAGAAAGGCTAACAATTTGCATTTTATAGATTCTCCATGTACATTTAAGCTGTTACATCTCATCTTATGGGTCTTCACATTACTGAAAAGGAAATTCAAATAATAATCCCATTACAGATAACAGGACATAAGATTGCTGCCATAATCTGCTGAAAGGGCATTACATTTGTACATACAGTTAAGAAGTTTGTTCATGGCTAGATTCAATTCCTAAAGTCACTTGTATTATGATAACAGGATGAATTTTCTCATTTAGAAGTATGTTGACTCTTTCTAAAATCATCTTCCTTTTTCTCACCATGTTGTCTAATTTGGCTGTGGTGTTGCCGAATAGCCTGTGCAATGAGAAAGCAGGGTAATATGCTTTTGCTCAATACTAATTGGTTAAGTCTAGGCTTTAAATTATTTCAATGTGTTCAGTTGCTTTTATTCTATAAAACTTTTAACATATATATCCAGGTTTGTGAAGCTATAATGATTTTAACTCTCTCCCATTTATTACAAAATGAGGTCAGTCTAAAGAGTTGAAAAACCATATGAAAATAGGATAAAATACATATTAGACACTAATCCTTTATTTTTGTAATATATCCTGACCAGGCTTCCTTTTTTTTTTTTTAATTCAAAAAATAAAAAATTGGATTTCTAACCATAATGCTGCACACATGTACTCAGATTTTTTTTTTATATTTCCCTTTAGTTATTTAAAAGATGTTCCTCTATTGCCTTGAATGTTTGCTTTTATTTCCATTGGCTTGGTTCTGAAAATTTGGTTGTCAATTTTCTGTTACTGTACTTGAAGATAACTTATTGTGTCCCCTGATGCCTGTAGAATTTAATGGATAAAGAGTGATTTCTTAGGCGGATTGAAAGTACAATTTTCTAATGGTTGCCAAAAAGTACTCCATGCCCCAACTAGCATTAGGCTGTGATAGTGGTGATTTACTTATTTACGTATTTTATTCTCTGATTCACACTTGTTTTCAAGGACGGAAAGTACCGTGAAGCACTTGGGAAGTGGGAGGCTGCTCTTAATTTAATTCCTGACAGTGCTGTCTTACATGAACAAAAGGCACAAGTTTTACTTGAAATTGGAGATGCATGGAATGCTTTGAGGTCTGCAACTCGTATGTACCATTTCTTGATTCCATCTCTCTTTTGTTTATCCAGTAAAGTGATATTTTTCAAGGCTTGATGTTTTCTATGTGGATGTTGATTTTATTTATTTATTTATTTATTTTTGGTAGTGAAAAACTTGAACTTAATTACTTGAATGTGCTTATTTTGGATTTTAACCAATAGTAGCTACTGAGTTGGAACCTTCCTGGGCTGAGGTACAGCAATGCTATACTCTTATATGTTTTTATTACTCTACATTCTTTTTATATCAAATAAATTTGCTTTGAATAATAGTCCATTCTATGGGTTTATTTATTGAACGATCCATTTTGTTTTTGTTACTGCACAAAATGTGGTTGCAAAAGGAAACTAGTGCATCATTTTCAATTTCATATGTGAATTTAAATAGCTTACAAACTAAAGATTTCATGCAAAGTTCTACAATCACATAGAGTTTCTCATTCAGGCTTGTGCTTGAGCAGAAATGGCTAAACTTAGCCTCAATCTTGTACTAGTTGGATCTGCTGCATGAATCCATATCTTACAATCTGTCTATTGGGGAGTCATTCATGAGATGTTTAAGGATAAGATATTTTCCAATAAACTTGACTGAACTCTGTCCAGCTTGCTCATTTCCACTTGAATGTATTTTTTTTTAAATAATAATAATTTGCCCATGTAGAAGTTTGAATGCAGAGTCTGAGTATCGGATATTTATTTGCTGCATTTTAGACATCAAAGAATGATGTTAGAAATTTTGAACAAAGAGAGTGATTGGGATATTTGATTTTAGTTCTAGTTTCATAATAATGCCCAACTCCAAAACTTATTGATTAGCTAATTTCTGCTTGATTTTAGGATTTAGAGCATACTTGTGCACTATTGGTAATCTTTTTGAGGAATGATTATTTCCATTAGTAGTTGTGGCAGATGAATTTGTAGATCCTAGATAGAATGTGGTATATTAGCTGTTGAAGTTGCAAATCATAATTATGTTCTTTATCAGCTCCGCCCTTTTTCTACTTTGCCAATGGGGTAAATGATAGACTTTCTTTTTCTTCCAAATCTTATTAAGTTTGTGATGAGGTAAGTTTTGCTATCTCTCTTTGTTTACTCTGCTTGTAGAATTTGAAGTTTATCTTAGCATCAATAAATATATTATGGACTGGCAATAAGGTTCAATTGAGTCCACATTAACAAAGGAAACTGTAGTTACCTCGTTTGGAAGTTCAAATAGACGCCAGCTATAATTGATAACTTGTAGCAAGTCTTCTGTTCTAATTTTGTTTTTATTGTCACCAATAAAAGGATGTTCTCCTTTCTCATTGTGAAGTTCATCCTCTGATATCAAATGTCATGAACATAGCTTTCTCAATAGATCATCTTAAATAAGATGTGTCTGTTGCTTAAACAGTGTATGGGACACCTCCTCTTCTGTCTTCCTTTTCACTTGTTTTCGTATGCGAACTTACTTTTCAATTCTCTTATCTGTTTTAATGGTGCATAACCTTTTTTAGTTGTTTGTGGCAGAGCTTGTCACTTGGAATAGCATCTGGTTTGCAGATGTAACTAATAAGAGAAATGGCAATGACAACTAATTATATAGCTGAATGTCAGAAATTGTGGATAATTATTCTCATATAGACTTCATCTATATCTTAGGATATTCCCAGTGAACTTTCTATATCTTAGGATATTCCCAGTGAACTTGAAGAGCCATTTTAGTTTATGCGTAATTTATTTTGTTGTTTATTATTCAGGTATGGATCACTCTTGGGAGAGCACAGTTGGGGAGCCTGATAGAGCTATTGAAAGCTTTGACAGAGCATTAGCTGTAAAGGTATATTCCTCAAAGGCTGTTACTCTTTTCTTTTTGGACCATTGTTCTGTCCTTTTGACGCAGAGCTAGTGTGGTTAATCCTGTGAAAGTAGATTCATCCTTGTAATGCCCGACTTATGATGATATAAAGTACAAGAACATTGTCTAGCCCAAAAATTTACATAACGAGGTTATATCTACTTTGCATTTTGTTTTCACTGGTGTATTACCTCATTTGGATAAAAAAGTATTACCTCATTTGGATAAAAAATCTAAAGTGTTGAGATAAGGTATCCTAAACAAGCCTCTCTGTGAACAATCTAGTATCTCAATTGAACGGCATTTTTATTTTCTCAATCAATTGAAAATAGAATGATAAGGATCTCACTTAAAAGGAATATTTATTTTCTACCAACTGGGACCATTATGAGGTACCCTTTATAAGGTTGCAACCTGGCATCTTAAATTCTTAATGCCATAAATCTCTGAGCCATGTGCTAAGCTCCTAGAGGTTAAATGATTTTATATGTTGCATTATGGTATTTTTTATCATTTTGGTGTTCCATATACAGCCTGACGTTAAGGAGGCTCAAGATGACAAATACACGGCATTAGAGCTTCTCAAGAAACGAAAACAGCTGCATTCATCAGGCTCGAGTACTACTAAAAGTCGTTTTACAGTCGATGACAAGGCTGAGGCCTCTTGAAAAGATAGGTGGATCTTCAATTAAAACATTAGTTGAATGCTTAAGTATGATGCCTTGATTTTGGCTCCCTGTAAGTGAATGAGAGAAGGGTTATCAGATGGGAAGTGGATTTTAGATCATTCATTCTTGATGGCTGAATGGAACAGTTGGGAGAAAGTAGAATTACTGCTGGAAAGATTTTGCATAATTGCAATATGGAAATTCAGGATGAGTTAAACTGCGTATCACAAGTTTAGTAGCTTCTTACAAAACCGGATGAAACCATTATATTTCCATGAAGCTACAAAAAACCGGTGACTGTCTAAAATAGCAAGCCTTCTTTTGTAGTTTATGCCACAGGGGATTTCAAACGTTGAAGACAATTATTCTTCCTTCTACTTTATAGCAGAAAGGTTGATATCAAAATTGACATGTATAAAATTCTATTAAATAATTTGTTAAATGAATTATTCATGTACTGATTTCCAAGTTATGTGACAATTCATTAAGTAATCATTGTTTTTTTTAACCTTATAATATGAAAACAATCATTGCATCGAATTCTGTATAATAATTGTCAAATTATGCCATAACTTTATGGTAAATGATAAAATAATTAACTATTTATAAAAGTGAGATGAGATGAAAATTATTTACAAAACGGGTGGGAAATTTTATGAAATTAAAAGAACATTAAAAGAAAAAAAAAATGAAACCTATATTTTTTTTACAAGTTTCATAAGAACAATAAAATAAAAAGGTTAATATTTCATTGATTAGTTATACAAGCAGAACACTTTTATTATCCTCAAATAACCATAAATAAAAACTGAATTTACATAGGTTAAAAAAAAAAAAATTATTCTTAGTACCTCTACATAATTACATTCACCCTGTGTTTGAGTAACCAAGCAAAAATCAAAATAGAATGATGAATGAACAAAAAAGCAGAAGTAGAATACTATTTTTTATTTTTGACAAACAGCAAAGCTGATTCATTGATTTGTAGAAATATAGTCTTTATACAAAAAGTTTAACAAAATAGGAGAAGGATTTCTTGACCAATTCATGACTAAATTATCATGCTTATATATTTTGATTAAGTAATCCACCACCATATTAGCACTTCTATTCACATACATAGACAAAATCAACAAAAGTAAAGTTTCTTATACAATTCAAAATATCATCCACAACTGCAGCAATCTCCCCATAGCGGCGGTAGTTTCGTATGCTTCAAAATCTGCACAAGTCGCAACACCGCTTGTCTGAGTGCTTCAGATTCAGCAGTTGGAGGGGGAAAAGAAGGCTTTTTGCCATCATTACCATAAACCAAACAACCTCTATTATCTCTAACAATGAAACCCCAATATTCCATATTCTAATTATAATAAGAAAATATGCTCAGTATTAATTTTTAGAACAAGATATGGTGGAGGGATCCAACCTTGATTCAATTGTCTTCCCCCATTTCCACTTCTAAGCACAACCTTCTTAGCATCTGTGTATTCAAGGAACAAAGCATCAGATTTCATAGCAATACTAATAGGATCAGGCTCAATTCCCTGAAACAGTTTTGCTTTACATGTTCCATATTCCCCATAAAATATATGCACAGTGTCCCAACTCATAAAACACCTACCAATACCATCCCACCATTGTGTCATGGATCCAAAGCCACAATTTTCTGGTTTTAAACCAACGATACTAGCAAACCATACACGCCTTGCATAATCACACAATATAGAAAAGATGTTCCAAAGTTTCAATATCATCGTCACACAAAACACATTTATGAGAAATCAGCATACCCCTTCTGCTTAACAAAAAATTACAAGCAAAATTTCCCCTTAGCAACCTCCAAATAAAATTTTTAATTTTTGGAAAAGCATGACTATGCCGAACAGATATCTAGAAATATTTATCCGTGAGCAAAGAAGATGGAACAGAAGTAGAATACTAAGTTATGGAGAAGTGAATTATAAACATGAGTGTATTAGTCCGATTCACTGTACCCGCCAACCCAATTCAGTAACAGCCATGGCCAAGCAAAATCAAGAAGAAGAAGAAACAGGGAAGCTAGCGATCCACCTAGCAAATGCCATAGTTCTTCCAATGGCCCTGAAATCAGCTCTGGAGCTCAATATCATAGACGTCATCTCCACAGCCAAGTTGCAGGTCAGATTCCAACGAAGAACCCAGATGTGCCCATCTTAATAAACCGTATCTTGGGTCTCTTATCAAGCTATGATAGAGTCAAGTGTTCGGTTTCCACCAAAGAAAACGGTTTGTATAGTTCAGCACCCATATGCAAATTCCTTACTAGGTATCAAGATAGTGGAGGATCTGTTGCTCCTCTGTTTTTGTTGCATCATGATGTTGTTTTCATGAAGAGCTGGTATTTTCTAATTTTCTTCACCTAGTCTCGCTTCTTTCAATTTGTCCTTTCGAACAAACTATAGAATTTTCCGTGGATTGGTTTCAATTTAGATTATTTCTTTAAATGGAGCAATTTTGATTAAATGAGTTCAAAGTAAATTTTGGAAGTTGAATTAGATTATTGCCTTTATTAGGTACCATCTTAATGATACAATAGTTGAAGGTGGAATTTCATTCAACAGAGCTTATAGAATGACAGCATTTGAATACCCAGGAATTGATTAACGATTCAATAGGGTATTTAACCAAGAAGAAGATTCATGATATTTACAAAGGGTTTGATGGCGTCAAAGTGTTAGTTTATGTGGGTGGTAGGATTGGAGTTACTCTGAGCATTATCACTTCTAAGTATCCTGACATCCAGGGCATTAATTTTGATTTACCCCATGTTTTAGCTGATGAACCTTCAAATTCAAGTACCATATTATATTCTCATTTGTTTCACATTACAGATATAAAACAAAGATTGTATATTGTAGGAGTGGAGCATGTTGGGGGAGATATGTTTGTGAGTGTCCCTAAGGGAGATGCAATTTTCATGAATGTGAGCTTTACCCCCTCTTCAGCATTTATATTTAGCAAATTGAAGCTTAGTTAGGAGTGAATTGTGGAATATCACTTTTGGAATGATTTGATCAGCTTCAAGACTGGATGCTTAGTTATGGAAGAAACAAGTGTTTATTTTAATTGTTCAATTACCTGGAACTAATTTGATTCGTTAATGAACCTTGTAGTGGATACTCCACGACTGGAGTGATGAGCATTGCTTGAAACTTCTCAGCAATTGTCATGAAGTACTCACTAGTAATGGTAAGATGATCATCGTAGAGTCGATTCGTCCTGTAATTCCAGAGAATGTTGTTTCTTCACACATTGTCTTTGAGCAAGATTTATTCTCAAAATCCTGGAGGAAAAGAGAGGACCCAAAAGGAGTCTGAGACCTTAGCACTCAGATCTGGCTTTTCATACTGAAGTTTTATGTTGTGCTTACAATAGCTGGGTTATGGAATTCCACAAATGATAATGTGCTTTTTTGTATGAATGGCACTTACAAGGAATCTTTTGTTGGAATAATAAGATGATCACCACTTGGGTTTTGTATGAAACTTGTTGGAGAAAGCTTTATCTTCAATGTTTGCTAAATCAACTTTAAAATTTATGATGAAAATGATTTATGATAATGCTTGTTTAAAATGGTCTTTACCTTTACCATTGGAGTGAAGCACGAATTCATAATTTTATTATTTTTGTCATTTGAAGTGGGACTAAATTATTGCTATTTGCTAGATGATTAGAATTGCAAATGAATTACGAAATTTTTTGTTAAGGCATATATTATACATACAACTGTGACTTATCAAACGAAATGATGAAAACATCATAGTCCATAGACAAGCAATGCTGATTTCCTTCGTTGTTGTGTTATCTTATGCAATACATGTTTTCTTTAGTAATAATGAAGTCCTAATTTTTTATTTTTAACACTTTCTTACGTTCTTAGTAGATTTGATAGGCAATATGAATCTTTCGTTCAAAGAGAAAAAATAAGTGCATCTTAATATAATAATGTATTTAAATTGATAATTAATACAATCAAAAAGTTTAGTTTAATCCCAATTATGTTCTCTGATATTTTTTACGAGCATTGATAAAGTAGTCTTTTGCAATATATATATATATATGTAGAGAGAGAGGGCGAGAAGGAGAGAGAGAGAGGGCGAGAAGGAGAGAGAGAGAGCAACAATAAAAAAAAGCTCTAAAGAACACAAACATGCAAGTATATAACAAATGAGAAATGTCCTTTCACTTTCACTATAAAGGGGAGTTACTTCATTTTACAACATTGCTGAGACGAGAAAACTCTGCATAAGCGTATTGAGCTATCACTGTTTAAATGCTTGTTTCCAACAGATAGATTACTTGTGTGTATTTGGAATTGCCAACAAGCTAATTTACAAGCCTTCAGAATCATACCTTGCGCCGAGTCAAGTATCTAAGAGTCAGCAAAATCTAAAAGTTTACAACCGACTGAAAGATTAGTCCATATTTGCAAAAACAAAATTCTTGACAACAGTTACTTTCACAACATCAATCATTTCTGACAAAACCATTTCAGGTTATTTCATTCTTGACCTGTCCCTTAAACATCACAAGTTTCGGACTCACTAGCCAACTTTTATTCAAAAGTGAAAGCTGCGTTTAGAAGCATGTCCATTCCTTCTCTACCTTTGTCCAATACTTGTTCACATTTCCCATTCAGTTCCTTCTCAAGAATCTCACATGCTCTTTTACCTCCCTCAACTTTCTTTTTCATTCTATTTTCTTGTTTTTCATATTGTCTCCTTGCCCTGCTTATTTCTTTGATTTTCATATCACATTGTCTGCAGAACCATTTCCCTCTTGGCACCGAAGTGCGTGGTGGACTCATGCAATACATGTGACATCCATGATCACAACCATCACATAGAACAATCTTATCATCATCTTTATCAATAAGGCAAACTCTGCATAGACAAGAAGGGCAATACCAACGAGGACCATATGACTTTAACAGGCTAGTAGTCAGGCATCTCTCGTGGTAATACTTATAAGGGCATCCAACATGCTCGCATATCATTATCTTTCCACCGTTTTCCACTTCACTTCCACACAGTTTACAAAAACATACAACCTTACTTCCTCCCGATGGTTCATGAAAATCATCTCTAGTCCAATTTGAAGACTCTTCAAACTCGCTTGACATTTTTTCAATTGTTTGAGATCCCTTTTCATCACCAGCTTGAGTACATAGAGTCCTGGGAACATTCAACCTCTCACACGCTATACAATTCTCATAGGACGAACCCATTCTGCCTCCAGTACAGCCTGCACAGTACCAACTTCTTGAGGGAATCTCTTTGACAGCAGGATCCATACAAGATACACGGTACATTTTCTCACATGAATCACATACCAAACAGTCCCCCCCATCTGCTTTCCCACCACAACGCTGGCAAGTGCAGAAATTGTATACACCGCAAGGGTCTATTTGCTCTGATTTACTGTGAAAATAAGATTCCCTGGTGCAGATTTGCTTTGCAAGAAAGAAATTTAAAATATTTCTCAGAACCAACCTAAACCGGTCTCCAACACAAAATTTAAAATTATCACTTCTAAGATTCTACTCTTAGATTGCTAATGCCATTGCGATGAAAGTTAATTATAACATAATGCAATCTAGGAACAGTTGCAACATGCTTCCATCTTCAGAAACAATAAATTATTTTATTACATTACAAGAAAACCATAACCAAATGCATGCATTGAGCAATTTTAAAATGTTGGATTTTGTAAAGGGATGAACCAAATAATTTGAGTATGATAAAACAATACCTGGTAGTTGTGTATCTTACCTGTTCATTACAGCAAGTCAATGACACATCTGAGAGGTTTTCTGTAATTGAAATCAACTCATTACCAATGCCTTGAAGCTTTTTCCATACCTGAAAAAGATATCAAGTTCGAAATGATACGCAATAACAACAAAAAATTGCACCTTTTTTTTTCATATAAAGGCATTCAACATCAGCAAAAACAAAAGCAGGTATATGCATTTTTGATATTGTCATAAACTTTCCCTGCCAAGTGTCTTGTGACTAAGCATAAAGAAGAAAGACAACTGAGTTGGCCAAATCAATGAACATCCCACTAACAAAAATACGTAAATTTTAACACGAAATGATAAAATAGACAACTAAGGAAGATTAAGATGTAGCTTTCACTAAGAAAATGAAAAGAAAAATATCAATTGCTTTTGCATGCATAGTTATCATGGAAGGGATAAGGTTGCAAATGCATAAGGAGAGGAACAAAGTAAAAAGGCCTATAAGCTGATTCACCACATGTGACAATAAAATGGGAATTTCAGAACTACGAATATCCATTAAGAACTAACTTCATTTTTCTGGCACAGAGCATCTAAAAGATCAATGTGCCAGAATTTCAATAGAGCACAAAGTCCCACAAACAACAATATAAAAAATCAAGACATTTAACCCAGCAACAAATACACGAGTATACAATTGTGAGCCATATAAACAAAGAACAAAGTTTTAACTTTGGAAAGAAGGATGTACGAAAGTTACCCTTTGAATATCTGCACAAAAAAGCCATGGTGAATGTTCATAAATGCCATCTTTCATCCTTATATTTATGAGACTTAAGCTTGAAAGGTTGTTAGTCTTCATTTCTTGGAAATTCTCAAATAGTAGCTTACACAGTAAAGTGAACTTTTCAGAACGTATGATATTAAGGAATGCATGCTGACACATCTCAGTGACAGGACGGTAAGTTCCATCCAGAGATTCATTTGATGTAATATCCACATGCTCTGTAACTGCACAGTAACTTCCATTAGGCATACTCTCTGATAGTGCAGAGAATTTATCCCTATCTTTGTCACGAGAGTCAGTTTCCTGCAAAACAACCAAATATTGGAAAAATAATCTAAGGAAATTACTTAGGAATGTTAGTTGTAATATCTAATGTTACTGAGAGACATGTTATTTGAGCAGCATAAACCTTAACTGTCATCCTAAGTGCATCACGGATGCAACCTTGAATACCACCCTCATCATTATTTAATGACTGATAAATGTGTTCAAGGATAAAATTTCTACATTGTTTGTGTCTAACATCATTTGAATCATCCAAAAAAGTAGGATTCTCAGGAAGACAATCCAGCTGTTCCTTAATGGTCTGCAAGATATCACAAGTAACTAGGTTAATATATTTAATAAATAACAAGAAAGGGAACTAACTTGAACTGCTTTTGATAAAAAATACCTTAACTAAAGCATTCACACGAGAGAAGAATAGAATAAAAAAACATGCTGTATAAACTCCATATAATATATGCCTTTGAATTATAAAGATGTTTGCTTCATCTTATACAAATAACATCTCTTCTTAAAACTACACAGCTAAATACATCTTCACTCATTTCAAATGTTCAACAATACTGAGATGGGTCCAAAGAGCTGTGTGTGCTGAAATAAGATCACCCGTTCAGATTAACATTAACCTCCAATAAATAAATCCAACTACACCATTAAGAGGTGTTTAGGATTGCTGCTAAGTGTAAAAAAAACAGAATTTAGAATTTTTTTGATTTAATTGACTGATTTTTTAATTTTTTTATAAACTATTTTTCTCAAACCTGCTTTTGAAAAAAATATATATTTATCTGCTTCTCTCCAAAAGCAATTTCAAAACTCAAAAAAATTAAAAATAGATTTTCTTTTTCCAAATAGCATTTTTCTTAAACACTGCCAAACAAGGCCTAAATTGTAGCCATTATCATTGGCATTATTGTACTGGCTACTTTCAGATGTCAAAAAGGAATGACGGTATAGAGTTTCTGATTGTTACTGATTTGGTAGTATAAGGCAACAACCATTTGCACTGGAAGAATTATATTCCTCCACATTCTAAACAGACACAGACCAAAGGTGGCATTCTAAGAATGAAACAGTGGGAATAAGGTCCAGTCCCATTTTCACTTTCTGATAAAGAAATAAAAGAAAAAAGGCTTACCTTACTTCTTTCATTCCACATAAGCATCGCAGACAAGAAAGCCAACAGCCCAATACATTCCATCTCATGAATGAACCGTTGCATTTCAGTATGTATCAAAATCATCCATCACAATGTAGAACTCCCTCCATCCCAAAAAGATGGGCTCACTTTCCTTTTCTTTCCATCCCAAATTATAGCCCACTTTCCTTTATAAAAAATAGTTATTTGTAATTCCCTATAATGGTCCTATTTAACGTGCCTTGTTCTAAACAAATATGAATTATCATTTCTTAATTTTTCAATACGCCCCTAATTAAAGTAGGGGTATATCAGGAAAAATGTATAGTTCCAACCATATTAACTAAATTTTCTTAATCTATGTGAAAATAAAAGTGAGCCTATCTTTTGGAACAGAGGGAGTATATATAGATTAATGAATAAATGTTGGGTCCCAAATCCCAATCATTCATTTAAAAGCATCATATGGAATACAACAATGTGATTCAGCTACAAGAAAAGCTCCTTCCATGGAAAAGCAATATCAGCCACTTCTCAGTTTATTTGTGTAGGCCCTAGAAAACACGTGATTGAGATAAATCCTTATGGTTTGTGTAAAAATCAACTCCAAAGTTCTCTAAGAGTCTAAATTTTGTCATCTTTGAGTCCAAATTATGTCTTTCATTTTAGGATTAACCCTTATGGAATAATTATTTTTTTTAATATCTTTTTTAATACCAGTGTATTAAAGTTATTCTCTTAAGAATTTTGTAAAAGGATACAGAGTACTACAGTTTGTCATTGTAGACATGCATGGTTGGCAACACCATGATTTTTTATCTTCCGAAATCAGCTAAACAGACAGAAACAGTTACCGTCCAAAACAAAACCTTTGTTTCTGTAACAAGCCCCAGATCATATTCCATTAGTAGCTGCTCCAAAGAACCTTTAAGACCATATATTATCACTAAATCATTCAACATCCTCAATCCCTACCTATTTTTTTGGCCATTTAACAGGAATTACCCATCCAAAGAAACTTTAAATCCCTAAATATCCTAACTGCCCCAAAAAAATATGCTAACTCTTTTCTTTGCTTCTAGCTCACTTACTAAACTTTCGTACTTACAAAACCATAAATCCTAGACATATTTTCCTGCCTGTTCCTGCATTTGAATCATTGCCCAAAAAATTTAAGAAGAAAAAAGGAAAACTGAAAGATTCAGTTTAAGCACACTTCCACTCCTCCCAGTAAGCCCAACAACCAGCCATTCATTTGTCCTGAAATATCAACTTAGACAACCCCAAAATTACCAAGCCAGAGACCATTCTTACTTTTAATTGAGCTCTTAAATCCCTGGTTTACACATTCTAACTCACTGTTAAAACATCTTTATCATTTTTACCATGCATTATCATGAAATGTGAATCTATGATACATGAACCACAAACTTTTGCCCAACCAAATCAGAACATACTGTCCACTAAAATAATTCATATCCGATATTTTAATTTAACACTTGAAAAATATTTCACTAGCCCAAAGAAAAGCTAAAAGATTCACCTGAAATAACTATGTCTAGATATTTTTTTTTAATAATCTTGTGATCTACTGCATTTTGCTTTACTATGATCTGAACTGCATCAAAGCACTGAAAAGTGCTTTTAAACTCTCTGGCGAGGCACCTTCATCCAGGCAAACATGAGAATCAGAAGGTACAAATCTAATTTGGGGATCAAACAAAAAGGAAAGCTTCTAAAAGGATAAACCAGAGAAAAAAAAAGTAGGATCCAGTTACATTCCAATGAATGCTCCTCTTCCTTATCCCAGCGCCTCTCTACTTTCATTTTCTTCTGACAGTCTTGACCTCTCTCAGTTTATTAAAACTTTTTATTCTTCTACCTTTTTTTTTTTTTATCTTTCTCGTTTTTCATTATCATTTTCCATATTCAGAATCTTCTCTTCTCTCTTTCTATTTTCCCCTCTTTTTTTTTCCTGGAGGTCAAGAAGGCTGTGTTTCAATTATACATGCCTTTTTTTATGATCGTTTTGCATCATTACTTTGCATATTATTATCAAAAGTTTTCAGAAGTTCAAATTGCCTAATATAATATTTGGTCATGCACACTATATGAGCTAACTCAATTACTACTGTATTCTTACTATTGCGTTACAAATATTTTTTGTACAAATTACTGTACATTTATTTTAATGATATGTGCCTTACTCCACTCAGTGCGTGTTGTAGGCATTTATCCCCAGCTCTTTGTCTTTGACACTTAAGTGTGCCCAGCTCAATGCTCTTTTTTTTTTTTTTGCAAAAGCTCACTGCTCTTTAGTAATACAAAATCCACTAGGCTGCAACAGAACAAAATATTAGCCTCGCCTTTTGTAAAACTACTCAGCTTTTGTCTTGACCATAAGATCTTAAAATAAAGTAGAGAGATTGAAGTCACTAAATTTTCTCAACGTTCGTTCAGACTAGAATGTTGGAAGACTTTAGGGTTAGTAGCTGACAACATCAAGTTAGTTCATTGTTTCAATGAATAAAGGAAATTTTTTCATTTTTTATTTCCATATACACCTCCAAGCACACTTTGTGAATGCTAAGAACTGAACAAATAAAATTTCAAAATCATAAACTTCAAACATTTAAGCAAAATGACTCAACACATTGTGAATATAAAGCAATCTACTATATATAAGAACAAGATAGTGTTCAGTTGGGAGACAAAAAAAATAATTGCTGCACTGAATTCAACCCTATAAGCACCTTCAGGATTCCCAATGCAAGATAAACCTTTCATGTTTCCTCCTATACCCAAAGCCATCCTCAGCAACTACTTACAGAGATCTACTTGTGGAATTCTATAATTACAACCCTAAAGAGGAAAAAACACCTTGGGCCACTTCAGTGATTATACTTATTCAAGAAGAAATGCCAGAAATTGAAGTTTTGCATAACTAAGCATACTTTTCTCTGCATGCAATGCTTCCAAAGAAAGTTTAACATATTCTCTTAAAAATTTACCTTGTTTGCTGTAATTATAGGTAAAAACTACAATTTTACTCATAAACATAACTTAATATAGGCAAACAGAATAGCAAATCCATTTTATCCAGTGACTAATTGGAAAAAGAAAATTACTTTAGGTAAGTATGAATATGCTGATAGAGACATACCTCATCTTCCAATTTACTAGCAGCTTCATTAGAGCCTCTCCCATCCTCTCGATCATTACTTTCTGAATTTGACCTTGTGCGCTTGCGTCTCTTGTAAGTTCGAAGAGCCTCCCTAGCCCCTGGGTCCCACTCACCATTGTCATTCCCTATCCTGGTTCCAAAACTATTATCCACTGATTCACTTTTCAAGTACTGAATCCCGTCACATGTGCTGCCACCATTGCTTGTTCCTTCCTTGCCATCCATATATTCAAGGATACTGAAGGGCCAGAAAAACAAGAAAGCCCTAATTTCGAGATTTTCAGCACCAAATTAGGGTTTCACTGCGATAACCACATTCAAAGAGTCAAAATTTAAGTGAATTGCCAGATAAGCAGAGCAAAATAGGAATTAAAAATATATAAAACAGCAATAATTTCTCCAATTGAATAGACATAAAACCAAGTTCTCCATTTGGTAGCCAATAAAACATATAACACACAAAGAATAGGGGAAAAGAACAAAAATTTCCATCTAACCCCTACTGCTGCTTTCAGTTTCCCAAGCAAAATCAAGCCAAATGCTTGCACTAGAGTTCAATAAGCAAACCATTTTCTCTTACACTTGAAAATGTGTTAGATTGAAGGATAAAAAGCTTGTTTCATTTCCCTTTTTGGTGGTTTCACATTTTCAAGATTACCAAACAGGGTACACCAACAAACATAAAAAAAAAAAATGAACTAACAGAAAACAAAACAATATAATATAAAACGTACCCAACGAGATTCTTGAAGCCTTGAGGACTAAAACCCTAAAAATCTGAGAAGAAGTAGACTGGTTTGTTTCAGTGAGAGAGAGAGAGAGAGGGACTTGGCTCGCAAAGTTGCAGTTCTTATCCGTGCCGTGTATATTTTGAATTTTAAAAGAGCAGAGTTTTTCCACTTTTTTTTTCTGCATTTTATAATTTTCTTTATTATTATTATTATTATTATTATTATTTTCATTACGTAGAGCTGGAAGAGAAACCGATAACCCGTTTGGGATGGATAAAAAAGATAATGAGTGGGAGTTGTTTGTTTCCGTCTTTATTTTTGACTCTGCCAAATAAATTTTTTTGATTTTTATTTCGACTCTGATTTTCGATTTTTATTAAAAAAATTATTTTATTTTAATATTAAAAATATTTTTTATTTTAATTATTTAGTTATTATATAATTTTTTAAATAAAATATATTTTTTAATTTAAATAAATATTATATTATATATATATTTTTAAAATATTAATTATATTAAAGCACAAAAAAATGATCTATGGCAGGGAATACAAATTATTAGAAAAATCGTCGTGTTCGGACGAGTACAACTGCCATCTTTAGAAGTGTTACTGACACATGGCGGTTTCCAATATCAGATCGTTGACCGTCAATTTTCACGAGGGTCAGTCTTTTGATCCTCCAATCAACGCCCATGTAGCTTTTTTTGCTTGAGTTTTTTCTTTATTTTGATATTTCCAATTGTCTCTTTTATTCAAGTATAACCACGACTTATCATTAAAATTTTAATGTTTATATTAAATATTGAGTTTTTATAAATATAATAAAATATATAATTTTCATAAATTAAAAGTTAATTCTCATGTTTTTAATTTTCAAAATAATATTTTTTTTATATTTATATTATATAATTCGTTTGTATGTCATTTTTTTAAAAAAATAAATTTATTTTTCATTTTTACATATTTAAAAAATTTAATTAATATAATTAAACTTATTTTCTTAGTATATACTCATTGACTGATTTATTTAATATACTTGTTAATATGATTAAGGTATAATTAGTATATCGGATAAGATGCGAGCCCTTGCTCACACACACACATATATATATATATATATATATATATATATATATATATATATATATATATATATTAAAGCTTATTATATCCCTAACCTTATGAAAAAAGCTTTAAAATGTTATTTTTTAATGCAGTTATATTTGACCGTTAACTCTTTCTTGACCATTGATATGGGAAATTTATTTTAGATTAAGAATCTATTTGTATTTGTAAAATATTTTATTTTTGGAAAATATTTTCTAAATCAGAAAAATATAATATTTTTTCTATATTTAACTGCAATACTACAAAAAATGAAGTAATATTTTATTTTTTTATATTTAATAAGTATTAAAAAATAACTTTTTATTTTAAAAATAAAAAATTATTTTTCTTTTGAGATATTTTTCGTTGATTTAAAAATATTTTTTATAATAAACGTAAAATATTCATATATGAGAGTGTGAAACTCAAATTCGCTAACTCATTATTATACCTTAGATATTACCAAAAGAATACTATATTTCTGCAATCCCATCAAATTGATTGTTAAACTATTTAATATGGTAACATTATCTATTTAAATTACTAATTAATGCGATAAATTTATTTTGGTTAGAAAATGAACAAAACTTTATAACACAATAGGATATCCATAATTTTTTAAAAATACAATAGATATAATTGCTATTATGGATGGGCTATACATAGTTTTTTTTCATAATCATATAAATTAATTTTTGATATATATAAAATTTGTGCGCAATTAACATTTCATTGTAATTTTACATGTAAAATTTGATAGATTTTACAGTCTGTCTCTCATTTTAGCACTAATGCATAATGATATTTTCTAATTTTAATTTGTAATACTAATATTTTTCAACTTTAATTCATATAACATAAATATTTTTTTTACTTGTTTTAACAAATTTATAGGTTAATATTGATGACTAGTTGTCACATTACTGCTTATATAAAATACATTCAATTACTAAACATAAAATCACTACTTATATAAAATACAATTTTTTTTAAACTCGTGTTTAAATAAACTTCTTTTTTGTTTTTCATTTATTTTGATAGAGTAATACTATAAAAATTATAAAGTACAATGTTTTTCTTTTAAAAAATCATCTAAAAATAATTTCATAAACATAAAAAATATTTAAACAATATTATTTTTAAAAAAATTGTTTTCTACTTAAGGTAGTGATATATTTTCTAGTTATTAAGAATAATATGAATAAGAAAACATTTTATATTGCATGAATTAAAGTTAGTCATATTAGTATTATAAATTAAATTAAAGTTAGAAAGACATTAACAGTGCAAAGTTGAGAAACCGTTTATTAAATTTATTCTATAAAATGGGAAGGAAGGATGTAATTGTAATTGATGGAGTTTCAATATCCAATTGTGGATATTTTCTTAAGGATGTAATTGTAATTGATGGAGTTTCAATATCCAATTGTGAATATTTTCTTTAAGAAAATATCCCAGGGAATTATCAATTATCCATTAATTAAGCCTCGACATTGGAAAGTAATTAGTATAAAAACGTTTTTAGTGGATTTATGCTGACATGGCGCCGTCCACATCAGTGAATTCGGGGTCCACCTGAACATGAATCCGGGGAAATTTGTACCAGGTTGATATTATTTTACCCGTTATTAGAAGGAAGCTTTTAAAGTTGAAAACAACCTTTCACTTTGCTCGTACGCTGTCGATAGACGCCATGAGGGGCCGCCGGTGCGAGCTATCCCGGGTGGAAACGGACACCGAGACGGAATCTGAAACAGAAACTATGCGGTGCATCTCGTGCAAAGAGGAGTACGGCATGATTGACGCGGGCACGTGCAAGGAGTGTTATGAGGAGGCGAGCGAGACAGAAGAAGAACTCAAGAGAGAGATCGAAGATCTCAAAGCTAAAGTCGCCTTCTTGCGATTCTGGCCTCCACTCGATCACCACCACGGAAATAGGTCCGTCGGGCCCTGTTACACTGACGTCGTTTTAGTCGCTTCCTCCGATAATGGGCCAACTGGCTCCCCTGTGCCTGTCCCCGCTAATAAGGCCGTTTTAGTGAGTACCCATATCCTCTTTTTAGATGCTTAACTGTTATTTGAAAGATTGGGATTTTCATTGAATTAAATGGATTGACATATGCTTAACTATATGCGTGCGCGTTTGGTGAATGTTATGATTTTTTTTAACGTCCATTTTTATTATCAAAAGTGGCTCTTGATCGGCCTGAAAAATGCTTTGGTTTTAATAAATAAAGCTGTATTATTGAGTGGTTAGTGTTGATTTCAGCAAATTGCGTCATTCACCTATCGTTTTTCCTGTGTTTGTGCTCAAGATCACAGTCTAGATTGAGGAGTAAAAACTGAAGAGTTCAAGAAAAGGTTCATTGCTCTCCTCTTGGATTAGAGAACATCAATGAGAAGGCAATTCATTTTTCAGCAATAAAATTTTCTTTTCTCAGATAAAGTGACTTTATCTGGAGTGAGAATATATGAGTAGTTAATCTTTGCTGTACATGATTACCTTTGATATGTTCTCTTGCAGAGTCAAAATTGATATCGTGATAATACCATTGCATTATTGGATATATGAAGTAGCTAGATTTTATGTGCTGGAGGCTTTTCTGAATTGTGCTGCATCATTTTGATATTTTTTTTTTCCTTTAGTCGTGGCTTCTCTTCTTAATGTGCTTCTTTCTTTAGTGAACATACCATAGAAGCTGATGTTATGGACTAGGATTACACCTATCACCATGCAATTAAGATTTTTGTGGATGAAAAAAATATAGATGTATAGTCTATGCATTCTAGTTTGCTAATTTGAATCAGTATCCTGAAAGCCACCAGGCAAGTATTTGTGGAAGATGCTACCAAGTTTTTCCAGTTTTATCTGAGTTCAATTTTGCACTTGCAGCTTCTTGCAGCTAACATTGTGTGCTGATACGGCAAATCACTGAAATTCTTTATGCACATTATGGAAATGCACATACTTCAATGAGATCTGTGTGATAAGGTTCTATTTTTTCTCGTTATCCTTCTTGAAGAGCAATTTTTGACGTTTTAATAATGATTGGTGTTTCTGTCCTACTTTCAGCCTTGTTCTATAATAAACCACCTTGTTCATTAGTTCAGAAATTTAGTTATATTTTTTCTAACTTAGCTGTGCTTAAGTGCTCTTGTTTTAGTACAGGGTTGTTAAATGCTTTGAACTAACTCCAATTATCAGAGCCTGTTTATGTTTCCATCTCATGTTGCAGGAATTCACTTTTTTGTTAGTGTGTCCATTTGAACACAAAGAATTGCTATATCAAATGTGTAGTGGACAGTACATTAAGTTGTAAACAAGAGAAAATATGGCTTCATGTGACTCTTTTGTTTTCTTGAGTTGTGGCTTCTCTTCTTAATGTGCTTCTTTCTTTAATGCACATACCAGAGAAGCTGATATTATGGACTAGAATTGCACTTCATTTACTGGTCTTAACTATCACCACGCAATTAAGATTTCTGTGGATGGAAACAATATGGACGTGTAGATTATGCATGCTAGTGTGCTAATTTGGATCAGGATACTGAATGCCAGCAGGCATGTCTTCTAATTTGGGAAAGATGCTGGCAAGTTCTTGTAGTTTTATCTGAGTTCAATTTTGCAGTTGCTGCTTCTTGTAGCTAACATTGTGTGCTGATATGAAAAATCAATGAAATTCTTTGTATCAAATCTCCATGCACATTATGGAAATGCATGTACTCACGTAAATGACATCTGTGTGATAAGGTTCTCATTTGTCTCGTTATCCCTCTTGAAGAGTAATTTTTGACAATTTAATAACGATTGGTTTTTCTTACTTTCAACCTTGTTCTATAATGAACCACCCTTGTTTCATTAAGTTTAGAAATTTACTTCTTTTTCTGCTAACTTAGCTGTACTTAAGTGCCCTTGTTTGATTACAGAGTTGATCAATGATGTGCCTGTTTATGTTTCATGTCATGTGGTGGGAATTCACTTTTTTTTACTAGTGTGCCTATTTGAACACATAAAATTACACTGGACAGTATAGTAATTTTTAAACGAGGAAATTCAGGGAAACCATGCCTGGCTTGTTTAGGGATTCAATGATGCAATCCGTGGACACAATATTGTTCTCTTTATAGTTATTTCTATATGTTTTTGTCCTTGTTGCATATCTCTATATCTATTTTGCCTGCCTTGCTTGCATATGCTTCACATATAGGATGTCCTTGAGAAATTTCTTGTACATTTAGGTTCATTCTGAACATTAATCTCATCAGGTGAGCCGCTCCCCAGTTTTTAAAGCAATGCTTGAGAATGAGATGGAAGAAAGACGGAGTGGCACCATCAAGATTAGTGATGTATCATATGATGCCCTTCGAGCCTTTGTCAATTATTTGTACACTGCTGAAGCATGCCTGGATGAGCAAATGGCCTGTGACCTTTTGGTGTTGGCTGAAAAATACCAAGTGAAGCATCTTAAGGCTCATTGTGAGAAGTTTTTAGTGTCCAAATTGAATTGGGACAACTCAGTTCCTAGTTATGCCTTTGCTCACCAACACAATGCCAAACATATGCTTGAAGCAGCATTGTCGCTGATCACGGACAACATGGACAAGCTTACCAAACGGGAAGAGTATATGGAGCTTGTGGAAAGGGATCCTCGGCTAGTAGTGGAGATTTATGAAGCTTATTTATCCAAACAAGTTAATACCGCAGCACAAAGGGTTCATCCGTAAATCTATCTGGCAATTGTTGTTTTTCTTGGTCCAAAGGGCTTGATGTAGAGGGTTACCGCTGTTTCTGTAGATTAGTTGGAAAGCTTTTATTATTTTTATGGGTAAATGTCATTACCTCATAGGTATGTCGAAGGGATGGATGAATATCTTGATATTTCAAGGTTCCTGTTCGTTTCTTGAAGAATCTCAGTTTTTGATGGTCATGATAGCATGTTATATACTATTATGGCCCCAGGACACTTGTGTTTTTATCACACATTGTTCTTTTCTATTTCCTTCATCTCACCATCCTTAGCAGCCATCTCATTCTATATAACGTGCACAGTGTTCTTTTTTCCTTTTTTACTTTTGGTCTAGTGAAGTTTTTTTTTTTTTTTTCAAACTTCATTTGTATAATTGTATCTGTTCATTTTGGCCTTTTTCAAAAACCTTTCCTGGTGTCTTTTATGCCTTTTTTCCTTTATCCTTTTTGATGTCCTATGATGAATTCATTATCTAATTTGTACGTGGAAGAAACAAAAGGAAGCTTATAAGCATGGAGTTTATATGCTGAGGGTTTGTAAAATATGCAAATATTTGTAGAAATTTATAACCTTGCAATCTGCCACCATGCATCCAAATCTAAGATGATAAGGAAAAAGAAAAAACTGGAAAAATCTGTATCTCCTTTCCCTAGCACTCGAGTTTTGTAACGTATCATATTCTAATTCTGAGGTATAGTAGTATACAAAAATGATTACATTTAAAAATAAATATAAATATTTTGGCTAAATTGCAAAATTCGTTAGTGAAGACGATATCAAGGCATTCGTTTCTCGCAGATCAAGAACTTCCAACTTGCATGAGGACCTTCTTCACCTGTGTCATGAGGCAACCATCCCATTGCATTTGCTATCTCTATAAGTTCATCCATAACTGATACAGTGTCACGTATATATACAATTCCCCCTGGTCTTAGCATCCGATCTATCTCTAGCATTAACGGAGAGATATTACATTTTTTCCTAAAAAGAAAAATATTGTTCATATTCAAATTTATCCCCACTAAATAAGCTCAAACATAAAAGTTAAACAATTACTAAGGACAAATGAAACGAATGTTGTCTATAGTAAACCTTTTCTGCTAGACAGAGAAAAGCTTGCTGCATGTAATAGGTCATATGTTCTGGGGTAAGTATCAAATGGCTCATACCTGAACAACTAATTCAATGAGAAAGGATTAATTCTTCACATTTAGGCAGTTTCAGTGGAAAAATTATATGACTAATGAAGCTCTAAAATAGGTAGCAAAATGTACATTATTCATACCAGTCATGCAACACTCCTATAAGCCCACGATCATATATAACAGGCAATGTGTTAAACTCTTTAACAGGAACCACATTCATAACCCAGGAATCAATATATAGATTATGTAATGCTGCTGCAAACCTGCCATAGTTGCAATAACCAACTTATTAGCGAAACTGTGGCATAGATATGTTCTAATCTCTTAACGAAATTAAAATCAGACGAGGCTCTAAGAATTTTCCTATAGTATGCAATAACATGAAATGTTTGCGAGAAAACAGTACCCTCCAAATCCAGCTCTCATGTCCATCACATTTGGGAAATTCATCTGTTTCCAGAGGAAAGCTCTAACATAACTGTCTATAATTGATATTCACAAGGGTAATGTTTATCGTCAATATTTATTTTTTTCTCTCGCTTAGCAAGTGCATGTCTTTGTACCTTTTGAAGGCACAATAATCATAAATGCTTAAGCAATGTTTAATGTATCTAGGAAATTATAATCTGTACATAAATGATTCCTAATTCTTCAAATGTGTTTTGCTCTTTTTGGCTGAAGTGTCCTCAGAATTCCTAGTTTTGTAGCAATATTTCTGCTGCTGGATGATTCTTGAAACTTGAAATGTTCTTTATGCTTTTCAATTGCTTTGATAGACCAATGAATTTTTTGCAAATTTTTTTCTTAAGGCCAGTGCTTTATTTTTGGTGATGGTAAAAGAATAAATGATTACGAATGAATCAGTTAAGAGCAAAAGTTATGTCTGTATTTCTTCTTCTCCGGTGGCAATTATCAAATTGTTTGAAGTATGATTCTGATCTATCATGGTAGCAATCATATTTATTTTCTGAAATTTTTGTTGTAACAGAAAGACCTGAATAAAGTATTTTTTTTAGCAGAAAATTTTAGTTCTTATCGTTTTTCTCCTTTTTGTTATATCCCGTATTTCCGAAGAGTCTTGGTTGGTAACAATCATTTAGACATTCACATTTCACAGGATGAACATTCAGGAGCTTTCCGGAGTAAAAGACTGATCAAACAAAATGAAAAGGGATTAAAAAAAATGGAAAGAGGAACTTACTTGCCTAACGCCACATCTACAGATGCAGCTTCTTACTGGCTGTCAACATTAAAGTATAACTGAATCATGGCCTTTATTGATTTCAAATATGACTATCATGCATTTTGATGTCTGTGTGAGGATTTCATTTTGCTTAGGATTCATGATCAATCTGTTGTTTTTTTACACTATAAATTTATTCACAGTTTGGGCTGAACATCAATGTTTAGTTAAATAAACTTCCTGTGACTTTGTAGATCTTGCAAGAGAGATCAATTCAGTTGGAGGTAATCAGCCTAAAAAGTTAAATCTCTTGTGTGGGTTTTTCTTTTGGTTGCAGGCGAGTATTATGTCTTGGAATTCACACTTATTGGACCAGTTTGCATATAGTTTCATATGTTTGATGAACTAAATTCAATTAAATGTAAGATAGCATATAAATATCCATTGATTTAATGTAACATGAGGGAGGACCTGGTCAATTTTGCATGAATATGAAGTAAAATAGTTAATCTAGGCCTTCTTGCTTGTTTTCTAGTGGATGGTTGACTTGTTCAGTAGGCACGTGTCCACACATGTGATAATACTTGCATACTCACTTCACACTGTTATGAACAACAAAATGACACTTCTGATGTATACCATTGCTGCAAATTTGATTCAGAATGTGGCACATGATGCAACTTGTTAGGGTGTTGAGTTGGACTTTCATTTTTCATTTATTGATTGTTTTCAACAAATAAACTAGTGGATGTGACACTGTTCAGCGGACACATGCTCATGCATATGATATGGCTTATTTATTCATTGTACACAGTTATAAACAACAGTACTGACACTTTTTGATGTATACCAGTGCCGTGACTTTGATTCAGAATGTAGTGCATGATGGAATGTTCAAGCCTTGGGAGGATCCATTATGCTTGCAAGTGTTGCCACATGAAGATTGCATCTGATTGCTTGCAGCATCTGAAGATCACATATATATGCTAGCTTGTGAAAGTATATTTAGGCACATACAAGATTGCATGGAATTATTGCATCAGGTGTAAAAAATGTCAACTCCGAAGAGCAAAATTTTGTTGCTGAAGATGCATTATGTAACTTTTTGAATGTTATGGGGGACTGCCTACCCTAACAGAGAAGCTGTATTTAACCAGATCATGCCACAGCCCCATTTTTGCCTATATTTTGTCTAGCTTCTTTGTTTGAATCTAACTCATTGTGCATCTGGAAGCTGGCCATTTTCATTAAGCCGAATGCGTGGCTTCCCCATACTGAAGTTCAATACGTTCGAATTCATATTATATTTGATTTCTCCATCATATAATAGCTTTCTTATGTAGTGCTCAATGTCTGAACCAATCAGTCGAAGCGTGTATTCTGTCAAAGGCGCACCCTGATTTCAAATGAAGTGTTAAGAGTCAGCAAGATGAAAGAACAAGCATGAAACAAGGTTGCAGTAGCATTTTTTTTTTTCGGAATATATATACACACACACACACATATACACAATTACACACACACACACACACACACACACGCACATATATATATATAGCTCACATGCTATGATGCATGAATATCAAACAATCCATTGCCCAGCATTTTATTTTTATATACAGAGCTGCTTTCAACTCCTAGGTTTCAGTCAAGGCTAAATCCAAACAAAGGGGACACATTTAGATGGTGGGGATGGGATTTTCTTCTTTCTAATGTATAAAAACGAAAAGAGGCATAGAGCTAGTTATGGTATGATATCATATAAGAGATTTCTTTTCTTTTGCTGGGTTAAATTGTTAATTGCATTCCATGTGGAGATTATACTTTAAATCTAAAGTCTGAAGGATGAAAGGTTTGGGAGAAATACCTCATAGTGATCGACAAGCTCCTGGAAGTAAGAGTAGACTTTATGGCAGGTCTCATCTGTCCACACAAACTCATTTGTAGGATCAAGGAGAAGGGTGAGCTTATCCATTTGAGTTTGATCCATTTCCCAGGTTTCAGGATCAATGTAGGCAGCATAGATTCTGACGTGCCGTGTGACACTGCTTAGCCACTGACCTCCATATTCTCTGGCCAGATTCTTGCTCTTCACATTCACTTGTTTTTCCACTGGCCTTGGTTGTGTTGGTTGCTTCATCTTCTCCTGTTCTGCTTCTTTTTCCTTTTGCGTAGCCACTCTCTCTGTTTCTTCAACTTCAGCCTTTTGTTGTGCTGAGATGAAGAGAACCCTTTTTTTTCTCAGTTCTGTTTTGCCTGTAAGCCAACCTACCATGGAGAATTTTGTACAGGCCATGTAAGAGGATGTTGCTGCCATTGCGGAATGTATTGTGTAATGATAGCCAAAGTTATGAATTATTAGAAATTTTGCAACTTTTTCTTTCTCGGTTTCTCTTGGAATTACTTTTCAGTGCCTGAGGTTTCAGGAAATTCAAAGAAGGCCAATGGTTTTAGAACCATCTATTTTGTGGATAAGATAAACTTGTTTAATAGCAGGTAAAGGAATCTGTGGCGAAGAACAGCAGAAAATTGGTTGCCACCAGTTCTAGACTATTAGTATTAATGACCCTGTACATCAATAATATTTGGCTGATCATCTACAGATTGATCAATAAGCTTGTTGAAAATGTACTGAAATGAGAAAATTTACACCTTATGAATCATCATTTGATACATACAAACAAGTATAGTAGATTAGCCACTTGAATATTTTTAATATTAAATGAGAAAATGGTTAGGCATTTTTCAGGCTTAGTAATCTTAGAATCACCTTTAATTCAAATTGTATTGAAGTAAATTCTTAGAGCTGTGTGATTACGAATACGAACTGATTAACAAAAACAATAGCTTGGAAAATAAGATAGAATAGATATTGGAATTGACCTATTAAGATTTGATTGGGATGCATAATAGAATAAAAGTTCATTTTGAATTATATGCAATTAAAATTTTATTAACAAAATTGTCAACTCTAAAATGATAGGATTTAAAAATAAAATTTTAAACTATTTATTTTATTGCTCGAACAAAAATGGGTAATATTTCCAAATGAATCCACATTTAATAGATAAGAATGAATTCTGTCGATGAAATCAGCTTAATATTTCACTCATCCAAAACAAGGGCAGCAACTCAAGTGCGCAAATAAGCTCATTTCTCATAATTGTAGTGCCTTTGCAGCAACTTTTCATTTATTCACTGATTTCTTACAACGCTCATATATACCAAGGTAATATGAAAATTAAAAACTATTCCCCTATAAAAGCCTATTCAAGATAAAGCATTCCTAAGAAAAAAATTTGGAAAAAGTGACTATGCGCGAACACAATGTTCACCAAAATCATTCTATCTAAACCTAGGTCATACTTACAGGATGTCGTCTAAGTCTCGGATACCACCAAGTATGCTCAAATTGATTTACCTATAGCACGACTAACTGAATTTCTTCATGGCACAGGGGTTGTGTGCTTCTCCCTTGAGTATACCATTAAACATAGCATGTCATGTCGTCAGGCATTCATTATGCGTATTGGCTTAACTAACTCATCAAGATCGACTACTTCAAAGTCCAAGGGATCACTATCGCTAAAGAATGTTTGCTCATCTGCAGGATTGCTATTTTCTCCATCTTCATCATTAAAATCAAGGCTGATATAATCAGCAATGCTTCCTTCAAAGCAAGTGTTACTATTGTCTTGCATTGAGTGTTTTTCAGAGACTGCAGTTCCAGGTTCGGAAACATTTATATGAATTGGGCCAAAGTACCGCCCTTGGGCATTCTTCTTCTCTTTTGATTGCTTGCTTTTCTTTCCCTTGCTTCTGTGTTTTGGGTGGTGAAGCTTGCATGTGGATCCTTGAGGACAGGATCCAGTCGCTTCATAAGTGGGGCAGACGTAACTGTGCTTCTTCTGACACTGTATACCAGAGTTATTGAATTTTACACAAAAAATTGTGAGGTAGTGTGCACATGGAGGAAGGGGAAAAATATCATCAAACGTTAAACATAAATACGGTGACAAATTCTTTGGCATAATTAACAAATGTGAAAACTGAGACTATCCAACATATTGCAATATTCTGAAGCACAATAAGTCCAAAGCCAGCAACTGCTTATGGTAGTTTAAGCCTATATAAATCAGGGTAAACATTTGAGTATAATGAACAAGCAGAAAGAAAGTATTGAAGAAGCAATTCAGAATACAAGCTTTGACAGGGAAAATACATGTTTTTAGAAGCAAAATAGGTAACGCAACAGGTTAAACCGTGTCTTTGGATGGATAAAGATCTTAACTACTATAAACGCGCAAGGTTAACAAATAATAAAACCAGAGAGATCCATTGGCTTGCAGCAAAATTATGTATGATCTAAGAGAAGAACCCAGAACCAAAAAAGTCAAATATTGTTTGTTGCTTGGATTTAGGACCAACATAAAGCTGGAGAGATAAGGGAAGTGTTCTTCAAAACTAATTATGCTAAAGATGTTATTGTATTAGAAGCCAGGTTCTTGAGCTTCAGCATTCAAGTACATATTGTATTGCTATCCCAAGAAGAGCTCTATCCCTTAAAAAGTTTCAGTTAGTTAAGGTGCGATAGAGCCCATTGTCCCTAGTAATGAGTTGAGTGCTTTTGTTGTCCCTCTTGATTTTGATGATCAGTTAATGAGACTCATATGCTGGCATTTTTCTTTTTGATAAAATATTATTACGTTAAAAGGATCAAGTTACTTGTATTCAAATAGTAAAGTGAATACCTCATTTCCATCAGCACAATATCCCCTCAAAAATCCTTCGCAAGTAGATGTATTTGGATTAACATGCACATGCCTGTATGGACAATTTTTATTGGTGCAAATACCTGCAAAAATTGTCATAATTCTGCACTACCATTAATACATTAAACAGGAATAGAATTGAGAAGCACCTTGCAAAAAGTAAGAACAGTCTGGCATTCTTTCCGGAATGACCTGCAAGAAAATAATCAATGGGGGAATGTCAATAATACCAAGAAATCAGCCATGTCATCAAACAGAGAACACCAAGATCTTTTTGGCACAAGTCTTTTATTAACCTTGTGAGTTAACTTGCAGTCTGAATTAAAACATAAACCATTTAGAAACTTTGTACACACTGCAATTTTGGAGGAATCATGAATGTAAGGGCATTTTCCATCATCTTTGTTGCATTTCCCGAATCTTGTGAAAAACTGACAGTACTTCCGCTTTCTAGCCAATCGTGATCTAGCAGTGTGCAAACTCCAGCGAACTTTCTCACTTGCCAAAATGCGAGTTCGTTTCTTGGGATCTCTGACAAGTTGGTTGCATTGCCAATCCGAACATATCTGCCAATGGTGGAATTCATTTATACTTGACCACTCAAGAAACATAGAAATGAAAATTACTCATCCAAGGCTTTTTGAAACTTCAGTTACTAAGATTCTTTTGCTCTAACTGCAATCAACTAGCAAATTAAGACAGCAATAACTAAGATACTAAGGACATACTCATCTTTTCCAATTACTAATCTCCTTGGAAAATAAGATCTCTTGGCATCCATTTCAGTGCGAGGAGCTGCAGGGAATGATGACTCATCATCTACATAGAACATTAGCTTTCACTTGTTAGACCAAATGAGCGTAATAAAAATGACATTGACATATAGTTAAGATGATTACCCAAGTTCAAACAATTTCACAACAATATAGACACCTTCATTAACTCAATAAATAAATTTCTAAAATAAATAAATTTGCACTTCAGGAAGCTTAGAGACAAGTGGTAGAACAGATTGCAACCCTAATCACTAAGAGGGGCTATCTAAGACCTAGAATCCTAAAAAGCATAAAGGGATGTAAAGGTGAGTTGCAGCAATCTTAATTTAAGTTGGTTCTCATCGCAATTGCATTAGTAGACTAATAACTTTGCTCTTTTCTTGATTCAAAAGAGACGGTAGGGAGATGTCAGCATTTGAACCGCTCACCTATTTCCACTACAAGGCAGTAAATGGGCTACTAACCCATACAGTAATATAGCACCTAATAGCTTCATGACACTTGACCTGCCAATCTGTCGTTATTCTTGTCATTCTCACTGCAATTTAAAGTAAACTAATATTCTGCAATCTACAGTTTAACAAGGGAAAAAAACTACACAGTAAATTTTATAGGGAATAAGCAAACAGAAATAACAGGAGAATCCCAATCCAACCACATTTTTCTAATTCAAGGTTAAGTAACCAGCAAAATCTAATAGGTCCATCTCCTTTTGCATTGGATGTTGATCTGGAATCTAGTAATTCAATGAGCTATTTACTGAAGACATAAATGTTTGGCCTAATGTAAATATAAGGGAACTATGCAACCAACATACTATGCAGTTGCTGGTACAATCAAAGATAAAATATATTCAAGAACCACCACTGCTACTTTTACAAATGGTCAAAAAAAATTTTGAATTCAAACAAGAAAAGAATTCAAGAATAGACAACCTGATATCCTCTGCAGGGTTCGCCTTGAGGAATCCATTTTATAGCGAACAGAACCAATGCGAAATATCCGTCCTCCTGCCAAAGGAAAGCAAGTTACATGGCAGTGAATTAATTACATTTTAATAATTAAAGCATTCTTCTCAAATAGAACATTTTAGATGCAAATGAAATTCAGGAAAAATGAAACTGCATAAAAAAGAATGTAAAGGAATATGGAAAAAAATGCATTGCACAGCCACACAAGGGCCACTGCCTACCCAGGTGCAGATTTATGTTATGAACTGACTTACGAGAACTATTCCTGTTTTTTGTCCCAGGCACAACATGTAAAGCACCACGTTCTTCTCTTTTCTTCCTCTCTGCCTCAGCAACCACCAAGGTAGCTTCCTGCATGCAAACCCAATATAAACCATTAACAGTGACATGACCCAACTAAAGTCCCAATAAACATTAGTAGACTTTAATATCTGCAAGAGATGAATGAAAAAAAAAAACTCTCTTCGTGCTCCAGCCTAACCAACCTCATTAGCTTTCTTTGACTGTTTCTCAAAGGATTTTGACCATTTTAAACTAGATCCACCAACACTTAATACCTTGGATTTTCTAAGTGAAAACCCTTGTTTTGACCTCGTGTAAACAGTGTCCCTCTTTCTCAAGAGCAGCAATTTCCGACTGAAAAAGAAAATTAATTTACTATAATCAGGAAAAAAATTAGACAAACATGATAAAACCGAAAGAAACTACAGACACATTAAGAAACCAATGTAACTTATACCTAATTGTAGATGAGGAACCACTAATTGAATTGGCAGCCGAATTTGGCATGAAGTTTTTCCAGTATGTTGCTCTTTTCCACGGAAACAAGTGAGGCAAGACCTTTTGACGATGGAATAAATCACCATTACCATTCAATAACTGAACACTACGCAGTGTCCAAACCAGAGAGAACTTTGAAGGTTTACGTGTCTTTGTCACAACTGCAAATGGATAGCCCAATTAGATGCTTTTTACACATTATACTTTGCCAAAGCAGACAAATAATTTGTGCCTACAACATTTGCTGGTGTAAGTTGCAACTTTAGGGGGCTGCCGATGGCCAGAAGCGACATTGGCCAAACTTAGAAAGATAGAAAATTAAGAACCATTAATAATGACCTCTTAAAATGACATTCAAACTTAATACCCTATTCTCAATTCAGTGTTCCAATCCGTCAAATCTGCCACTGACCCACCTAGGAATTAAGATTTAGGTAGAATATTAATTTTTCTATAGCCAGAAGATTAAAATAATTATGCTCATTCATTTACAAGATAATTAAGCAAGCATTCATAAAGAACTTTTCAGATAGTTTGAAACCCAAAAAATAGACCAAATAAGCACCTGCAGTCCAAATAAGAAGTTCATGTCTGAACACAGGAACAAAACTCATAATTCTCCCTTTCTATAGAAAATTGAGTTATACAATTTACTTAGACAGCTCATGCTTAAATTTAACATCCAACAGTGGATTGCCAGAACTACAAAGCAGTCTCAAGCACAGAAGATTAAATCCTGTATCACTCCCCTCATCTAGGTTCTGAAAATCAGTGAGGTAAAAATAAGCACAAGCAACTTTGCTTTTCACCAATGTCAAGCCAAATTCATAATCAGAAGGGACTGACCATAAAGGAAAATACATATTTTGAGTTATCAACAGAATAACTGTAGTCTACAGTTAAAATTATTTAAAGCTGCTGTGCATCTTCAGAAGCATTAGATTCTTCAATGCTCATACAGCATTATGGAAATGTGGTTCATCCTTCACCCTCTAAAATGAACACCTCCCGCGAAAAAAAAAATCAAGGCAAAGAAAATTTTCCTTCAGTAGAAGAATTTTCTACCGAGAGATTTGATAAGTTCAAATAAAAAATAGAATGCATATTTGGCCCCTGAACTTGTCAAATTATTTTATTAAACCCTCATCTGAACTTTTGTTCTAATGAGCCCCTGGAATTTGAATATTTATTCTGTTGAGAACTTAAACTTCTAATTTTTGTTTTACAAAGAACTTATTTGACGGAAAATGTTAGCATGCATTGCACGCATGAATGGCCTGTAAATCCAGGAAAAATGTACGTCTTCAGGGGCTTAATGGAACAAAAAGTTACAAGTTGAGAAACTTAATAGAATGAACTTCAAAAGTCCAGGAGCTGAAATATGCATTTTTTTTTCAATCTTTTATTTAACAACATTTGCTCAAAAAGATATTACTTTGTTTTTTCTATCAAATAAGTCCTCAAAAGAATCACAATTGAAAGTCAAATGGCCCAATAGAATACTTTTGGCAACTTCAAGGGCCAGAAAATGGGTTTTTCCTATATGTCCAACATTTATATATTCAAGCTGTGAGACAAGACCTAAAAATAGAATAGTTATGTCCTCAATTAATTTGCTAGTTATGTGGACACAATAATATTTTACTGAAAATAAGTAAAAGTTTCACGGAACACACCTTTGCACAACCATCTCTTGGTCAAACTTCTGCTGGAAGTATTCTTATCTAGAGTATGCTCATCAGAATTTACAGTTCCATCAGGCACGTAGGCTGTCGGCTTGAATCGGCTTTCCTGAGAAGTCCTAATAAGCTGATTTTTTCTCCTCTTGTAATAGCCATCAGAGGGTATGGTTGGAGTACCTTGAGCATTGTTTATTGACAATGAAAGAGGATTTGAAGTTGCAACCAACTGATTTGATTTTCGATTAATATATGTAATACTGCTGACATTTGAAGAGACTACATTGACATTCCCATCATTTACCTCACTATGGCAATCCAAATTGTTAATTTGGCCAATTTCTACATTGTGATTTTTTGAAAATTTTCTTGCATCTTCAGAAGACTTTTGCACGTCATCACTTTCTGCACAAGTCACAGGATCTGATAAAGTTTCATCAGCACAATTATTAAGAGGCTCTGCTGATGAGGAAATAATACAATCCCCAAAACAACTGGTAGCCTCATGTCGTGTTTCAGTGACAGTAGGTAATGGTGGTGTTCTGGGTCTCTGAAAAGAAGCATTCACTGATGACGTTGTCCAAAAATTTGGTGGCTCAGCAATAACAGTTCTATTTTCAGAACCAGCATTCTTCTTCACTTCATCTGTACCCAATGAGTTCAGCCAATAGATAGAAGAACTCAAACAATGAGAACCCTGGGATTGAACAGGCACAACAGTAGATTTTCTGACAAGGCTGTTACCCTTGCGAATGTAAGAGGTGCTCTGGAACTTTGCTACATTTTTAGCTAACTGTCTTTGTGTAGGAACACTGAAGGAAACAGCCTTGTTTCTTGGCATAGCTGAAGCAGAAGAATTGTCAGTCCGATGCCATGTTCGGTGTTTTGAGATATGGGCTGAAGAGGCTGCTTTTTTTGAAGCACTTAAAGCAAAAGATGAGCAACCTGAAGAAATCCTAGAAACTTGGCTAGGCTGGTTCTTTCTTCCATGTATCTCTCCGCTCATGGCATTGAGAGTTTGAGTACTATCTTTGGAAAGAAGGGGTGGAAAACTTCCTGCCCTCCCAGTAAATGAGCGAGCATTTTCTTCTGCATCATCTGAGTTTAAAGTAAATTCAGTATTCAATGGACCAGAAGTAGCAGGAGACATGAAAGAACCACCTTGAACTGCCAGCTTCCCTAGGATTTTATCATCTCCACCAACATTTTCAATAGAAAGTTGGCTATCTGACGTCTTGGGAACATCAAGCGACATTACTAGATAATCCATGTCAGATAATCCCAAAAATTCATTGGTAGCAGAAACTCCATTACCATCTCTTGTTGAAGATAAATAGTTTGATAAAGAAGATAAACCATTCTTCACATGATGACAGCTCTCACTCTCCACATCCATAATCAGCAATCTTTCATCTGAGTTCAAAGACTGATTTTCTGAAGGAAATTGACATTGACCAGTCCCGCTGTCAATAATAGCTTGCTCTTCTGTACCATCTACATCCATTTTTTCTCCATCAGCATTTTCTACATGAATACCATTGCTCTGATGACTACTTCCCGCAAAAACTGTAGCTGCATCTGCAATCTGCTCACCTTCCAATCCTGATGGATGGAGGGATTGCGCCGTTCGAACAGACAGTTCCTCAACAGTTGAAGACAAATGAACCCTTCTTAGATCATCATCATCATCAAAGGCATTTCTAATTGAAGCCACAATGTCATGACATCCTCCTCCAGAACAATTAGCAGGTAATGCAGAGACGTCCTTCTGCAAAGTTGGGAAATCAGAAATACTCAAAGGATCTATAGAAGACACTGCAGCTTCCGTTTCTGATCGAGCTGGACCATTGCCATAATTGGACAGAGTTTCTGGACTTGATACTGAGATATCTGAAGTTATTGGTCCCTCATTAACATCAGATGTTATTGCACAAGACAATTTCAGCTGAGAACCAGATAATTTTAGTTTTTTTTGTTTCAGTGGGTAAACAATTGCCTTTGAGACATCCATTGAAGTTCCCAGGGGAGAAACACTGACTTCATCTTTACAAGGTTTAATGCCAGCATCTCCACTGCCATCACCAGAAACTGTAACCTCTGTCACAGTAGAATCTTTGAAAGACAGTCTTAAGGTTGTATCCACCCAACAATCAGAACATACCATATTTACAGGCTCTAAGTACAAGTCATTCACCACTGATTTTGACAAATCTACTTCAGTCATTTCAACATTTTTATCAGTCTTTTTAATATTAGATTTATCCTCCTCACTGCCACCAGTAGAAATTATACAATGTAGTGACCCTCCTAGAGAAACATTTTGAATTGGTATGCAAACACTATCCGGAGATGACTGCTTCCCAATACTAGTCCCATGGCTTGAAGAGTTTATCTCTCCTGAAATAGTATGGCCACTGTCAGAACCAGAAATTGCCCTTACCCCTTCATCGGTGCAGATAGCGTGTATGGGAACATTCTGAATTGTTGTTTCCCTTGAATCCGATTGCCAGACCATATTGTTGTTCCCTACACAACAACTAGCATTTAAAATTTCATCTAGACAACCATGCTCAACTGCAAGACCATCTCGATCTATAAAAATCTGCTTGCAACCAGCATCCTTTGTCCCATTTTCAGAATAAATAACTTCCTCCCTTGAGTTAATTGAATCATTGTCAGAGCCATACCCCAAGACTGTATTACATGAACTTGAGGGACCCTTGTGAATTTTTATTTTCTCCAGGCGTGAAAAACCAAGAGCAGCATTGCCATCGGATGGAAGCAACACCTCAGAAGATCCACTTGCTTTATTATTCCCAAGCAATAATGAGACTCCATTCTGACACTGCTGCTTGTCCATATCTTCAACATTATCAATACCAGAACTAAAAGTTTTCTTTGGCAATTTATTGTCCTTGTCAGTATTTGAAATAGCATGCATGTAATTGGCAGAATTACCATTTATCATCTTCTCATTTGTATTGATTTCTTCATGACTTGAAGAGGCCATAGGAGAAGTTGAACGGCTCCTTTTTCTCTTGATATTGGGTACACATAATATACCAGAACCAGCACTGGTGCCATTCTCAGATGCCATGGTCTTAGCACATTCCTCCACTTCGTCATTCTTAGGCATCACAGATACATCATTTGAGAAAGGTTGGGAATCAGAAATGCAAACAGAATCTGCAGCATCATCCTTTACAGGTTTAGGGGATGCAGGTAGACCATGGGCAGGGCTATCTAATATAACAGGTTCTTCACATTTCTTTACAATTTTCTTAACTACTCTCTTCACGATTTTTTTCTTCTTCCCAACCTTGAGAGATGATGTATTAGAAGAAACAACATTAGCTCCAACCTTGTTTGACTCTGTACCATTAGTAGAACTCTCCATTTCACTCTTTCCAAGAGAAACTTTACTCCCACAGGAAGCAGGCAGTGAGCTAATATCTTTTGGATTAGCAATACCAGAATCTGTAACTTCCTCTCTGGGCTGTTTTAGGCCCTTGTCAGAACTGGAATTTTTATTTGCTACTGATATAGCACTGACCAACTTTACAGTTTGTTCACTGGGTTTAATTAGTGATGAACTTAAACTATCCTTATTAAGGACCGATACCTCCCTTAATTTTCCATTCCTAGGTGTAGAATCCGAATCAGAAACAGCTGCTGAACTTGGAGCAGGCGTCACAACAGCCTTGGCCACCAGTGAATTGGACTTGAAAGAAACATCAAGCTCTACAGGGCTTCCTTCTCTTACTTGTTGTCCCGTCCCTCGATCTAGATATAGATTCTGATCCCTACCTCTGAATGAAGAAGATTTACTATCATCAAAATAATAATGCCCCCACTCTTCCTCTCTATTCCTATAGTTAGGCTTTTGAATCCTGAGAAGAACGCTCTTTTTCTGTGGTTGCTTCCTTGGAGTTCGATTATACTCATAACTACCTTCTCTACTTCCCTTACCAGTATGCCTTTCCAGCTCTGCATTTGATTCTCTGCCCCTATAATGCTCACGTTTCCCAGAAACAATTTGAATTCTTTCAGGAGATCCAACATCACGACTGCCCCTATCAATAAACGAATCATGTACATCTCTGCTAACCTCTCTATCATGTAACCATCTCTGATTCCCACTCACCCTATCATCATATGGCAAACCACGCAAATTCTCATGAGCTGAACCGTGATTCATTTGCTTAGTTGCTGTATGGAAATCCCTTGAAGATCTATCTGAAGTGGATCCAAATTGACTGCGTCGAAGATAGTTGTCATCACGACGATGCAATAAAAATTCTTCCCCTTGTCTGATTTCCATCCCAGTGTTGTGATCCTCAACAAACCTAGAATTGCCTTCTAATCCATGCCTAATCTTGACAGGGGACAGGGGCTGATTAACTAACTGACGCCGATATGAATCTGAATTCAAGTTGGCAGAAGAGTAGGGCCTTTCCGGCGGCCATCTATTAGACAAAACCCTAGATGGCTGTCTCATATCGGCACGGGTTTCTCGCATATTATCGGGCAAACGACGTGAAAGGTCATCGTCGAAGGGTTTCTGGTGCGAGACCCGTGGGGACTGGGCAAATTTAGGAATATCAGGGTGTGATCTAGGGTGATTATAATTAATGTGATTGGGATTATAGGTGAAATGGGAATTTTGGGGATTGAATTGGGGTTGGGTAGGCACAAAGTGGAATTGCATCGGAGCCGGAGGTGGTGGCGGTGGTTGGAGAGGTAGAGTTGGCGCCCCGGCAGGGAGGCTGTAGTCGTGGGGCCCATAGATATTGGGGTTCGTATGAAAATTATTGTGAGGATGAGGAGGATGTGTTTGGGGTTGGGATTGGGGCAGGTGAGGGGCGTACCTGCTCTGGTGAAGGTAAGGAGACCGAGGATCCATTGCTGGCCGGTGATTAGCTATTCGTTTTCTTCTTCTTCTTCCTGTCGCGCGCGGGATTGACCAAATTTATCACAGTAATTAATGGGTGGTTTCATGCGCAAGGGGGTTGATATATAGTGCTCCTTTCTTAGTTTCTTTTCCTATGAATAATTGTTTTTTTTTTTAGCATCAAATTTACGGAAATTTCGAAATTCATACTTTACAGTCCTCAAAATTTTAGAATATATAAAAAAAGTGAAAAGTCTGGAATCAAAATCAAAATTTAGTATTCAATTTTTCAAAAAAAAAATTACTCTTTAAAATAAAATTTAATTATAAAATTTATATTTATTCTTTTTATTAAATACCTTATTTTTATATATAAAAAAAACAATATTTATTGATGCCTACACTTAATTTAGAAAATAATTTTTTATCAATAAAATAAGTAATTAAATTTTTTTCATCCTTATGGAAAAATGACTAGTTCCAAATATTTATGCTTGCAATGAAAAAAAAAAAATTCTATAGTTTCTAGTAAAATCTAAACATTTAATGTAAATGTACTTTTTTCCATTGTAATTTAATTCCTCTGAAAATTACAAAATATATTTGATTAAATATATAATATAATCCCATAATAAAAAAAAAAAGTAAATAAATTTATAAAAATGTGAAAATTTGCATTTAAAACTAAAATATTAAGATATTTAAGAAAGTTGATGTAGAATTTTTAAAAAAGAATAAGAAAAAATTACCCCCACATGACTTTTTAACCTTCTTTTTAAAAACTGGACATTTTGATATTTTTCCTAAATTCTGATGACAATTTTACGTTTGTTTTATCTTTCTCTCATCTTTTTTTTTTTCCTTTATTTCTTTCTATCAATCAGTCAATTATTTTCGCTATCTGGTGTGGAGTAAAAACATTATCTATCCTCTTCCCATGTGCAACCATTCCACTTCAATGGCCACCATTCGTGTAATTCCTTCCCTTCTTTTGTCAAAACGTCATTGTTTGCTTCGTTTTCGTTCAGTTAAATTTCTGTGCCTAAAATTTTGTTGCTTGCTCCAGTCTCACTCTCATGAAACTTCTCTTCTTTCTTCTTCGTTTCCTTTGCAGTGGTTAGCTAATAAAGGGAGGAGATTTTTCACATTATTAGCCGTATAGTAGACCAGGACTCGGGTGCTGCGGAAGAGATTGACATGGAGGAAAATGCGAATGAAAGCGACGACGACAGTTTTGGCCTTCAATGGAAGAAGCAGCCAGGACCATGTGAACTATAGGAAATTTCAGAGCTTGTAGATATTTTCAAGCCCTTTGGCATTGTTCTTTCGGTTGGGGTACACTAACTCTAAGGAATGTTTAATTTGTGTAGGAAGCTGATATTGGTGAAAATATTGTTGTGGGGAGGAAGAAAAGAAGTAGAGTGGTTACTATAAGAGAGAGTACGTATAAAAGAGGAGGAAAAAAAAAAAAAGAGAAAGGGTTGTTGCTGGTGGTGATTGCCACTGATGGCAACCAAAGAAGATCAAAAATGGAGTCTGCCTTAGAGAAAAGAAAATTGTAGAGTGAGAAATTTCAAAACAATATTTACAATGAAGCCTACCTTATCTTATACAGAAGTAAGAGAAAAGAAAATTTTATATAATGGGCAATGACCTTTCTCGTTGATTTAATTTATTTTAGCTCACCATAATTAAAATAATATAATATTTTATTATATACCATTTATATACTTCATGTATACTAAATATATACCTTGCATACACTTTTCTCTTTTATCACAATTATTTTGTATATTTATTGAACATATACATTATATATACCTCACCTATATTAAATATATATTTATCATATACTTTTAAATGTACATTAATAACTCTGAGTTAAACATTTTAATAATTTTGAATAAAACAAATATATAAAATATATAATATAAATATAAGTTCTACTGTATATTTTTTAAAATTAAGAAAATAAAATAAATATTTTTTTTTATTTTGAGAGAATTTTTTTGTTGCTAGTTATTTTCAATAATCAAAACATATTATTTTCTACTCAGTGTATCAAATTGATTTAGTTTATGCACTATTCATAACTTCTAGTTAGGCCAATAATTTTTTTAATATTATCCTATCAAAAATATTCCCCTTATTTTACAAATTTCATTTCTACACTTTTTCTCTTTCAAAAATATATCTCTGCCTCTTCTTCTTCCTCTCTCTCTCTCTCTCTCTCTCTCTACTTCCCTGCATCTTTGCCCACCGATGCCTCCAACCGCTCGCTTGCAGCAGCGTGTCGGACCTCTTTCCCTTGGCGCATGTTTGCAATCGCCCGCCTCCTCCCTTGGTAAAGAGCGTCGTACCTCCTTAACAACTCCAGCTGAACTCATCAAGGGATGCGTCAACGATGTGGAGGAGAATAGAAGTGTCTTGTTGTTCGCTATGGCTTCTCTAAAGATGATATTAAAAAGAAAAGAATTAATGATAGTCACGGCAAAATTCTATTATATAAGATAGAGAAATTCACAGGAAGCCATAGAAATCTTTCAAGTGTTAGAAACCAAGAAATCTGAAAAAAAAAGGTGATGAATAGACCAAAACAAACAAAATCTCATTCAAAGATTGTAATGTGTAAATACGTATGTATCTGTGGCAGGAGATAAAATAGATAATAAAAGAAATAAATAATAACCATTATATATAGTATAGAAAGATTTAACATACATGATAAAGCCAAAATTATAAATTTTCTGAAAAATAGGTAACAACAGTGGGAATTGATGCTGGACAATGATTCCAATATTTGGTTAGATGATGTGGGGATAACAATTTTGATTTGATAGGATGTGGGTCATATGGTGATAAGGGAGAGTTGTTTGTGGGTTCATGTGAAGATAGGGTGAGGGAATTTTGAGAAATTTTTGGAGATAAACATGTTGTGTGAAGGGATGGAACAAGTGACAATAGAACAAAGTGGTTGGCGTAACAACTGAATTAAGTATCAGTTTGGGTAAGGCGGATCCTCAGATCAACCTAAGGACTTAGGTTATGGGTTCATTTCTCAAATGGCCTATTCGCACAGCATGGACCCTGCAATTCTGTTTGTTTGCCTTGAAGGCCGAAAGCGATTCTATCTTCTTATTCATACCATATTCATATTCTATAGTACATAAATTAATAAAATATATACTGACAAATTAACAAATAAATATAAACTTAGAATAAATAACTCATTTTTTCCTCCTTTAGGTTACCCATAAGTACAGGAAATCATGCAATAACTAAATAAACAATGGATTTATTTTTTATTTAGACTCGTATTCTCAATCTCTATTACCCTCCAAAAAAAAAAAAGATACCAACTAATATACCAGACAAACGTTTTACCTCATAAAAGAAAGAGTTAAAAGCCAGCAGACCACAGCACAAGACAAAATTTCATTAATGAAACATATCTAATGTAGAATTTCAACCTAATTACATATGAGAATATTACTGCTACATATAGATACAGGTTCATTATTCAGGTAAGAGCCATGAATTTATTATTATTATTATTATTATTTTCCTTCGATAAATCTTTGAAAGTTGAACCATAATATGCTGATATGAATCTACTTTTGTCAATTTTATTGGATAATAAAATAATAAGTTATAGTTTTCAAACATTAGACGAATGAATTAATGATGCATATGGACTAATTCTCAATAAAGTCATTTTTTTAATAATCTTACTTTGACTATGACTAATTAACGATGGTAATTGGGTTTCAATTAAATCTAATCCCTCCAATGGAAATTCTTAGATAAACTAATTCAATCATTATATTCATATATGAATAAAATAATAAATTAAATATATATTACTGTATGATTGAATTAGTATACAGACGACATAGTATATTGAATCTATCTAAAGATTTTTCTTCAATATAATACTTGAGATAAGAATTGTATTTTCATATTATGAATAAAAATGTGTCATTGTGATTGAATTAATTAACAGATAACATGATAAACTGAATTTACTTAAAAATTTCTCTCCAATCTGATAACGTTATTTACTAAGAATTGTATTTTCATATTATGGAAACGAGTATGGTGGATATAGTCACAAGTAGCATCATTACCTAGGCAAATAAATGTATGGGAAAGTCAAGACATATAAGTGAAAAATGAAAAGTGTAGGCAACCATTTCCATGGCGGTATGATAAATAAGAGGAATGTAATCTAAGAAATAGTAACCTTGATGGAAAGGACGAACTAAAAAGAAAGGCATAGAAGCAACATTGACATCACTAGATCAGAATTACATATAAAAAGGAACTTCCACTGATATCATTTTACATGTGATGAACTGAGAAATGAACTAGGAACTTCCATTGACTCGCAAATTATCATTTTATAAACTAACCTCTTGTTTAGTTCAATTTCTTTAAGGAGTTCATTTAATTTACAAATGAATTCCCTTGTTTGATATGATTTATACAAAATATGAAATTCATTTGCACCAAAATAAAATAAAATGATTGAGATAAATAAAATTCTTATATATATATATATGTGTGTGTGTGTGTGTGTGTGTGTAATCTATTAAAAATAGAAAGTTAATTACCCTTTTTTGCATCTCATATCAAAAAGAGAAAGAAGAGAGACAGTAAGGGGGAGAGGAGAGGGAGAGGAAGAGAGAAAGAGAAGGAGAAAAGAAAGGAAAAAAGATAGCGAGAATGATAGAGCATAAGTAAAGAAAAATTTTACATTTTGCAAAATAAAGTTTCTTAAATTTAAAATTTATTTGCAAAATATATCAATTTTAATGAAATTTGGTTTAGTTATAACTGATTTTTAAGAATTTCAAATTAATTCTCAGGCAAACCAAACATGCAAATTTTAAAATTGCCAATAAATTTTACAAAATTTTATAAAATTAATTTATATCAAACAGGCCCAAGTGATAATTGGATAATTGCATTCGATTAGTACATCCATTATGAAAAAGATTACCAATGAATCAAAACTTATTACTCTGTGTCCTAAAAAAAAGCTCTCATGGCCGAACTCGGATCTATTAAGCATGTCTGATTTTAATACAATTAAAACCCTAATTTTTTTTGGCCCCTTATGTTTGGATATTGAAATACAAATTAAAAAAAAAGTCTTATTTCTTAATAATAAGACATATAAAATAGAAGTAATAAATCGATTATGTCTTTTTACAAAAAATAAATAAAAATGAAATATAATTTAAGTCAAAGTGAAAAATAAAAATGCACATATTTGGAGACAAAATTAAGAAATTATATATTCCAATTTCATTTATGAGGTGTGAAATAAAATGGAAGCAATCATGTCCCAACATATTCCACTTTTGATTCACTCAGCCACCTGACACCCATGAAATCTGGTAAAAAATAAAGAAAGAAAAAGAAAAACCCCAACTTGCTAGGAATTTTGCATATGACTAATCTAAGGGAAGGAGGAGGGAACACCACAAACAACCTCTCATCCAACACCTATCTACAAGTAAACCAAAAGGCAAAATATTCAAAAAATTGAAACGAGTGGCTGATAGTTTAATTACTAGCATTTTGCCTGCTAGAGATGGTGTGGTCTTAGTTTGTTAGTCAAAGCTTGATGAACGGCTGCATCTGCCTTGCAAATAGTCCTCTAGTGACACAGTTTGCTCAATGCTGCTAGTGGAGAGTGAATCTTCTTCCACATCAAGCAATGCAAGGTTCAGATGGGACTGTAGATTCGAACCCGACGGACATGCTTCGTCATCTAGCATCTCAGATTCTTCAGCATTCTTAATTTGTAGCCTTGCCCATTTTGTCACTTCAGCATCTCCTTGAAGGAGCTTCAAAACCTTAAATCACCACCAACATAAACAAAAAGTTATAGATTTGTTTTACTAACATGATTGTTTTATACACAAAGATTCATGATGCAAGATAATGAAAATATGAGTTACAACTTACAAGGCTCATTTGAGGCCTAGCTCGCGGAGAACGCTGCACGCAGAGTGTGGCAGCTAATGTCATTCTTTCCATCTGATCATGATCGTAGTCATCACCCAAGCTTGGGTCTAGCAATTGAGAAACCTTTCCATCTTTTAGAATTGGTTTCGCCTAAACAAGTTAATTCGTTTTTTTCAGAGGAAAATCAAAATATAAGCAAACTGGGTACTCAATGAATTACACAGGTATAGAGGACTTACCCACATAACTAGGCTTTCTTGCCCTTTTGGCAGTTCATTGCTTATAGGCTTTCTCCCTGAAAGAAGCTCAAGAAGCACAACACCAAATGCATAGACGTCGATCTTATTGTTAACTTTGCCATACATGAAGTATTCAGGAGCCAAGTAACTGCAGCAAAACTATCAAGTGTTATCCATGAGTCTATTTTAACTCTTCCAAGATCACAGCAAGAACACAAAAACAGCCAGTAAAAGTTGCATACCCAAAAGTTCCTGAAACATCGGCGCAGATTATATGAGATGAAGAGGTTGATGCCCATTTAGCAAGTCCAAAATCAGAAAGCTGAGGAAAGCAGAGAAGCTTCAGCACTCAAAATGATTTGAAGAGTAAAACCCACTACTACCAGAAGCAAAGCTTAAGTTTCAAATGCATCACCTGTGGCTCGAAATCCTCAGATAATAATATGTTTGATGATTTAACATCCCTGTGGATCACAGGCTGAGCAGTGCGGCTGTGAATATAATCTAAGGCCTCAGCTACTCCTACAGCAACCTTGTATCTCTCACTCCAACCGAATTCAAGAGGGTCCTCCCTGTGACCTGAACAACAGAATAAAGAGACAAATGTCAAAGGATGTGAAAAAAAAGGGTCTAGTTTAGTGCAAAATCTGAAATCTGTACCAAAGAAATCTGCTAGTTTATGTACCATGAAGATTCTCTTCAAGGCTTCCTCTTGATAGGAAATCATAAATCAAAAGAAGATTGTTGTCCTCAAAACAGAATCCCAAAAGAGAAACAATATTTTTATGATTTAAGGTGGTAATAATCTCAATTTCTAAAACGAACTCCTTCAATACATCTTCAGATGGCTTTAAGATCTTCACAGCAAGTTCTTTGCCATCAGGCAAGCAGCCTTTATAAACCTGGCTACTGCCTCCTTTCCCAACCAAATTTTCTGAAACACAAAAATGGAAATTCAAGTAAATCACAAGAAAAAAGAAATATATAAGGTAAAGTGAAATGCTGATAATTTTAATTTGAGTAACAAAAACAAACCGGCCAAGAAATTAGATGTGGCTGAAAGAAGTTCTTGGTAATTGAACAATCTGCAAGCTGCTGAGTATTTTTCATGAAGACCTTCCAATTCTTTTGGTAGAGCTTTTGAGTTGTGAGCAGGAGAAGGTGGAACTGTCAATGTTTCTGTACCAACTGGAACAATAGCACCACTTTCACCATCTAAACTGGACTGATCTTCACTAGAATTATAACAATTCTGTTTGTGTTTGCTATCCAAATTAGTAATAGATAATGAAAACTGTCTGCTAGGCAACCTCATTGTCCACTGAACCACTGAGATCTGCCTCAATGAAGATCTATCCAGTGCTTGCCGACCTGGTAAAATTGCACGGCGAAGTAGTGGCCAACCGGGTTCTATTTCAGGCATATAACTTGACCCAGAAGGTGGCTCTACCTTTGGCTCCGCCACCACCAGAGCTAAAGACTTTTCATCACCACCATTATCAGTACAAGACTCATCTGCAGATTGGTTACAAGAATTATTAACAGATTTACCAACAGCTCCACAAATTGTGCAATTCTGTTTCATGATATTCTCCAAACTATTCGGACGAGCCTTGACTAAGGCCTGCTCCAAAATGTGGTCATTTCTCTCTTCATTCTTTAAGGTATCATGGCTACAGCTTTCACTAATTACTTTAGAATTCTTACTTAACGAAATTGATCTCTGAATTACGTTAAGAATATTGTGCCAGCGATCATCTACAGTTCCTGCAACAATAACATGAACAATTTTACATTTGCTATATAAGTGGTGAGAAATTTTAAAAATTGAAAGGCCGAAATTTAGATTTACAGAATTAACCATATGAATAAACAGATTTGGCTTGAGAACCCTCTTTTTGAAACACAACTTTCCCATTATTGACAGCAAGAACTGAACAATCTTTGGTCAGCTTTTTAGCACAGTACTTAGCGACGGATGTCGGTGACCGGATGGTGCGGTGAGTACCGGAAGCTCCGACTATAATCTTTGTTGGTGAGTAAGATTTTGCTTCCGTAACTAAAATTTTTCGAATCGATGAACCTCTACAAATCTTCAGCTTGAGATCCACCTGCAAACAAATCCCCGTCAACTCCAACTTAATCACTGTTCTGTTTGAAAATATAATAACTGAAGAAAAATTAAATAGTGTAGAGTCCATTAATCCATGGATGACTTCTATTTAGCTTATAGAAGTGTGCTTGACGATTATGGAAACCCAAAAAAAAACATTTTTTCAGTTTTCACCAACCAAACAATATGCCAAAAAAATAAAAAAAAATTAATTGAAAACAAAAACTAACTAAAAAAGAAAGAATAAATGAAAGAAAATATATGCTAAAAAAAAGGAACCTGTTTCAAGTTGCAGAAACCTTCATAAACGGCAAGAACAGAGTCAAAAGTTTTGACAAGAGAGAGAAGCGATGACTTTCCATCACGGTCTACGATTTCTACATATACCCATTTCACCAATTCATCAAAGCCTTCCAAATAAACACAAAAAATGGTATTTTCCCCCTAAAAAACATAACTTCTGATGTTTACTCACCATTATTACCAAGAACATGAAGAGCAATAACACTATCCCCAGGCAGTGCCACTTTGACCATGACCCAAGTCAACAATTCTCTACTCTCTGAGTCAAGCTTGACCCCCACCATCACCGTCCGTCCACCACCAGAAGCTGCTACTTGTTCTTCAGCATGCTGCAGCAATTTCATTTCAATATACTTCAAATTTTCCACAGAGATTTAACGTCGTCTAAGAGTCAGTTTGTCGCCTGAGATTGAATATAATTCTGTGCTGTTCATGAAATATTTAGAAAGATTTTTGCAGAGAGAAACAGAGAGACAGAGAGACAGAGCCGCAGTCGTTGTTTTTTGCTTAACCGCCAGTATGGTTACATATTTAGTTACAACTGGAAGGGATTCAGAACTGAAACTTAAGACTCAGGTGGTGATAGGCTATATCAGTATTACGAAAAGAATAAAATATTGAAATATGTAACCTATTTATTTTTGTCACGATCAAATAGTACTTTTGTGAATTAATCGAAAAGAGATCAATAATATCAATAGTCAATATCAGTAGTGATGCAAGATCCATGGGGACCTAAACTAACAAGTGAGATATTTCTTATGAAAAAACCTGAGATCATTTAATAGGCGATATCAATTGGTGAAGTTAATTATAAAATTCCCATTTAGTATTTTCTTTTTTTAATTGGAATTTCATTTGTAAACTCACGTTACTGTGATGGCGTAGTGAAAACACAGATAATAAAATTATTACTTTTCCGCCATTAGATTTTTTCCGATACATTCAGTTTATCATATTATTTAGAGGTTTCTTACTCTTACTCTCTTTCTGCTTTCATCTCATCCCTTTTTTTATTTTTCTCTCTCATTTTTTCTGCAATAAAACTATGAAAATAAGAATTGTAGCTTGTAATATATTTATATGAGTGTAAAAATATGAATTAGAGAGAAAAGGAAATTGAAATGCAGATCTTAATAATATGTTCATGTCAAAATTTTCATTTTAAATGATGAAAAACTAAAAAAAAAATTGAATTAAAAATAATGATAAAAATCATGTCCGAATTGCTAAAAAAGGAACAGAGTACTGATTGATGATTTTTTTTCTTCATTATTACTTATTATTGAATGGTAAAACTTGAAATAGAATTAAAGTTTCAACTAAACTTTCTCCTCTTAAGAAAAAAAAAGAAGAATTTTCATATTTTAATTAACAAGTCTAGGAAATAAGAGAGGGAGAGATAAGAGATTTAATTAATGCTATGGAAAAAGTTACATAAAGATTTAAAAGGTAGCTAGCAAGCATGAATTAGCTTACTCGTATTAATTTGATCAACATAACTATAAAATTTCGAATTTAAATTTTGATTCCTCTTATACTAAAAAAAAATTATGAATAATAATAAAAATAATAATTGGATTGGATTAAATGTAAATTAATAACTATTTTATGCTCCCAAATATTTAGATAAATAACTATCTAGTTATGAAAAAATAATTGGATTCAATTTTTTTTTATACCACAAACTCCAAAACATCAATTGTCTTATACCATATCAATTAATTTGTATCTTTGGTCTGTAAAAATTTATGTTTTTATTTTTTAAAAAAATTATGTCTCAAATACATTAGTCTAAATAATATGCATATATTCATTTTGTAACTTAAAGGGCAAATGAGATCAAATAAACTTTAAGGCTGTAAAATCGAACAAATGACCATACTTCAAAGGTATTTTCACACTTTATATCTTTTTTTTAAAATCTTTTTTAAAGAATTGAAATTATTTAAATAATATCTATAAAATAATATTTATTCAAAAAAATAAAAAAAAATAACTATTTTTAATGTTATAATTATGCTATCTATTTATACTTTTAACAAACAAATTAGTAGTTATAAAATTTAATTATTGATAATACTGAATTCTCAATATGAATGTTTCTTATTATTTTATTAAAGTAAATGCTACTGAATTCATGCATTAATATACTATGTGTGCGTTTATTTAAAAAAAATGTATATTTTTATTTAATACAAGTGAATTAATTCATTATATTTAGAAAATTTTAAATATAAAAATTAATAATTTTATTTTTTCTCAGCGCCAAGCGCGGGCATGCACAACACTAGTTATTTAATAAAGGCGCGTGAGTCGTGACTTTGTTCTTAAAGGCACTCTTTGGCCACGCAGCTCCTATTTGGTGAAGAGGTACGCTCTATCAAAACCATAATCACGTGCTTTATTAATCATATACCATACACGTGGATTTCGTTATTGTTTGGGAGCCCCACGTCAACGGCCTCCTCTGTGCGTGCATCACAAACTCTTATCCACGTCCTCTCTTTCACAAGGGGCAATGGAATAGCAACATAATTACCGGTTTTTAAAAACCGGATCAGATCGGCCAGTCAAACCGATAGTTGATTTGGTCTGACTCGATTAAAAACCAATAGGATAAAAAATCTATTTAGATCCAAAAAATCAGGGAACCGACAAAAAAATCGGGAATTTTTTTTTTTTGGGTTTTCATTCATTTCTTAAACAATGAAAAAGAAAATATGTGTTGAAAAGTAAGTTTTGCAATTTCTTTTATTTGCAATGCTGGGTTTTTCAGAATATGTGAACTTAACCTCTCCAAATAAATCCAATCCAATTTGAATTACTCAAATAAATCGAATCTAATTTGTTTATTAATTAAAACCAATAGAATTGAATCACATGCATCCAATCGATTTTACAAATCCTTAATTGAAGTTAGACCCTAAAAAGAATTTTTTTTTTTTTACCAAATTTTCTTCTCATCCAACTTAATCAACTATGATTTTGATTTTTAATAAGTTATAATTCTTACTACTCCGATTTGACTGCTCCTTAAAAATTAAAATATAAATATCATATATTAAATGTAAATTAATAAATTTTGGTTCTTCTATTAGAGGTAAACTAAATCCCAGTATTAGTAGTACTCTCAAATCTTGTCAAGTCCTTAAATAGATATATCCAACAAGAAAAATTAACTTTAAAAAATTAGTTAATAAATTTATATTTTTTTATATCATTTTAAAATTTATATTTGATTTATGATATGTGGAACAAATAAATGTTGTTATAGATGATGAATACCTAGAAATTAATGTTTCTAAATTGATATTTTATGATAAATAGATTTTTTTAATATATTTCTATTTTTTATATAGTATTTTTCATATCATATATTCAAACTTTTATAAATAATTATTTTAAATAAAAAATATAAAAATAAATGGGTCTAATCAATCCAACCGTAACCCAATTTACAGTCCAATTCAATGTCTATTCCGATTTTTAAAACATTGATAATTACATATTCAAACGAAAAGAAAGCTCCAAAATAAAATAAAAAGAAACAGCAAAATCCACCAAGTGATTCTGTTTTTATTTGTTCACCATCACTTGTCGGTGGGGTGGATCTAATCCAAGTGATTCTGTTTTCCCGTGCCAACAAGGCCCCCCAAAATCTTACTAGCCCTACCTAATGACAAAACCATATTTAATTTAATAGGGAAACAAATACATAATTCTATTGAATTTATTTTATTGAGTTACTATTTATCAAGCTTTTTTATTGAATTCTTAAATATTTTATTTTATAGATATAGATATTAAAGAACGATATATAGGACAAGATTGAAAAAAAAAATCATATTCTTTGTTTTGTTATCTATATGTGTGCAAAAATAATTTACAATAATGGTTATTTTTTATCTTCTATGTTAATTTTTTGTGCATAAATAATTATTTATAAAATTTATTAAAATCAATAAAAAAAAGATTCAAAGATAAAAAATAATAATAATAATAATAATAATAATAATGCATTTTGACACTTTGTATTATCAATATCGACACCCTTAGGCTTCTATTATGTAAACATAATTGGCAATTATCAAGCCTAAAACAAATTTAACTTTTTTTATTCATTAAAAGAGCATTTGCGGTAATTTTAAGGAAAAACAATAAGCATAATAAATATTTTGACTCTGAACTTTTATTTTTTTTTTAAATAATTAATTGACATTCAAATAACTTACTAAACGTCTTAGTTTATTTAAACTATATATATATATATATATATATATATGAAATTCAGTGAGAAATTAAATTAAAAAAAATTAAAAAATCATAATTTAAGTTGCTAAAAGCAAGAATATGATTTCAAAATTTTAATTGAAAAATTATATATTATGAATAATGTTAAATTTTTCTAATAATTTTATTAAATTTGACCCTACCAATTCAAAACTTCGGGAATAGATTAATGTAAAACAGAATATGTAAAATGTTAAAATACTTCATTTGATGATACATTTTCACATTAATCAAAACTTGGGCATTGGGTTTGCATCAAGTATATCTTATTTTTGTTGATGCATTTTATTCTTACTGATTTGGTCCATTTAATGAATCATTCATGTAAGTACAGAACATTCTCCCACTAGAATCGAATAAATATTAGAAAACATAAAAATAAAATTCTCATAATATTCTGCTTTCAGATCTCATCTATGCATCCAAATAGGGAGGATTTAGCATATTCAGGCAAATCTGCCTTTCTCCCTCTCTTATTTTGCTCTGCTTTTGTCCAGCTGGATTTCATGGTTTTTCTTTTGATGTTCAAGCTAATAAGACATCATTCTTATATCATGGAACCAATTCATATTATATTAAATTAAGAATCCAAAAAGTTTTTATTCAAAAATACAATATTTCATCATTTAAATAAATGACACACGATATATATTGAATTATATAATTTGGGAATAAGAATTTGTGTGATTATGGCCCATAAACAGTGGACATGATTTTCATTCATTTTGTTATTCCAATCATGTTTTGCATTTTGCATATTATATTCACAACTACTGCAATACAAGTGTGTGACCTTCTTGCAACAAATTATTTCAGTTTCTTTACGTTATCAGAGCTCGTATACTTCAACGAGTGACATTGATCCTCGAATTTCTTTTAGCCACCATATTTGGTAGTTTCAGTACCGACAACTCCCCTACCAAATCACCTTCAACAAACACAATCACACCATCTCAAACAATTATTAACCCACTTACCTCAGTTGGTAATCAACTCATTACACTCAACCTCGCATCACAACATTCAATTAACTGCCAGATGCAATTTTTTAACATGGAAGGCTCAACTTTAGACTCTACTCCTTGGATATGATCTTTTTTTCCTGCGTTGATAGCTCTTTATCTTGTCCATCTCAATTTATCCTTTCCAATAACCAGAAAACACCAAACATTGTTCCAAACTACCTCAAACTACATTACTCTAAAAACATCTGGTTGTCTATGCTGCCCCTGGTTAAAACCTTATGCATCTCATAAATTAGATCCTAAATCCAAACCGTGCATCCTTTTAGGATATTTTACATCCCATCACTGTTATAAGTGTCTTGACCCAACCTTTTCTAAAATTTATCTTTCCCGAAATGTCGTCTTTCTTGAAAACTCCTTTCCATTTGCCACTCTATATATCTCGTGATCTAAAAAGAATTTCCGCTTATGACTTTAGTCAATGGCTGCACATTACACAATCTCCTGCCACTACAACCACACAAAGCTTACCTCCTGCTACCTCACTAATTTCATATGTGATCCAACCAATGCCTGTGTTCTTGTCTTCGGATTCTTCCATGCCATCCAACTTCAAAACTCCATCTTCTCCTCCAATCAGTGAATAACCACCTTTCGATGATGAACCAATAAGCTCTAAGACTATGTCCTCTATAGTTTCGAGTGAGCATACCAATGTCTCAACCTCTCAACATGTAAGTATAGCCTCTTCCTAACCTCATCCTGAATAACCCGATCCCAAAAAATATCTTCAAACAAAAAGCCTATATGTGGACTACTCTGCTTTGCTAGTATCTGCAGGTAACATGATGGTACCACAAACTTATACTAAAGCAGCTAATGATGGAGAGATCTATAGCGGAAATCTGGCAGATCTCTCCTCCAGGATCCCATACATGCTGTTTAGAACACAAAACACATGAGTTTAATTGAGTAAGAGGAAGATGTGTACCTGATTTGGCCGAATCCATCGTCTTAGAAACGATCCGAGAAGTTTTTGCACCAAGATCTTCTCTCGTTTTTCTAACCCCAGAATGATGGAATTCTTATCTTATCTTTTCCTTATCCTCTATCCACCTTTATATAGAGGAGCTTAATCATTAGGGTCAGCAACAAGAGAGACTTAGCTCACCGGTATATAATAATCATGGGCTATCCATCATACCCATATTATTATCTGAGCCCACATTAATTCCCCCACACTTAATTAATAAATGAAGTCATGCCTAAATAAAGAATTGATCAAATTCTTAAGGCCCTTTATTTGTAATTTGTCATGATATCTCAATTAAAAGCCCATAAATATAAGATATTAAAATAAAATATCTTACATTCTCCCACTTGGGCGTATTAATTGAGAACGTATTACAAAAAAAAACTTCATATTTCCGCTCGATTCAATAAGATTATCAACATAGGATCATGGCGGAAACCACATAATCAAGAACATGGCACCTTCCATAGTCACACATGCCAATAACCCTATCAATCATAATGAGTATCAGTGTGGTAATGTGGTAAGAATTATTCAACACTAACTTTATGATCAAAACTTTATGTGTTGATTTTCTTATCATCCAGATTTCTTATCTTTATGTAACACAGTTACTTCATAAGAAATCCTTTATTACTTCAAATTGAAGTCTGTATGTCTTAAACTTTATATCTCGAGATACTTTATGTGTCACAAGACATACACCAAGGCTATAAACAGCAATGCCCCAAGCCTTCGCTTAAGATGACACTAATCTTAAGACTTTCAAACATTTAATCTGATATATCACATAATATTTTCCAATGAAAATATAACAATGTATTGATAACCATCAGAATTACAATAATGTACATTTTATACCAATGTATAAAGTACGAACAAACATTACATAAAGTAATATAAAATCCTCCCACTAATCCAAGGGATCAAAACCAGACTTTAGACCCATACTGATGACATGTCTCACATAAATAATGGGTCGAAGTCCCTTGGTAAGAGGATCTGCTATCATATCTACTGTATTGATATGATCCACCTCAACGTCACCTTTCTTTATCAGCTCTTTCAATGTCAAATATTTGACTTCCATATGCTTAGACCCTGTGATATTCTTGTTGTTTTTAGCAAACAACACAGCTGGAAGATTATCACAATACAACTTTATGGGCCTGTTAATGGAATCAACAATTGACATTCCTGCAATGAGATTTCGTAGCCATACAGCCTGTGTGGCTGCACCATAACATGCTACAAACTCAGCCTGCATCGTGGAAGAAGAGATTAAGGACTGTTTAACACTTTTCCAAGATACAGCCCCACCAGCCAGCATAAAAACATAACCTGATGTGGATTTTCTATCATCTGAGCAACCAGCAAAATCTGAATCTGTATAGCCAGTTAACTCCAGATGCTCAACCTTTCTGTATGTTAAGATATAATCACTAGTCCCCTTAAGGTATCTCAAAACTCTTTTAGCCGCAGTCCAATGGTCCATTCCAGGATTAGATTGATATCTACCCAGAATACCAACTGCAAATGCAATGTCCGGCCTAGTGCAGACTTGAGCATACATCAAGCTTCCTACTACACTAGCATATGACACTGCTTTCATTGATTCTCTCTCAACCTCATTCTTAGGACACTGTGCCAAGCTTAATTTATCACCTTTAGCAATTGGCACATCCCAAGATTTACATTCATGCATATTGAATTTCTTCAATATCCTCTCTATGTATGCCTTCTGAGAGAGACCTAAAAGGTTTTGAGATCTATCCCTTAAGATTTCAATTCCCAGGACAAAAGATGCTTCTCCAAGATCTTTCATATCAAAATATTTAGATAACAACTGCTTAACCTCATGCAGTGTACCTAAATCATTACATGCAAGCAAAATATCATCTACATATAATATCAGAAAGATATATTTGCTCCCACTGATCTTGAGATATATGCATCTATCAACTTTGCTTTCAACAAAGCCTAAAGAAGTGATTACATCATCAAACTTTAAGTACCACTGTCGTGAGGCTTGTTTCAAACCATAAATAGACTTTTTAAGTCTACAGACAAGATGGTCTTTACCATCTTCATGAAAACCCTTAGGTTGTTCCATATAGACCTGCTCGTTTAATTCTCCATTCAGGAATGCGGTTTTAACATCCATCTGATGTAGCTCTAAATCAAAATGAGCTACTAGTGCCATGATTACTCTAAATGTATCCTTAGAGGATACAGGAGAAAATGTTTCACTGTAATCAATTCCTCCTCTCTGAGTAAAACCTTTGGCAACTAATCTGGCTTTAAACCTCTCAATATTCCCTTTGGAGTCTTTCTTGGTCTTATAGACCCATTTACAGCCAATAGGTCTACAACCTTCAGGTAATTCAACAAGCTCCCACACGTCATTACAATCCATAGATTGCATTTCATCTCTCATTGCTTTCCACCACAGATCTGATTGGGTACTAGAAACAGCTTCCTCAAATGATATAGGATAAGAAACATGACCAATGTCATAATCACTCTCTCCTAAATAGACCACATAATCAGATGAAATAGCAGATTTCCTTTCCCTAGTAGACCTCCTGAGAGGAATCTGTGCAACTGCACCCTGTGATGATGAAGCCTCATTAAACTGTATAGGCTCATCCCTTAATACTGGATTAATCACAGGTGTAGGATCCAACATTGCAGGTTGCTTGGGAACAGGTATATGTATAACCTTAGTCTGTTGTTCCTTACTAGTGATCTCAGAGTGTTCATACTGATCAGCTATATCAAATTCTAAAAATTTAGCTGTCTGTGATTCTACAATTCTAGAACCCCCTTCTCTACAATAAAATTTGTAGCCTTTAGAATGATCTGGGTATCCTATAAAATAGCAACGAGTAGATCTAGATTGCAATTTACCTTCAGTAGGATTATAAAGGCGTACTTCTGAAGGACAACCCCAAACACGGAGGTGACTCAAGCTAGGTTTCCTATTAGTCCACAGTTCAAACGGCGTTTTAGCCACAGACTTACTGGGTACTCTATTGAGGATATATAATGCCGTTTTAATAGCCTCACCCCATAAAAAGTCTGGGAGATTAGATCTTGACATCATGCTTCTAACCATTTCATTTAAGGTGCGATTCCGCCTTTCAGCCACACCATTCTGTTCAGGACTTCCTGGCATAGTAAACTGAGCTACTATTCCACAGTCCTCCAAGTATTTGGCAAAAGGACCTTTTAATTGTCCTGCTATACCGTATTTGCCATAATACTCACCACCCCGATCAGACCTAACAATCTTGATAACTTTTCCCTGCTGTTTCTCGACTTCAGTCTTAAAAATCTTGAATTTCTCAAGAGATTCAGACTTTTCCTTAATCAAGTACAGGTAGCCATATCGGGAAAAATCATCAATAAATGTTATAAAATATTTATTATTGCATATTGTGGGTGAATAAGGTCCGCATATATCTGTATGGATTATCTCTAAGAGATCTGAACTCCTGATAGATCCCTTTTTCTTAATTTTGGTTAGCTTACCCCTACAACAGTCAACACATGTTTCTAGGTCACTGAAATCAAGGGCAGGCAAAATATTGTCTTTAATTAGCCTATCTACCCTTTCCCTAGAAATGTGGCCAAGTCTTTTATGTCACAACATGGATGACTTTTCCTTTATTAAGGGTCTTTTGGCAACAATATGTTCAACATTACATGATGTAGAATATATTTCATTTGAACTTAAAGAAACTTGATACAAACCATATGACAAAATACACCGGCCAACTGCCTTTGAATTAAGAGTTATATTAACAACTCCATCTTTAAATACAAAAGCATAGCCAATTTTGTCTAATTCAGATACAGATACCAAGTTTCGTCTAAAAGTTGGTATGAACAATACATTAGATAAAAATAGTTCATAACCACTATCTAAGTTCAAACAAACATTTCCAACTAGTTGAACATCAACTGTAGTATTATTGCCAACTGTGAGCATTAACTCTTCTTTATTTGGCTTCCTCATGTTTGTGAATCCCTGTAATGTGAAGGCAACATGTTTAGTCGCTCCACTATCAAGCCACCAGGAACTGGATGTGGCATCAGCCAAATTAGATTCACAAATAACAAAACCAAAAGAGTTACCTGTAGGCTCACGCTTTTCTAACCAAGCTTTATATTTAAGACAATCCGCCTTTTTATGACCTTTCTTTTTGCAAAAGAAACATTTAAAATTCTTTTTCTCTATGCCTTTAAGATCACCCACAGCACTAGATCGGGAAGACTCATATCCCTGAACAGAAGAAGAAGCATTAGTCTTAGCTTTCTTACCTTTCAGTTTACCTTTATGCTGAGGTCCGGATACAAGAAGCGCGACACTGGATTGTCTCGCCTTTAGCTTCTCTTCCTCAGCTACGCAAACAGCAATGAAAGCATTGACAGTCCAAGGATCCTCCCTTGAGTTGTAAGCGGTAATAAGCATCTCAAACTCAGGAGGCAGAGTATTGAGAGCTTGATGCACAATACAAGCATCAGGGAGAATAATGTCAAAACCCTTTAACTCATTCTGTATGTGGACCATCTTTAAAATGTACTCCCTAACACCTCCAAGTCCGTTATACTTCATGGAGTATAACTGTTTCAGAAGGGTACCAATCTCAGCATTGATTGACACTTTATAACGCTGAGACAAAGCTGTAAGAAACTCTTTTGCTATATGAGTTTCAGGAAGACCGCTCAACAGATGCTCTGGAATTGACCTTTTAAGGGTCAAATAGCACATGCGGTTCATCTTATACCAGGTTGAGTATAACTCTTTTTCCACATCAGTACTCTCAGGAGTAAAGTCAGCTGGTTTAGGAGTAATATGGCAAGATCAATATCTGCCAACTCCATAGCCATTTCAACATCTCTTTTCCACTCCTTAAAATTAGAAGCTGATAATATCTGAACTGTAACAGTGCAGTTATTGATTGAGAAGGTGACTGAAAAATCAACAATGTAATACTTTAGTTCAAGACAATAATAATACTCAAAGCCATAAAAGAGTATTAATCCGAAGAATCTCAGCACATCATTATATAATCACCTTTGAGCAGAAAATATAATATGCAATAGATAATTCTTCAATATAAGAACGATCTAGAAATTTACACAGTCTTTGTAAATTTAAACACCTTTGGGCAGAATAAATCACTCAGACCAGTTCATTCCCAATCAAATGTCTTATATTAACATTTCAAAATTTGAATTTATAATAAACACCTTTGGGCTGAATAATTATAAACCAAATCTGAGACATTCCTAAACCATATAAGTCTGTATATTTCTTAAAATCTCAGCTAAAAAGGTCACTTTGGCAACTACATTTTAGCCAATTTTAAAAGAAATACTTATATCGGGATACACCTTATTTATTGTCTTGCAAAATATAATTTTTCATTCCTTATGGACATGGGGCTTAAATGTCTCGAAAAATTATGATCACAAAATAAAATTACATCGTCAATTTTACCCGAGAAAAATTAATTCCATATGTGACATTTTATGCCAATGCATAAATAAAACAAATAATGAGATAACCATTTATCTCCAAAAATGTCACAATTTTTCTCAATTATGGCTTTTAAAAATTAATTTAGAAAATCTAAATTAATTCCAGAAGAAATCGGGTCAAAAATAGCCTTATGGAGTGAAAAATCATGAATTAGGGACTTAATTGAAAAAATCAGAAAGTTCAGGGGTCAAATGCGGAAAACTGGAAAGAGGGAGAAGCGGCGCGCGCGTGCAGTACACGCGTCTGACGCGCCAGCGCGTGTCATACACGCGCTTGCAGCTGTCGTCTGGCGCGTGTACAACACGCGCCCGACAGCCCCCCAAATTATCTCCCCTACGCGTCAACGCGCGCCTCTGGCGCGTGTAACACACGGGCCAGACTGAATCCTTCCCAGTCTCCACCGCGCGACACGCGCGCCAGCGTCTTCCTCCTCCCGATTCTGCAATTTTTCTTCGAAAATTTTCCCAAAAAATTCAATTTACTCCAAAACCCGAAATTTCTTCAAATTTTTGCTTTAAATCAACATGCAACAACATATTATTCTGATTTTATTAAGCAAAATTTACCGAAAAGCAATAAAATCAGAGAATCAAGCATGTGATTAACCAAATCAAAAATTCCTCAAAAACTTAATTAAACTCAGTTTTTCTCTAGATCCTGATGAGAAAAACTCAAATATGGTTCTAAAAGCATGTATTTAGGCTCTGATACCACTTGATGGAGAGATCTATAGCGGAAATCTGGCAGATCTCTCCTCCAGGATCCCATACATGTTGTTTAGAACACAAAACACATGAGTTTAATTGAGTAAGAGGAAGATGTGTACCTGATTTGGCCGAATCCATCGTCTTAGAAACGATCCGAGAAGTTTTTGCACCAAGATCTTCTCTCGTTTTTCTAACCCCAGAATGATGGAATTCTTATCTTATCTTTTCCTTATCCTCTATCCACCTTTATATAGAGGAGCTTAATCATTAGGGTCAGCAACAAGAGAGACTTAGCTCACCGGTATATAATAATCATGGGCTATCCATCATACCCATATTATTATCTGAGCCCACATTAATTCCCCCACACTTAATTAATAAATGAAGTCATGCCTAAATAAAGAATTGATCAAATTCTTAAGGCCCTTTATTTGTAATTTGTCATGATATCTCAATTAAAAGCCCATAAATATAAGATATTAAAATAAAATATCTTACAGCTAAGTCATCAAATTGGTGAGATGCAATGCGTGAGGAGATTAATGCGATGGTTTGCAACCAGACTTGGTCTTTTGTTTCTCATTCCTCTTCACGAAATGTAATTGGTTATAAATGGGTATTTCGCATAAAACAAAAGTCTATGACTCTCTTGATCGTTACAAAGCACGGGGGTTCCACCAATACCCTGGAATCGACTTCACTTCTACTTTTAGCCCATTAGTAAAGCCTACTACTATTCGGCTTATTTTAACCCATGTTGTCTCTTGCATGCGGTCCTTATTTCAACTAGACGTCAATAATTCTAATACAAATGTGTGGCCTTATTGCAACAAATTATTTCAGTCTCTTTACAAGAGACTGTATACTTGAGAAGGTTTTTCTAGATTTGGGTGGAAATCATGAAAGTTGGTCTTTCTTAAGTTCACCGGTGATAGCGATCAAGGATGACATTCGCATTCAAGAGGCTGATGATAGCAATCTAGATTGGGTTTGCAAGGGGTTAGCTATGGATTCACATATGTTTTTGTAATACCTTATTATTTTTATAGCCCTTCTTGATTCTATGAAAATTTTTGCATGTACTGTTTATTAGCTTCTATGTTCTTTTTGAATGAATGAATATGTTTTTACCCCTTTGATAAAAGAAAAAAGGCGTTAGAGAAATAAAGACATTATGAAGATAATTTTAGAACATAAGATCTTATTAACGAACATAACCGAATCTATAGTGGGGGCTATTTAATTTGTACGGAGGTCCTTACCGCATCCTGTTGGCATTAGACAAGCAAACGTATGATCAATCATCTTGATTTTCAGATATTTGTGGGCATTAATGTTAACTACCAAATACAATGTGGCTCCCCACAGCCTGTCATATTATCTCAAATTAACTTTCTACCTTTTCGGATAAATTGAAATTCAACTTCTATTTCATTTTTAAAAATATTCTTTTTTATTTTTTTTCATTTTTTCTCTTTTTAGTAGGGAACTACTATATAATCCTTCGTGAGAAATAAATAAGAATACAATAAAAAAAATTATAATATGTAAGAATTTAGAAAAAATTGAAGACATTTTTTGAAAGATATAATAAAATGTGGGTTTTTTCACTTTAATTTTCCATATATATATTTTTTTTTCTTTTTAACAATTTGAACATTTAGGATTCAGATCCTCCGTCGAATAGAATTTTGTTTTTTCAAGTTAAGGATTCAATATTTCAGTCCATTGGCGACTTCAATTGGCTGGTGCTACTAATTAATTTGCACTGAAATTATTGTTGGGGGATGATTTTGGGTTCTAAAAATGTTTTTATTTTGAATTCCATAGACGTCTCCCTAATGTGGACTGACTATTGGTTTCTATTGCCTTTGTCGAACAAAAGGATATCCTTCGATAAAAAAATAAATAAACTGCAGAAAAGCCATGCATAGCAAAATAAAGAAACTATTATTTATATATATATATTTCTTAAATAAGATGTGAATGATATAATTCGTGAAAGTTAACCAATTTTTTTAAAAAAAAATCAATAAGTATAAATTCAGTGAATTCATGTTTTGAAATAGTCATAGATTCAATACTTAACCTCCAGTAAAAGTGAAATTTTTGATAATATTATATTTTTCTAATAAATTGCGTTTTTTTTTTAAATTTTAATTAAGAGTATTTAATGGGGTTGAAAGCTCAACTAACCCTACAAGGCATGTGCATCTTGGATTAGGCATGTGGTTTTCAATTTTTAGAAGACATCAGTTTCTATGCTGAATTTTATGAATTTATACAATTTAGTCCTTTTAAATGAAAATCTATTTAATTAATTTTCTTAATTATCAATTAACTTAAAATTTATTCAGTTAACTATTATTAATTATATCCTACATGTTATGTGAATAGAACTAATAAAACATTTATTCAATTGACTTTATTAATTATCATTAGTAATTAAATTAAATGACTGCTTTATATATAATTAGACACAAAATTAGTTTAAATTTTATAAGTAAATAAGTCAGTCAAACAAATTTGATAATTGAGAAAGTTAAATGAATAAAATTCAACTTAAAATCATTTATAAATTTAAATAACTGAAATATTTTTTTTTTCTTAATTTTTGTTTTCTTTCCATTCTATTTTGTACTAAAAAAACATTGCTAATATTCTCATTTTTTATATTTTTACAATTTTAAAATATAATATTTTTTTCGTAGCAAAAGGTGAGCTGACAGAAAAAACTATATAAAAAAATTCAGTCTCTTTCTCCTTTCTCTCTATATTTGTTCTTCCTCTTTTCTCCTTCTCTCTTCATTTCTTCTCTCTATCCCTCCCTGCGTCCTTCTCTCTCCCCCCTCTCTGCATTTGTTCTCTTTCCTTTCTCTCTCTCCATACCTCTAATCCTTTTGTCGTATTCTCTAAAAAGCAAATTATCCTCGTCTATAGTTTTTTATTTCTCCAAAAAATTCAATGAATTGCACCCCAAGGTATAATCTTCGAATCAGATACTTCATCAAAATCCTTTCTTGAATATAATCGATTTTTCGTATCACCTGATTTTCTTCTAATCCCATATAGAACTTGAATGAAGCCCCTTCCCTGCCGACTAAATTGCAAATACTTCAACCCCATACCAAACATAAAGAAAATGTTCAAAATTTTGAATGCCGGTGAAAAATAATCAAACAATAATAACCCACTCTTCAAATCTCAACTTTTACATAAAAACTTCAAGCAAGAGGCAAAATCCATCAGAAGCAACCCAAAAAACACCTGCAAAATTCTCTTATACAACTCAAGAGCAGAACAAACGACAACCAGCAAACAAAGACGACCTAGAAACTGCATGTGGGTTCCCAAGTTATCAAATTCCCTTCTTGAATCCCTCAAAAACATGATGCAAAAATCAACTAAAGCAACTTTCTAAAAAACAAATTAAACACGAGAACCAAAGGCAGAGGTGAAATAAGCAGCAAAAGGATCTTGGGTGAAAAGAACCATAGTAATTTGGAGGATAAAACAAGCCACGATCGAATAGCAAGAAATCTGATTGTGGGTTTCACTGTGGAAGAAAATTATTCGAATTTTTTCTGGGATTTGAGATTTGAGAATTATTTGAGGGGGGGGGGGGGGGGAAGAGAGAAGAATTCCAGAGAAAAACAAGCGTAGAAAGAGAGGAGTGATAAAAATGTGAATTTTTTTGTGTTTTCTAAAAACTAAAATTTAGTAATGACTTATAGCACGAATCATGAGACCATTTTTGTTAAAAAAATATCATATTTAAAATTGCATATAATTTTAAAATTTGACAATTTTTCCCAGACAAGTACATAAAAATAAAAAAAAAATTAAAAAACATGCCCTAGGCAATGGAGCAGTGTGTGTAGCATTAAACTATAACTGAAAATAAATAAATGAAGGAGAAAATACATGGGCGCCACTGCCACCAAATGAGACACTTCATATGCCCCAAAATCAAATATAAAAATTGGAATTGATAACACACTAAATAACAACCTCATCTGACTATAACGTAGGTTGGTTGAAATGGTTCGGTATTGATGTTTTAATTTAGTGTTAAAGAAAAATATGTATTGGAAGAACTTTATACCTTTAATAGTTCGATTTAACTCCAACCTAATTAGGTAGTTAGGATCTAATAGACTTCTGAATAGCGGTGGTTAGAAAAAAAAAAAAAAAAAAAAAAAAAAAAAAAAACCTCATCTATATATTAATGGAATAACAAAGACCTTATACCAATGCTAATATAAATTATTTGATTAGAAGCTCCCATCAGTTGATTGTGATTTGTTATCTTTATTTAGTATTTGTGTTTGCCATATTTCCTCCACAAATTTATTATTCAAATAATTGGGTAGATCTCCTTCTCATTGAATGTGACCCTTTTTTTTTTATAGATATTTTTTCATTTTGGACTCTAAAAAATGTTCATTATGGAGCCATTAAGGTAATAGCTAGTAGAATAATCCTGTGATAAAATCTTGAGATATGCAGTAAGAGATTTTAAGCTTAATTTCAATGAAGTGAATATAGTCTAAAGAAATAAAATATATGATATATCTCCTTTTTATTCTAATATTAAAAAATTAATTAATAATTCAATAGTATGTGCATGTGTTTGTAAGAAACATTTTAGTTGTTGAGCAAATGAGCATCAATTAGTTTAAAATTATTGGCTGCGAGTCCCAAATATCAATGCATGGGCTTAGATAGGCAACTCTTTTCGGACATCAGCGGAATAGAATAAGGTGAATTCGAGTTCAGAACAAAACTTTTCAGCAAATAAGTTGGGCTGAAGTAAGGGTGTAATTGAATTGAAAATTGTTAGACTCGATTTCAAAATAATCGAACTTTTTTAATTATTCGAAACTCTATTTGAAAAATATTCGAGTTAGTATAATTTTTAATTTTTTATATTTTTACAATTTTAAAATATGAGATTTTTTTCGTAGCAAAAGATTTTGAGCTGACAAAAAAGACTATCTAAAAAAATATAATATATATAGTAATATTTAAAATTTAAATTATTAGGTATATAAACTCATAAGTATAAGCATATATCTATAAGTATATAATATAAAGTATAAGCATGTATGTTTGTACTTATTTCATTTTAATATATATATATATATATATATTTTATTTATTAATATAATTTAGATTAGTACAAAAATTTAATATAATACAATTATTTTAATAAAAATAATCATGCAATAAGTAGCTCATTTTTTTTAAATAATGAAAAAAAAATCAAAATATGTCACTAAAAAACTTTACTGAGATAAAGATAGGATGTTAAGAATATAAATAAGGTAAGATAAACAGTTAGTCAGATCTAATATAAATCGTATATGAACGATAGTTGGACTTAATGGCTCACCTTGAGTTCTCTTATCTGGGATCCCGAACAATAAAAACAATTAATTTTTGCAAACAATTTGATATGTATATAATATTATTTAAAATTTTAAATTATTAGATATATAAATTCATAAGTATAAAGATAAATATATAAGTATATAATTATAAAATATATAAGTTTACGACTATTTACACTAATTATAAAGTATATAAACGTATAAATTTATTAAATATATCAATTATATATTTTTTTTATTTAATAATATAATATATATTATTATTTAAATTTAAAATAATACAATTATTTTGACAAAAAAATCATATAATATAATTAGAACAAATCATAATTTATATTGATTTATTATATAATTATATTACATTTATTATAAATTAGGTTATTTTATAATTGATTCACTTAAATTAATTTACCAAATGATTAATATAATATAGATTTATTATATAATGCAATTAAAATAAATTATAAACGCTAAAAAATATAATTAGTAATAAAAGATTTATAGCAAAAAATAAAACTAGTAATATATTATGAATATTTTTTTATTTACATATTAATAACAAAAATAGTTGATTAGATTGATGATAAAGTTATTTAAACTTATATAAAAATTATGGATTGAATTTTCTACACAATTATCATAAAAATTATTTTTAGCATTTAAAATTTTTAATTATTTGAATTTCTTACTATTATAAATGTCATATAAATTTTATTATAATTTAATTTTATGGATTAAAGTATATGTAATTAAAAATTTAAGTTATATTATATTTGTATAATAAAAATATAAAAGTTATAAATAATGTTATATATAAATTATTTCATTCTTATAAATTATTATATATAGTAAAATTATAAATATTTAAATATTAGTTCTTTCAGTACAGTTTGATTATAAAACAATTTAGTACAATTCAGTACAGTTCTTGGTCCAGATATCACTAAAAAATTCAAATCCGTCAAAATTATAGTTAACGATAAATATAGTTCGATTTTAGTAAAAAAAGTCAACAATACAGCTCGATTTTATATTTTTTTTTCTATTTTTCGATTATATTTGGAAAGATTTAGAATCCGTTTATAAGCCTATGTGATACTTAATAATTAACTCCGAGTCAAATTTAAATATTTTATGAGTCAAATTTGAATAATTTATGAATTATTTAACTCGTTTACACCTAGGCTCAAGTGAAGCTTCCCAATATTTACACTCAACTCAAGTCTCAAGAGCTTCTTTCTATGCCTAAAAATATAAATTATTATTAATTATCAAATTTAATTTAAGAGGCTATTTGGTTCAAAGTTCAAAAATGAAATTAAAATAGGACGGAATTCTAAATGGAATGGTCATTCACTCTTTTATGTTTGGTTCAAAATGGAATTAATATGATTAATAACAGAAAAATATTTTTTAATTTTAACCTCATAATTAAAGAAAAAAAAAAGGAGGAGTTTGGAGGAGAATAAAGGAGCATGAGGCCCATACGAGGATAGTCCATCCCCCACTACCACAGGTATATTATGCGTGTTTGTAACACAAAAATAGATTATAATATAATTTAGATTATAAATTTAAACTGCTTATACTAATAATTTATATTTGATAAAAAAATAATTATTATTTTGAAAAAAACTTAACGAATTATAATTTTTTCTCATTATATCATTTTTTTCATCAAATGACAAATTATATCTTTTAATTCTCAAAATCTCTGTCTCTCTTGTTTAGTTCATATGTCCCAACTCTTTTCAACCTTCTTCACTCCTTCGATAGAGGTTGATATTATTCATTATTTTGGATTGATACATCTTTATATATATATATAAAATAGAGATGAATATATTTATTATGTTGAATTGAAATATTTAATATAATTTTTACACTATTTTAATATGTATATATAGTATATAATTCATTTGTATTATATAGTATTTTTTATTAAAATAAATATATTATTTTGTATTTTTAAACTAATTTTATTAAATATTTTTTTAATTAAATTTTAAATTATTAGCTTTGACTAATTTTGCCAAGATCAGCGACGTATATATAATCCTCAAAATGCTTGGCTTGTCTCATTCTGTTTTTCTGTCATATAATGGCTTCTACCTTTTGTCTTTTAACATTTTAAAAGTAAGACACACAAATCTTACCTCCACAAAAAAAAAAAAAAAAAAAAAAAAATCTCATGATTATTCTATTATCATATGTATACCCGGTTTTATTATTATTCTTTTCATAAATAAAATTGCACTCTCTTGTCAGTAATTGAATTAGGTATATAACACAATCCTCAACTTTTTTTTAAAAAAATAAATCCAATGCTTGCTTATTGTATTAGATAATCATTAGGCATTAACCAAGCAAATAAATATAATTAAACCCCTCTTTATATTTAGTTTTTATTGGGAATTTACATCATATCTTTTCAGGATAACATCAAAAATATTTTACTCACTTATTTTATGAGTTTTTTTTTTTTTGCATCAAAAAATTTTCTTTGAAGTTTTTTTTAAAAAAATAAATTTCAATGTATTTTTAATTCAGATATATATTTTTAATTTAAGAAAAAAATTTTATTCCTTGCACTTTTAAAGAATATATATAGATCATCCAGTTCCCACCAGCAAAAATATTCTCTCCTTTTACTGGACAAGGGTGCCTTTGGATGCGTTTGTGTAATTAATAATTATAGACTATATATATTCTTATTGCCTTTTATTTTTTTACTATAACTATATTCTTATTTAGAAATTATAACCTCCATAATTTTAGAATAACATATAAGAATTTACCTAAAACATATAATGATATAAAGAGTTAACTCTTTTTTAATCGAAAAAAAAAAGGAAGAAAAAGAAGAGAGAAGGCGAACCACGCATTGGACAGAACAGAAGCATCGCTGTAGTTGAGATGCTGTTCCTTTTCCTCTACAATATGGTAAAATACTATATTGATATTATTCCACTTTTTGTTCAGTTATAACTCGTTAATCGTTATTCCCCCCTTTTTCAAGTCCACCAAAAGTTGCCCTTTACTTCATGTGCCCACGCAAATCTGCAAAAAATGAATTACATCAAACCAAACAAAAAACCCATTTAACAGTTTTCAACTTTCCAGTCTTCTCTTCTCCTGGGTAAGTCCCAGTCAACTGTTCCTCTTTGCACTTGTCATCAATTCTTTCTTGGTCTATTCTCTTGATTTGGGTCTATATCTTTTTGAATTTTTACTTGTTTATTTGAATTTTTTTTCTTTTCTTTCTAGACCTTAATGGTCCATTTTAATTGTTAATTCTTGCGATTTTACATGGTTTGGCTTCTTTTATGATCTGGGTTGCTTCTGTTTTATGAATTTTCCTGTTAAAGATTGGATTTTTACAAGGACGTGGTTTTTCTGGAGTGATTACTTCGAATATATTTCACTTCAATCTGGGTTTGGTAGGCTACTACGGTAAAGGGTTTGCCTTGATAGAATCTCTGTTCTGTTTTCATGGTTTAAGGGAGCTAAGTTCTTGTTGTGGCCATTTCAAGCTACAATACCCTCTGCGTTGTTGCGATAAATCGCACTAAGAGGATGATTTTATATTAATTAAGAAATAGGAATTTTCTTTTGGTGTTAATTTCACTAGATTAATATCACTAAATTCATCTTTGCAAGCCTGAATAAATAAACCGGTTTTGCATATACGGCAAACCGAAAAAGCTGAGTGAGAGATTCTCTGTTTATTTCATTTCACATTATATAAATAGCAAAAAGGATTCCGAATTGTATGGTTATTCATGCATATATCTCATTCTTAAATCCAATATTTTGGTTACACATAGCTAATGTTAGTTCACCCTTTCTTGCATAGTCTGTTAATATATGAGCTACTACAAGTCTCAATGACAATGGGGTTCATTCCTTAATAAAAACTGATTGAATGGTACTGCAGAAGTATTGAAGTCATACGAGTAAGATAAAGAAGATAAGTTTACTTACTTTTCTCTAAATTCTCTTCACTGGTCCTTGTTTGCTGCTTATAAAACCTTGTTCAATGTAGTTGTAGACAGAGAGTTGTTTGACTACACGGTCATGGCAGTGATATGACAGCCCTTATGATTTGAGGTAGAAATAAGGCTGGTCATCACTGCTCATATCAATTTCAACCAGCTGCATCTATTAATATCCCTTGAATTTGATCGTACATCTATATATGCATTTTGTTATTATTACTACCAATGTCTTGCTTGAGCTATTCTTTCATACAAATGGCTATTGGAAATTTTTTTTGAAGATGATGAAGTGTTCTTTCATACAGGCCATTGCAGATTGAATCATGCAGTTTTATCACCATCCGTACTCTTTGGACAGTCAGAAGGTAAGAGTTGCTTTGGAGGAAAAGGGCATTGACTACACGTCACACCATGTTAATCCTATAACAGGCAAGAATATGGATGCCTCATTCTTCAGAATAAATCCAAGTGCAAAGCTTCCTGTTTTCCAGAATGGCATCCGCATCATTTTTAACACCATTGAAATAATACAGTATGTCTCGTCCTTGCTCTCTGCCTCTACTACCGGTTTACGGATTTTAAACTCGAGTGATCCATTAGGACCATTCTCTCTTGATATTTTTCCTTGAACATTCTAACATGTTCTCTCTTAGGACACACATTGAATTTGTGTTGATTTGCTTATTTTAAGGAAGATTTTGAAGTGATTAAGAAATTCGCAGGTACATTGAACGCATTGCAGTTGTCTCATCAGGTGCTGATGAGACTTCCTTTAGCAGTGGAGAAGTTGTGGAATGGATGCGAAAAATACAAGAATGGAACCCCAAAATTTTCACACTTTCTCACATCCCTGAGAAATACCGTCGCACTGTTTCCAAATTCCTAAGGCGAGTGGTGATAGCTCGGATGGCTGAATCCCCCGATCTAGCAAGTGCGTACCACTGTAAGCTAAAAGAAGCATACGAAACAGAAGACAAGCTGAAAAATCCAGAAGTCTTGAAACGAAGCAAAGAGCATCTTGTTAGGATTCTTGATGAAGTTGAGATTAAGCTGAGTGAAACATCATATTTAGGTGGGGAAGAGTTCTCAATGGCAGATGCAATGCTGATCCCAATACTCGCTCGCATAGTACTCTTGAATTTGGAAGAAGAATATATATCTAGCAGGCCAAATATCGCTGAGTACTGGATTTTAGTGCGGCAGAGGCCTAGCTATAGAAAGGTTATTGGAAAGTATTTCAATGGCTGGGGAAAATATAAAACACTAATAAAAACCTGGTGTTTTGTTCGTTTCCGTAGTCTGTTGAGGAAATACTGAGGAAAAAAATATAACAGGATGATGAAATCATAGAGATTTCTGTACAATTAAAACAAAGAAAAGCTTTTCTCAATTTCAGGGGTTGACATTGTTCTATTGGTCTTCTTTAGTTTGTTAAATCAAATGGAGAATAGCAAGTCTGAACATGGATTATGGATATGGCATATTTAAACTCAATGTTCCCACTTCCGAAGTGTCGAATTTTATACCTCATTATTATTATTATTATTATTATTATTATTATTATTATTATTATTATTATTATTATTATTATTATTATTATTATTATTAACAATTTAATTTAAAAAAATTTCATTTAGCAAAATGCCTCTTCTAATATTATCACATCAAAGATTTTTATCAACTAACTAAACTAAAGTCAATGGTTATAAAGATGCATGATATCCTCCATCCTGCTTCGTCTTTCTATTGCCTGGAGGACCGTATGTTTAGTTAATCATGGATTTGCACTTTTCAAAGTGATATTCATTTATCCCATGACACAATTCCTTTTTTTTTTTTTTTATCCCTTTCTGTGCACATAAATTTTGACGGAGAAGAAATGGACAATTACCTCTCACTACAAGAGAGAGCAGCTCTAAATTAAATTGCGCTTCTTTCTGAGCATAGCTCTGTTAAGATGAAATTGCCATATCCTCATGATGTGCAACTTATGCTACCACTGACTGCCATTACTGTGCTGTATAACGCATTGCTGTAAATAGCTTCCATATCTCCAAGTACATTCAAATTCGTTGCGTTTTGTGACAACTATCATTGATCAGATCAACAAATTTATCCAATTTCAGCAAGATAATACAAGATATATCCACTTCGCGGAGAGTTGGAGGTGTGGACGGATGGATTAGTATCTAGGAAAACCAAGTGCCACATTTCGCTATGATTTTCCCCTCAGCACTATAGTATTAGAACTTGAGTACGAGTATGGCGATTCTGAAATTGAATGAATTTTCCATTGAAATAAAAATCTGGAAAGAAAATGAATTGATAGAATACATCAAAGGAATAAAATCCAGTATCTCTTTTGAGAAATTCCTAAGAATCAATGCTCTAATTAAGGGTACTATTTTGCTGATTTATGCAATTGCCAGCTTTATCCACTCTACAGCTCAAATCCTGTGAACAACATGAATTTCTGTGCTCATATGTTACACTCCCTACATCATTGTTGCATATTCCACCTCTTGAGTTATTTCCCAAGTATCCCCAACCATCTCTATTCCGGACCCATGGAGGCGGCACTTTATTCCACTTCTGCTGCCTAAAGTACCTCCTTCCTAGATCATGTGATGCCCTAGCTCGTTTAAAAGATTGTTGCCCATTTTCACCGGGCATATCTATATCTGGTTGATTAGAACAAGTGGTGCTTGGATTGTTTTCATTTTGGTCACAAGCGGCAGGATCATTTCTGAGCTGATGCTCTTCTTCTGCAGTTTCATCAATTACCATAGAATTAACAGCAGAACTAACAGAAAGTGAAAATCGACTTTCTTTGTTATGATGGGGAAATGGCGGTAGTGGTGGGAAAGGATGGAAAGGCATGCCTGGTGCCACAGCCCAATTCTCTATAGTTCCATTCTGAGGTGACCCAAATTGTTGCACAATAGGCATGGGCATTCCATATGAGACAGACAAACGGGGAATGAATTTCTTCTGTGGATATCCAACCATACCAACAGGAAACGTCAAACTGCTCTGTTGACTGGATGAGATCAGAGTGGGGTTAATGGGAGAATAAAACCCAGGTGGAACATCACTTTGGTTATTCTGTCTTCCATTATCAGTGAAACTAGTTTCATCTTGTCGACAATAATTGCGAGCACAATGAGGGCAATAACTCTGTCTAGTCCCTTTCTCTACATTATCCAACACTTCTTTACCACTGACAGGTGGTGGGTTATATTCATCTTGTTGTAGCAACGGAGAGTGAATATTCTGCCGATCATGCTGAGGAGAACTTGAAGATATTTTTTCCTTAACTGGTTGATCCCATCGGCTTTTACGTTTGCGACTTTTCGTCCCACCACTTACACAAGGTACGGAGGAGCCCTCATTGACAGAAGTGTCTACTGAAGCTGTTGCAGGCATTGGCTGCGTAGCACAATCTAAGGCCTCTATAGGCCTAACAGGCAAATCTTGCAAATAACTATGTGAAGCTAAAACCCTATTGCTGATAGAACCTTTGTGATAATCCATCCTCCCATCATTCCTATCCATATTGCTAAATCTTCTGCAATGTCGAGGAATTAATTTGTCTCGGAAATTTCTTGCAATTTGATGAACCTGTTTATTGCACAATAAACTCATTAGAAAACTTTTCACTCTGAAGGACTACATATACATATAGCTCAAATACGCAGCTGCAGAATGAATCCTTTAATTCAACCTCTTTCCTACTTTTGTTTGGCCACAATATATGTCCACTTTGAAAACAAAAGGGAGAAATTACCAAAAAAAAATAGTCCAACTTATGCCTGTATTTTCAATTAAAACACTCACTCCTAATTTTTCTTGAAATATCATTATAACAGTATAACCAACATAACCTATTACCTCTCTCGTTCTCTCGCTAATGTCAACAACCAAAAGAAAAATAATACACATCTCATTTAATGGTTCAAAAAGCAAAGAAATATTATATTAATATTAAAAATCAAAATAAATACCTGAAATATGTAACTTGACGCCTTCTCCAATCTGTCACCCCCCCCCCAAAAAAAAAAAAAATCTCTCTGTATTTTGTTCTCTTTCTAATTTAAAAGTTCAAGAACTGTGACTATCAAACCCCCAAATTTTCACAACCCAAATTCAACCCTCCTTCATTATCACATACTTTACCAAAAATGTCGTTTTCTGTATCTACAACAAACAAAACAAAACTAGAAAATTAAGGGGAAAAAAAATGAAGCCAGCCCTCTAATTAAGCTCAACTCCCATCATTATGGCTGCTTGTTTTGAAAATTCATCATAACTACTGCCATCATTACAATTTCAACAGCTTAAAGATCATCCTCACAGGTAAACTCACCACCTATCAACCCAAGAATGATGACATCTCATCTCTAATGGACTCGGATGAGAGGAAGCTATTTATTATATGGAAAATGGATGAGAGGAATCTACTTATTCTATGGAAAACATGGACGCAATGTAATAGACTTGAAGAAATCACTTTATCCAATATGGAGATGTGTCCATATATTTTTGTTGGGTCTTCACTATTTCATGGTGATTCGTGATAGGTCTCTAATTGAATTTTTTTATGTAGTTGAGACAAACTGTAATCGGTGGCTTTGATTGTTCAAATGGTTAATTAAATTCTGTTGTACATGATTTTTTTTTCTAGTTCTTATTAATCATCATTATCTTTGGTTTTGCATCAATAATTTAAATGAGAGAGAAAAGAGAAGTATGTCATTCACAAACCTTGTTTTTCCCTCTCTCTTTCAATTAGTCAGATGAATATAAAATTTTTAACTTTTTGGCTGATCATTGATAAGCATATAAGGTGTTCACCACCACACATTGGAGTTAAATGAGATCAAACAGATTCCTCACAGTCTAATACCTTTGTATAGTTCAGAATTGACCTTGCAATAAAATTTAGATTAGGATTTTAATTAGAAACACGGATATAGGTTAAGGGACTTTGTAATTTCTCCAAAAAATAAATTGAATGCTAAACTATATTGCTTCTCTCTATTGCTTCTATAAGAGAATAAAAAACCATTCTCAACATTAAGAATTAGATGGTGGTCTAATTTCAGAAGATATAAATGCATTCACAATGCATCTTTAAATCATTGATTTTTAGAAAAGAAAGCTACTTTGGTACAGAGTGAAGTAAGTACATAATAAATATACTGAAAGTTTAAAACTACAGTAAGAGAGCGAGTTAGATGAATACCTGTTTGTCATCATGCTCCGTCAATGACAGTATTGAATCTGTAAAGCTGCAAAAATCAAACCACTCAGCAACATATAACAATGGTATCAAGATGTAATGAGAGAGACCCTATTTTTCAATTGCATGCTAGAGACTTAACATCTGCAAGCACTTGACTAGCTTGTTCAATCAAACTGGAACAAAGCCAGTTCTTTTAAAACATGCTAGTACAAGTGCAGAACTCTACGCTGTTGACAAAAATTCAACCTAAGTTTTATAAGTCTCGAAAAATAATTAAGAGGACTCAAATAAATTGAAATAGAAGGAATAAACATAGACAATTCGAAAGGATAAGAAATGTCAGCCATACAAATCAAAATATATGTAAATTATAGACAATCGAAAAGGATAAATATAAAATAGCCACAAAAAGATCACTTGGTTCATGAAATATTTGCAGATGCAGGGAGATCCACGCACCAGATTACATATAAAAAGCACGGAAGGATAACACCGTAGATCCAACATGATAGAGAGGAGCCTAGAAAGGAGGAAGCCGAGAGCCCAGCATTGGAGCAGCCCAACAGCACACAGCAGCCCACTTGGAATGTCTATGTTAGAAAGAAAAAGGGTACACATGGGTGGATGGCAGCTGGAGAGTGAGGTAGCATAATTTGTTATAAAAAAAGTAGGAAGGGGGGAATGAGGGGAGAGGAGGAATCATTGTTCTGAATCTGTTTTGGGGTCTCTGAGCATTCGTCTGAGAGAAAGGGAGGAATCCCAGGGCTGTGTCCATCCTTGTTGGCGCAGAGGTTTATCTTTTCTTTTGGGCTGTTAAGGGTCATCAATCTTGTCTTATTCTTCATACTTATTGAAATGAAAGAAATTGAAGAAGTGAATCGTCTTTTCTAACTCCTTATTTGTGTTTGGCGCTGATTGTTGTTGTTTGATTTACTATTGTTTCTCATCATTGGTCTGACCTGCCGGATTCGTTTTGATGGGCAAAACTGATGGGAATATGGAGAGCCGTTTGCGCCTTGATGCACAAGAAGAGCAGCTCTGCAATCTCTCCAGCCAGATGGAATCCATTCAACAACAGATGGTTATTTCGCAACAAAATGAAGACAAGTTTCATTCTATGGTACAAGAGAGCCAAGATAAGCATCAAAACTTGGTAATGCATTGGCTGAAAGAAAGGAAAAGCAGATCATTGTGGATGGGGAACATGGAACTATTGAGCAGATGATGGGTTCACCAGGAATTACGGAGCAATCTCTTCCAACTCGTACAGGACCAACAACGGGATATCCTCCTCCCAGTTTTGGCAGACCCACCATAGCAGCGGATTCGTCTCTCTTCCCCAAGAAGGTGAAACTTCCTACCTTCTTTGGTTCTGATCCGCGGGGATGGCTCACTCGAGCCGAAACTTATTTCCAAATTCACAACACCCCAAAATATCAATGTGTTCAACTGGCTCATGTGTGTATGGAGGGAGTTGCAGTTCACTAGTTCACCATCGTTCGAGAGCTATATCAGGACCTGTCTTGGGAACAATTTAAGGGAGAGTTGTTGAATGATTTCGGAGGAATAGCGAACTTCAACCCATATGAACAGTTGGCTGCCCTATATCTGAGAGGAAGTGTAGACGAATACATCGATGAATTCGAATTGATCGCCTCCATGATTCCTCGTGAGTCTGAGGCCTTATATCTGGGGTATTTTCTTAATGGGTTGAAGGAGGAAGTAAGGAATTGGGTGAGGTTATGGGGTCCTGCAACCAGATTGAGTGCCATTAACACTGCTTGAAACGTCGAAATCGCTTTAGGGAGGAAAGGAGGATCTGTGAATGGGAAGAGAAGTCGGTTAGGGATGGAAAAGGAAGTCAGTCATGCGCAAAGTACAAATTTCTCTAAATCTCAGAGTTTTGGGCTTCGGCCTGTCTCAACAGGCCCAACAAATGGCCCACAGCCTTACAACTCCAATTCTCACCCCAAGCAAGACGTCTCCTCCGAGATTAGTCCTAAATCCTTCCTATGTTCTCTGAAATAGAGGAATACACTCTCTCTCGGATAGAAATGGAAGACAGACGAAGGAAGGGGTTATGTTTCAAATGTGGCAATTAGTTCGGTCCACAACACAGATGTCCTTCTAGGCAGCTGCGAATCCTTCTTCTTAGTGACGACAAAACCGTTGATGGGGGGGGAAATTATCCACCAAGAAAAAGAAGATTCTCCAATTGCCGAGTCTGAAGAGGGTGAATGTCAACTATTAGAGTACATGGGTTTGGCAGCTTTCAATTCCAACAGTCCAAAAACCTTCAAATTGTATGGGGAATTGTTGGGTATCCCTATTGTGGTCCTGATTGATGACGGTGCAACGCACAATTTCATCTCCCGTAAGTTAGTTTTTGTTCTTGGTTTGTCTAAACAAACAATTACGGGGCTTAGCATCAAATTAGGCGATGGGCATCGAATTTGGGTACATGAGAGGTGAAGGGACCTCGATTTGAAATTGGGAGATTTTTCATGTAAACTAGCAACTTTAGTGTTTGAATTGGGGAACTTGGATATTGTTTTGGGGATTGATTGGCTAAAATCTTTAGGCGAGGTAATACACAATTGGAAAAGGCGATACATGAGATTCAAGCAAGGTGATAAATGGGTGGAATTAACAACCGAATCTTCTGAGGGCGTTCAACAACTTTCTTTGCGAGAATGGCTAAGGGGACAAAGGAGCGGCCAGATGAAGCAAATGCTTGCAATCGAGGGGGGAACCAAGTATTGCACAATCAAACCACCCTTAACCTATGAGCAACAAAGACAGTTGGCAGGGGAGCTATATGAGTTTACTGAAATTTTTTCAGAACCAAAAGAGCTACCACCCGTAAGATCTCACGATCACGCCATCAATTTGCTGCCCCAACAAGGTCCCGTTAGTGTCAGACCATACCACTACCCGCACACACAAAAGGAAGAGATACAGAGGCAAGTTCAAGATATGTTGAGCAAAGGAATCATACAGCCAAGTAGAAGCGCCTACTCCAGCCCCGTTATATTGGTAAAGAAGGATAATACTTGGTGGCTGTGTATCGACTAATGGGCACTTAACAAAGTCACAATTCTTGACAAATATCCAATACTAGTTGTTAAGGAGCTTATTGCTGAGCTTCATGGAGCAAGATTTTTCTCCAAACTGGACCTTCAATCAGAATTTCATCAAATACATATGAGGGAATCAAACATAGAGAATACTGCTTTTCGTACACATGATGGCCACCATGAATATCTGGTAATGCCCTTCGGCCTCTCTAATGCCCCATCTACATTTCCGTCTATAATGAATGAACTCTTTCGTCCCTTTTTGTGGAAAAGTGTATTGGTTTTTCTTCAATGATATCCTAACCTTTAGTAAAACTTGGAAAGAACACTTGCTACATCTGCAAAATGTCCTCGACATTCTGTGCTCCAACAAGTTTTTTGTAAATAAGAAACGCTCTCTTTGCCAAACCACAGTGGACTATTTGGGCCACCAGATTAGTAAACAAGGGGTTGCTATGGATTCGAGCAAAATCTAGGTAGTACTAGATTGATCAGTCCCTCACAATGTAAAAGGAATTAGAGGATTCCTTGGTCTTACCAGGTATTATAGAAAGTTTGTCCATGGGTATGGCAGTATTGCTAGACCGTTAACTGAGCAGACCAAGAGAAACGGTTTCAAGTGGGGAATTGAGGCACAACTAGCCTTTGAACAATTAAAAAGAGCTATGGTTAATGCTCCGGTTCTTCAACTTCCAGACTTTTCTAAGCCGTTTGAGGTGGAGTGCGATGCTTCGGGAAGGGGAATTGGGGCAGTGCTAATGCAAGACCGCCATCCTATTGCTTATTTTAGCAAAGCTCTCTCGGATAAAAAAATTGGGCAAATCTGCTTATGACAGCGAAATTATGGCTTTAGCACTCGCTGTCCAACATTGGCGTCCTTACCTTTTGGGTCACCATTTTAAGGTTTACTCCGATCAAAAGAGCCTCAGGCACCTCCTTCAACAAAGAATCACCACCACAGATCAGCAAAATTGAATGGCAAAATTACTGGGATACGTTTTTTAGGTTCTTTACAAACCTGGAAATGAGAATAGGGCAGCCGATGCTTTATCCCGTCGTGAAGAAGGGGAATTCAGCACATTAGTTTCTTTCCCAACATGGGAGGAGGGGTATCACCTTGTAAGTGAAGCTGCTCAAGACCCGATGATTCAGAAAATTAAGGCTGATCTGCAAAGTGACCCTCTCTCACATTCGGGGTATGCTACACAGAATGGAGTCTTGTACCACAAAGGAAGACTAGTCATTTCTCCATCCTCAAAATTCATTCCTCAATTGCTGCAAGAGTTCCATTGTACCCGAGTTGGGGGCCATTCTCGTTTTTATCGCACCAATCAACAATTGGCAGCAAACCTATACTGGTTAGGTATGAGCACAGCGGTTAAAAAATTTGTCCAAGCTTGTGATGTCTGTCAAAAGAGCAAGTCAAGCACTCTCTCTCCAGCTGGATTGTTACAACCTCTAGTCATACCAAATGTCATTTGGGAGCAATTGTCCATGGATTTCATCTCAAGGTTACCTAGGTCTAAAGGCTATGACACAGTATTAATGGTGGTTGACAGGCTGTCCAAATACAGTCATTTTATTTTACTTAAGCACCCTAATACAACAAGATCCATTGCTGAGATTTTCGTGAAGGAGATTATCAGACTACATGGCATTCCCAAGTATATCTTGAGTCACAGAGACCCACTTTTTATGAGTAAATTCTAGTAAGAAATCTTTCGATTACGGGGGATTGCGTTGCACATGAGTTCATCCTATCATCCAGAGTCTGATGGCCAAACGGAGGTGGTCAATCGATGTTTGGAAACTTACCTACGCCGCTTCGCTATAGAGCAGCCCCAACATTGGTCTCACTGGTTACCTTGGGCTGAGTTTTGGTTCAATACAAGCTTCCATGCATCTATTAGTACCACTCCTTTTGAGGTTGTTTATGGCAGAAAACCCCCAACGATGGTCCAATACATACCTGGTGATAGAGGTGTAAACGAGACAAGCTACTCGTGAGACACTCGAGATCGACTCGAAAAATACTCGAATTCGACTCGGAGTTAATCGATTCGAGCTCGAGCTCGAGTAATTAGTCGAGTCGAGTTCGAGTATCATAATACTCAACTCGTAAGACTCGCGAGCTTAATCGAGCTCAATTAAATTACATTTATACCCTTATATTTGAGCTTAATCGAGCTTAATTGAATATATTATTTATTAATTTTTTATTGATTCGAGCTTTATCGAGTCGAGTTCAAGTAGTTCAAATTTTTATCGAGTCGAGTTTCGAACATTTAAAGAAAAACTCGCTCGAGCTTCGAGTATTTTAATCGAGTCGAGCTCGAGCCTGACACTGTGTCAACTCGATTACACCCCTACCTGGTGAAGTAAGGGTCGAAATGGTAGCTCAGGAATTTTTCGAGATGAAGTTCTGAGCCAGCTCAAGCTCCATCTTGCACGGGTACAGGACCAAATGAAGGGAGCCGCTGACTCCTGTCGCAGTGATATTCAATTTATCATAGGAGATTGGGTTTATGTGAAGCTGCGACCTCATCGGCAACAATCAGTGGTTCAACAGATCCACCAGAAGCTCGCTCCTAGCTTCTTTAGGCCTTTCCAAATAGAGGAACGAATTGGGCCTGTAGCATAGAAATTGAAGCTGCCAGCAACATCCAAAGTGCATCCGGTTTTTCATATTTCTTTGTTGAAAAGAGCACTCGCAACAACTACAACTGACATTGCCTTACCTGCAAACCTCACCTTGGACGATGTTGATCTCCTATTCCCCTCTAAAATGTTTGCCAAGCGAACTATTCAACAACACAGGGACTGCATCGCACAGTTGTTGATCCAATGGAATGACAAACCACTGGAGGAAGCTATCTAGGAAACAGAACTGATGATATGCAGTAAGTACCCTGCCTTCAGTCTTGAGGACAAGACTGCTCTTGATGTGGGGGGGGGGGGGGGGGGGGGAATGATAGAGAAGAGCCTAGAAAGGGGGAAGCCAAGAGCCCAGCATTGGAGCAGCCCAACAACACACAGCAGCCCACTTGGAATGTCTATTTTAGAAAGAAAAAGGGTACACATGGGGGGGTGGCAGCTAGAGAGTGAGGTAGCATAATTTGTTATAAAAAAAAAGTAGGAAGGGGGGAATGAGGGGAGAGGAGGAATCATTGTTCTAAATCTGATTTGGAGTCTCTGAGCATTCGGCTGAGAGAAAAGGAGGAATCCTTGGGCTGTGTCCATCCTTGTTGGCACAAAGGTTTATCTTTTCTTTTGGGCTGTTAAGGGTCATCAATCTTGTCTTATTCTTCATACTTATTGAAATGAAAGAAGTTGAAGAAGTGAATCGTCTTTTCTAACTCCTTATTTGTGTTTGGCGCTGATTGTTGTTGTTTGATTTACTATTGTTTCTCATCACAACCAGTGGACAAAAATTACCATATGTCAGGCCTATATATTAGCAATGCAAACTTTCCATCCTCAAATGAAAAGGAAAGCATCAATAACTCCTTCCCTCTGTACAGACAGTGAGAGAGAATCTACATATTTAATCTTAAATAGACAATTAGGCATTATATGCCTGAAATTTCTACTTCACATTAGTGCTCATTTTGTTTCTAGATATACATATTTACTTCTCTTGAATAATTCCCTGCATGTGAAGATTGCTCCACTTCTCTCACTACTAAAAATCAATGTGAAGAATAAGGAAACAAAACTGTAAGCCAAGCTTATTATGCTAATTTTGCATTACATTCCAGGTTGAGGTTAATTCCTTCAATGTTCATGAGATGAACCTACTCTCGTTGACAGCTTCTACATAATATATATCCCCTAAAACTCTGACCCAATCTTTTTTGTTCAAAAATTCTACATCCTAATGTAAGAATATGCACATTTTAACTTCTCTTGTACATTTTGAGGAGGAAGAATTTGTAATACAGTTAATGAGGAGAACTGTCAGACACTTATCATTCTAATATTTTTTTTCCTTATGCAGAGGTCAATATAATGGTGGAATATAAGATGTGCCTATTAAATCCTATTGCTTCTGCTACAGAAAGAGCTGAACTTGGAGCAAACATCATTAATAACACTATACTTTTGTCTATAATCCCATCAGAGAAAAAGGGAACATAAAAGTTTACCCTAATTATTAACAAAGTACGAGGCAAATTCACTTGTAAAAATCAGATATTATCTAACCTCTCCATTCCAGGACAAGGAGGACCTCCAGTGATATGTTCTTGTGTAAGTATCTCTCTGAATGCCAAATACTCTAAAACCTGCAGAAAAATCAGTTAGCAGTTAGCTGTTATCCTTCATGTCCCAGAAAAGCTTTCTCAATCATTTACTTATAAAGTTCTGTCCAACAGACTTACACAAAACGAATAAAGTTGCAAACATCGTTTTATTAATGTAAAGAAAAGCTTGTTGTGAAAAATTTATCAGCAAAACAATAAATTTGAAAAGATTCTTCCAATATCATTTACTCTCTTATACAACAGAGAAAAACCGGAAAATCATCATATAGTCATTAAATTCAACCGTCTCCAGACAGTTTATTGTCAAGTAAATTCAACCAAGGAAAATGAGACACATAAAAATGACATTGAATTAATCTCTGCGATGCTTTGATAGGCATTCCATTCTGGTAGATTTACCAAATGAGTTTCAACTTCAAATATTATAGTGTATATTTGGCACATTTGAATCCACATTGAGGGAAAAAATTATGGAAGTCAGGTTGGGTGAATGGCAAATGTTTGATATGATTATGGAAACTGGCATCATGTATGTAATAGAATTCCCAGCATGTGCACCTTCAGAAGCTTCCGGAGAATTGGTGTCTTTTTAAAGTCCCTTCGGTATTGCTTCATCATGTTGTGAAGCATGCGCAAACCTAACAGCAAGCAGACATTAGTCACATGGCAAGCAATAGCCATTCTTTATGCGATGATTTCACTCATTTCTTGATGACATGAAGCAAAATTGCACGCTATGACATAGGAGAGGATACTTTACCATTTTTGTTAATTATATCAATCAACACCGCCCGTGATTTAGTTTTTAAAAGTGCATCAAGAATCATTGAAAGATCTCGATTGCTGCCAAAAAAATGTACATTGTTAATATACATCTCGTAATGGAGACTAATTACACTCCAAACTTTGGGTGGGTGTATCTAGAATATCATACATAGCAAATAACAAGACAAATTTCAAAATTACCTCTGAATTGCTTCGCCATTTCCACTAGCACCAGAAGCTGCAGTAAGAAGCAGGAACTTCAAGTAACATTTTGCAGCTTCCTGTCAGCATATAACCATCACAGAAAACGCATTAACTGAGACAATAATCAAAGGCATAACAGAATGATGGTTTCAATATCAGAGAGTCTATTAGAAAATGCTCTCTAAGATATAAGCATGTGCCACATTAATGGGAAGTTGAAATAGATTTTTCCTATTGAAAATAACGGTAATAAGGTTTATGCAAATTTTGAAATGCACATGCACAAAAAAAAAAGTTAAGGGTAGAGAGCGAGAGAAAAATACAGACATGTTAAAGATCACATGAGTAAGAAGGCAATTTTAAGCAGTAGTATTAAACATCACACATTCAAAAATTCACAAGCATGCAAATTTCAATTGGTTGCTTACTTTTCGTTTGCTTATCCCACCATCAACATCCAACAATTCGTTAAGTTTCTCCTCAACTGCAAAAGTTAACATGCATTAATCATTACAAATTGCATACACAATTGTCTAGGGGTAATTACAAGTAAAAGGGAGACTCTAACCTGCCTCAAAACGACCATTAGAAGTACCATTCATTAATTTTTTGGGTTTGATAGACAGCAGCTGAGATTTGTTGGCCAACATTGGAACTCTATTCAGAGAATCATTTGTAAGCTTTCCTTTTCTAGAGCAACTAGATTCACGTGAAGTTTTGATAAGAAAACAAGATTTCACAAAAACCCGCTTTTCTTCGACTGTAGAAGACTTGGACTTCAATTTAGCGACTGAACCATCAGATGACAATTTGCTGAGCTTTGTAGTTGGAGAAGCCTCAGACCTTTGAACGTCTTCCATGGAGATCTTGTGCTTAGCAACAGGTTTGCTTGATATATCATCTGTGTTTTCAGAGATTTCTAATGGTTGGCAAACAGATGGAAGACTTCCCTTCAAATCATCCAATTCCAATGAGCTGTGCATTTGGGAAAGAGTAGAAACAAATTGGTTAGTGGAGTCCTCAATTTCTGAGGCAACCTCCAATTTCACATCTGCTGTCTTGGAATGAGCCATTTTATTTTTGTCTTTTGATATACTCTCTGCAATTTGCTGTTCTACATCATTGAATGAGCTGGTTCTAGATATTCCATTCTGGAAATTAAGTCCAGCTTCCCCATCTTCAAGCATCACTGGTTCAAGAAATTCTTCATCAGAATCAACTTGATCAATTACTTCAGCACTAGTTGGATCACCACCAATATAACCTCGACAATGAGATGAACCACAGTAACATTTTTTTGCAGCCGCCCCAACCACTCTTACATAGTTGTAGTCAAATGTTACCTCTTCGTCCTAAAAAAAAGCCATGCTTATAAAAAATAAAAAGATAACAATACATGCTAATCAAAAATTAGGATATGCATGTCCCAAACAAACGAGACAAAAATCGCTAATGCTTAGTATTTCAGCTTGAATTACAGTGATGAAGTTTATCGAATTGGGATTACTTCTTGTGTCATAGGGTCCAAGCCCTAATGAGATTCTCCATGAACCAAATAAAAGCCCATAAAACATACACTTTATGCTGGAGGCACTTAGGCATTCAGACTTCTAATGCCTACTAAGAATCAAGGCTCTTGGAAACACTAGTAAATTGTTATATGCTTGTCAGTTTTCCTTCAACTTTTCAAACAAAAACCATGTGATAGATTTTAATTAAACTATTTGATAATCAAAATCCAAGAAAATAAAAGCATGCTATTTGCAAGGACCAGCAAATCAATTAACTATTTGTTCAAGAGGCAACAAACAAGCAATATGTCTAACCTTTAAAAAGAAACAATAAAAAGGAGATGTTATTTAGACATTTCTTCAGTATCTCTAGATCAGAAGTTAATGTAGCAATTTTTTCTTAAAGAAGCAACTGACGCACAAATATAAATAATCTTCTTATAGTAAAAAACAAGGTTGCTAACATGATCAATAAGTTATAGTTGTTTAGTGCAAGGGGCCTCAACCCAGCTAACTTAAAACTTAACCCCTCAGAAGTAAATAGAAACCATTTCCTATAATTATATTCCATGCTTTACATAAAACAAAAAAATCATCATGCTCCAACGTGCAAGCAATCCAACTACGGACCCTAAGTCAAACCAACTTTCTCATAAGGCGCCATATTATCTACTTGACATGTTCAATTAGAAACAGTAAGATATGTCCTATTGCATTCATTTTACTCCTCCATTCAATTCCAGTATCTCTCTTATAAAGCTTGGAAATACAGTAAGAAGCTGGTTACCAGTCAATAATTCTATTACAGACATGTAGCTTCCAGTGAAAAATTAAAACACAAAACACACAAAATTATATGGTATAGTTGTGGACTAACATATATAGACAAAATATATCAATTAAGATAAGTGTGAACATACCTTCTCCATATCCCTTAATGCAAATAATCCAATACAAATTTCTCCATTGACCACCCACTGTTCACAAAAAGTCAACAGTAATGCAAACTTTAAATACAAGGTTATACAGCTAATTTACGGAAACAGGAACTCAGGCAACAAGACAGAAACAAAAGGAAGCTAAATTTTAGCACGAGCAACAAAAATGGTCTCCAAGAAGCAGTGAATGAAAAGACATAAAATATATAATTTTAAAAAAAAAAAGGGCCTTTCAAAGCTTCAGAAGCAGAACTGAAACAAAATGCAGCGGAAATTTTGCACAATACTAAGATGCCCACATGTCTAGCAATCACCTTTTCAGTACGGCAATTAGGATCACAACTATGATTAATGAAACGTCCCAAATTTCCTTTTGCACACGCATCTATTACCTGGAAAAACAAAAAATATGATCATATTATAAAACGTGACAGCTATGAAAAGATAATCAGAACTCCCCAGCATCCACCCCTCCTTTTTCTTTATCTTCTCAGCAAAACAAACATCAATGAACATACTCAAATAAAACAGATAACAGAAACTATTAAATGAACAGAAAACAAAGGCAAGAGCCTAAAGCAAGTGCATGCTTTTTGTGTAGAACAGTTAGATCAAAATTATGCCCAGGAGCACTTAAACACAATCCTCAAGCTAAGAGAGATTAAGGCACCATGAGCAAAAATAATTGGGCCAAGCCAGGTATTATTATCACTGTTTAACTTGTTGGGATGTACTGCCTGAGCAAATAAATACTTGCTCAGTCCAAGACCAGATCCAATGTAAAGTTGCATAATTCAGACCTCCAAAAGGGATCAAACATTTGTTCTGAATCTGGGTCCAGAACTACAGGAATTAGGCAAAACAAAGAAGCAATTAGAAGGTTACAACCTAAAATACTATTAGATAGCGGTAAAACTAGAGGTTCAAACTGAACATTAAAAATACTCGCTCACTACCAAACTTAACATAAGTATAGTAATCAGAAAACCAGAAGCCAAATACCCAATATAAAAGTAAATTGACCTGATGATGCTAGACCCACCAGCTATATTAGATGCTTATGTTTAAGTCAACTGATTAATTGATTGCATATACACCCCACATCATGCCTGAAAGCAAGCTTAATAGGCTGTATAACCTTTCCCACCATTTGAAGAGCCATTGCAACGAGAAAAGTAGATAATCAATTAGCATCATACATCACTTTTACCAGCATCAAGGAGAAACTAAAATTAAGGACAAGATAGAAAGCTTGCCCCTGCAATTTTGATTCCACAGAATGATCTGTTGGATACATAACAAATTTGATCACTTAATTTCCATAAAATCAGAGTTTTCATCCTCAAGATGGAAAAGACACCACATAAGAAAAACTTGAAAAAATATATGTAAACGCCATCAGCTAATATGCAGCAGTTCTTAATTAATGATGATAGTACATTCCAGTCATGTCAACTGAGCATCTGAAACTGAAGGTCAAAAATTTCACCAAAAATTTCTGAATCTTAAAACATCAATAAAGACCAATACATCACTGTTGCTTACAGCACAACTGACAAGAAAAAAGAAACTATTAAGAGGAACAAATTCGAACCTCACTGCCATTCAACGTCATGAAGTAGAAATGCTTGTGACCCTTAAAAGCATACTCTCTCTGGCGTGCCTCATAGGCATGCATATCAATCACCTGATAACCATATATTAGAAAACTTGACAGCAAAAATTTGTACATTCAAATACTTGCGAAAATATACCCAGACTCAGAAATGCAATCACACAGATTGCACAAAAAACACAGCGAAACTGAGAGAGAGAGTCAATATCAAACTATCTAAATAACCTATGTTAGCACTTGCAATAGTCACAGAACTCTACAACTTTTTTATGGATCATTTTTTGAAAGGTCCAGCTGGATTATATTCTACAAACATGAAGTTTGATCAGCCAGATAGGTGCGGTTTCACCATAAGTTGCTTACTACTGAATTTGTATTTTTCCAATGCATGAATGCCACATGACAAAATCAAACAATGAGCTGAGCGCAATATAAAAGCTTTGGAGGAGCTCAATCTAGTTTGTAGAAACAGATTAAATCATGATTATACCACTTTTGCATGTATTTTACAACCACAATATCAGATATAAATTAGAACCTTGCAAATATATGGATTTCAATTTAGCCAGGGTTCATCCTTTATTTAAATAAAATTTTCTATTAGATCAACAGTCTAAGAACAAGAAGAGCTAGAAAATGATGCGGATAAGTGGAAGGGTGAAAGAAAGAGAGAAAGAATATCAATGATATATGATTCCAATATGTAAGGTCAATGAGTCAAAAACTAATGTAGTAAAGCATCAATATCAATTGATTTATAATTCAAAATATCAATTGATCTATAAATCTATAATTAAACCTCTCCAACATATTCAATAAGAAATTGCCCTTCGGCAAGATCTTCTTCCAGCCGCAGTCCAAAACCTTTCTTCCCGCATCGATCCCACTTCATTTTAGCATAAATGTGTTTTTGGAACTGCAAATAAATATTCAGATCAAGACTGTTCATAAATTTAATAAGATCTATTATTAAATGAAAATATATAATTACTGCTGATACAACATCCACCGTACCTGTTGATTTGAACATCGATCCCCGCATGGACAGGTGCCTTGAACACACTCGATATTGAGCATTCGATTCAAGCATTCATCCCCACAACCCAAACTGCCGTCTAGAGGTAATTTGCAATTGCAAACCATTATCTGCTTAAAATTTATAATATAAATTAAATTGTCTATTAAAAAAGTCCAAACAACATAGCCACAAGAATCATCAGCCTTTTGCAAGTCAACAAGGGCAATATGTAATCCAATAATGTAAAAAAAGGTAATCATACTTCCCATCAAGATTAGTCTTATAAGAAACAATTTCATAAAATATAAACACCGGACTTCAAAGGATGAAGAAACTGCCGTTAAAGAAAAGCAATGAATTCAGATCGTGTGACAAGCACTGAAAATATCGATTTCCATTCTATTACTCCAAAAAAAAGGAAAAGAAACAAAGTAACAGTTTCAAATTAGAAAATCTCAAGGTTTTAATTTTCTATTTATCAGTTTGAAAATACTAGAGATGTTCTACTATAAAAGTCTAGGATTGGTACCTAAACTATTGAGGGACTTCCAGTTTACAACTGAAAATTCCTTTCAATGACTAAATTTAAGAAGGAATTTGCAAGAATTTAGGGTGCCTAAACCCTGCTTCAGCCCCTAGCCCTGAAGCTCATGTGTTAGTGCCAACAAGAGAGAGACAAAAACATGCAAAGAAAGAGAGAATCATCGAACAGAGAGCCAGACCTTCAAAACAAGATATTATACAAGGAATTGCTAATTTTTAAGGTAAAAATTCAACCTAGAACGTAACTGGAGTCCTTTCCCCCTTCTTGCACTTGAAGGAAAGTTCAAGAACAAGAATACTGATTACTAGGTGAGATACCCTTGAGATACTAACTGTTTTTATGTGAAAACTAAAGCGGTGAGATCCAAATCAGAATGCTGGGAGATGAAATGACAATTCTACAATTAGTGATACCACTTGATATTGAAGAACAGAATTAGAAACACAAAATGCAACAAAACAAATGAGCAACTGCACTATTTGTACTTGTTCTTTTTCCCTTCTTTTGAGGTGATCAGTGGAACACAATCATCCTTCTCAAAAGGTGGGGGGGAAGTACCACAAAGTCAGAAGCAAAACTAAATTGTTGATGGCATTGAAATATGATAGACCAAAGAACAAAAACGTTCATCAAATATTTTTTGTTTATTTTTGTAAGAAGCACCTGGACTTATAAAGGAGCAACATACAGCAAATGCTACTTTGATAATTGAGGAGAAAAATAATCAGTTTCAGCTAATTTTATCAACTAAAATTGTGAGACTGCACAAAGTTTAGTTGCAGTATCCTAGAAAGGGTGTGGTTTCCCTTGACAGGACACACTTACAGGAAAGATAATTGAGTTTATTTCTAAATCCAAAATATATTAGTTATAGCAGCTACATTCTCGTGTGTCATTTTATTCGCATCACTAGAACATGTTATCTCCCTCCCATACAGGATGGCAGCTCTCCAGATCTTCTCTCAGAAGGCAGCATCATGTGCAAGTAATTAATTCCATGGACGTAGGCATCATCTAGATCTTGTATTCTAGCCACCAGTAAAAAAGTAGCTGCCAAATATTTTTAATGGTTTCAGATGTTTCTTGCTGCAGTACCTAAGAGGCCAGGTCTGGACACATTCAGCATGAATGACACCTTATAAGACATCCCAAACACCCAAGCCCATAACCATCTGTTAAAAAGTCCAACCACCAAAATTTTTTGATCCTTTCCTCATTTCAAGAATTTATTAAAAAGGCTCACTTCATCATAAAAGTAACAAAAACTATGATGTATACATGCAAACATTTCCATAAAATTACAGACTAAAATGAGTCAAGTTCAGACCTCATCAATAGTTTGAGTTTTACGGCTACGGTTCAGAAACTGATTAGTAGAAATACGCATAAATTCGTGCTCCTTGGAAACTAAAAAAGCATTAAAAGAATCATGTCAAACTCTGGAAATTAGAAAATCAAGCTAGTATCCAATCAATCCGACTGCAATGCTATAACTAGCAAGTGTTTGCAGTTTGCACACCTGTACGCTTGCATTCTAATCCCTTACTCTTTGAAGGGACATCATAAGCATCTTCATCAGCATCTGATAAGCCCAACTCAGTATTGATTTCTGCATTTGACTTCTCCTGGGGGATAGAACAATCAGCAAAGGCTTTATCCGTGTTGTCCTTGCAAATCCTTCAGAAACAAACAAAAGAAATACATTTTGACAATTCTCAACAGAACAAAAACATGAATCTTGCACAGGAGAAAGGAGGAGAAAACTGTAACTAATCTTCTTTTACATGTAAACCATAAGTGAACCCAGCAGCCATATTTTTCCAGACCAACATATTAAATGTGGATCTGTATCTGGGTGTATGTGAGCTTTATGTCCAATTATTGAGCTAAGGATATGTATATGGGTCACTCTCCTCATTACTAGAGGATCAAACCTGATCTCCAACTTGGAATCCAAAGTTTAACCAATAACTGATTGATATTGTGGTTGCAAACTATTCTAACTATACATTGCTGTTGCAGATAATTATTGTTATGGATCTTAAAAATGACTGAATGCCAACTACCAACCACTAAATTCTTATGCTTTTGGCTATAGCCTCTGTTGGCCCCTAAATCAACAGTTAAAGGTTAAAACTTTCACATTTCCCAAATGCCAATAAGAGGTCAGACTTGAAGTTTACGAGCCAAAACCTAACAGCAAGATTCCCAGTTGCTAAAATGATACACCCCCCAAAACTTACAAAATTCCAAAGAAATGTTAAAGCACAAATCCCAAGTATAGCCTTTATAAGCTTCAGATTGCATGATAACTAAGTAAACTGATAACAAAATTGTGTACTAGGTTTTGGTTAATGGATTTTCACCAAAAAGGGAAATATATAATTGATTGCAATTAATTCAAGTTAAGTTAAACATATATCATAACTTGAATTGTTACAACATTACCCAAGTTATTGTATAGTTCCAAGTCTACTCCAAACCAACTAAAACAAAGAGGTAATGTACTCCAGAAAATTATTTTCTAACAATCAACACAACCTGAAGAAACAAAACAAAAAATAAATTGTACTTAGTCTAGTGGGATCGATTAAAATGTTATAACATACCATTGGCAATTTGTTTGACCAATAGAATCCACAAGTGTAACAGGAATGCGCCGCCATTTATGACAATCATCACAACGCACCCAAGCATTATCCACAGGTATATGATGCTCCACTATCTTACTTGATGCCACGTTAGGTGCATCAATGGATGCAATATTGTCACCATGATTGGTTTTGCCAGTGTCATCTAAAATACAATTTCCTGCAGCAACTAAATGTGAAACAGAACTGACGTTTTGACCTTTGATTTGCAAGAAAGTAGAAAGGAATAATAACATGTTAAGTGCCTAAGCCTTTTGGAATTTTTTTTTCTTTCTATTTTGTGCCTGAACTTTTTTTTCCATGTATTATTGAGTGACTACAATTTGCAATCAAGCAATTTTACACTTTAATACGACTTGAATGCCAATGTGAACCAAAAATAATTTCAATATGGACACATGAACATTTTAATTAAAAAAAATAAGAATTTCTGGCCTCATAAAATATCTCCCCTATTCCTTTCCTCTTATAATACTGAATTTTTTTTTTTAATGAACTTATTTTGTTGGTTGAAATTGTAATCAACAAATAAAATTTTTATTTTCAACTTAATCCCCTAAAAGAAGAACAAAAGAGCAGATATTAGAGGGAACAAAAGAGTGGGAGAACGCATATAGGTTAGTGGGAAATGGAAGAGAAGGGATGAGTTTCTTTGGAAGACACATTTCACTTTTTTGGATTAATATAACTCATGTCTGCTGATCTAACAAATATAAGAAGTACAATTTTAATTAATTTTGGCACTTTTGGTCACCAGAAAAGTGCAAAGCCACTTGAGTGAAAATTGTTGTCCATTCAAACACAAGTTATCAAAAAAAAAAAAAGCAAAAAACAAAACAAAAACAAAAACAAAAAGCAAACAAAACAAATGAGGCATCCGAAAAGCTTAGGCAGCTAAAATGTCATTATACCAAGTACAAAATATTCCAAGGGAGAAAGGAAAGAAAAGAGAATATGAATACAAAATTATAATATAATTAAACATGCAACTAAATAATCAAGTACCTGTTTCTGAATCATCTTCTGCTTTGCAATTAACATCCCCACAATCACTCTTCTCCTTGACTTTGTTCTTGTTATTTGACTTCTGTTCATTCCCTCTCCATCTACAACCATTTTCTCTCCCGTTTCTTCCTTTTTCAGAAACTTTGGATCTTCCCTTGCTTGCTCTGCCAGATTTTTTAGGAAGTCGACTCCCCTTGGATTTTGTTGAAGGAAGCATATGGTTTGAATACCGTGTTTCTGACAGCTTAAGGCCAGCATCCAGACCAGAATATACTTTATTTTCCGCCTTGATTTCTGCTTGGAGAGCCTCTCTAGAGACTAGAAGTTCATTCTTGCTTGACAAATGTAACGATTCCTCAGAGGATTCCTTATTACTTGATGAGTTGCTAGAAACATTTGCACTAGTGGATGAAGTAAGAGTCTCACTAGAGAAAAATCTATCACCCTTTATTTCCTTCCTCCCTTGCTTCTTTTTTGTTTTAACTTTGTTTGCGCATGCCATTTGAGGAGATATATCTTCTTGAAAACACCCACTCACATGAGAGACCATATTTTTCTTTCCTTTCTTACTGGTAGAGACAACTCTAGGAGCAACAAAAACTTCCGAAGGAGTCAAAATAGCATCAGGAAAATCTTTTTGACACCTTGTGTTAGTTTGGTTTTCAGGAACTAAATTGATAACTTCTGAATCTGGTGAAGTTCCAGGATCTGTATACCTCTTATCAGTTTCTGCTCCCGATTCTTCAACCTCTACATGAGAGGGAAGTCCAAGACAACCACCTGCAGCATTACCGGATGACTTTTGAGAAATCAAAGAGCCCTCTAAGTCCTTATCTGCTACATGTAAATCCGAAATAGAAGCATCGTAATGTATTTTTGCCTCCTCAAGCTTATTTTCCAAACACTGAAGCTGCTCTCCAGTCTCACCTTTCCCCATTTTATCTTCAATGCCATTGGCAACACTTGGAATTTGAAAACCGGTTTCCGTGTATGACTTGGTCTCAAAATTACTAACACCGCCAAAAGCTGGGGTATCAAGTACCTCTGAGACCATTATGTTCAGATTGTCTTGACAAACTTTATTTCCCAGTTTGACTTTTAAACGAATACCACCAGTTGGAGCATGTTTTTTTCCACTAGATCTTTGGGAACTTTCACTATTCCGGCTTTTATTCTGCTTTCCAAGCTCTCGGCCAACTTTTGTTTTGCTTGGTACAATTTCCTTGAGCCCCAGCCCATTACTGTGCACAAAAAATTGTGCAATATTTCCCAGTGATCCCCAGTTAGAAGACCGAGCTGGCTTGGAGAAACAGGTCCTCTTTCTTCTCTCAGCCTTAAAGATCTGTAGGTCTTGCACTTTGGCTTTGTTCTTGTGTTTCCTTGCAGCCTTTTTTGTCTGTGACTTGTGGCAGGATTTGCATATTTGGCTGTGCCTTCGAGAAGATGATGAACTAATGTTAGGAGATCTGTTTTTGGGTGGACAATCATTTCTGGCAAGTTCCTCCGCTTCATTATCTTTCCCTTCATAAGATTCAGTCGCAGTGGAAATAGACAGAGCACCAAAAACAGCCTTCCCAAAAGGATGTGATGCATCCAACCCCCTAGAAGCACCATTCTCGGTAACATTAAAGGGCTGGCTTGACTGTGGACTGTTGGGAGCTATTTCAGGTGAATCTTCCTTCAAATCATAGGCATCTGCTTCCATGTAAAAGTTTTGGTAATGAACTTCAACCTTTATTTCAGTTGTAATATCACTTTCCTCTTCCACAACATCTGGCACACTTTCCTCAAAAGGATCATCAATAGTCTTATCATCCCTTTGCTCATTCTCCAAACCAGAATTACCCAGTAGGTCATCCATAGGTAAACTCTCAAAAGTCTTCTGGCAGGCTTGTGAAGAGCATGTTTCAAGGTAATTGTCTACATCACTTTTCTTCAAAATATCTGTTGGAGCCCTTACAGCAGCAAGATAATTGACAACCTTCCCATTTGTTCCACAATCCTGCCTCTCACAGCCGCTCACTGTGAAACCTGTAATTGATAATTTTTTACACATTTCAATGCTGTGCAGTGTCTTCTGGGTGCATAAATCAGATTCCATTGCAGCTAAAGCATCAATTTTCCCGTCCACAGCACTTCCAAAGGCTCCACTGCTGACAGTCATGGCCTCCAGGTCAATTTGTTGGCAACAATCTTTTGGAAAATCAGAAAATGAATCTGATTGCACACATGATTCATCATTCAATGAAGACAATATTTTGTTTTTTGCAACAGTTTCTACTCCTTTTTCACATGACAGATTAACAGGCCTATCATCCTTCTGCTCATCCTGCTTAACACTTTTTTCTGGGAAACCAAAGATAGGAATTAATTCCAAGGATTTGTCCAAGCCTAGATCACAAAGTAACTGGCCACAAGTAGTAGCCTCTGTCACTTGCAAAAACTTGCTCTCCTTCAGTGTAACTTCTGTAATCTCTTTTGCAGATGAACTGCTAATTATCTGGTCATCCTTCCGGTCACCTTGTTGAACACAATTGCTCAAAGAATCCAGCGTTGGTATCAGTTCAGACAGGGTCTTAGGGTCCAGCAACGGCTGCATTGGATTGTGATCATCAGTCTCCACACCAGGCAAACCAACCTTTCTATCTTCCAGGACCACCATAACCCTTCCCAAAGATGCACTGCCATCCTGGTTGTCCTGATCAACCTCATTGCTTGACAAGGCATTCATTAGTCTTAATTCTGCAGGAATTTCAGTGTCCAACAAAGGCATTATTTGATTGCACGTGTTAGAATCTGTAGCAGCTAAAGCATCACTTTTCTCTTCCATATCCCCTCGAACATTGCCACTCCTGTCTACATTCTGTTCATCCTGTTGACTATGATTTCTTAGTGAACCAGACACAGGCATCGTAATGTCTATATCTAGAGACTGTACACAATCCTCCAATGAATTAACTAATCCATCATTTTCATCAATGGGCTCTAGTTTTTTCACACGCAGCCCATCAGTTTCAACAGGCATTTCAGAATCCAACAAAGGCATCATTTGATCACACATGTTAGAATCTGTAGCAGCTAAAGCATCACTTTTTTCTTCCATATCCCCTTGAACATTGCCACTCCTGTCATCATTCTGTTCACCCAGTTGATTATGATTTCGTAGTGAACCAGACACAAGCATTGTAATACCTATATCTAGAGACTGTACACAATCCTTCAATGCATTAACTAATCCATCATTTTCATCACTAGGTTCTAAATTTTTCACACACAGCCCATCTGTTTTCGCATTGCAATCAACAAATCCACGTTGCCTCTCTTCTAAATAACCACCAATAACCCTGAATTCATCATCAGACAATTTCCCCGGCACCAAATCAACAGCATTTCCACTCTCACATGCCGACCCAATCCCCCTTTCAGTGGACAAGGGCTCCCGGTGATCCAGAGCACAGGTAGGACCCACATCAAATTCAGTCGCATTAGAACCACCGTCCAAGCAAGGCAGCTGCTGAGAATCAGATTTTTTAATCAAGCACGAATGCTGCTCAGTAACAGCCCAGTGCAGAGATTGTTGGACCTCAAGTGAGTTCTCACACGAACCCATCTAAGTTCTGTAAATTTATTAAACGGATTAACGAATACCCTTTGCTGGAAACATTACAAAAACAACGAAAACTGCAGTAAATTACTATATAACCGAAACCCGAATAATGCACACCCAATGACCTCCAATCAATAAAACCCTACAATCAATAAAACCCTAGCCTTTCGGTTTCATTGACCGTCTCCAGCAAAACTAACAAAAGGAAACGAGAAACAGTACCTGAGTCAACGGCTGCCAGATAATTATGTCAGACTCATATCAATATCAAACAGAACCCTAGAATCCATCCTCTCTGCACAAGCCCAAAAAAACCCCAATCTTAGAGGATAATGCAGATACAGAAAACAAGCCAACACTTACATACAAATGCATTCGCGTACACATTGAACGCTAAAAATATCGAAATAAGAAAAAAAATAAAAAAAGAGAAACATACACATAACCAAAGAAGAAGCGAATACCTATTCGGCAATAAATAGAAATAAAATAAAATAAAAAAAAGGCCACTGTCCCGTCAAGGAAGAGTTGTTTTTCTATTTCATTTTCGGTCTTTCATCAAAACAGTTGCTTCCTTTTCAACGAATAAATAACTTAAATAGAGAGAGAGAATTGCTTAATTGGTTTATCAAACGAGAAATGCTTGGCACGGTAAAAGCCAGAGGCTTTTTGCCGGAAAGAGAAAGAGGATTTTTATCAAATTTCCTGACGCTGATTAGCGATCCGTCTACCCCCTACTGGGTTTAGCATTTTTCTTTGACACGTATGTACTATTCGAGGGTAATTTGGTCATTCAAAAAAATACCTTCTGCCTTTAAATCTTTAATTCAGTGCTTTAAAATTAATTAATTATATTGGTTTTTTTTATCATTACTTAATTTTATTTTACCTCTTTAAGTATTTGGATATATTTCATCTCAATCATCCAATAAAGTTATTAATAAAGTAATTCCAACATTTTCAAAAATAATATAATTATAAATCATTTCATCTCATTTGGATAATTTTATTGGGTTAGTTGTAAATAATAATAATAATAATAATAATAATAATAATAATAAGGTTACCTACTAATTAATTAAATATTATTTTTAATAAGACAGGGAATTTATTGACTTGTAATTATACAAAATTGTCCATGTTGACCGCATCAACGGTGAAATAGTAGATAGGATACTATTAAGGAGCAAAATCAATGATTGATTTTGAATTTTTTTTTTTTCTCTTGGATTCATATACAAGTTGATTTGACATATTCTATATAAAGAATGATTCGGAGGAAATAGCCATGGCATTAGAAAAAAAGATAAATTACTATGAATACACAGCATCTTTATTTTTTGAAATATATTATGAAATTTTTTTATTTTGTTTAATATATTATTTATTTTTTTTATTTATTTTTGTCATTACATACAAACAAAATGTTATGTTAAATTTGTTGTTTTTTATCTTAAAAAATATCAAAAAAATTTAATACGATACTAAAATATCAAATTTATCATTCTCTTAATATATTTTTTAAGTTAACAAAATATTAAATTTGTCAAAAAAAATAGATGAGGGTATTTTGATATTTTTAAATTAGTTTTAATTATTTTAGTAACATTATAATTGACTAACACAATATTTCTTTTAAAAGTGACAGAAAGTCTATTTAATTAACGGAATCAAAGTTAAAAAATTTTATAATATATTTAAAAACAATAGATAAACTAACTGGTATATTTAATCAAATTTCAAAAGTGTCAAAGTAATTTAAAAATGTACTGCTAAATATGTCAACAAAACATAAATTAAATATAAATATTACTCTCACCATCTCACTTTGAATTGTTTATTTTTTTATTTTTTTATTTTTTCTCGTGTCTTTTTTAAAAAAATTAATATATTATTAAATTATTTTTTCAACTTTGTCCTTGTTTATTAAGCTCTACTATATTAATATGTTCTCTACGATATTAATATTTTAATTACCATTTTTGTTTTTTAGAAAATTGATAAAGGATACTTTAATCAACTAATATTATTGTTGTGTAAAATTAAATTAGTTGTTCAATAATTTTCTTAATCCTTATGCAAAAGTAAATATAAGCCTTTGAAATGAGAAGGAGGGAGTATTATGGATTCTCGTTATAGCATTTTAAGCATAATTGATTCTTTCAGCAAACAACTGTAACTGTAATATGAGATAGAAAATACAAATGCATGATACTTTTTTTGACTAAAATCTCTTTTTGTCTTTTGTTGTTTCTGATATCTCTAGTGATCACTAACTCTTTTTGGCGGTGAATACCAATTTCTTTGTCTATTTTCTTCTCTTTTGATCATGGAGTTGTTTGCTTTTGCCTTTGCCTTCTCTTTTGTGGAGCAATCATAATAATGCAGATGGAGACTTTGGTGCTTCTACCCTTTCCTCTATGGTTTATTTCAGATTTTTGATCTTTGTATACATTTGTGTTTATTTATGCACATATTCTCATATTCTCATATGTTTAGTCCATATCTGTTAAATTTTGGTTTTGTATGACCCATTTGATTTAAATATTGAGTACATTTGATAATCGGTAACCGATTAATACTAGTATTAGTATTAAGTAAAACTAATTGAGTCGTTACTATTAAAATATAAAATTACTAATAAGGATGTCATTTGTTTTATTCAAAATATATATCTTTAAGATACATAAATAAACAAAAAAATAAAATATAAACAACTATATGATATAATAATGTATTTTAATAATTAAAATAATAACAATAATAAAATACAATCAATTGTAATTAGGAATTTCTACAAATGTACATATATAATTTATAAATTTAATTAATTAATTTAATATATTTTTAGTATGATGTTTTTTATTAAAAATAAAAATATTCACAAATGATTATTTTATTTTTATAAAGGATAATTTTATCAATTTATTAGAAAAAAATTCCAGCTATTTTTAAAAAAGTTTCATGTTAAAATATTTTTAATCAGCTAACTCATTATTTTTTCCGTTAGTTATCAGCTGTTATCAAATGTATTTATCTCAACTATTGGACAATTAAAAGCTAAATCCAACAATGAATCAACCGCGTACGCATAGTCTTCTCCATTTGTCTTTAGCTTTCTTGCGGTTGGAAGAAAAATCGATCAATGTATATCCTTTGGTTTTGACAGAATCGCCAGTGGTGATGGAGGAATTCAATGTCACCATAGAGGCAACCTTGATAATTGTTATATCCGAGCTTGCTTTGGGTCGTTTTTTTTTTTTTATTTTAATCTTGGTAGTATTTTATGTTTTATGTAAATTTTATGTATTGACTGTTTGATTTCAATATATATATGAGATAAAAATTAGATTATATTATTCGATATAAATGAATTTTATAAAATTAAAAAAAAAATTATTAGCATATTTATTTTTTAAAAATTAGTCTAAAAATTAGTATATTCTTTTTACAATCACATATATTTTTTAAAATTTAAAAATAAATATATTAATTTTATATAAAATTGAAAATTTAATATAGAAATCCTACTAATTAATGATTTGAAATGTATATAAATCATATGTAAAACAACCATAAATATATAATATATAAATACTCTATATTTATTAAAACTAGCTGATAATTTATCTGTTAGTTGTTAATTTAGCTTCAAGCTGATAATCTAGTTATAATTGATAATCTAACTGATTCAATTAAAAATATTCGGTAAAATTAGCTGAAAATGTAAAATGACATAAAATAATATGTTTATATTATTTAAAAATATATTTAAATACATAATACAAACGAATTATGTAATATATATGTATATTAAATAATATAAAAATTATATTAAATACTTCATCCCAATAAAATAAATATATCTATATTTATCATACAACATTCTATTATTATTATTATTATTATTTACATAATAAATAAATTTATAATTTTATTATATATAATTTTATAATATATAATTTAATAATTATATTATTATTATAAAATTAAAAAAACAAGGGTAAAAAAAAAATCATAATCTACTGACTTATAAAAAAAACTAATTATACTAGTATTTTATTTTAAAAATTATAATCTAATTTTTTTTCTAAATAAGCTATTTTACCAAATACAAATTATCAATCAAACTATATTATAATATGATGTTACCAAACAATGCCTAAATAGTAGAGATTACAATAAAGTTTACCCTAAATATTATTTGTGTAGAAAAAATTAACACTAATAAATGTCATGCAAATTAAAAATAAACATACAAGATTTTTTTATCAGGAAAAAAAAAAAGCAAACATACAAGATAAGATTTGATCAATATATAAATAACATAAAAAAATATTGTTTTATATAACCATACATTGGTTCTTTTGCTTATATATATTAGGAAAAAAACCATTTTTTGATTTCCAATTTTTTTTACATTATGCAACTAAATCTCTTAATAAATACTTATTTAATTGATTTTTTTAGTTATTAGACTTGAACTGATTTAATTCCACAATGTGTTCAATTAATTATTATTGATGAAATGTTAAGTTATTTATAAATAGCAATTAACAAAATTTATTAATTGACACACTTAACTATATCATTGATTTTATATTATGTATTCATGAATATAGATTAAATTAGTTCAAAAATCAAATTAATAGTTAATGGAATTAGTAGAACAAATTTTTAGTTAAGAAATTTAATTATACATATTCATAAAGTTCATAAATGAAAATATGTGAAAAAAATTAGTTCAAAAATCAAAATTGATAGTTAATGAAATTAATGGTACAATTTTTTTGTTAAGAAATTTAATTACATAAATTTATAAAATTTATAAATTAAAATTAAAATACAAGTTGATTGAAAATTTTTAGTAGTATCACAAACAATTCATATTCGAATCTCATCCTTCCCATAAGACATATATATGATGAAAAAAATCAAAATATGTATTTTTCTTATATACTACATTATAGACATATGTATTTAATCTTGCAAATGAATATATATTTACATAGCTATTACATGCATTTAATATCAACTTAAGGAGGAGAAAGCACCAAAATTCTCTGTGCATAAGGAGGACCATTCATAAAAAAAATATAATAAATAGAAAATTAATTATATAACAATTAAATTAGAAAAAATACATAAGATTTTTTATTTTATTTTTCTAGTTATTGCATGAATGATGCTCATTCAATGGTATAAATGTTTTCAGAAGATGTTCATATATGCAATCATCCACTTAAAAGAAAATTACATTTGATTCATTATCTAGCTTATTCTTCTTTTCTTTTCTTTTTTCTTATTTTTCTTTTTAGCTGAAGAGAAATTCATTAACAACAAAATCTGAAAAAAAAATCTACCAACACTTTCTCATATACTTCCCAAAAATCTCTTTTAATTTAAAACAGACATGTTTTTTCACTTTTAAAATATCATTAATTTTTATAATAAAAGCTAGTGTTTTATAAAAAAATGGACATATATTTTTTGTATTGAAAATATATGGTGAAAAGTAAGTGTTAGTAGCATTCTTGTAACCTATAAATCAGAATGAAGGGGTATAGACCCAATTAAGAGAGCATATATATGCCCTTTAATTTTACAAATTTAGCAACAAAATCAGCAACCTTATTTGCTGCTCTAAATACATAAGTACAAGAAACAAATTTCATAGAGCTAGAGAGCATTTTTATAATATAGAAAAACATTACATAATAAACTAATAAACAACCACACACATACATATGGTTATCGTGACTTAAAACATTCAGTGAGTTTGTTCTGTGCTAATTAAGTTCACAATTAACACAAGACTTTAGTAATACTACCATCTGGAGATCACAGTATCCAATACAGACCCAACTTTAAAGCAGAAAGATTATTTAAGAAACCAACCTACATAACTAATTAAAAACAGACATTATTAAAGATAATTAATTAATAAGATGTAAATCACATCTTCTCCTGCAAATTTGGCTGAATGGGCTGAATACGGAAGGCAAAAGGCACAGGTGAATTGTACTCCTTCACCCTTTGTTGATGATAGGGATTTTCCATCTCTCTCGCCTCCAGTTCCATCTCTTGTTGTTGCTGTCAAGTGCTTGAAGAATTAATGATAACTTAATGCTTAAATATATCCAGCACGCAACAAACTGTTCTTTGAATTTCTTGAATTTTTAAGGCCTATATAAATGGTCTTTTTGTTCACCAAACATTTTTTAGGCACATACTTCAAGTACAAATGTTAAAGATTTTCACAAACATACGACTATCTAGTGATTGTTTGATATCGTAATTAATATTCTGAAATGAAGAAGGAATATGATTATACCAGAATGAGCCTGAGTTTCTTGTTCTCTTCAGCCTGAAACTTTGTCTGCAATAAAGTTTAAAGAAGAATATATATTTGTTAATTGAGAGATGGAAATATCAGGTCTTTCTCAGAATTTCTGCAATTTCAATCTAAATAAAAATTAGAGATAATTATAGAGGCTAACTAAGCTGATGCAAAACTTATAAATTAAGAAGGATATATATATAAGTACATTTTTCTCCTGCATATTGTATAACTCCATCTGTCACAAAGGAAAAAAATAGATCTTTAAATACAATTATACTAAGTGAGGGTTAATAACATAATGGTACTAAAGCTTGTCACTTTGTTATAAACTGGTGCCAAATTGTATTTATGGTTGCATATGGATACTAAAAGTTTTAGAAATATTACAACATGATAACTGAAGTCAATTTCCGGAAAAAAGAAAATGTCGTGTCAATATTCTAACTGTACAATCGGACTACCACATTATCTTCTTCTTACCGAAAATTGGCTTCAAATACCACATTGCAAACTTTCAAAAAATTTTAATACCAATTTGTAACAATTAAAAGGTTTGGTACTAATTTGAAATAAAGTAGCAAGATTTGTTACCATTTACGTTATTAAACCTATTGAGTGAAGAACAAATTAAGATTGCTTTGTAAACTAACCTTTTTGTCTCGAGCAGCAACAAGACCATTTTCAAGGACTGCTTCTATTTCCTGCAGCTCCTTTATGTTCAATGAATTGATGTCCATGCCATTCAGGTGCCTGAGCTCAATATGCATGCTGTCATTCTCTTTCTTGACCCTATCAATCTCATTACTCAGGTTCTGTTTTTTTTTTTTTTTTCCAAATAAGAAAACCCTAAATGTCAAATATGTTTTCAGAAGAATATTTAAAAAATTGATAGATTTTCACAAGAATATAAAAGATAAATAAAACCTTGAAAAGATGCACAACCAATGAGTGGATATGTTCCACTGTAGCTTGTATTACATGATGGTTAATGAATGAGCTTCTGCTCCCAGTTTAAGAAAACCTAAGAGAGGCTTCTCCCTTGGAGTTTGTAGACAAAGAAATGTTTCAGCTGAAGATCTATTTAATTATGGACACATGCTCTTTCTTCAATTTCTCAAAGGAAAATGAAGCATAGCAAACACTTATTCTTTTTACCAGATCTGTTCATATATCTGTTCATACCATTTTTAGTTTTCCTTTTCAATATTAAGGAAAAACATAAAATATAAGCTATATCCGTGCACAAAGAGAGAGACCCATTTGTAGATCTGTTCATAGAATTCATAATTTATGTTTCTATCATATATTTAGCAAAAAAATAAAAAATAAAAAAGAAGCAGGCCTTTTTCCACTTGGATTCCGGATTATGCTTCAAAATTAAAAAACTGGAACAAGGGACAAGACAAGATCAGGACCAAATCAATTGTAGATTATCATATAGAAGAGAATGAAACCCACCTCATGTTCAGCATCCCACAGTCTCAAACCAGATAGATTGTGATACTTCTCCAGTATATCAATCAATCTTCACTCATTAAAATTTATAATTAGGAAACCAATTAAATACTAATTAACAGGTAAAAAAAAAAGGAAATGACAGAAATACATACTTAACGGAAGGACTACAGTACTCATGCATCTTGCCAGAACTAGAAAAGATGATGAGAGAAACCATAGCATCACATAAAACAGTGATCTCTTCGGCCTTCTTCATAATTCCCTTTCTTCTCTTAGAATATGTAACGTGCCTGTTGGATAAATTCTCAATTCTTTTGATCTCTATCTTTCCTCTCCCCATCTTAATTTGAAAAAAGCCACACCCCTCTCTGTCTTCTTTCTTCAATTCTTCTTCTTGACCTCAAACATGTGAAGAGATAAGGGAGTTAAAGATGGGTTATAAAGAAAGAGAAAGAAAGAGGAGTTACTATTATGAGTTTGAAGATAACGAACTTTCTTAGTGACACAGAAGATAAAGGTATGTTTTTGGCTATGGACAGATTCATAGAAAACTGCTTTAATTTTATTTCTTTAAACCCTGATTAATTTGAATTTTGATTGATTAGGCTTTGGTAGTTTTGCTTTGTGTCATCTTGTTAACCGTTGGTCTTTATGATCGAATTAGGTTTTATTTTAGGGTTAGGAAAACAAAAAGTACGTATGACGTTAGGGCAGAAGAGATAAGAGCCCAAAAATTGCAGTAAATTGCAACCCAAATCAATCTATCAATAAAACCCTACCTTCTCTGTTCCATTCACCATCCACCACAGACCAGCACGAATTCATTTCTCGAGTTTCTCGAGTTTTCCCTCACTTTCTATCTCGTTTATTTATATAATTTTTTTTTCTTTTCACTTCTTCTCTTTCATTTCTTATTTTATTTTTAAAAATTATAGGGTTCTTTTTCAAACAAAAAATCCTAAGGGTTCTTTGTGCAGTTTCTTTTTCACTTGGTCTCATATTTAATTAAATTTTTTTTACTTTTTTATAATAATATCAGACTATTTTAGTTTTTGGTATACTTTTATAATTTTTTATAATATATGAGATTATTGCTTATAATAATATACTCGATTAATTTTGCATTTATTTAACTGATAATGTCATTTACTTGATCATTAAACATTTAACTTCGTTAACAATATGATTTTTTTTCATTAGAATTTTATTTAAAAATCCATAATCAATGTATTTCAAGACAAGAAAATACTTCATAGTAATTTAAAATTTCTTAAATATGAATATTCTGTTCCTTCAAATATCTGCATATTCTTTTAATTTGTGCTTAACAACAATAACCACTATTAATATTATTTTATTATTACTATTATCATCAATTATTAAAGTAACAACATACTGTTTTTTTTCAATTCATGAATTTTTTTTAATTGAGCAATCGAATTTTATAGAGCCAAATTGCTTTCTTTGAAATATAATTGTCAAATAAAAATGGGTTTTCTTTAAGAAAACAGTTGGTGGATCCCACATTTGAAGAGATAAGAGAGTTACAAAAGATGGTTGTAAAAGAGAGAAAAAAAAAAAAAGAAAGAAGAGATAAACTCTCTATTATTGGTTTGAAGATATGAAACCTTTAGATGCACAGAAGAGGGAGGATTGTTTTTGGGCTATGGACAGAAAATATTTTTTATTTTTTTATTTTTTAAATATCTGATTTGTCTTCGGGTAGTTTATGTTTCAACTTGTTAACCATTGGCTTTTTCTATCACTTGACTGTAGTAATTAATTCTCAATTTAAACTTTAGAGTTGGTTGTGTTTGTTACTTTGTTTCCTAAAATGAAGTTGTGACTCTTTGTGAGAGTAGTTGCTAATACGAGGAATTCAATACCTTGTCTTTTTAGGAGTGTTATCCTATTGAAAAAAAAAGAGGTAATAAAGAAAAAAATATTTAATATTTTCCTTTTTTGGGGGAAAAATGCATTTAAATGTTTTGTACCTTTAAAAAAAAACAATTAAGCCTCTAAAGTTTAATATATATTTACTTTTGTGTTATACATATTGATCAACTTAAATTTTTAATAATTTTTGAATTTATATATTTTAATCCTAATACTCAGTTTGTTTCTAGAAAAATATTATTCTGGAAAATATTTTTCATTATTTTTCAATATTTGATTTACCTTCAAAAAATAAATCAAAGAAAAATACTTTAAGTAAATAGAAAATATCTCAAAAATAAGGAAAAATAACTTCTCATTTTAAAAATGAAAAATCATTTTCTAAGGTTTATCAGATATAAAGAAATAAAATACTATTGCACTTTTTTTTTATTTTTTTAATATCACAGTCAAATATAAAAAAAAATATTATATTTTTTAGAAAATATTTTCCGAAAATGAATAAGATTTATATTATTTTCTTAAAAAGGTTCCTTTTACTACTGACTATAATTCCATTCAAGGTGAATCCGAGGAGTTCAATAACTTTAAATGGATTTAATAATAATAATAATAATAATAATAATAATAATAATAATAATAATAATAATAATAATAATAATAATAATAATAATAATAATAATAATAACTTTAAATGAAACTAGCTGAGTTCAATCATTACATTGGAGGATGCCTTTCTTTCATATATATAGGGCAGTTTAAGGGTTACATTGGTTAAACATTTGCTATAAATCCAACTCAATCTATCAAGTAATTAGTGGATAAATTTTTTGTTTAAAACCGACCCAATTTGAAAGGCTGAATATAACTCAATCGGATTGGATTTCAATTTAGATTTGTTTGCATTTATTAATTTAATAAATGATTTTTAAATGTCTTTTTCCTTATAATTGCAATTCAATACTTAATTTTCACCTTTATTTTTATACTAATTTTCAATTTATTATACGTTTATCATTTTTTACACAATATTATAATTTATCAGTTATTTTTTTCATTCAATCTATTTTTTAAATAATTAAATAGCAAAATAAATAGAATAATAGTATATTTTCACTGTTTTTATACCAATTTATAAGTCAGAATTGATTGTAGGATTAGAATAAAGTTTTTGTAGGATTATTATATATTAATCATAATAAATACTTTAAAAATCGACAGATTTTTTAAATAAAAATTTGTAGGATTAGCATATAATAATAAAATTTAGATAAATATTGTCATAATCTTTAAAGATTAACTATGAAGTTATTAATTATAATTGTTATTAAATGACTCTGCATGCGTAGGTTTCAGCTTTGAGGGGAAAAATATATATATATATATATATATATATATATATATATATATATATATATATATATATATATATTGCGGTGGTTTTCTCGATTTAATTCAATTTTGGCAGTAACTATGTATGATTTTAGCTAGGCTTCAGGCTGCTGAAACATTAATCTCAACTTTTTTAACCATGTGTTTGGCAGTTGAACTGCTTTAAATAGAAACAACAAATAAATATATGATTTAAATTATCAACTTTTCATTCTCCATAAAAATAATTTAATTAATCTTAATATATTTAGAGCATCTCCAACTATGCTTTTTATTTTAAAGAGTATTTTTAGTAGAATAAATAACATTTTTAAATATAGAGAGTAAATTTTTTCCTCAACAAGTCTAATAAACTTTTTATATTTTTTACCTTTTATTTTACTTTATCTCATATAAATTAATATTTATTAAAATAAAAAAGTAAATGATTTTTATTATAAGGAAAAAAAATATTTTTAGAGAAACTTACAAATAAAAAGATATAGCATGCATAGAAAGTGGAGATGCATTAATTATAATTAAAATAGATAATGAAGTTTAGTTTTATATATGTAGATAGTCAAACTCACTTTCTAGTCTAAATTTTAAAAATGAAAAGTTTATTGAAAACAATTTTTATGAAATGACTCTTTAAAATAAAAAAAAAACATAGTTTAAATAAAAAGCTTACTCTTATAAAAGAATCATTCCACATAAAAAAAAAAAAGAATTTTGAAGTTCTTTATCTTTTAATAATAAAGGTATAAAAAAAATGCTAATAATTGAAGAATTTATAATAATACGAAATTAAAATTCAATTTTTTGTTTAAAATATATTTTTTAATACATGATCAAATTTTTTTATATAAACTGGATTCATTTGTTATTAATTAATTGTAGTAATAATTGTTGCATTATAAAAATAATAAATTTTACAATCAGTTTAATTATACATTTACTTGATAATATATTATTAGTTCCATTAATAAATAATTATATGGATTTTATTTAAACAAAAAGAATTCTAACAATATAATCTTTCGTTTCTTCGAAAAATAAAAGCTGTGTGAAATTATAAAACTTAAAATTCTAAATAAATCCGCTGGAATTATGAAGAGTGCCAAAACAAGAAAGAGGAAGCTTCTTTTGAATTAATATAAGAACAATCATATAATATAATATGCGCAGTTTGACTGGGAGAACCGGATGCTTTAATATGATCATTGGATTTTTATATAAATTCGAACCATAAAATACAAATTAGTTAAATAAATTTTATCAAATCCAACAAAAAAATCACTTTAAACTCAAATATTAGATTGATTTAGATTGGGTTAATTGATTTAACCTATATATATATATATATATATATATATATATATGAGAAAAAAAAAGGAAGCCAAATTAGAATTGAAATTTAAAAAAAAAACTATTCTAGAGATATATAAAAAATTAAAAAAAAAAGGATTAAGCCTTGAGTTTAACACTTCAGAAGTTAGTATCTTTGTATGTAGCATATTTTGATAATTAATAATTGCTTCCATGCTATTGATTTCATTTAGACTACACAGTTAGCAAGATCTAATAATAGAATAATTGAATTGTGTTATAAATATCCTTAATTTCTTCTTAAAAAAAATTCGATATTTTAAAATTTTTTAGGTGTTTAGAAAAATTAACTTAGAGTGGATTTGAGAATATAAATGACTTTTGTTGTTAAGTTTTAATACTTCCAATTAATATGAGAAATTAAGAGGGTGTCTGATTTAATATATATTTCAAATCTATTATATAAAATATATGAATTAGCTGATTATAATTTATTGCAACTCCAGTAAGATACTAGTTTATCAGCTAATAACTTTTTATTTTTTATTTTTTTTATTTATACTTTTAACGTTTATTAATTATAGAATATTTGTGTTTTCCAAATATTTGTACCTATAAAAATGATAGATAAAATATTAAATATAGAATAAATTAATTTTTATTTTTTAAAAAATACTAATATATAGACATGAAGAAAATAATCTTATTAACAGTTTGGGTACATGTTTTTACATCATATAGACTTTATAAAGGTTTAATATGTCTTTCATGAGTATAAGAGCAAGTGGAAAAAGAAAACTTCCAGTACTTTTATCTATTGAAAGATGGATGGAAAACAATTCAAAAAATAGTGACAAGTAACAGCTTGGTTGAGACTTCGAGAGAAACTAAGGATTGGTAATCACGGAGTTAATTGTAAAGAAAAACAATTATTATTATTATTATTATTATTATTATTATTATTATTATTATTATTATTATTATTATTATTATTATTATTATTATTATTATTATTATTTTGTCTAAAAGATAAAAGCAAAGAGTTGAGATATGATGATGCAGATCATTTCTATGTTAATCAAATATTTCAAATTTGAACTATTTTTAAAATTTAGAAGAAATAAAAACAATTGTTAAAGAATGCACATGAAATACGAAAAAATAATTAGTCTGAATGGCTAATTTGAGTTCATAGTTCATAATGGGCAAAAGGCATAAGATGCATCATGTATTTGTCTCGTTTAGCCATTTAGCTCTCTAAAATATTTTTTGACCCAGTTTGTTCTCTAAATTCATTTTTTAGTCCATATTATTGTCTTGTATTTTAGAAAGATGTGGCATTATGCTCCCTAATATTGTCATATCAGCATTTAACATGACAATAATGTTGACATAGTATGGTAACATGTCAGCATTGGAAGCAAAATGTTACATCTTTCTAAAATGCAATTGGGCAATATGAACCAAAAACTGAATTCAAAAAGCAAATTGGACAAAAAAAATATTTTAAGGAGCAAAATAGCAAAAAGGGACAAATTCAAGTGGCTTAGTATGACTTTAACTCTTTATAATTCGGTTCATCCACTACCCACCTCAGTAATTTGCTTGTGCTTCACCTTCATCCTAAGTGAAACTTTTGCCACACTATCTAATAAATTGGTGGCACATTGGCCATAGTTGTTAAGATGGGCCGACTGCACATCACAAACAGAACTAGTGACATCACCATCTCCTGATCTGATCAAACGATGGCTGCTAAGTAAGAACACAACGTGCAACTCAATACTTACTAAGTCAATTTCCACACACATGCGGAGTGAGAGCTAAGCTTGCAAATTATACAGTGAATGCCAACAACCTCACATTCAACATCCAAAATTTCAGCACGAAGAGAAATTTCCCATTGAAGTTCAATCTCTGTATCCGCTCATATTCTGACCATGCTGCGTCTCATTCCATATTTCTTCTCTATGAAACTGTCTCCATATGATTTTGATTAACTAGAACCAATTTGAAACGCTGAAGGCCCTCGGCTTTCTGAGATGTCGTTCCATATCTTGTCTAGTCTTGGCCAATTCTTTCCTCTCTATTACGGTAGTTGGATCATCTCTTTCACTCTAAAATCAATTTTAAAGAAAATCAATCAACCAATTCATAACAGATAGTCTTACAGTGAGTAATTTAGATTAGGGATAGTTAACACTGGAATTATTTTGAAGGACTTCCCATTATCACGTATCACAAGCAAGTCATTCTTTCTATCCCTATTTCTTCCTCCAGGAACTGAGACCTTGGAACATGAATCCATAATGCAATAGATTAAAATACAAAATTAACCACAATAAATTCAAAATTCTACAGCAAGGATGACAGACATAGCATTGTAACTGTCAAATTGGCACATTTTCCAATGACTGCTAAAGCAGTGTAATTTGTTTAACCATGACTAACGGAAATACAGATGTTATACATATACATGTATCCATTACAAATTGAAGGGGAAACGGGGAAACACAGAATACAGTCAAAAGCAGCTAAAGTTTAAATTGCTTACCAGCACTTTTGCTCTGGTTATTGAATTTGTTTTAGAATCAATAATATATATCTCCTCAAAATCTAGCACAAATTCAGGAACACCAAACCTCCAATTCCTGTAATGCTTTGTCAATAAAACCTAGAACAGAAAATCAAACTAGTGATGACGTTACTCTACGAACATTGAATTACTCTAAAAAAAAGGCTACTCTCAAGATTTTACATTCTGCAAAGCAATATGCTGATACATCAAATGTTAGTTTAGAAATGACCACTAGTGTTAGAGACACAATACTAACTGTTACAAATTGAAATATTTTCAAAACCAAAACAATCATCAACAAAGAGATACCTTCAAAATTTTTGAGGTAGGCAAAGCCTCTGCATTTTGGCACAACACTGACTATATAAACCTCTACACATATCACATTTCCACTCAATATGTGCAGCTATCAACAAAAATTGAATTCAGTCACATTATGTTTAGTAAATGGAAATCAAATAACATAGTTTCAATGCAGAATCTCTTAACATTTATTTTTTTTATAGACAATAGGATTATATGGACAGCGAAATAGTTAGTAATTTTAGTTCCATCTAACATGTATCATATCTTAAACTAAAGATGTAGCTTCCCATGGATAAAATTGAATGAGATTTACTAGCTTTAGGGGGTTGCCTAAAATTAATGGTTTTCAACGGATGCTTAAGTTTTCTTTTGCAAAAATGCAGTTCCCTTCTTTGCATTTGCTTGGCTTGTTGCCCTTTTTTTTTCCCTTGTCAAATATGCTGTCAAAAGATATGCATTCTTTGTGTTACTATATTATCAATCTTTTTCTGTAAAAGTTAAATTTTCATTTTTTAACAGAATAATTTTCTAATTATTGTTTTTTTTCCTCAGTAATATATGCATTGCTAATTTGCTACTTATTATATGAAACTAAAAGATGACTACACTGTGGCTTCATGTAAGGCATGCAACCTATGTGAAAGTTGTTTTCTTACGCATCCAAATCTCAAAAAAAATTAAACTTATATAAAATAGAAATCTAAGGGTCTACAGGACCAGAAGAGAAAAACGAACTACAAATTTGCCAACATCAGATGGTGACAACAAAGATTCCTGAGCATGTCACATTCCTAATCACAGCTTCATTTGCTGGCTTGCCCTAAGGAATAGACTTTTGACTAAGAATAGACTTCAGAAGTGGGGGTTGTGTCCTAATGCTCTATGCAGCTTTTGCAACTGAAGTGAAGGAAGTATTGAGCACTTGTTCTTTCAATGCCCTTTCTTGGATCAGGTCTGGAGTAAAGTTCTCCATTGCTGCAACTGGTCTAGAAATGGATTGAGATGGAGAAGGGAAGTCTCTTGGTTCATGAGGAAGGCTAGGGGGAGATCCATTCTTGCAAAAATAAGAAGAGTTGCTTTTATAGCTTCAGTTTACTACATATGGGAAGCAAGGAAAATGATGGTTTTTAGTAATAAGAAAGTTTCTGAAATAAACATATTCCAAATAATTCGGAATAGTATCATCTTGAGATTTGTCCAAAATAGAGGAAGTTTAGCTCTCAGTAAATGGAGATAATTTTGTTGTTTTTGGCTGCCAAATTGTTGCAGCTCTCTGTTTTGTAGTATACTGCCCACCGTTTAGGGTAATCCCTGTATTGCTAAGTTTTGTTAATATAATCTCTATTGGTGATTTACCAAAAAAAAAAAAAACAAAGATTCCTGAGATGTTTTCTTTTTGGTCAAAGATTTTTGAGATAATTGGATGATGAAAATCCTGGAATAACTGGGCAATGTCACAAAACTGTGTAGCCACCAATCCGACATTATTACTTAAGAAGCAATATTGAGAACAAGAAAAAAGTTCAGAAGTCGCTAAAGTTCTGCAGATGATAGGATAAATAGAATAGCCAGTCTCTTAGTAATTTGATAATAAGCTGAAAGGATAGATGCCGCATTTGAGGGCTATGGCTATCTTACTCCATCAATCACTAGATTTGGAGAATCATTGCATAAATTTTATGATTAAGAGGATCAGAAAATTCACGACATACACCAGCGTACCAGATAAGTTGGCTAATTAACCAACAAATAAATCATACCTTAAAAATCTCCCTCTCAGATTTGTACATTGGATTTCAAAGTGCATCAATAGGTGGTTCTCTCACATTATAATGTCCATAATCACTCTTCGCACAGCGAATGTACTGCAATGTTTCCATGAAAGGAAAACAGTCATAAGCAGTTACATAATGAGCCACGAAATGTGAAGTTAACTATTTTACAAATTCCAGCAGCAATAGAAACAAACCATTCAGTTGTTGATTTCACAATATACCACACATGAAAATATAGCATATCCAATCATCTCCTACTGTATATTCCAAATATGATACCAGCAGTGCCATCTCTTATAGACATGAAATATGCAGTTATGCTTGTAATTCTATTGACATTGATTTTGGGTATGAGAAAGACTCCTGCAAACAAATCAACAAGTGTTCTTACTTCTTGATTTGCATTCATTTCAAGGAGTAAGAACCAAGCTTACATTGAAGCTATGATCATCTAAAAAGAAGCATTTTTTTATATGCCATTTTCTTGAAATTGCATATCACTATACTAAATAGAATGCATTTCACCAAATGTTTTAGTTTTGATTCCCCAAATAGCTGTAAATCCACTCGTAAAAAACAAACTATATACCTTTTGCGGCACTGGAGCGAGAACCCTTGGTATTGCACATACATCAGAATCCGGTGGAGTAACATACAACTACAGCCAACGGAAAAGCAAAAAAGAAAAACAAACCGGATGAGCTAAAATGCACAGATAAAAACCAAAATTTTTAACAAAAATAAAGCAAAAAGGCTCCACTAACCTCTCTAAAATCACATACATCATTATCCGGGTCAGGCGGCTTCCTTGTGAAGAAACCACAATCTAACAAGCTAATTTTGTGAAACTCCTCCTCATCAATCCGGTAATCAACAATCTTTTCAGAATCCCACCCCTGTAAAGACACAAGGCTCTTGCTATCCACCATGGCGATGTCCCCATCTAAACCAGCATCCACTGCTGCTGCAACTGCTGACGGGTCATAATAGAGATCGAAGTCCTTCTTGTTGTCCATCTCCTCCACCTCTTCCTCGTCCATGTCATAATCGTCGGGCCCAAATTCATTTAGGTTTGCGGAAATGATATGAAATGGGTTTAAATTTGGAAGAGGAGAAGAGTGGAATAGTGATAGCGCTGGGGGAGGTTAAAGTTGAACCTCTAAATGTAAAAGGCTGATCCAACTAAAAAGTTGAATCTAGCTGATTTCACAAACAAGCAGTAGAGAAGAAAGGAGGAGGAAGGATAGAGAGAAAACTCAATTCGTTCAATTCAAAAAGCAGGAGCATTGACGTAAACTAGTGAGCAATCCTAGTCCTAGCTTTGCGTTCGAGAGAGAGGCGTGAGAATGGCATGCGATGAAAAAAGGAATATTGATTATCGAACCCGTTCGTCTGGCGGTAAAAAAAAATGGACAATTTATTTTTTATCAATCGGTAGGTTTTGTTCATACGAACAAACAAGAAATTAATAAAAAAATGTAAAGAAAATTTCATAAGAATAATTTTAATGAATCTCTAATTAGAGGATCATAAGTATTAATTAATAGATTAACACATTAAATATAATATTTATTAAACACATGAGACTGGAAAACATTGAATTTAGATTAATAAAAATTTAAACAGTAAAATAAACAAATTACATAAAGTAAAAATACAAAAAATGGCATGTGATTTTCGCAATTTTTAAATAAAGATGCATGTAGCAAAAAACAGTATACTGCACATAATGTTATTAGAATTATGTGCCACGTTAATGCTATATTAGCACTACATCGGTTATTCTAATAGCGTTATGTGCAATATATCGTTTTATGTTAACAGTTTAAAGTATATATATTTTTATATCAAAAAAATAATATGTAATTTTATTTAAAAATTGTGAAAACCATAAGTCACTTTTTTTTTCTTTTTCCTAATATGAAAGTGTATGAAAGTAAAATTTATAATTTAAAAGATGTAGTAAGAAAAAGTTTAAAACATTGTTTATTTTATAAAGAAAAAGAGTAACAAAATAGAAATTAAATCTTAGATTAATGGTTCTAATATAAATTGATTCAGGATAAATGTAATAGTTAATAGTATACTGTAAAAAAGTTTACATAATAATATTACATAACATATAAATATTAATGAAGTTTAACAAAAAATATATATAATGAAATTTAGATACTTGGTTTTTTTTAATTCACTTTAATTTGCTATATATTTATATTTATCATATATAATATAATTTATGTGATATATTTATATATTGGTGAGTAAATATAATTAATGTCATCACATTTTACCTCCTACAACTATTATTTTATGTGTTGGACTCAATGTGTATAAATAACTATTTATTTATTTTTTTAATAGTGCACATACAGATGTCAATTTTTTTATTTTGACTCATTTGTAATATATCTTATGTCTTGTACCTTGATATCAATTTACTTTACTCCAATTTGCTAGTATCGTTCATATAGACAGTTCATTTTAACTTTTCAATTAATAAAAAAATATTATAAAAAAGAGTATTCCAGCTAGAGGTAAGATAATAATATTAAAAGAACCTCACATCTAATAATTTTAAAATAATAATAATAAAATGAAACATATAGGATGTGTTTAGTTTTAAAAAATAATATCAGTTTTCTAGAAAATTACTCTAAAAAACTAGAAATAAAACTTATTGTTGTCTATGTTATTTTATCGTTTGAAAAATTATAAATATATTTCCAAAAATTTTTAAACTATAAGCAGTAGGTGAAAAATTCAAAAAATATATTTTTTTATTTCTATTTATAAAAGTAAGAGTATTTTTCAATTTAGAAAATACAAAATTTTCTACGATTATTAATTAGTTTTCGAAAAATAAAAAATAAGAAAACTAATGAAAAGAAAAATAAAAATTGAAAAGAAAAACATAAAATGTTTCTGAAATTAAACATACTCATATATTTTATATTAAAAACTCTCGATCAAATCAAATAAAAACTAGAGATAATAGTATAAGAATTTTAATATAAAAGTAAAACGATATTCCAATTTCTATCTAAATTTAAGGAGTTAGTATTTATACTTCTTCTTAAAAAATTGGGAGAATAATAATAATTTTTAGTTTTTCTTTTTCTCACTTTTCTCACTCTCTTTATCACTCATTTTTTTCTTTTACGTGATTTGGATGCTTTTGCCAACAATGATTTACATCTGCTTATAGTGCAATAAATGTGGCTTTCAATGGTCATTGAGAGTTCTTTGTCGATGTCTTCCAAACTAATTAAAATACTTAGCTTTGTATCTTCCATGTCATTGATGCAAATGTAGTAAAATATTTGATTGAAAATGAGAATAAGTTTTTGGGCTTGGGTTTAGACTAAATCTGAGTTAAATTCAACAATTGGCCAAACCAAATATGAAATATAATCTATTTTAAATAATTTTATGGAAAATTTATACAAATGGAAAAAAATGCTAAAATATTTTCAAATTTTCCAGCACTTAAAAATTATTTCAAAAATAACAAAAATCAATTTTTTAAAATTTCAAATCTATAAAAAAATTAAAAAATTTGCTCAATAATTTATCTCAAACAATTATAATATGATATATTATATACATATAAACAAATATAGCATTTTTCATCATTATTCTCAAATCACTCACAATTTTCTTTAGAAAATCATTCTTTTTATAGCCCAAAATCAACTTCTGCAATTATATTCACTTTTCTATAACAACATCAATACTAAAATCATAAATATATTGTTGATTATATTTTTTTAAAGAAATCATTTGATAAATTGTATATAAATGATGAGTAAATTTTTAATAAAGATTGAATATATATTTCCCAAATATTGATAGAAACAATACAAAACAAATCTAATATGATATATTTGAGGTAAATGATGATTAAAAAATTTATTCAACATTTATTAAACATTTATCCAAAATTTATCAAACATTTAACCAAAGTGTATTCAATATTTACTCAAAGTTTACTCAATATTTATCTAACGTTTACTCAATATTAATATATACTTACAAATACCAAACATTTACTAAATATTTAACTAACATTCACCCAACGTTTACTTAATATTGATCTGCATTTATAAATAAGTACCAAATATTTATTCAAAGCTTATTCAATATTTACCTAATGTTTATCCCACGTCTGCCCAATATTAACCAATATTTACTTAATATTTACCTATTATTTTTTTATATACGATATACTTTTATTTTTTTATAAATGATATATTACATAATATTTATTTAACGTTAAATGATAAAATATATATAATGCCTGGTAATTAGAGCTTATAAGTTTTGTTGGTTAGAGAGTGAGAGGATGGGTAGTTGATAATTTAAAAGGTTAAGTTTGTGTGTAAAATAGTACTTTTACACTCGTGAAAATCGTGAATGGTGCAAAATGATAGAGTTTAAATGTAATGGATTTGTTTTAGAGTAAAAAGAACATTCATGTCTATGAATTGTTTGGTCACAACCATGAACAACGATTTATGTCGGTGAACGCATATCAGTTTTGCAGGTTACCATTGCACTTTTCTCTCTCCTCTACTTTCCTGCCTTCTACCATCCTGAATCCCTCACTGACACATGTTAGACTTATTTTCCATCTCTTTTACCTCATTTTAACCTAAACACCATTGTTGTTAAACTTGCAAATCAAAGGGTTAGAGAAAAATGCTTACAATGTGGTGTTGGAACGCAATTTTTAGAATTGTTTGAGTGTGTTTTCTATTATAAAGGTGTTATGATGATATTTTTTGTGATGTTAGGTGTTGCTAATGAGTAAGAGAATGCATCACAAAAGGAAAGTCAAACTTGAAAAGCTTGTTGAGTTAGTCAATCTCCATTTTTGTTGAAGTATGTACATATTGACATTTTAATTCAAAATTTTACATTATTGACATGTTTTATGCATTGAGTATGTTGAAAATGTAATATAAGTGATGCATATATCTCTGGTTAAGAGATTTATATGTTATAACGAGTTATTGATTGTTAAAGTGATAATAAGCTTAAAGTAGCATTTTTGGCATGATTTTATGGATTTAATGTGTCTTAATGATAGTAAGTCATGTGTATGGTATCTATATGGTTTAAAATATAGATAGAAGTGGTTGATATTAATCAATATTTAGAGCATTTGAATGTGGTAAATGAATACTTTATTTTGGCTCGTTTATACCCTAAAAATTTATAGATTCACACATGTGACCTGTGACACAAGGTTTATAGTCATGAATGTATGAATAGAATAAGATTTCATGCCCATGATAAATGAGTTATGCTCGTGAAACATGTGTCCAAAAAAAGACAATAGTTTCATACCTTATTTGATGATTACATAAGTCATGAACTGCAATGGTTCACTTATGTGAACAATTAGACATAACCCTAAACATCGATGCCATAATTTTTATGTTCAAATCCATATTTTTTACGGTTGGTTTCATGACTAGGAAGCCATAAAACATAGGTTCACACCCATGAAGGATTTGTCACTGCCATGAATAATGTGTGTTTTGTATGCAATAGTTTTTACTTACTGGTTCACTAGTAAGACACCCTTAAAAGGCATATTCAAGGTCGTGAATGAGTATTCATGCCTATGAAATACAGTAAATGCATAGTATGCAATTTTTTTTAATAATTTTATGTGATGGTTTTGTTTAAACCCATGTTATGATATATATATATATATATATATATATATATATATATATATATATATATATATATATATATATATATATATACATACATGGATAATAACATGTGACTGTTATAATATAACATTTATCTATTGGTAATGTGATGATGCATAAATGAAGTTAAAAATTGGATAACATATTTAAAATAATGGAATTAAAAAATAAAATTATAATATAAATGTTCAGTTTTCTAATCTACGACTTAACATATGATAGATGATATGTCATTAAAAGGATCATAGTACTGTAAAATATATTGATATTGATACAAAGACAATGTGACTTAACCTTGGGTTATAAGCACTCTTGATCCTAGTTTGCTAGCATTAGTATTATTCTGAGTCAATATGGCTTAGTTTTGATTTATGAGTATTATTGACTTAAGGGGCTCAGATGAGCAGATATAGATAACGAGTAAGGTGACTTAAGTTTGAGTTATGAGTGTTTATGTTTCACAATTCACATACAGATAGTCAAACTTAAAGTCTTAAGTATGAACATGAAAGTAATAATGATATGGTAAACTGGAAATATGAAAATAATTGAATACTTGTATTGTTACTTATGGTTTGTTATATACAATTCTACATAAAATTTACAAAAATGGATATGGATGCATATTATATCTTTTTGTGGTTTTAGTGCAAGTATGCATGATTACAAGCAAATGATATAAACATGTATGATATGACATGATATATTGTATAATTTTTATACACATATGTACTACTAAACATTAGTAATATGACTTAATCTTGGTTTATGAGCATTATTGACTTAAGAGACTCAGATGAGCAAATATAGATAACAAGTAAGGTGACTTAAGTTTTAGTTATGATTGTTTATGTTTCACAATCCACATCCAGATAGTCAGACTTAAAGTCTTAAGTAGGAACATGAAAGTAATAATGATATGGTAAACTGAAAATGTGAAAAAAATTGAATACTTGTATTGTTGCTTATGGTTTGTTATATATGATTCTACATACAATTTACAAAAATGGATATGGATGCATATTATATCTTTTCTGGCTTTAACACAAGTATGCATAATCACAGATAAATGATATGAACATGTATGATATGACATGATATATTATATAATTTTTATATACATATGTACTACGAAACATTAGTAATATGACTTAATCTCGGTTTATGAGCATTATTGACTTAAGGAGCTCGGATGAGCAGATATAAATAACGAGTAAGGTGACTTAAGTTTTAGTTATAAATGCTTATATTTCACAATCCACATCTAGATAGTCAGACTTAAAGTCTTAAGTATGAACATGAAAGTAATAATGTTATGGTAAACTATAATGTGAAAATAATTGAATACTTGTATTGTTGCTTATGGTTTGTTATATATGATTCTACATACAATTTACAAAAATGGATATGGATGCATATTATATCTTTTTGTGGCTTTAGTGCAAGTATACATGATTACAGGTAAATGATATGAACATGTATGATATGACATGATATATTGTATAATTTTTATACACATATGTACTACTAAATATTAGTAATATGACTTAATCTCGATTTATAAGCATTATTGACTTAAAGGGCTCGGATGAACAAATATAGATAGCGAGTAAAGTGACTTAAGTTTGAGTTTTGAGTGCTTATGTTTCACAATCTACATCCAGATCGTCAGACTTAAAGTCTTAAGTAGAAACATGAAAGTAATAATAATATGGTAAAATGGAAATGTGAAAATAATTGAATACTTGTATTATTGCTTATGGTTTGTTATATATGATTATACATACAATTTACAAAAATAGATATTGATGCATATTATATCTTTTTTGTGGTTTTAGTGCAAGTATGCATGATCACAGGTAAATGATATGAACATGCATGATATGACATGATATATTGTATAATTTTTATACACATATGTACTACTAAATATTAATTTTCTAAGCGTGTATGTATTTTTCTTACACGTTGGTTTGGAGCCACTGGATAGAAATTAATTGAAGATAATAACAAATCCAATAAGAGCAAATCTAGTCTTGAATTGGTTTTCATACATGACATTCTTTTTTTTCTTTTTATACATACCACGAGATATGAGTTAAAAATCTTTATTAGAGCTAACAGTTCGTATCGTGTCATATCATATATCATGTATGACACAATTATACTATGCATGAATACGACACAGTTAATTAATCGTGTCAAAAATTAAAACAAAATACGATACAATTCATAGTTTTGTTAACACGATCAAACACAATTAATTAAACTAACCATATAATTAATCAATATAAAAATCAAACATTTATCGGTTTATCTTCTAACCAGTCAATTCAACCACAATTCAATTAGTTTTTAATGGCTTGGTTAAAAAAATTGAGCTACTCATTCTTATAGTCATTTTTTATATTATGTCTTTACTTATCCAAATGCATACTTAACCGATGTGGAATTCTATTGGTTCATCTAATACTTGCCATGTGTGGGTCTCTTGTTACATTTATTTAGGCCACCATTATTTTGTGTGAGTACTTTTTAGTTCTTATTAACTTTTGTTATAAATTATAAATTTAAAAACATTGCTATAAATTTAGCTTATTCTATCTTTAAAATATATATTTTTAAATTTTCACATTAATTATAAAATTCAATGCAAAATTAACTGCATAGTTGTAACATAAATTTTGACAAATACTAATATAATTAATTTTAACATAATGTAGTATTAATTATTCACACACACGCACACATATATATTTAAAATATCGTAATGTATATTTAAATACTTTAAATAGTTTGAATTTTGAATAACACTAAAATTATTAAATATTTTATATATTTTAAAATGTGTCTAATCGTGTATAAAAAAAGTTAAACATATAAATTCATTTATAACATGATTTTTTCCATGTTATAAATGTGTTGACATGATTATGACACATATTCATTTAGTTCAAATTCATATACGATTATGTTCGTATCGTTTAATCGTATCGTGTCAAAAATTTACAATAATAATCTTTATATTTGTCTTTTACCTCAAAAATATATTTAATGTTTACTTGGTGTATTTTGTAAAAAAATGGTTGGTGTAAGCCCAACATATTTTGTTATATGATATTAATTTTTCAGATCAGGTTTGATGCATGTTTTACAATTGGTTGGTTGTTTATATTTTCAATGGATGTTTATATTTAAATAAGTTTTTAAGATTATAATGAAAAAGTTTTTAATTTAATTGGATTTTCAAAAAAAGTTTTATTAGCATTTTTCTATATAGTTGGAGTCTTTCTGGCTATATTAGCGGATGTTATATTTTTTTGTATCAGGTCATAGGTTTAGACATTTTTAGACTTAAGTGGGCTAAAAGGTTATCATGCATGCATGGTATGTGTCATTTGACTCTGACATGTGTTACTTTTCTGTCAACTTGTAGGATTATATGAGAGTTATGGAGATATAATCTCACGATATTGCTGAGAGTAATAATCCTTCCGACATTGAGGCTCAGAATTAGCCTAGTGTTATTAGTATATATATGGTCCGAGTGTTGCTCCAATTTTTCTGCATACCACAGGTTAGGCTAATCAAGGCTAAATGCCTTTCATGCAACATGTAGCGGATTTGCTACAGTAGCTAGTGCAACACTAGCTCCACCTCTTTTACCACCGAGATCTAGGATGCATAATTGATAAACTTTGAAAGTATGAAGCTACAAATCTTTATTGGCAAAAGTGATGATGATTCAGCAACTACATAATTTTTTCCTTTATCCTAATTGGCATCCTTCACATCACTTTTCTTTTATTTCTTAGTCTTATTGTTCCCATCATTGCTAACCTCTTTCTCATTAGTCTTTTTAGTCCAAAGATAGATAAGATAACTGATGAATTTGGAATAGTTTCACATAAGGTCTTTCAATCTTCTTTTCTCTAAGTACTTAAATTGGTCATCCTTGAGGAAGATGGTGACTTTTTCCTTCTACCCAGTGTTCCTCCATCAACATTCCTTTCTAACGATGAAAGACCCTCCAACCTGAGACTCTTTAACATATTGATCATCATTATTATGCTTTGTGGTGACAATTACTTTTTCAGCAACAAGATAATCTGAGTAAAATCCAAGGTTGAATTGCCCAATCATGCTTACATCAGTACCAACTTGTAATGCCTTTATGAATTCCTTTGTACTAGACCTTGTGATGGTACCAAAATTGTTCACCAAATTCACTTTAGTCATGTCAATTCCTATTGATCTTGTCCAGTGACTTATGGAAAAGATATCAAATTCCTCTGAGTACTCCTGAAAAGACATAGTTTGTATCAACACTTTAAGGTCCACAATATGATCTTCATATATATGTTCACCAAAATGGCCCCTAAAAGCTTTCAACATTTTTTGTGTTGTATAACTTCATTCAAAAAAACCTTATTTGAATAACTATAGAAATCACTGTAAAATAAAATTAGAAAATCATCTCTATTTGGATAAATTCTTTTAGTCTTTTAGTTTATTTATTTAGTGTTTATTTACTTGTATATTTGTATCAAATTCATTTGGTTTTTTAGATTTTCAAATGAAAATATAAAAAATGAATTTATAATACCTTTGAATTTTGAATTTAACTTATTAGATTTTTTAGTTTATTCATTCATATAATATATTGAATAATATAAAAAGAAAAATATCACATGACCAAATTACTAGAAAAAATGCCCATGACAGTCTTTCTACTATGTTTCTATTTTTAATAAATGATTGGTGCTATTGCAAAGCCTTCATTTCCATATGGTAGCAACTAACTTCTAATTTGAAAGAACCATTCACTTTTGAATAATCAACCATTTAGGTTTTCACCATTAAAATTGGAAAAATTCAATTTCAGTGAACCTAATAGTCATTTGGTTACTTTCACTGATGGTTTTATTGGTTGGATTAGTGAGGTCAGTGAAAATAGATACAAATAGATTCAATGGGTTTTCATTAGTAAAGTTATTGTTAACAGGTGGGTTCGACGAGGAAGCAAGTGATTGATTCTCATATGAAGGATTGGTTTTAATGGAGGAGATAAGGGTTTTCATCTACTCACCATTTTCAATGAAAAGTTGTTCCTGCTTCTGGTCATGCTCCTGCAACATTCCTTTCACTATATTATGAATAGACTCTTCAAATTTCTTCATATTTTAGGATCAAACATTTTCAAAAACGACCATCAGCGTTGAACTATTTAGATTGACAATAATATCGATTTACCAATCAGAAGGAGGATCGATGCAATGATACCAAATAATCTAACTAAAAAGTTGAATCTATGTTATTTCACAGACAAACATTAGAAAAGAATGGAGGAGGAAAAAGAAAGAGAGAATATAAAGAGAGAGAGAAAAAACTCAATTCATTCAATTCCAAAAGCATGAACATTAATGGAAATGATGCCAATATGTGTAGTATGTGCCAACTCATTAACATCATTAACAAAAATGCATAAAAGGAAAAATAAATTAGATAGAGCCAAAATGATACGACCTAGCTAAAAATGGCACCAACTTGATTTTTACACATAATAAAGGCAAATGGTGGTAGTGGCCATAGTAAGGGATTGTTTGGAAAGTGAGAAAATGAAGGAAAATGGAGCAAAAATGTTGCTTAATGTATGAAGGTGGGGTTTTTGGATTGAGTTTTAAAAGTTGGAATTTTGTGCAAGTGAAATTACTAGAAGATTTAGCAATTTATGACACATCAATTTATGATTGGGCAACGTGGAAGGCTATATTATTGGATCCTAAGAGGACCAGTAGATCAAACTTTGTTCCTAGATCGAGCAAAATCAATTGAAGATGTTAGGGTTGAATGAGTCAATGTCACGCAAATTATATCATGAATTTGGATGTATGATATTTCGTGTGTCATTAATTGATTTTTAACTATATATTTATCGTATTCTCATATATAAAAAAATTAGATGTATTTTAAGTTTATTTTTAGAAAGAGAAATTTTTTTAATTTGCATATTTGATTTGATTTTTAATATTTTTGAATATTGTAATGATTGTTATTATTGTTTGAAATAAAAATATTTAATTTTTATTTTTTTGTAAAATTAAATGGTTGCAAATGAAAATATTTGAACTAAAAATGAGTAATATAGAGAGAAAAAATCAAGTTATTGAGGGTTGAAAGCAATAAATTTAGTAAAAATAATGAATATGCAAGTAATGAATTTGTAAGTTATAAATAGTGAACGTGTAAGTGATTAATCTGCAAGTTAAAAATGATAAATTTATAGTTTCAAAAGGATAAATTTATAAGTTCAACACGATAAAACTGCAAGTTGTAAATAATAAATTTATAAGTGATGAAACAATATATTATAAATGAACTTATAATTTCTAAATGATATAACTGCAAGTTATAAATAATTAATTTATAAGTGATGAAACAACAAATTATAAATGATGAACGTATAAGTTTAAAACGATAAATCAGTAACTTATAAACGATAAATTTGTAAATTTTAAATGATAAATCTATAAATAATGAGATAACAAATTGTAAACGATGAATATATAAATTCAAAATAATTAACCTATAATTTTTAACTATTAAGTTGCAAGTTCAAAATGTTGTATTTACAAATTCTAAATAGTGAATTTGTAATTTATAAATAATAAATTTTAAAATGATAAAATTATAAGTTCTAATAAATTTAAAAATTATAATTGATAAATTTATAAATTTAAAAAAGATAAATTTGTAAATTATATGATAAATTTATTGTATATTTGTTAGTTTAATGAAAAAAATGTTAGAGTATATAATATAATAACCGACAAACCAAACCCGCCCTTGTCCCTTTCCCTCCTCGAATTTTCTCGGGAAAGAATCCGCAAGAAAATTAAAATAGAAAATTCGCCCAGTTAAACCCCGAAGCCGTTTTCGCAATCCCGCCCAGCTCTGCTCTCTGTCTCTTTCTCTCTATCTTCGAAGACCATGTCTTAAACACACACGCCCTCTCTCTCTCCCTCAATAAAATATATAGGGTTTCCTTAATTTTCCTCTTCTCTCTCTGTCTGTCTAAGCTTAACTTGTGGAATTCTCACTCATACCCTAGAAGTGTGAGCGGACCTATGGAGGAAGGGACTAGTGGTGGCAGAGGTGAATCGTCGTCGAGGGTAACGCCGTCGTATGTAAATTTAGGAGACCGACAAATATTCACGGTGGAGCTCCGACCAGGAGAGACAACATTCGTGTCATGGAAGAAGCTCATGAAAGACGCAAATAAGGTCAACAGTGGATCCACACCGGCCCCGGAACCTCCTCCGGCCAACGCCCATCCTAACCTCGAGTCTCGCCTTGCTCCAGTAAGCCCATCCAATCCCAATTTACTTGCGTCTTTGAGTATGTGTAAATGTCCGTGTGTTTTGTTCGTCTTCATAAAAATCTTGAGTTTTAAAAATGTAATTAGTTTTGCATCCTACTTATTATAGTAATGTTTGAACTGGTAAATTTGGTTTGCTTGCTGAAAAAATGTGGGTAATAAAGGGAAAATGAATATGTAGAGGGAACCCTAAATGCCACCTATGGATGCAAAGACTATTATTTGATAAATTTTTATGAGGGCTTGATGTAGAGTGGTGATATGTGCGTTGATTTTTTAAATGCTAGATCTAGCTATGGTGTTTGTTCTTGAATTTATATTTTTCTAAGTTACATGGGTTATATATATTCCATTTTTTGTTTGTTGTCGCGGTCAATTTATTTATGCAGTTTGATTCTCAGTTGTGCTTGACCTTCTCCAGGGACAACCGACTGAAAATGAAGGGAAGGACGCACCTGCTCCAAATCGTTTCAGTGCTGTAATTGAGAAGATTGAACGTCTATACATGGTCTGTTATTCTTCATTTAATGTATATCATTTCCTTTTGACAGAAATTGCATTTGTTCTGCATGGGGCTAAATTTATTAGAATTTCTTGTTCTAACACGAGTTAATCATTCTCAGGGTAAGGATAGTAGTGATGAGGAAGATCTAAAGGATGTCCCTGATGATGATCAATATGATACTGATGACTCATTTATTGATGATGCTGAGCTGGTTGGTGTCATTATCTCTTGCATTTGTTTCTTATTCATTATTGTGTTTGCATTTATGCTGCTGTAATTTGCATTAATCTTATTGTTCATAAAAATTTTGATCTGAATTAGGTTCATAATGTTCATTGCAATCACTTATGCAGGATGAGTATTTTGAAGTGGATAATTCAGCAATAAAGCACAATGGATTCTTTGTCAATAGGGGAAAGCTGGAGCGCTTGTAAGTGATCTTTTAATCTCTCATCTTATTGTATGTTGATTAGTACAAGTGGCCTTATTACATTTTCTTGGTCTGATGTACTAGTTTTCTGTTGGTTATTCTTTGGTTTTCATTAGTCCTTTTGGCTTCTTGTCTTGATCATTAAAGCAATTTCTATTTCTTTCCTGAAAAACACATCAAAAGTTGTATAATGTATGAAATTTGTCATGTGTCCCTATAGCTCTTTGTTTTTCAGATAGTTTGCAGTCAGTACTGATGACTTATCTCATGTTTCCTATAGTAATCTGTATCAATCAACTGCTTCACTAACTTTATTCTGAAATTACATGTCTTCTTTCTGTTGCAATTTATTTTAAATTGGCTTTGAGGTGTATATATTTTATATCTGGTCTTTTTTATGCGAGGGGTTACATTTTCAGGCTGCTGCTTTTTTATTTGAATTTGTCGGTGTGGTGTCTGTTTACTGATACTTTTCTTTTCTTTTTGCAAGTACCGAACCTGCTGTTATACCTAACCAGCAAGCAAAGAAAAGGCGAAGAAAAGATATCACTAAGACTTCTGGTGATATTGATGATAGCACAGCAAGTAAACAAGTTAAAATGGGTAAGTTGGGGGCTGGGAGGACAATGCAACCACTTGGAAAGAACCCTTTTAATCCCTCTCAAAGTTTGGCTATGACAAATGAATATTATGACAATGTGAAATCCCAAAACCTGTCATACACATCTGGAATTTCTTCCAAGAAGAAGTCTGCTGAAACTAAAATGAATTTGGATCCATCTTCATCTATGAAAGTTTCAAATGGAGATGCTTCTATGTCTTTAGCAGAGGCTAATGATGTATACAAGCCAAAGTCTGGAGGACTCCAATCAAAGAATGTAGCCAGCAAATCAAAAGAAGCAAGTGGATCTTTCGATTTGTCATATCTGAAATATAATGATAAAAGTTGTTATCCACAATCTAAGGTGCAATCTACAAAATCAGTAACCAGTGTTGATGAAGTTGAAACATCTGGTCGATCAAAAGAAAAGAATGGTGCCGTTGAGCTACCTGATCTCAATATGCCAGATGGCAAGATTTCCATTCAAGTAGCAGTAAGTCCATTTTAAATTTCTAATACCTTCCAGATTGTGAGATTTTCACTGCCATATTTTTATCAGAGGCATATCACATGCGGAGATGCACTAGAATTCCATTGAAATTTTGTAGATGGTTGATTTTGGAATGCTGGTACTCCCCACATCCTCTTTCTTGATTTTGAATGTAATGTTCTGCAGAAACCTTCACTCATCCACAAAATTGAGGGTTCTAGTGTTAGGCCCAAAAGTTCAATGCTGGAAAATGCTATAAGGGAATTGGAGAAGATGGTTGCTGAAAGTAAGCTTAGAACTTTATCTAGTGATCTGATCCTAATAATATGGTGGTTTGGGGAATTTTCTCATAAATTTGAACTGCTTTCTTTTGTAAAATATTGCAGCAAGGCCACCAGCTTTGGATAATCAAGAGGCCGATACCTCAGCCCAGGCAATTAAAAGGAGATTGCCCAGAGAAATGAAGCAGAGGCTCGCAAAAGTTGCCAGACTAGCGGTACTATAGATTCTTAGTACTTTCATCATTGCATTTTCCTCAACTATTTTTCTACGTTAAATTTCTTTATACTGTCAAACATTTATTTTTATTGTTGTGATGGAGTTTTTAAGAAAATAAAAGATTTCTAACTTTTTACTGGTTTCAGCAGGCAAGCCAAGGAAAAGTGTCGAAGGAGTTAATCAATCGTCTTATGAGCATTCTTGGTCACTTAATACAACTCAGAACGCTCAAGGTTTCTTTTTATAGAAAAGTGAAATTTCAACTCTTTTATGTCATTTCTCATCTTTGATGACTTCAATTGGTTTGGCTGGAGGGTTTAGATCTGATTTTCTTGATTCTTGTGAATGTAACATTACTTTTGCAATTTGATAATTCCCTACATGATTATTTTTTGACCTAATGAAGCATGAAATATAAACCTTTAGAATTTTGGTCTGTTTTTGCCCCTCCTTTAAATTTTGCCAACTATATTTCATACTTTTTAGTGCTAATGTCAAATTTGGCTATCTGTTGATTTGCCTTGTGTTGACATGTCAGTTGGCTCCAGTACAGTTTGCTGCATAATATAATTTAAAGTTAGAAAAGGATGCAGCAGTACATGTTCTCTCTAGTATATTACTAAGTTAGATAATTTATTGAACCAATTAGTATAATGATCTCAAATCCTTTAAGTGGCCAATCTACCTCACCTTATTATTCCATCAGTGCCTAGAGAAATTAAAGAAATCATTGGTGTTATTAAGCTTTTCTTCCTTCCATTCCTGTGGAAATAAGACTATCAATTTTGGTAATTCTCTTTAATTCGTTTGCTGATGCTGTAGAATTGAATTTGGAAACCAGTTTCAAGTATCAATTGTTATAATAGCACAAGAATTACATTTAATGCTTCCTATGATTGCCTTTTCACAATTGGCTCTTGATTTTCCCCATATAATCCTGGAATTCTGAAGTTTCTGAATAATAGTTTTTCTCGTGTTAAATAAGTAAGATTATGGTAGTCATTTGTATAGCCCAATGACTAGATCATGTGTATTGGCTCTTGAATTTATATGACCTGATTTTCTGATCCTTGGAAGAGGGCATTATGATCATCAAGCCAGATATGTTTCCATTGCAGAACTGCGACTTAATGAAACAGTGGAACAATGTTAGGTTAATTGAGGATTAAGTTGCTATTATTGATTTTGTTATTATTGATTTTACTTTTAGTCTTTATGGTTATTGGATTGTGTAACAAAATTCAATCTTTTTTTGCTGCAGAGAAATCTAAAAGAAATGATTAGCATGGGTGGTTATTTAGCAAAGCATGAGAAAGATGATAGGTTTCAACAGATAAAAAAAGAAGTTGCTGAGATGATTAAGACACGTGCCCCTTCTTTGGTGTCCAAGGCATGTTGATTTAATATATTTCTCTTTCTCACTTATAGTGGATTTGAAGTTTTGGGTTTTTGGATGCCATGGATGAAATTTAAATAGACATCAATGTGCTGATAAGCTGAAGTTGCCCCCTTTTTGGTTATTTCTTTTTCTGTGTAATGCTCGGAGTGGGCATCATGAGTTCATGACAGTCTTTTATTCTTATTACTTCTTGTCTTGGGGTTTTGTTAAGCTAGCAGAAAACAAGGTTTTCTCTCTGTCTGGATCTGTCTTCCTAGCTTTAAGTCAGCCAGCAGTTTTTGTTTATTATGAACCATCTTTGATGTTGACTGGCGATTCCACATTACTTGCTGGAGAAATAATTGCTTTGAAATGTTGTTATAACTGATAACCAGTTAATTTTTGAAGCTTTTTGTCTTTATCATTGTTAAGTTTTTTTCTTTTATTTTCCTCAGGCTTTGGATCAACAAGCTGGAGCATCTGATGACTTTCAAGAAATCAGTTTTCAAGAAAAAGGAGCACTGAAAAGAAAATTTAGCATGGATGCTGTATTGGAGGACAAAATTTGTGATCTTTATGACCTTTTTGTTGAGGTGTTGACATTTTTTTCCTGCTTGCAACACCTGTTCTTGACATGTTTTTTGTGATACTTCATTTTTTACCAAGATATTTCTCATTGTTTACTCTTTAATTTTTGTTGCCCCCAGGGACTGGATGAAAATGCTGGACCACAAGTTAGAAAGTTGTATGTTGAGGTATGTTTTGTTTTATTCAGTATCTTTGAAATGGAACACTGATGCTCCATGCTATAGCTTTTTTCCTCCTCTCTCTCTCTCTCTTTTTTTTTCCACTCTGTTTTCTCCTGAACTCATATCCTTTTCAAGGCACTGCAATGACCTAGTTCTCTGCTCTTCTTTCAATCCCATCTCAAAGGTTAAAAATAGTTAAGATGCCCTTAATTTTCTGCAATATGCTTTTAATGTGATCTCCATATACAATTCAGCTTGCAGGGTTGTGGCCAAGTGGTTCCATGGACAACCATGGGATCAAACGAGCAATTTGTAGGGCAAAAGAGAGACGAAGGGCGATGTACAGCAGACAAAAGGTACATAAGATCCACTCACCCGTCTTTCCTGTTGCCCTTCTCTCAGCATCAGTTATAATATTGCTGGATCAGTGTTGTATGTTTCAAGCATCAACATTTTTTCCTTAAATTCACCTTTTAATAAATAAGCTTTGGAATTGTTTATGGACTTAAAGTAGAATGCATTCAAATTCTACAGGGTATGCGATTATTGAATTTTGATTCTGTCAATTGTTCAAATTCCTGGCACTTATGCGTTGCAGAAAATTTTTTCTATCCAAGTTTGATGACAATTACACTAGTGTGCAATTAAAGTCTCTATTCTCAAAGATAGGTGTCAAGTATGGGGTAGGAGTTAAAACAGATCAGCTTTCCAGTGTCTTGTGCCTGTTGGATATTCATATGATTCAAACAGATGGCATCCGTCTATATTACTTGTTGGATTATTGGTGATATTAGAACCAGTTATTTCAACTGGAGATACATGTATATCATTGAAAAATACATGTCTGTTAAGACCATTACTTTTACCCTCAGTACTGAACACTCTGAAATGCGATGCATCATTTGCTTTTCTCTGGTGATATGGCTTAGACATTGCTGGTTTCTGGTTTCTCCTACTTATTTTGTTGTACTAGGATCAGGAGAAAAAGAAGAAAAAAAAGATGATGGCACCAAGATTGGATGAGACTACTCGAGTTGAGGCTGGTTCTGTTGCCCAGCAACAATATATGCGAGAGAGGGTACCTACTGATACAAGTGGTACTGTTTTGGCTTTAGCTAGCAAGTTAGTTCCCAATTCAGCAACTGCAGCTGTTCGGGTACCAAGTCCTTCCATGAATGCTCCAACCTTGGACAGGCTAAAACAAGAGAAGCAAAAAGGAAGTTCAAGCAATCCCATGGATGAGGCGAAGATGGGAGTAGAAGGTGGATTGACTAAGAAAAAGGTAAAGAGAAAGCCGGAACTGGAGTTGGATGAAACTCAGTTCCGTTCTGAGAAGTTGGTTTCCCAATCTAGTGAAGAAAGACACAAGTGCCTTAAACAGGCGCCAAGCCTTCCCCAAAAGTTAAACCTTCAATTGACTACTCCTTCAAGTTTCGAACAGGCTAGCTGACCTAATATAGTTGATTAGGAATTTCACACATAGAAGTGATTGTGTAACAAAGTCTTTCTTTTCTTTTTTTTTTTTTTAAATTGTTAGCATGCTTCATTAATTCTGACAAGCTGATATGGTACCATTTTTGTAATTAAGTGTTGCTTGTGCATTGTCAATTGGAGTTTCCTCTTTTGAATTGGAGATGGCAGAATACTGTATTTTTCATGTGCAATCAATGCATTTGCTTTGACGTGTAACTTAGAAACTCTTGTTTTTCTTTTGTTTCCCCCATTGGTTTTCTGTATGTAAATTGTTGTTTTGTGTGTGGATTATTATTGTTATTGGTGGCTGGCAGACAGGCAATGATCCCAATCTTGCCATTACCGAGTAGAGGGGGAGAAAAGATGATGCTCTGCGCAATAGAGCTGAACCTGAAGTTGGAAAACATGATGTGCAATTATAGTAGCTAAATCATATGCCTATACTATACCCCCTCCCTCCTCTAGTACGACCGCCGGAGGGGGGGGGGGTGAAGAAGAGGAAAGCCACCCGCTGAGCTCCATGGTTAATTTTTGCAAGTTTGACACTGTGTGGTTTGTTATATGGATGTGGGCGAATAATCTTAATAGTGCGTAAAATTTAGCGCTTAGTTGGTGCAGAAGTATGGGAATAGGAAGCATCTTAACCTTTTCTTTGCCATCTCAAAGAATAGTATGAAACTAAGAGGGTTTGTGATGGCTGATAGTAGTAAAAAGAAAAAAGGTTTAGAATTTTTTTTATTTACTTACTGATTTTTTTTAATTTTTTTATAAACTGTTTTTTAAGTGTCCTTCTAGAAAAAATATATATTTACTTCTTCTTTTTTAAAACAATTTTTAAAATTCAAAAAAATTAAATGTATATATATTTTTTAGAATGTGCTTTTTCCAAGTGCAATGCTAAACAAGGTTTAAGAATCATTTATACTTTATTTGATATATATTTTTATTCATCTTTAGAAATTCAGCATTTGGCATTGAACACTTCACCGCTAATGAAAGGCATTTGATAAGTAAGCTTATGTTTAGGAGGAAGGAAAATACGGAAAAAAAAATAAAGAGATATTTTCATTTTACTTTATTTGGCAAGAAAAAAATAAATATGAAAGTGAAAATAACATTTATTTTCACTATACTATGTTTTGGAAGAGAAGGAAAATAAGGAGAGGAGATAAAATGATTTTTATCTTTTATTTTTCATTTTCTTTCCAAAACAGAAATAAATAAAAATGTCACTATTACTAATAAAATTATTATTATTTTTATCCTTAATCATTATAGTAAAATATTTATTATTTTATAAAATGATGGATAAAATAATAAAAGTACAATAATTATTACTTTTTTTTCATTCACCATAAATTATCCAAACAAAGAAAAATAAGTTTTATTTTCTTTTATCTCCCTTGTTATTTTATTTAAATCTAAAACATGAATAAGAAAAATAAAGAGAAAAAATAAAATTTATTTTTCTCCATTCTTTTTTCTCATAATAGAAAATTATCAAACATGATGAAGAGAAAAAAAATAAGAAGAGAAAATAAATTTATTTTCTTTCTTTATTTTTTCTCTTGTCATGGGTAAATTCCCAAACAAGGTGTAAAAGTCAAGAGTAAATCTTTGACATTTGTGCAAAAAAACTTGTTTTTTATAAGAAGATTGAAATTCTGATCTTTTCATTTTCATAACAAAAACTAATTTTAGGAATTTAACATCTAAAATATCTAATTTATTTTTTAATTATATTTATATTAATTTATAATAATTAAAAATACATTTTATAATTAAAAAATTAAGAATATTAAAATTTCTATAAATAAAAATTAAAAATTCATATATAATTTTTAATTTTTAAAATTAATTATTGCCTAGAATAATATATTCTTCTATTTATATTTAGTTATTTTTATTATATAGTCTATAGATATATCAATTAATATAAAATAAGTCATTAATATAGCCATTTTATATATTAAAACTAGTATTCAATTGCTAATTTTTTTCTGAAAACAGTAGTTAGATTACTATTTCAAAAAAAAGTTAAATTACTAAATAATTTATAAATTACTAATCCTATATATATACACACACACACCTTAAACTCTAATTTTATTCTTTATCATCTGAATCCTAATATTTTCTTGAGATCTTGATTTCACCATCCGTCACACTTCTATCAATTTAAGATTTTCTCAATTACAAAAAGTTCAATATATGAAAACTTCTTTAATTTAAATCCAAATTTTTTAATTAATTCAATCTTGCAATTTAAGAGTCTAATCACATGTCAGTCTGGAGTTTCTTCCCTAAATTAGAAGAAAAACAGATGCGGATTCAAATTAAGAATAATAAAAAAATGAATTAATAAAAAAATTAAATTTAAAAATAATTAAAAAAATCCTAATGCAGGCTAAAGTTGAGATTTTTTTTTTCTAAAATTTTTAAAACATTTCTATTTCTTAAGTTATCTATACACTAATAGAATTATATATATATATTTCGAAGTGGAATTTTTACCTTTTTATTTTTTTTTATTTTTTTTTAATTATGTGATTGGACTTATATCTAGACTTTGGCCCGTCTAACGGCACCGAGCTGTACAGCCCACGACTTTCTTTCCCGCCGTTTTCTTATTTTTATTTTCCCCATTTTAATTACTTTCTTTCTGTAAATTCAGTGTCTCAATACAATCTCCAAAAAGAATTACATAAAATTGTTTAAAGAAAAGGAAGGGAGAAATTGAGAAGATGTTGAAGACGAAGACATTCAAGGGAACAAACGTGTTCATGTCACGGAACTTAGTTCCACCGGAGGTCTTCGACGCTCTTCTCGATGCTCTCAAGCACAATGGCGCCGAAGTGTTCCTCTGCTGCGATCCTTCCCGAAACAACACCAACGATTATCATATCATCTCCTCTCCTGATCACGTAAGTAATGCCAATTAATTCTGTTTTCTCCATTTTGAGTTTCGTTTCGCTTCAATTTTTGTTTTTCGGTTTTCAGGAGAAATTCGAGGATCTTAGAGCTAAGGGCTGTAATTTGCTAGGTATTTTTTTTTATACATTTACTTTTTTTTTGGGTTTTTTTTTAATGGGCTATTGCAGCTTTGAAATTCATTTCTGACGGTTGCTTGTGATAATAATTAATTCCTAAGTTTCTACTGAAGATTTTAAAGTTCGATTTTTTGAAATTAATTATTCAATAGAAAAATAAAAGGTAAAAATGGAGATTAACCTGATTGAATTTAATGCTTCTGCTGTTCTTCTGGACTCTTCCTGATCATATTTCTGTTTTGCCACTGAACTATACTTTTTTTTTGGAAGACAGATCATTCAGTTTTTGTTCAGCTTAAAAAAATAAGAAAAAATGTAAAAAGGCCAAAGATAGAAGAAGAAGCAAATAATTTTGCATGCTTTCAATAGCATCTGTTGATGCCGCAGAATACATGACATCGAACCAAAAAGGGTCAAGCAGTCAGATGAATATAAATTCGGTCATGAACTGTGACTGTGAAATAACTTGGATGCTCTAATACTGATGATTTGTATTGTAGAATATTGCTGAGTTCGCTCTCTTTTTCTGGCCTCATGTCATATTTGGCAGGTCCTCAGTGTGTGCTTTCTTGTGCAAAAGAACATAGGGTACTTCCCAAACAAGGTTTCATTTGTTGCCTTGCAATGGATGGTGTCAAAGTACTTGCATCTGGATTTGAAATGGATGAAAAGGTATCTTTTTTAAAGGAGAATCTAGAGAAGGCAAATACATGTATAATATTTGTTTCCAAAACTTTTATAGCTTATGGTTGGAGCCCTAATTGCTCTTCTCTCTTTCTCTCTCTCTCTCTCTCTGTGCACTCCCCTCTTGTCCCATCCCTCAATAAATCCTAGTTATTGTCATTGACGTTTTCCAATGATTATGATTGTGACAGGTTAAAATAGACAAATTGGTAACAGCAATGGGAGGACAGTTGCTCACTAAAGCATCTTTGGATGTTAGTTTTGTTGTTGTGAAGAATGTTTTAGCAGCAAAGTACAAGGTCTAGTGCTGCACTTAAACATTGTTGTTAATTTAAATTTTAATACTTAAAAAGATTTGTTTCAAAATCTTTTTACTTTAGTTCCTGCTTGCTTCTTTTCTTCCTAACTCATGCTGTGTGCATGCATGCTTGTACTGTTATTGGAGGAATCAACTTCCAAATCTCGGAGACTTGCAATTACATCTCGTAGAACTTGGCTATGCTCCTAGTTAGTGTTTTTGGATTGTTAGAAATGATTCTAGAACTTATATTTGTAGCATCTGATTTTAGTGATGCTCAAATAAGCCTACATGAGAAATAGTACTTGGTTTCTCTACAATGGGGAAAAAGATTACCTATTATTGACTTCCTTTTTTTAGCTTTATGATTCATTGTCATTTGATAAAACTTGGTAGTTAATGCTAGCCTTTCCAAAGTCACATTTTAGTTTTTCCTAGACCTGGTCTGAATATTTAGAGTTGTACACAAGGAGGTCCATTCACAAGTTTTGGGTTCCTGCACATGCCTTTAGAACTTTGGAGTGAAGAACTCTTGCCATGGTACTAAGCAGCTGTTACTATTCTGCCTCATGATATTTGAATCTTTAACATCCTTCTCATAAATATTCAGAATATTTTTCAACCATATTTAGCGTACTTCAACAATAAGGATTGACTTTAGAAAATGTTTCTTGTGTTTCTTTTCCTTTGCAGTGGGCTTTAAATGTTCTGAAGAAACCAATTGTCACTGTTAATTGGTTATATCAATGTTGGAATGAGCATCGTGTTGTTCCTCAAGAGTCATACAAAGTTCTTCCCTTTTCTGGATTAATGATATGTGTTACCAGAATACCTGCAGGTTATGACATCTTGTTGTTGTTGCTCTTAATTAACAATTTCTTTGTCTAATGCTGTTTTGCTGGCTTCTCTCAGATGAGCGGAAAGAGATTGAAAAAATTATTACACAAAATGGTGGGAAATATTCTGCTGAGCTAACAAAGAAGTGCACCCATTTGATTTGCGATATATCCTTTTCATGGTTCCTCACGAAATACATCTTGATTTGGTGCACATTATGTTTTCTGATGTCAGTCTTACATTGTATTACTTATCTCTACTTATCAATGTCGCTTGTTTGAATTTTGATCCTCTTCATTTTAATCTATCAGAACCTACAAAGTAAATTATTTACTCCTTTGAGAATAATTTGCCTTCAAATTTTTCTTTGAACTTCCTGTCAAAGTTTACATCTGAGAGGTTTCAGAAGTTTTATTTAAGGTTGGAAGGATTTGTTTTCTTGACTGCTGGTAAGTTCCTGAAGGTGATAAGTATAAGGTTGCTCAAAGGTGGGGCCACATTCATATTGTAACTCGGAAATGGTTTGATCATTCTGTTGCTAGAAAAGGTATGGTTTGGATTAGTGGTGTTCTGTTTACCCTGATAGACTTTGCCTATATAATACTTTAGCTTTGTAACTGACTTTATGTTTATCTTTTCTGATGCATAGCATGCCTTAATGAGGAATCATATCCTGTTCAGGGTGGTTCTGTGTCTTCAAATAAAACTGTGAAGAGTTCCTCAATAGTGCAGCATAGCCAAGAAAAGGGTACTGGAAATTCACTATCTATGCAATCTTCAGTGGCTGCAGATTCCAATTTGCCGTCGTTTTCATGTGCTGATCCGGATTTAGAAGCTACTCTCTCACAGAACATGTCTTCTATGTTTTCTGATCCTCCTGTCTTCATGAAAGAGTTGCATAATGAAATGCCTGCAATGCCTACTAATGAACCTCATCTTGATGGTTGTGTTGCCAATGATTCTCAATCTGAAGATGATCTGTACTTGTCAGAGTGTAGGATATCACTTGTCGGCTTTGAAGCTGGTGAATTGCGTAAATTAGTTAACATTGTGCGCAGAGGTGGGGGTTCCCGTTATATGTCTTTCAATGAAAAATTGACACACATTGTAGTTGGAGCTCCAACTGAGGTGTAAGTGTTTTATGAATATGTGATATCAAATTTATGAATGCATTCCTTAATTATCTTCTACATGCTCATTTATATATGGCTACTTTCAGTAATATCAGTCTTGTGTTAGCATTCAATGCCAACTTGCTTCTTATCTTGATTAGATGTTGTTCTTATTTTCATTGGATTTTTCCACTTGACTTGGTGATTTTGAAGAATTAAGTTGCTCAATTTTCTATATTCTTGATCTACACATGCTTACTTTTTCTTCCAGTGAAAAAAAGGAGTTGAGGGGCCTTGCCGCTTCAGGTGTTATTAATGTCGTTAGACCCACTTGGCTTGAAGATTGTGATCGTGAAAAGAGAGAAATGCCCATTCTCAAGCAGCATATTGCCTATGATTTACTTCTTCCAAAAGGTTTTTTAATTGCTTTGTGATGATTATCTTCTAGTTCCTCAATGTCACTTTTTTATCCCATATTTGTGTTCATAATGGAGATATCTTATTAGCCTGTTTTTTCTTTATTAGTTTGATTTTGTTGATTTACATTCTCATTATTTATGGAATTTCTGTATGCATGCGTGTTTTGTTTTCTAATGCTTTGTTCTGATTACATAGGTTCTGTTAGCTCCAATAAAGGGACAGTAGCTGTTATGAATGATACCAATCAAGTTAAAATCTCCAGTCACAATTTAAGCACTCAATCTGATAGGTTACCAGGAATTGCAAGCTTTAGTGGTGGGATGGCATCATCATTGAAGAAAAATAGAGAGGAGGAACCCAAAATCGACATGAATGGGAGTGCAGCTGTGAGACAATCCCAGCAGAACCAATTTTCAGTTAATGATCAAAGAAAGGGTGGAAAGAAGATGCGACATGACTCCAGCAATCAAGATCAGAAGCAATTTAGTGTATTTAAAGGGAAAAAATTTAGCTTTTCTAATTCCTTTCCCGAAGATAGGGTAAGTACTTGAAATCATGTTTAAGATTGATGTAACTTTCTACATCGATACTCGAGTGTGCACCCATTGTTTAAAAACTCTTTGTGCTTCTTAGCTTTTATTGCTTACCTTACTCTGTTGAAGTATGCTGTATTTTTCATTTTCATGTTTTCTAATTTGGTTTACTGCTACTGTTCCACATTCTCAGTTCTTAATATTCTGCAATTTTCCCAGCCATATTCATTCATTATCCTGTTTTTTTTTTGGTCCTGCAGAGAGCTGAAATTGTTCAGTGGGTGAGTCGAGGGGGAGGGGAGATGGTGGAAGATCATGCAAAACAGAATGTGCACTTCACAATCGAATGCCATGGTGTGGTACCCAGGTCTGTGGATGTTGTCCAAACTACTTATGTATCCAGTCATTGGATACGGTCTTGTTTAGAGGTAATACTTTACTCTATTTTACTTTGATACTTCATTTTTGAAAAAGGATTTTTACCCTTTGGGTATGACATTGGTATGAGTATGAAATTTTTACCAAATCCTTTACTTTAAAAATGGGTACTCATAATCAAGGTTTGATTTAAATTACAAGTGCAAATTAAATGGACTTGGAAGAGAATGATTTTATGAAGTTAGAATAATGACCCTCCATTGGAAACTGTGATTTGTGGTGGTTACAAAAATTAATATAGATTATATAGCAAACTTGTAATGATTTACAATTTAAATGGACTTAAAATTATCATTTTATTGTTTGTTTGTGCTTTGAATTTTAAATTTGTAATTTGTAATTTAAAATATTTTATCCAATTTTATTTTATTTAACAATTTAATGTTATAATTTGATATATTTTTCACTTAAATTATTATATATATATAAAAAAATTTACATTTTTATGTATAGATAAACGTATTTCCATACCAGTACTCTAATTTTAAGTATTTTTTAGCTGTATCCAAGTATCATAAAATTTAAAAAATAAAAAATTGGACTTCTAGATATATACCCGTATCGGGTACTCATACCTAAGTCCAAGCAACATAAACATCACTGACTTGCCAAGTGACCTTGCTTTTCAGTTTTCCCTATTGTGGCTCTATTATTTGTTGAGAGAACTTTGAATTATGGGAATTGTTATGAACTTTTTTTAGGAGGAGAAAACTTGGAATGACAGAACAATTGCTAGCATATAGTACTTTCTTTTATGCCCCTCGCTGTTCATAGCTTATGCCTAACATTACTCCATGGACCTTTATTATCACTGAGCATGCATTGAAAGGAGTGAAGGCTGAGAGCTTCAATTTGAATTTAGAATTCTCCTTTGGAATGGCCTGTAGGTTTGCATGGAATGTTCATTTATTTCAAGTCCTAATTACTTTTTGAACTTTTCACTGCATGTCATCATGTACGTCATACTTCTTACAGCGACCTCAGTGTCACTTCTACTTTTTGAGATTGACAAATGAAATAGAATGATAAGTTATTGTCTAATATTCTTGTTGTTATTGTTATGGCAGTGGCTGCTGCTTTCTGTTCTTGCTATTTCTGTCTTCAACTTAATTAACTCTTTTTTATTGATAGTTTTACTTGGATAGTTAATTTGTTTGTTAGGATTTCTTTTAATCCTGTCCGATGTAAATTGCTAATAATCATTATTGGTATTGAAGGATGGATGCTTGGTGGATGTTTGTGCCCATATCATATATTCCCCACTTCCCTGCCAGATTCCTTTGCCTGGTTTTGAAAACTTCCGGTTTTGCATCTCACAGTATGAGGAGAAAGATAGATTACTGTTAAGAAACTTATGCTTTGTTCTTGGAGCTAAATTTGTAGAGAAATTGACTAGAAAGGTCACCCATCTGTTATGCAAGTTTACTAATGGACCAAAATATGACGCTGCTTGTAAATGGGGCATATGTTCGATTACATCTGAGTGGATTTATGAGTGTGTCAGGCAGGTATATTCTTGATACTCAGTGTGCTTGTGTGTTGAGTGTGTGTGATCATTAATTTTGACATATGAAATATTATCATTCTATCTGCACCATTTTTCAGAATGAATTGGTTGCACTAGATGGGTTTTGGCCTAAAGAAGTTACTTGTCAAGACCAAGAGGCAGGATTATGCACTGTGAGCCAGTTTCCTACCCAAGCTGCGCAAATGATATCTGGAGAGAATTCATCTCAATTTATAAGCCAGTCACAAAACCTTAGAAGTTCAACAAGTCAAACTAATGATAGTAGAATTAACACCTTTTGGGAAGAGGCCCAAAAGTCTATTGATTATTCTAAAAAGGCAAGGCTTCTTGAAAATGATGACCAAAAGGCATCGCTTTCTTCTGAAGTTCATTTAGATAATTCAATCTGCAACATAAATCCCACTGGAGGCAATAATTCAAACGATAAAGTAGAATCTTCTCATGGTGTTCCTGATGTAGCTTCTGCTATTGAGGACTTATTAGAGCAGACAAGCAAGGTTAGGCTGGTGATGATTTTTCAATTGCATTTTATATGTTTAGTTTATTATTAATTCATGCTGTGCCCGGTTTACTTGTAGATTCATGATAAGCAGTCACCAAGGAAGACTGAGTGTGTTGAAAATGTATCCTTATATTCTGATTATTCTTTTTCACATAAAATATTGGACTTCCACTTCTGTTTAATCCTTAATATTAGAACAGCTTTATTCATCTGATCCAATTCTTGGTGAAGAACATGGGGGCTCTCACTCTGTCATTGGGTTACCAAACCGCTGGTTAAATAGGTAACCTTGTTATTTTATAAATTATTGTTATTTGTAACTTGGTATGAATTTTATTTGTTTAAATGTTAGATGAACTGTTGAATTTTTCATGATTCTGTAATTTGATAATTCCATTATTCCCTTTATTTTATTCTACAAGTATATATTTGTTTTATCATCCATCATATAGAGCTTGAAACTTATAATTTAACTGGCTTTCCAATCGAGAATATTAATTTTTATTATTTATTTCGTTTTGTCTGTATATGCTAATGTTCTTGTCAGAACTGGGAAAATAGATGAGTTATCCAATTCTTCGAGAGATGTAAACAATGGAATCTATGATGGTTTCAGTGAAACTCAAACAGAGTCTCAGGTTTCTGCTCACACTCATCTGCAATTTATTGGTTGCTTGCATCATTAATATGTTAATTGCTTATTTCATGGTTATTATATTTTAATTAGTCCATTGCCTTCAGATTTAGGTTCCACCTGATAATAATGCTTAACATTGTCAAAGCAGGTTGTTGTTTATGAAGAAGATTTATCGGGCAGGCAAATGCTTATAGACAGGGTTCGAACCCGTAGTAACTTAGCATAAAAGAGGACAACTCCCTGCAAAAGAGGTGAAATTATTGTAGCAGCAAGCAACGTATGTATGGAATGAAGGTCTGATGGTCTTCCAATGCTGCTTGTAGCTTATCAAGGTAACTGTTTCTGGTTTTGAATCAATTTAAATTTTGACCTTGATAAGATGTTGTTTAAATAGAGCGCAAAAGCTCAAATAGGAACTGTAATCAGTATGCTAGATTGTTTTTTGAGTCATTAATCATTTCTGATGTATCTAGTTGCATGGTAATTGGTAACATCTTATGGAATTAGGCCGTATAAATCATTTCATTTATTTTACATGATTTAATATATTGCATCAGATTATAACAAGTACCTTTTTGTATGGGAGATAAATCCATTATTGTTGCATTTGTCAACATGATACGGATAGATAATGAAAATTTTGGCCTTAAAATGCCAACAGAGACATTTGCATCCAAATGCCACAACCAATATATATTATGGAATTTAGGGTGAAAGCTGTTGGTGAGTGGAGCAGATCTTGTATGAATGGCGTTATTTATCCCTAAATACCATTTTATAGTTAATGTCTCAAATTTGTCACATTCTTTCCATGTGTCTTGTGTTTTCGGTTCAGTTGTGACTGGTTAGTAGACACGAGGAGGTTGATATGGTTTACCAGATGAGTGCTGTTGTCAATGAAACAATTATCCAAGTCTTGCTGGAATGTCCTTTTGCAAAAACTTGTTGGTTGAATTCTGCTATTTAGCTTTCTTCATGGTGGCGTCTCTAATTTCTATGAATGGTTGGTGCTTGTTGACAGATGTTCACTCGAACAGTGTCTATGGTGGTCATGATATGCTGGCCCTTTGGACATCTCGTAATGAAGCAATTTGGAGTAATTCTTTTCAGTCCTCTGATTTGGTTTTGTATTTGGCTTTGAATCAGTTGACCCGATGGCAGCAAGCTCAAGTTTGTAGTTCTCATAATTCTTCTTCGCATTGTGCTGGCTGGGTCAAACCTGATGGAGTATTAAAAAATGGAAATCAATACTGATGCAGGGTTTTTCTCAAAGCTCTTGCAGAACGGGATTGGGCTTTGTAGTGCGGGATTTGGTTCTTTTGTTGCTGCGGGTTGTAAGGTTGTGCCTGGTATTTTGGATGTTCCGTTGGCAGAGACTCTTAGTGTGCGAGAAGCCTTGAGCTGGGTTAAATTTAACAGAATTTCTAATGCTATCCTCGAGACTCATGCTGAAGTAGTGGTCCATGCTTTATGCTCCAATTCTGTTGATTTTTGTGATTTGGGTTTACTAGTTTCTGATTGTAAAGCTCATTTTAAGGATGTTGCTTATATTTCTTTTTGTTTTTTTTTTAATCAGGTCGCACATTGATAAGCTTAAGGGTTTGATCTTTGTGAGATGTTATGGATTGGGTTCGTCGCTCTTCTGATTTCTTGTTAGCACTTATAGGAAAAAGTTCTAAAAATTTCAATGTTTTATTTTTTATTTTTAATTTAAAACTTCCACGGTCATTAGTAACCGATGAGAAAGTGGATGAAGGTGTTTAATTAAAAAAAATAGCAATCGCTTGGAAGCCCCCACCAATTGGTTATGTTAAATTAAATACAGATGAAGCTTATAATCATGCTACTGGTAGAGCATTGGGGAAGGGTGGTTAAGGTCCTTGGAGGAGTAACGCGGGGTCATGGATTGAAGTGTCCGTTATTCTAAAATAAGTTTTCAAAATTTAAAAAAATAAAAATAATTTTTTTTTTGAAAGTCGCTTTTTTCAAATATATCTAAGTAGGTTAAATTATGGAGTATCAATAAGAATTTTGGAATCAGATGATAAATTTATCATCGAAATGATTTCAGACAATTGGGAAATTTTAGTCAACTGTCACTCTCTAGTTGGTTCTATTAAAGAACTTGTGAAGACTTTTGTAGAAGTTTGTTCTCATCGTATCTATAGGAAGCAAAATTTCCTGCGGATTATATGATTAGGGAAACAAAAAAGTTTGATCTTGGTTCTTTGATTGTAGAACATGCGCCTGCAGGTATTAAACTTTGGCTTATGATATTTGTGGAGCCTTTTACACTGGCTAATTTGTTCTCTTTGTGAGTTTTATTCATCTATTTGAAAAAAAGAGAAAATATAATTAGATGCTAGTTCCATTAAAAAAAATAGATGTTTAATTGAAAAATGAGTGAAACATTAATTTTTTTTTAAATTCTTTTATTTATATTAATAATTGTTTATTTTAATAACAATAACTTAATATAATTTTTATTAAACACTCAATATTAATCAATTACCTTAAAAAGAAATGCATTATAAAAATTTTGGATAATTATCGTGTGCTTGAAAATGTATTTAGTAAAACGTGTTTTACATATGAAGAGAGATTCAGAAAAAAAAAACTACTAATATCCGAGCAGTCAAATCAGAAATCTAAAAACTTATATGTGAGAGAATAATTACATTTAACATTGTATTGGAAAAAAAATATTTTTATAATTTTTTTAAATTTTAATTTTTTTTAAAAAAACAGTTAAATAAATATTTTTTTTATCAAAAATATAATTTATAAAATTAAAAAAAATTCTAAAACTGTTTTTTAAACTTATAACAATTCACCCCGAACCAATAATATCCCTTTAAAATTTTAATAATAATTCTTCTTCTAACTGTATGTTACAGTTCCACTGTCCGCCATTTCCTAAGGATATTATCCACATGCTCAATAAACCTCTCTTTCTCATTATCCAAACATTCATTTTTTATTCTTTTTATTTAGTACCCACAAATTCTTAATAAGCTTGCTGAATTTTATTCCATATGGTGGCATGTCTCTTCTTCTGCCACGTCATCGACATGAATCGGTTCCGGTCACCGGAATTTTACCGTGTTTGTGCTCTTATAAGCTTAATAGAGAAACTAAGCTACTGGGTTTCGGATTAGGATTCCAGTTGCAGGGTAAGGAGCGGTTGAAGAGGAAGTTTAACTTTGTTGTGAATGCGGAGTTGTCCAGGGCTTTTTTGATGGAGAGATTTATAGCGGAAATCTGACAGATCTCTCCTCCAGGATCCCATACATGCTGTTTAGAACACAAAACACATGAGTTTAATTGAGCAAGAGGAAGATGTGTACCTGATTTGGCCGAATCCATCGTCTTAGAAACGATCCGAGAAGTTTTGCACCAAGATCTTCTCTCGTTTTCTAACCCCAGAATGATGGAATTCTTATCTTATCTTTTCCTTATCCTCTATCCACCTTTATATAGAGGAGCTTAATCATTAGGGTCAGCAACAAGAGAGACTTAGCTCACCGGTATATAATAATCATGGGCTATCCATCATACCCATATTATTATCTGAGCCCACATTAATTCTCCCACACTTAATTAATAAATGAAGTCATGCCTAAATAAAGAATTGATCAAATTCTTAAGGCCCTTTATTTGTAATTTGTCCTGATATCTCAATTAAAAGCCCATAAATATAAGATATTAAAATAAAATATCTTACATTCTCCCACTTGGGCGTATTAATTGAGAACGTATTACAAAAAAAAACTTCATATTCCCGCTCGATTCAATAAGATTATCAACATAGGATCATGGCGGAAACCACATAATCAAGAACATGGCACCTTCCATAGTCACACATGCCAATAACCCTATCAATCATAATGAGCATCAGTGTGGTAATGTGGTAAGAATTATTCAACACTAACTTTATGATCAAAACTTTATGTGTTGATTTTCTTATCATCCAGATTTCTTATCTTTATGTAACACAGTTACTTCATAAGAAATCCTTTATTACTTCAAATTGAAGTCTGTATGTCTTAAACTTTATATCTCGAGATACTTTATGTGTCACAAGACATACACCAAGGCTATAAACAGCAATGCCCCAAGCCTTCGCTTAAGATGACACTAATCTTAAGACTTTCAAACATTTAATCTGATATATCACATAATATTTTCCAATGAAAATATAACAATGTATTGATAACCATCAGAATTACAATAATGTACATTTATACCAATGTATAAAGTACGAACAAACATTACATAAAGTAATATAAAATCCTCCCACTAATCCAAGGGATCAAAACCAGACTTTAGACCCATACTGATGACATGTCTCACATAAATAATGGGCCGAAGTCCCTTGGTAAGAGGATCTGCTATCATATCTTATGTATTGATATGATCCACCTCAACGTCACCTTTCTTTATCAGCTCTTTCAATGTCAAATATTTGACTTCCATATGCTTAGACCCTGTGATATTCTTGTTGTTTTTAGCAAACAACACAGCTGGAAGATTATCACAATACAACTTTATGGGCCTGTTAATGGAATCAACAATTGACATTCCTGCAATGAGATTTCGTAGCCATACAGCCTGTGTGGCTGCACCATAACATGCTACAAACTCAGCCTGCATCGTGGAAGAAGAGATTAAGGACTGTTTTACACTTTTCCAAGATACAGCCCCACCAGCCAGCATAAAAACATAACATGATGTGGATTTTCTATCATCTGAGCAACCAGCAAAATCTGAATCTGTATAGCCAGTTAACTCCAGATGCTCAACCTTTCTGTATGTTAAGATATAATCACTAGTCCCCTTAAGGTATCTCAAAACTCTTTTAGCCGCAGTCCAATGGTCCATTCCAGGATTAGATTGATATCTACCCAGAATACCAACTGCAAATGCAATGTCCGGCCTAGTGCAGACTTGAGCATACATCAAGCTTCCTACTACACTAGCATATGGCACTGCTTTAATTGATTCTCTCTCAACCTCATTCTTAGGACACTGTGCCAAGCTTAATTTATCACCTTTAGCAATTGGCACATCCCAAGATTTACATTCATGCATATTGAATTTCTTCAATATCCTCTCTATGTATGCCTTCTGAGAGAGACCTAAAAGGTTTTGAGATCTATCCCTTAAGATTTCAATTCCCAGGACAAAAGATGCTTCTCCAAGATCTTTCATATCAAAATATTTAGATAACAACTGCTTAACCTCATGCAGTGTACCTAAATCATTACATGCAAGCAAAATATCATCTACATATAATATCAGAAAGATATATTTGCTCCCACTAATCTTGAGATATATGCATCTATCAACTTTGCTTTCAACAAAGCCTAAAGAAGTGATTACATCATCAAACTTTAAGTACCACTGTCGTGAGGCTTGTTTCAAACCATAAATAGACTTTTTAAGTCTACAGACAAGATGGTCTTTACCATCTTCATGAAAACCCTTAGGTTGTTCCATATAGACCTGCTCGTTTAATTCTCCATTCAGGAATGCGGTTTTAACATCCATCTGATGTAGCTCTAAATCAAAATGAGCTACTAGTGCCATGATTACTCTAAATGTATCCTTAGAGGATACTGGAGAAAATGTTTCACTGTAATCAATTCCTCCTATCTGAGTAAATCCTTTGGCAACTAATCTGGCTTTAAACCTCTCAATATTCCCTTTGGAGTCTTTCTTGGTCTTATAGACCCATTTACAGCCAATAGGTCTACAACCTTCAGGTAATTCAACAAGCTCCCACACGTCATTACAATCCATAGATTGCATTTCATCTCTCATTGCTTTCCACCACAGATCTGATTGGGTACTAGAAACAACTTCCTCAAATGATATAGGATCAGAAACATGACCAATGTCATAATCACTCTCTCCTAAATAGACCACATAATCAGATGAAATAGCAGATTTCCTTTCCCTAGTAGACCTCCTGAGAGGAATCTGTGCAACTGCACCCTGTGATGATGAAGCCTCATTAAACTGTATAGGCTCATCCCTTAATATTGGATTAATCACAGGTGTAGGATCCAACATTGCAGGTTGCTTGGGAACAGGTATATGTATAACCTTAGTCTGCTGTTCCTTACTAGTGATCTCAGAGTGTTCATACTGATCAGCTATATCAAATTCTAAAAATTTAGCTGTCTGTGATTCTACAATTCTAGAACCCCCTTCTCTACAATAAAATTTGTAGCCTTTAGAATGATCTGGGTATCCTATAAAATAGCAACGAGTAGATCTAGATTGCAATTTACCTTCAGTAGGATTATAAAGGCGTACTTCTGAAGGACAACCCCAAACACGGAGGTGACTCAAGCTAGGTTTCCTATTAGTCCACAGTTCAAACGGCGTTTTAGCCACAAACTTACTGGGTACTCTATTGAGGATATATAATGCCGTTTTAATAGCCTCACCCCATAAAAAGTCTGGGAGATTAGATCTTGACATCATGCTTCTAACCATTTCATTTAAGGTGCGATTCCGCCTTTCAGCCACACCATTCTGTTCAGGACTTCCTGGCATAGTAAACTGAGCTACTATTCCACAGTCCTCCAAGTATTTGGCAAAAGGACCTTTTAATTGTCCTGCTATACCGTATTTGCCATAATACTCACCACCCCGATCAGACCTAACAATCTTGATAACTTTTCCCTGCTGTTTCTCGACTTCAGTCTTAAAAATCTTGAATTTCTCAAGAGATTCAGACTTTTCCTTAATCAAGTATAGATAGCCATATCGGGAAAAATCATCAATAAATGTTATAAAATATTTATTATTGCATATTGTGGGTGAATAAGGTCCGCATATATCTGTATGGATTATCTCTAAGAGATCTGAACTCCTGATAGATCCCTTTTTCTTAATTTTGGTTAGCTTACCCCTACAACAATCAACACATGTTTCTAGGTCACTGAAATCAAGGGCAGACAAAATATTGTCTTTAATTAGCCTATCTACCATTTCCCTAGAAATGTGGCCAAGTCTTTTATGCCACAACATGGATGACTTTTCCTTTATTAAGGGTCTTTTGGCAACAATATGTTCAACATTACATGATGTAGAATATATTTCATTTGAACTTAAAGAAACTTGATACAAACCATATGACAAAATACACCGGCCAACTGCCTTTGAATTAAGAGTTATATTAACAACTCCATCTTTAAATACAAAAGCATAACCAATTTTGTCTAATTCAGATACAGATACCAAGTTTCGTCTAAAAGTTGGTATGAACAATACATTAGATAAAAATAGTTCATAACCACTATCTAAGTTCAAACAAACATTTCCAACTAGTTGAACATCAACTGTAGTATTATTGCCAACTGTGAGCATTAACTCTTCTTTATTTGGCTTCCTCATGTTTGTGAATCCCTGTAATGTGAAGGCAACATGTTTATTCGCTCCACTATCAAGCCACCAAGAACTGGATGTGGCATCAGCCAAATTAGATTCACAAATAACAAAACCAAAAGAGTTACCTGTAGGCTCACGCTTTTCTAACCAAGCTTTATATTTAAGACAATCCGCCTTTTTATGACCTTTCTTTTTGCAAAAGAAACATTTAAATTTCTTTTTCTCTATGCCTTTAAGATCACCCACAGCACTAGATCGGGAAGACTCATATCCCTGAACAGAAGAAGAAGCATTAGTCTTAGCTTTCTTACCTTTCAGTTTACCTTTATGCTGAGGTCCGGATACAAGAAGCGCGACACTGGATTGTCTCGCCTTTAGCTTCTCTTCCTCAGCTACGCAAACAGCAATGAAAGCATTGACAGTCCAAGGATCCTCCTTTGAGTTGTAAGCCGTAATAAGCATCTCAAACTCAGGAGGCAGAGTATTGAGAGCTTGATGCACAATACAAGCATCAGGGAGAATAATGTCAAAACCCTTTAACTCATTCTGTATGTGGACCATCTTTAAAATGTACTCCCTAACACCTCCAAGTCCGTTATACTTCATGAAGTATAACTGTTTCAGAAGGGTACCAATCTCAGCATTGATTGACACTTTATAACGCTGAGACAAAGCTGTAAGAAACTCTTTTGCTATATGAGTTTCAGGAAGACCGCTCAACAGATGCTCTGGAATTGACCTTTTAAGGGTCAAATAGCACATGCGGTTCATCTTATACCAGGTTGAGTATAACTCTTTTTCCACATCAGTACTCTCAGGAGTCAAGTCAGCTGGTTTATGAGTAGTCATGGCAAGATCAATATCTGCCAACTCCATAGCCATTTCAACATCTCTTTTCCACTCCTTAAAATTAGAAGCTGATAATATCTGAACTGTAACAGTGCAGTTATTGATTGAGAAGGTGACTGAAAAATCAACAATGTAATACTTTAGTTCAAGACAATAATAATACTCAAAGCCATAAAAGAGTATTAATCCGAAGAATTTCAGCACATCATTATATAATCACCTTTGGGCAGAAAATATAACATGCAATAGATAATTCTTCAATATAAGAACGATCTAGGAATTTACACAGTCTTTGTAAATTTAAACACCTTTGGGCAGAATAAATCACTCAGACCAGTTCATTCCCAATCAAATGTCTTATATTATCATCTCAAAATTTGAATTTATAATAAACACCTTTGGGCTGAATAATTATAAACCAAATCTGAGACATCCCTAAACCATATAAGTCTGTATATTTCTTAAAATCTTAGCTAAAAAGGTCACTTTGGCAACTACATTTTAGCCAATTTTAAAAGAAATACTTATATCGGGATACACCTTATTTATTGTCTTGCAAAATATAATTTTTCATTCCTTATGGACATGGGGCTTAAATGTCTCGAAAAATTATGATCACAAAATAAAATTACATCGTCAATTTTACCCGAGAAAAATTAATTCCATATGTGACATTTTATGCCAATGCATAAATAAAACAAATAATGAGATAACCATTTATCTCCAAAAATGTCACAATTATGGCTTTTAAAAATTAATTTAGAAAATCTAAATTAATTCCAGAAGAAATCGGGTCAAAAATAGCCTTATGGAGTGAAAAATCATGAATTAGGGACTTAATTGAAAAAATCAGAAAGTTCAGGGGTCAAATTCGGAAAACTGGAAAGAGGGAGAAGCGGCGCACGCGTGCAGTACACGCGCCTGACGCGCCAGCGCGTGTCATACACGCGCTTGCAGCTGTCGTCGGGCGCGTGTACAACACGCGCCCCGACAGCCCCCCAAATTATCTCCCCTACGCGCCAACGCGCGCCTCTGGCGCGTGTAACACACGCGCCAGACTGAATCATTCCCAGTCTCCACCGCGCGACACGCGCGCCTCTGGCGCGTGTAGCACACGCGCCAGCGTCTTCCTCCTCCCGATTCTGCAATTTTTCTTCGAAAAATTTCCCAAAAAATTCAATTTACTCCAAAACCCAAAATTTCTTCAAATTTTTGCTTTAAATCAACATGCAACAACATATTATTCTGATTTTATTAAGTAAAATTTACCGAAAAGCAATAAAATCAGAGAATTAAGCATGTGATTAACCAAATCAAAAATTCCTCAAAAACTTAATTAAACTCAGTTTTTCTCTAGATCCTGATGAGAAAAACTCAAATATGGTTCTAAAAACATGTATTTAGGCTCTGATACCACTTGATGGAGAGATTTATAGCGGAAATCTGACAGATCTCTCCTCCAGGATCCCATACATGCTGTTTAGAACACAAAACACATGAGTTTAATTGAGCAAGAGGAAGATGTGTACCTGATTTGGCCAAATCCATCGTCTGAGAAACGATCCGAGAAGTTTTGCACCAAGATCTTCTCTCGTTTTCTAACCCCAGAATGATGGAATTCTTATCTTATCTTTTCCTTATCCTCTATCCACCTTTATATAGAGGAGCTTAATCATTAGGGTCAGCAACAAGAGAGACTTAGCTCACCGGTATATAATAATCATGGGCTATCCATCATACCCATATTATTATCTGAGCCCACATTAATTCTCCCACACTTAATTAATAAATGAAGTCATGCCTAAATAAAGAATTGATCAAATTCTTAAGGCCCTTTATTTGTAATTTGTCCTGATATCCAATTAAAAGCCCATAAATATAAGATATTAAAATAAAATATCTTACATTTTTCCCTGAATTCGGGTTTGGAATCTCAGGCGATTTACTCTCTGTTACTCTCTTTTTACATTTGCTTTTATGTTTTGGTTTGAACTTTTCTGCTTCAAGTTTGATTACAAGTGTTCGACGAAATGATCGAGTGACTTCAGGCTGGTACTTGCTATTTTCAGGAAATCTACGGGAGAAGAGTATCGATAGCGGTTCTCATTTTTGTCTTTTAAATTTTTGATGATTTAACAATGCTGTATTAATTTTTTTTTCCCGGGTAGTTTTTATTTTTTGAATTGAGTTTGCAATTAGGCTTTTAGTGATCTTTAGTAATAAATATTGAAGTCTGTATGGGATCTATTACATATAACTGTATGAAGATACGATTTTGTGTCCCTATCTTCATGGTTTGAAGCCTTTCAAAGATCTTAATCATTCAAATTCTAATATTGATATTGCTTTGGCTCGCTTGTGATTTTTCAATGAAATTAACTTCAACTTTAAACACTTAGAGCTCAAATTTTCTCCCTTGAATACTTTATGCTCATTCAAAATTGTAACTACAGATGTTTATTCATTTTAATTTATTTTGATGAGACTGATGTGTTTTATTTTGATTAGAAGATTGCCCAGTCTCGCGATGTCTCACAGTTGAGAAAAAAGTATTTTTTCTCATATCTTTTAAGTTGAGGACAAATCTGATTTATATATACAAGTCTGCCACTTATTTTAGAGAGTTAATAATCTATTGTAAAGAAACAAATATATAATATTTGCTCCCTAATTAGTATATAATTTTTTACAAATTAGGAAACTAACAAATAGGAAACTAATTGTTGTACAATCTTTTATGATAACAAATCTGAAATTTGAAATAATCTTTCAATACTCCCCCTCAAGCTGATGAATATATATTTTCTATTCTCAACTTGCATGTAATATTTTTGAGAAAACAATCATCGAGTTCCTTTGTGAACATGTTTACCAACTTATTTTTTCTTAAACATAAGGAGTACAAATCACACCGCTCTCAATTTTCTTTTTTATAAAGTGTCGGTCTACCTCCACATACTTTGTTCTATCATGTTGAACTGAGTTGTGTGCAATACTAATGACTGATTTATTGTCACAATACAATCTCATTGGTTCCTCCCATTTTACCCTAAGATCCTCTAGTAGAATTTTTATCCTTAGGAGCTCACAAATGCCTAGTGTCATTGCCCAGAACTCTGCCTCTGCACTTGATCTAGATACTACAACTTGTTTCTTACTCCATGTCATTAGATTTCTGCCAACTAGTGTACAATACCTTGTAGTTGAATGTCTATCTATTAGTGCTCTGCATCCGTGTAGACTTCAACCAATATTTTTTAATTTTTCTTGTACATTATACTCTGTCCTGAAGTGGCGTTTAAGTACCAAAGAATTCTATAGATTGCATGAAGATGACTTTCTTTTGGATTGTGCATAAATTGACTAATTGTGCTTACTGCAAATGCAATGTCCGACCGTGTATATGACAAATAGATTAGTTTCCACAAGTGTTTGATACCTTATTCGATCAACTAGTTTATCATCCATAACTTCACTTAGTTTGCGATTCTTTTTTGTAGGTGTTTCTTAAAGTAAATCCAATATATACTTTTGTTGAGAGATAAAAATACCCTTATTGGATCGAGTCACTTTAATTTCCAAAAAATACTTGAGTTCTACCAGTTCTTTAATCTCAAATTCATCTCCAAGTTTGGTCTTTAAATGCTAAATTTCCTCAACATCATCTCCAGTAACAATAATGTAATTAACATATACTATGAAAATAGTGATTTTATTAGTTGTGGAATATTTAATGAACAATATATGATCACTTCGACTTTGTTTGTATCTAAAAGTAATCATTACTTTTGCAAACTTTCCAATTCATGCACGGAGAGATTGTTTAAGGACATATAAAACCTTCTTTAGTTTGGATACCTGTTTCTTTTTTAATTATTTTTCATATCTAGGTGGTCGTTACATGTAAACTTCCTTTTCAATTTCACCATGTAGAAAGACATTTTTTACATCAAATTGTTGTAAACACCAATCAAAATTAGTAGACAAAGAAAGTAGTATATGAATAGTATTTATTTTTGCAACCAAAACAAAGATTTCTTGATAGTCTATTCCTTGATCTTGAGTTTGAGTATAACATTTTACAACCAGCCTAGTTTCGTATCTTTCTAATGACCATCAACCTTATATTTAATACTTAAAAGTTTATACCCATTTACACCCAACAATTTTCTTATCCTTTAGTAAACTGACTATTTCTTAGGTTTCATTTTTCTTTAATGCATTGATTTCCTCATTCATGGCAGATTTTCGATTCTCATTATCTAGTGTCTCATGGACAGTTTGTTGTATAGGGATAAAATGTATTTTTGTGAAAAAGCAACAATGGTTATTGGAAATTCCTTTAAGAGATACTAAATTTGACATGGGATGTTGGGTATAACTCCTAACTCCTTTTCTCATGGCTATAGGAATATCTAAATCATCAAAATGAGTGTTTTGAAATGTCATACCTTATTCTTCCTGAGTTAATTCTTGAACTTGCAAATGATAAGATTCAGGCCCTTTTCTCCTTGTATAAACTATGATTGGTTTTTCAGTTGCTGTAGTGCGTAAGGGAGTTGTTTATGGGTTTCCTTTTTGGCTGAAGGTTTGTTCATCAGTAGGAGATTCATCAATAGCAAGCTCACATGTAACTGGGTCTGATTTTTTTGTATTGAGTGAGTGTGAGTTGTTCTGTTGTGGTTTTGATGGTGGCTGAGGTTGTTTTGATGGTGGCTGATTGATGTTTGTTGGGAGATTTAAGAAGAAAAGTTCACTAGGATCATATATAGTATAATTGTCTTCTTTCGAAATCTCCCTCTGAGGATAATGACTAAAGAAATATTGTTTTTCAACAAAAGTTACATCCACAGAAACAAAGATTTTTCGTGAACCTGAATGATAACATTTATACCCTTTTTTATGGAAGAAAGTCAAATAAAAATACATTTTAAGGCCCTTGGGTCAAACTTTCCCTTATTATGAGCATGAATATAAACAAAACATACACAATCAAACACTTTAAGAGGTAATTAAGGAGCAATTTGTGAGTTTGGAAAATGAGAAGAAAAAACATTGGCTAGACTTTTATATCCAAGTACCTTAGATGACATTCTATTTATTAAATGAGCTGTCGTGAGAACAACTTCATCCCAATATGTTTTAGGCACATTATTTTGGAATAAAAGAGCTCGGATTACTTCTAAAAGATGTCTATTTTTTTCGTTCAATCATCATATTTTGCTGAGGGGTATTAGTGCATAAATAATAGTGAACGATCCCTCATTTGTTTAGAAAAGGTGAGAGAGTTTGATATAAATAATCCCTTGCATTATCACTCCTTAGGTTTTTTATATGCACACCATATTGAGTTTTTATCATTTGGAAAAATCTCTGAAATACCTTACTCACCTCAGATTTATTTCTTAAGAGAAAGACCTATGTTACTTGAGTGCAGTCATTGATGAATGTGACAAACCACTTTGCTCTATTGATATTTAAAACATTTGAAAGCTCTCATATATGTGAATGAATTAGATGGAAAGCTATAGATAACCTAGTGAAACTTAATGAAAAATGAACACAATGGTGTTTAGCAAACTCACAAGTATCACAATGTAATTTATTGATATCAATATTCTTGAATAACAAAGTAAACATTTTATTTATTAAGCTAAATGGTGGATGTCTAAGGTGGAAATGAGGTAATGATACAATCACATATCTTCCTTATTATAAGTAATATTTTCAGATAGGTAAGAGGACGAGGTTGGTTTATTACTGGTTCTCTTTGTGTGGAGAATGTAGAACTATTCCTCTCCTTAGCTAGCCTAATCATCTTCCCTAAGGTTAGATCCTGAAAACACAATGTGTAGAACAAAATATTACTTGACAATGCAAATCACCTGTCATTTTTTTTATAAACAAAAGGTTTACAACCAGCTTTGGGACATGTAGAATATCTTTGAGTAAAAAATTGGAAAAGAAAAAGGACATTACCCTGTTCAGCTATGGTGGTGAGAGTTCCATATGCAATTTTTATTTTTCTATTGCTTGGACATGAGTTGTAAGATAAAAAAAAAACTAGATGGGAATTTACCATATGGTTAGTAGCTTTTGAGTCTATAATCCAAGAGTTATTTTCATGAGAAATTGAGGCACTAAGTGCATTAAAAACTTATCTGATTGAGCCAATGAATACAATCCACTTGGCTTTTCAAAGAAACTCAGGAAAGACTTAAGTTTCTCAATCTCTTCTTTGTTGAAACCACCAATCTTCAATCCTTTTTGACTTTGTTTTTCCTTAAAAATTTCTTCAGTTTTGGCAGTCTTGTGGGCTTGTCCTCTTGGTTGGTTCCCACAAGAATTCCCTCTTTAACCTCCTATATTAGGCGACTTTCCATGGAGCTTTTAGCATATATCCTTCATATGAAAAGATTTCTTGCAGTAAGTAAACCAAATAGCATCACGATTGGACTGCCTTAGTGTTTCATTCCTTTCGGCCTTATACCCATCCTTTGCACTGACCATTGTTGATCCCTTATTACTGAATTGATCTAACATCCTTCTTCATCTACTTTCTTTAGCATGTGTAATTGAGAATACACCCTCAAAGGATGGCAGAGTTTCTTCTCCAAGGAATTGAGCTCGAACTTGGTCATATTTCATATTAAGTCCTGCAAGAAATTAAAAAATCCTTTCCCATTCTACAAATTTCTATAACATGGTAGCATCTTCTCCATAATTCATTTTAAGATTTTGGTAATAATCCAACTCAATCCACAAGCTTTTCATTGTACTATAGTACTCAGTGATTAAGAGATTACCTTGTTTTGTAGTATTGATCTTTGTGCGGATTTCGAACATTAAGTTGCATTTTGAACCTTTGATAGGTGTCTCGAACAATTTCCCAAATTTTCTTTGCAGTTTTAAAGAACATACATGTTCAACTTACTTCAAGTAATATAGAATTCCATAGCCATGATTTAGCAAATGCAACGCCACATGTGGGACCCATCATTTTTGATCCAAATTCTTAATATTGAACTTAATTAGCACATTAATCTTCTTTGTATTTAGGGTGGCCCGTCTTTCCATATTTAAATGTCCCAAAATTATGTTTAAATGTTAAATACTTTAGTTAATCCTCCAATTTTTAATAATTTGCAAATTGGTCCCAAATTTTTCATTTAGGTCATTTACCAAAATTTAACTTTTTTACACTTCTAATATGATTCATTTAAGATTTCTTATAATTATTGATCATTATTTTGATTAATTCCAGTCAAAAATCTGAATTTAGGCTTCAGTGGATCCGACATATTAATTTAGCGATATGTGTGACTTGGGACCTAAATTAACGGATATGATATTATTCATCTACTCATAAAGAGTATAAGTGCTACAATTCTCTCTCAAGAATTTTTTTTGTCTCACTCGATGTCATATTCAATGAAACAAACCTTTTTTTAACTAGTCCTATCTAGAACCAGAAAATGTGACATGTTCAAAGTCAATTCTAGTTTAGGTTGTCTTGTCTAGAGTTAGTTTCAATTTAGGTTGATCATGATTTTCAAGGTAGTTTAAAGTGTACTTTTGATGAGCAACTACTGGTATCGATTCGAAACAAGTCCAAGAATCCAATCTGAGACCTGAAACTGAATTTCCTCTCTTACATACACAATCAGCAGAAAGAACTACAAACGATTCTCACATTCCCATTGTCATCCGAAAAGGTGCGAGAGAGTGCATAAAAAAACCTTTATATTCTTTTATCACATTATATTTCATTAAATCACTTGTCATCAACCTTTAAAATTTTTTATTGTGAGTATTCATACCATTTCTATCCCTAATATTGTTTTTAAGACATTAACAAAGATGGAATGGAGGAATGCTATGAGAGAGGAGATTGAGACATTAAAAAAGTATCATACTTGGGAGATAAACCAAAATAGAAAAATATAATTGATTACAAATGGATTTTCACAATAAAATACAGGCCGATGGTTCACTTCAAAGGTATAAAATACGACTAGTGGCTAAAGGGTACACTCAGACATATGTAGTTGATTAGCAGGAGAGTTTTGCTTTAGCAGAAAAAATGAATATTGTGAGGATTCTATTAGCCTTATCAACTCATTTTGATTGACAACTTATGCAATATGATATGAAAAATGCTTTCCTCTATGGAGATTTAAATGAGAAAATATACATGAATGTATGTCCAGGCTTTAGAGAGAACACAAGGAATAAAGTTTGAAGGTTGAATAAGGCTTTATATAAGTTGAAAAATCTCCCTGGACGTTGTTTGGCAGATCCTCTAAGGTTATGAAAAGCTTAGAATACAAGCAAAATCAAAGCAACCACACTCTCTTTATAAACATTTGGCAAGTGGGGGAGTGACTACTTTGCTGGTATATATGGATGATATCATTGTAACTGGAAATGATGAAAAGAAAAATGAAGAATTGAAGTAGCAACTAATTAAAGAATTCGAGGTAAAAGAGCTCAAAAAGTTGAAATATTTTCTTGGTATTGGGGTGACATATTCTACACAATGAATTTTCATATCTCAATAGAAGTAAGTGGTTGCTTTATTAAAGGAGACAAGTCAGATTGGATGCAACCCAATTGCTACTCCTATGGACTTAAATTGGAAGTTGGCGTATGCAAATGAAGAACCTAAGGATGATAAACAGAGGTACCAAAGACTATTGTGGGTAGACTCATAAATTTAGCTCATACTTGACTAGACATAGCCTACTCTATGAGTGTTATTGACCAATTTATACATGATCCAAGAGAGTCACATCTTCAAGGTGCCTATAAAGTTCTTCATTATTTAAAGGAAAGTCCAGGGAAAAGAATTATGTTTAAGAAGAATAGCCATCTTTCCTTAAAAGCCTACATGGATGTTGATTATGTAGGTTCAATAGGAGACCGAAGATCAACTACAAGTTATTATACTTTTCTTGGAGGTAATTTGGTAACTTGGAAGATAAAAAAACAAAATGTTGTGGTAAGATCATCAGCTAAATCAAAATTTTGAGCACTTGCTCAAGGCTTATATGAGTTTCTGTCACAACCGTGACAAAACTTTTCATAGGAGTGACCATAAGCTCGACATTCACGATTGTAACAACCAAATCATAGATGTGACTATAGTACTTTCATGGGCGTGAAAACATTTCCATCATAATTTTCAACTTTTAAATCTTGATCTACCTATTTTTTCTCTTATATTGTCATCATATTTTATAAACCATAATTAGCAGACGTTACATGTTATGGTTGGATATTATCTTAAATGACTTGAGAATCAAGCAAAAAGGTCCTATGAAGTTTTATTGTGACAATAAGTCAACCATTAATATTGTTCACAATCTCATTCAACATTAATATAAAATAAAATGTTCTAACAAAGGGATTGCATAGCTCGAATTTCATGATATCATCTTCAAACTAGGAGTGGAGGATATCTATTAGGAGGAGTGTAGAGATGCAATTAAATAATAGATATATTTTAGGAAAAGTAGGAGATGTTTTTGATATTCCAAAAATTAAGGGATAGACTTCCATGATTTTAGGAGTCAATTAGTTTTTTGTTCATTTTCCCTTGTAATTCATAAATAATGAATGAGAACCAAAATTATTTTCTACCCTATTTTGTGACAATAGGGTTTGCCATTTTTTTCTCCATTTTCTTTTTCAAGCATTAATAATTGTATTACATACCATCAATATTTATTGGCAATAAAATATAATTCTACAGCTCCGTCTAAGATCCAAATTGATTGATCGATGATGCTTGGTTTCTTGTACAATTTTAATTATTTCTATCTCTACGTGATAAGTTAATTTATTATTATGTGGGAATGTCTAGCGAGAGAAAGGTCCAACTCTCTATATATAAATCAATGAGTGTGAATGCAGAGTAGGACGCGTGAGAAAGATTATTTCTTATTTATAAAACTGATGTTTATATCCGGCCTTTCTTGCTTGGCCTTTAGGTACGTTTCATGAATAATGAAATATATAGGGGCTGGCAGGTTAGAAGGGCATGCATACAATAGAAGAAAAATAATTTATTGAACATGCTGTACATTGAACTATTTGACAATGAGGTTCTTGCCAGATCAGTATGACACCCAAATATTTTATTCATTTTAGAAACTTGCTATTCCACAGACCAGGATTTACTTATATTTATGACAACTGCAATTTCTGCTGTATATCTATTTCAAATTTTGGAAGAATCAAAGAAATGATCTGAGAACGAAGATGTGGGAAAATGGTGACAAGAATTTACAGGAGTTGTTGCAGTGAGTTGCGTGTGAACTCTGACTTGATATCTATGTGAAAATGGCTGTTTCTCCCCTGACCAACTTGTTAGTTTAACAATACCAACCACCAGCACCTAAGAAAGAAACCCGTTAATGGAATTTGTCTCTTAACATTTTCATAAAATTTATCTCTCTATATATGAAAGTGACTGTTTTCTCATATCCAAGCAAAGAATATCGCCTCACTACCTTCATCCTTCTATAGATGTGAGCACGTCAAGGAAGTTTCGCACTTGAATAAAATTCATATATATATATATATCCATTTACGAAATGATCCAATTATCGTATAGTGTCATGTCAAATTTATTGGTCGAGCCCATATATATGTAATTAATTAATAATAATCCAGTCATTACATGGAAAAGAAAAGACAGAAGCAATCTAAAGCAAACACACTGATATATCCAGCTTTCTTCTCTCCTAATTCTTGTGTATATATTGTTGAGAGAAATAAGCTTTCAGCCATGAAGCAAATCTTTGTCACTAAGACCCATAAACTAGGAAAAAAAAAAAAATAACAAAAGAAAAAGGTGTAATGTTGTAAAATCGTAATTGCACCTTTTCAAGCATTAAACAGCCCTCAAAGATTGGAACCTAGGTTCCTTGGGGAGGTACTTCTGCTCTGCATAAATAGACATGTAGTCGCCGAACACGAACTTGGGGTAGGATTGGTTCACCTCCTGGATCGATTTCTCAGCCAGTTGTGGAGCCGGAGCAATGGTAGCCGTAAGAGACGGATTGTAGAAGGAAGCAATCGACCTTCTGTTAGCGTTAGGGGTAGGCAGAACCCTGTGCCAGGTACTCTTATACTTGCCATTGCTCAGGACTTCAACCTGATCACCAGTATTAATGACGATAGTATTTTTCATCGGCTGAACATCGATCCATTGCCTGTCTTTCAGGATTTGAAGGCCTCCCACAACATCATCTTGGAAGAGCAAGATGACACCGCCAGCATCGGTGTGAGGCCGAAGTCCGGTCACCAGCTCAGGATGAGGACATGGTGGATAATGGCTAACCTTCGTACCAAAGAATGCATTCTCTCCTTCTCCACCGTTGAATGCCTTCTTGATGTATCCCTTTGGTAAGCCTAAGTTCTCATCCATCACTTCCATTACTCTCTCCGCCAACTTCCTCAGTTCAGCTCGGTATTCAGCCATAGTTTGTCTGTGTTTAAATAACATAAATTTAATTAATTAATTAATTAATAATATCAGATCGTAATTAACTAAAGCAGATAAATGTAATTAATGAGTGAAGAAATTAACAGGAAATCATAGGTTAAATTACTTGAATCCAGGAGTTATGGTTGGCCATTCATTGTCATCAAGGAGAGTGAAGACATCTTCCCAGTCCACATTCTCCAACTTCTCCCCATTATTGTTCTCAGCCAAATAGTTCAAAGTCTTGACCAATTTGGAGTTGTTAAAATTTGCTTCTCTTTCAAGCTTGTAGCATTCTGAGCAAACCTTTTTCACTCTATCAAGAAGCTCATCTGGAATTCCATGGTTCACCAGCTGCAACCCACATGCAATTCATAATAACATCAGAAATTTTTTAGTGAAAAAGAAAATTTACCATTAATTAATTAAGAAAGATATCAATATCATCAACAAATAAAAAATACCTGAAAGAATCCCCATTCCTCACACGCATTAGCTATCTGGGCCATTGTCTTGGCTCTCTCTTCACCACAACCATTCACTTTACAGAAATCAATCACAGGAATAGCCATTGAAGCAAATTAATTAATTAAAATAAAATCTGAGAGAGAGAGAGAGTTTTTAAGAATGTGAATTCTCAGCTAATTAAGTTTGCTTTGTGTTATGGTTGAAAGAGAAGTGAGAGGGGGCGCAGTCTATTTATAGGAACATTTCCCGCCATTATACCTTCATTCTTTCATTTTTTATTTTTAATTGTCAACTCTTTTTTGTTCTAAATAAACAAAGAAGCCTCTAAGGTAAGGTGTAGTGGTGGGACGGTGGTGATATTTTTCCTTTTCGTTTTCAACAAAACAAACTGAAGGTGATGAAGGTCAATGCTCACAATTAATTATCTGTTAACCCACTACACAAGCAATTCTACTATTCCTTCAGGTGATGCTTACCAAATTTTCTTTATTATTATTATGCCCCATGGATGCTAAGGGTGTGGAATAGCTTAGCTTCCATTTTTAGGTATAAAAAACATATATAAATACAATCGAATTAAACAAAATTATTGAGTTTTTTAAATTTTAAAATCAACCGAAAACCAAAAAAAATTAAATTAAAATTCATTGAATTCTATTTAATTTGATTTGATTTAAATTAGTTTTCAGTTTCAATTTGAATTTTGCTCACACTCGATGGATACCTTTCCTTATAACCTCAACATAGTATGTAAAAACTCTAATTGATTAAGTAATTCATTCCCCAACCACAATCCAATTAATTTGCAAAATTAGTAATAACTTATAACTTTTTTTTTGTAGTTCGAAATTCTCTAAAAAGGAGAAAACTTGAGCTTTGAATTTCTCATTTGTAATAATAATAATAATAATAATAATAATAATAATAATAATAATAATAATAATAATAATAATAATAATAATAATAATAATAACAACAACATTATTAGTAGCATACTAATCAATAGCAGTTCAAAGCTTCTCTCTTTCTCTTACAAATTATGAAATTAATTAGAATTAGAAATGGGTCTGATTCTTTATTTGACTTCCAGATATAATGAATTTGAATCCTTGCAAAGTGTCATAATACCACCTCAACTCATTTGCAATATTCTCATATTTCTCCTATTATATATATATATATATATATATATATATCTTAATTAGATAATTTGATATTATTTTTTCATGTTCATTTTACTTATAATTGAATTCTCTACCGACTACATATACCTTTTAACGGTACGTGTTGACCACTCCCATTTCTTGTAACCCTAAAACCTTTATGGATTTTCAGTATAATTCAGAAATGGACGTGCCCTTGTGTGACAAGTGATCATATAATTAATTAAATTAAATTACTAACAGTACACTTTTTTATAGGCACAGTTTGAGGGCTAAGGAAGGCAAGCGCTGTAGACTTTGAGTAATAAATTAATCAAAATTATAATCAAACATTAGGTTATAATTAATAACTAATCTAATAAATTGTCAACTCCCGAATTGCATATAATTATTAATTATAAATCTTTAATTAAGACAACAACATATGCATATTATTAATGAGAATGATCTGTAACTCACACGCAGCTAGCTAGCTAGCTAGCTATTTATGTTGTAAATGGATGAAGTTTGATTAGTTGGCTTTGTGATTTTGATTCTAATAATGTCCGAATGATAGAGTACATTAGCTCGTGATAATTACACAGACAATTAATATTGGCCGTAGGATGGAGAAGTGATGTCATTAGAAAACATTATTAATTCAAAATTGCTGGACTTGTAGGATTAATGTTAGAAATGCAAATCTTGTTCTTTGCTGTACTTTTAGTACTTATTATGTCATAAAACCATTGTTATTAAAATGATCGGTTTCAGATCTCATCATTTGTTCTACTCATTTTGTCTTTCTCCGTCATATATTATTACTATATTTTTGGCAAATCAAATATTAATTATTTTATTCTTAATTATATATCTTAATCTTTTGGAGGGTAATTAAGCCTTAATGAGATTATATATGATCACAAGGTCCCAAATTTTTTAGTTCATGAACATATTTTCTTTTCAATATTCTCTTAACCCATTAGATTATACGAGCGATATATTCAAAATTTATTGAAGATTAATTTCTTGAATATTTGCAACAACTATATACGTATTTCTTCTATACAAGAGAGAGAGAGAGAGAGAGAATAGTTCCTGTGCTGAATCAGTTGATATTATGGAAATGTGGAAATGCATATATATATATATATGTATATATGATGCTGGGAAGACATGTATGTGGAGTCCACCATTACTATTGGAACTGCATCAGATGAACCTTAGTTGGTCACCAAACTATTTTAGGGTCATCTATATTATTAGTTTAAAGTCTCTATTTTTAAATAAAATAAAATAAAATAAAAACTTTGATTATAGAGGGAAAATAATTAATGAGATTGAAGTGGTTGAGAGGGGTTAAAAGATTATATTTCGCACCTTTTTTTTTCAATTTTAATAAGCAAGTTAATAATTAATCTTTGAATTCAATTAGTTTGATTTTAAAGTGTGGATTAATATTTTTAAATATCAGTTGATGTACTCAAGCAATTAATGTATAACAAAGATTTCTCTGTTGTTGGTTTTTGTTTTTTGTGTTATTTTGCTGAACTTTGATATTATAACGGTATTATATTGTACGTTACTAGATCTTAGTGAATTGCTTATAAGAATGTTTTATCTTCAATAATAAGGTTTGCTATGTATAATTTTTTGATTATGCACACCCTATAGAAATTCAGTGAATTGGGTTCTTCAATAAGCTTAAGTGTTATGAGCACAAAAAATTAAATTAATTTAAAAGCAGTGATCACTTAGAGAAAATTAATTATAATTGAATGCTTAACTAATAGCTAAATCCTATTTCTTTGGATATATATATATATTGAGAAGAGTATGTTAATTAAGATCTCACATTGATGATTACACGGTAGTAATTGCTCATTATATTGACTCAAATAATCTTTCTCCTTAAGACCTTAGAAGTAAATTAGGTTTAAGGTATATTTTCAATACCATTTTTTTCTTAAAAAAAAAAATTGTGAGTAAATTAATCAATACACACATGAAAACGAACATGGATTAAACATTGAGTTTAATGATAATTTTGTTTCTAAACTCTTACCATGTGAACAAGTAACACTAAAATTAATTTATTTTAATAAATAGAAGAGTAATTATAATTGTTCTAACTTATTTTATACCAACTTATCTCAACTGTATTAAAATATTAGTAGTTTAATGCAGATTGAACAATACAAATAAATGAATTGATAAAATATAAATAATTTAATGTATGTTTGATAGAAATTAGAATAAGTAACATTTCTCTGAATAAAAATAAAGAAGGGGACATTAATTGCTGCACAAATGCATTCCCCCAGGACATTAATATTGTTTCTTGGGAGGACTTAAAGGAAAGTAGTATATGATCTTGAAAAAAGTGAAAATGGGTAAAGTTCATGCATGAAGATGAAGATGAAAGATGAAAGAGCAAATGATTCACTTTTCCTTCCATTTTAAGAATTCTCTGCCTTCTTCCCCTCACATGCTGCTGACTAATTTTGTTCCTTACAAGCCATTCTACCCATATGCCTCTCCACCAAAACCGAGTCTACATTGTCTGTACATTGATTTGGTCTTTCTTCTCTCTCTTCAATTCCCCTTATTATTATAAATTATATTAATATTATGTCTTGCTATTTTTCATTTTTTATTTATTTTTCTTGAACAAACTATAATAATATTATAATTTTTGTATGTTGAACATAAATTATATAATTAAGCCAGCAAATTAAGTCAGCGGTGGTCGACATCAGTTGGGTCCATATATTTGTCAACCAACTGTTTCATTCATCATATCCAATTAAACAAATATTTTATATGGCGATTGATTGATTTAATTAATTAATTAGGTGATTTTCTGTTTTGATGATTGGCCTTTGAGAGTATAGACTCTAATTACACTAGAGATTGGGATTGGGGTGTACATCAACTTGTTTATCGGTTCATTGAGTATATTTCTGAATCGAATCATTATGTGTTTTATGTCATGTTCAAGTAAAATTCAGATCAAAATCATAATGCTAAAATCGATCAATCGATTCTAATAGTTAGATTAACCAATTATTTCAATTTTTAATCATTAAAAAAATAGCCAAAATTTTTTATATATTAAGTACAAGCTAGTACCCCAAATGCAATCTACAAAAATCAATTCATAGTATTGCAAAATAATTTATTTTTGTTACAAGTATTCAAATCACAAATTAACGAGTATTATTCAAAAATAGATTTGCTAAACAGATCGGATCGAATATGTCATTTACGAATTAAGTCATTTTAGATCAAGCCATTTTGAATTTCCCCTAATAAGATTTAATAAATTGATTAATGCATATGACCTCTTAAAAGATTTTTGGAATGATTACACATTCTAATTTTATTTTTTGATAAAAGAATTTTGGAATTATAAAACATTTAAATTTATTTTTTGATAAAATTACGCATTTATACTCCTTGAATAATTGTACACTACCCGTCCTATAAAAATAGGTAAACTTTCATTTTTTTTAAATGGATTATAAAAATTTAATTAATATAGTTAATTTAGAAGCCTAGAATTGTAAATTTTACTAATGATTTTTTAATGTAAATCTATATATATTAATTAAGGACATATTAAAAAATTAATTATATTCTCAAATAAAAAATTAAATAGATTATAATTATTTTGAAACAAAAGGAAATAGGCATACATCTTTATGGAACAAAGAGAGTAATATATTTCATTCTTTTCAAATACACTACATATTTGAATGATTAAATTGGTATATATAATTAATTAATAACATAAGACTATATATAATTAAGTATTTGAATTTGGAAAGTCTAAAGTATTATAAGATTAAGCTATTAAAGAATTAATTCAAATACACCAAAATTTTATTTTTATGGTCAAGTCAACCAATTCTGATTCATTGGGAAAAAAATTGAATTTTTTAGAATAAAACATCAAAATTAAAATTAAAAACTACAAAATATAAAAATATAAAAAATCGAAACTGAAACTAACGGTTCAGTTATTCAAATTTTTTTTAATTTGATTTTTAGTTTTTCGATTTATTATTTTGGACACTCCAAGATGGAGGTCTTTAGATCAAAGTGACCCATAAATATCGAATATCAATTAATAAATATTAAAAAGTTATACCGGCCAATTATATAAAATTATTAACCGATAAACTAATAAAAAAAGTACAGTTTGAATTATTATTCAAAAGATTTATAAGTAAACAATTTTAGTTCAAGTCTATATGTGTCATTATATATATATAATGAGTTGATTAATTCAAAAGCAATCTCATTAATTTAGTTATAGGAAATATTAACTACCTAAGTAACTGAATCAGAGCATCGTAATCATACTGCAATTGGAAACTCCAAGTAGATGTCTCTAGGAGGCGGACATAATAATTTTTTTTAATGCCCAACCCCAAATTGAGTAATCAATTTCTTTTAACATTAACAAACATGTATTTGTCCCATGAGATTTGACATAATATACTAATACTTCTTTGAGCTTTTAAAATTACACAAGTTGCTCTGATCTTAATTTTATTTCCATCAGATTATATAGTTATTCCGTCAATTTTAATGGTTTTACAATTAATAAAAAAATTAGATAATTGAAAAATTCTAAAACTACTCTTAACCTCAAATGTCAAATAGTATAAATTTTAAATCTCAAAAGGGTATTTGTGTAATATATTAAATTTTAGGGGATAAATAATAATTTTTTCTTATTAGAAAAAATTACTATGAATGGAACTTTTTAATATTTCACAATAATTTAACATTTTTTTAACAGCAAATCTGATGGAATGATATATTAGTATAATATGAAAAAATATATAAGACAAATAACATAAATTTAAAATCTCGGGAGAGTACTAGTGTATTATGTAATATCTCAGAAGGTAAATAGTAATTATCCCTAAAAAAATCGTATATTTAAACAAATATATATTAGGAAAAAAAAACATATTTTAGTTTTTATTTTTTGATTTTTTTTCAATTTATTTTTTAAGACTTTCATTTTTAGCTCTTGAGCTCTTATTTTCCACCCACTTAGGAATATGACGTTTGATTTAGTTTTTTTTTTGGTAGTTGTTAGTTATTTGGTACCTAATAACTGCTATGAAAGTGTTTAGTTAAACATTCCAGATAACAATGGTAGCTGATTCTAACTTGCTCTAATATGCTATTAATTGAAAAAAAAAATATTTTGGAGTTTTTTTAGAACAATTGGAGATTTTCTAATAAAATAACAAAATTAACTTCTCTTTAAAATATATTTATTTTTTATTTTAATATTTATCATCATTAGCCTCCATTCATATTTCACCATTTAGCCACACTTTCAACTATGTCATTATAGAAGAGAAAGTCATATTAAAAATATAGCAAATTAATTGATTATATTTATTAATCATATAATATACTTCTGTGGAACTTTTTGTTCATAATTGATTATTGTTATTATTTTAATTATTAACATAAATAATTATATAAAAAATAATCAATGTATTTTTTGTTTATTCATGCATTATGAAATAATATATACTTTAAATTATACAATTGATAATTTTACCCTGTAACAACAATTCAATCAGTTTTATTAGCTATTTCAGCTGCACTCAACAATTCAACCAAACGGGACTATAGCCTTTTTAGTGCCTTCAAAAGAAATCAATACAAAAAAAAAAAAAGCTTTTAGACTTCTAGCGCCCTCATGAAAAATAATTTTGTGAAACATAATCTAATGAAAAGGAAAAATAGAAGAAATTATGAAGATTATATTATAAGAGAACGAGTTTCATGTTTAGGGTTAACAGTCCACCAATTTATCCTAAAAAGTAACTAAACAAAAAAAAATCATTTATGAATTTATTATCTAATTAAACTTATTAAACTATTTATGAAATTTGAATGTATAAAATAAATATTATATGTGGAACAACGAAGATGAACACAAAAATTTAAGGATGAATGCATAAAATAAAAGTTTTAAAGATCAAACAGAAACCACAAAATATATGGCAAAAATATATATATATATATTTTTTCTATATTGTATTTAATAAAAAAATTGAAAATTGAAAAATAAGCATATGGATGAATTTTGTAGAAACCAGTATACGTCTATGCTTATGACATATACAAAGAGGGAAAGATTGAATATAGAAGTGGAAATAATTAGAAATTTAATGAGGGGGGACATGTAATACAGTTATGGTTTCCCTTTCCAAATGATTTATCAATAAATAAGTATAGCTTTGGTCAAAAATAGTGATGAAAAGGAAAATGATAAAAATTTTTAACTCATATTATTATAATGTTGCTTTGTCAATCTTGACTTTCCAAATTCCAATTATTCTTTTTTTTTTTTCATTTTTTGCATCAAATTTTCTATATAAAGAAAAAGATCTCATAATTGTCATACTTCATAATTTATATATGGGAAATTTTGTTTTTTCTCCATAACAAAATTGCCATTCACTCATTCAAAGCAACAGATACTCTTTTCTTATATGTATAATTATGATGAAGTATACGTATATATGTATGTATAATTATAATGAAGTATACGTATTGCATATATATACTTAGGTATTGTCATTCTCTGTGTTGTTTCAAAATTTTAATTTAATTTGTTCAATGGTAAATATATCTTTGGCATTCAATTATTTTAATTTATTTACTTTTATTTTGTTTTATCTATCAATTAGTTGTATTTTCACACTTTGCACAGATGAAATATATAAACTTTTAATTTTTAATATAAATGTTTTTTAAAATATAATATAAAATATTTAATAAAGAGAGGCAAATATAAATATTATAATTAAACTTTGTTTTGTGATGTATTTTGATTTATAAGGGTATAAATTGAAATATTTTAAATAAATTTCATTGTTTCTATACCGATTGCACAAATTGATTTGATTTAATGATTTATGTGGTAACTTGAGGATAATTACATTCACTTACATTCTGAATATGTAACAGTCCATATTCTATCATAAATTCAATCCAAAAGTCCATTGACATTATGCAATACATTTAATTTTTATAAATAATAATACCATAACATAGTATTAATTCGTTATATATAGAGATTAGAGAGCACAACAAAGAGCTATATGTGAATTTATTGTTTTTTCTTTAAATCTTGATAGGATTATATAAGATTATATTTGCAATTATTTTTTTAACATGTATTAATTAATTAATGTTCTTCAACTAAAAAATGAGTTTATTAGTTTAATTTATTCAATGTGGATTCAAAGGATTAAGTAAATTTTCCTTTTCTTTGCTTGATTTTATAATGCAAGGTGGTGATAATTTTCTTTTTCCTTTTATCACTTATTGCATGAATTATTTGTTGAGAGTTTCTTTTTATTTAAAAACCTGTGAAAGTTATTTATAATTTTTGCTCAACATAAAATTGTGAAACGTATCTCTAAGTGTTAAAGGCCCAAGATGTTTGTCATACTCCTATAATTAAAAGTAACAAAACAAATTATATAATTCTACAGTTTTTGTTGTGGACAATGAATGAAAAAATATTTTTATAATGAGCAATTGACAACAGTGGGATTGAAGGCTAATCTCCCCAAAATGCCATATGCTTGTATATATGGCAAGAAAGTTTTTAATTTCAGATCCTCTGATGATACTTTAAATTATTCATGGTGTGTAATGCAATTCATGAGCCGACACTTGCCCCTTTCGATCTCCCCTGTCCCCTTCTCTGATATTGCTGAACCTAAGCTGCGGATAGGAAACTCCTGTTATTTGCATCTTTAGTTTTCCTACAGAACGATTTCCTCCAAGGTGCGACACACAACTAATCAGATTTTTTTCATCATTAATCAGTTATGGTAGAGTTTCTTTAATCAATTATAGTTTCCTATGTAAAAGGGATGAAGTTCTTTTTTTTTTTTTCCTGAACTGAAAAAAGGTTAAAATTTCTTTCCTTATTATTTCCGAAATAAAAAAGAAAAATGAAATGAGGATGTTTTTATTTTTTATATTATCTCCTGATTAAAAAACAGTAGTAAAGCTATATATATGTCCACATTTTGGATTGCTCATTCCAAATTGCTATTTGCTTGGGGGTTCCCATTTTCTGGTAACCCTGTTCCTGCCGCTTCATCCTTTCATCATTCTTGGGAAACTTAACAATGCGAAAGACAAAATCAAAGCTAAGAGATACCAAAATCAAATTTCTCCATTCAATATCTACATTTCTGTACAAGAATATGCAAGTTTTTTGCTACTTCAGCATTCCTCAGCTCTGGCTGAGATATCTCCAACTGGGGGAAAATAATGCAGCCACTTAAAAAAATGGAATTTTCAGCGACTTTCATTTAACTTTTTATTTTTACAATTTGGTTCTACTTGTTTGAGATCCATATGGTTTTACAATTTTTACACTCCATCTTCTCTTCTTTGATTAATAGTCCTACATTAGCACAACTTCACAAAAGCATAGCACTAACAAGATCCTAAATCATTCCCTTATGAAGAGGAGTAAAAATCTCAAGAGCACATTTAAATATGCTACTTCCACATGATGACTAATCTGCATTTAAGATACAAAGAGTTCCTGGGACTCCATAGGTGATGACCAATACTGCAAGAGAGTTTCAACAGTTAGTCTTCGTGTTGCACTCAGCATCGAAATGAAAAATCGACACCCATCAATTTTGTATTCTTCAAGGGGATTCCTGTGCCCAAAACTTCTTACATTTACCTGCCAGATAATTCATGTAAGTTTATACCTAATTGAAAACTTAAAGGAAACCAAAGCAACAAAATCATAATACCGCTGAACTGAGCCTGTTCATATTTATCAGGTGATCCCTCCAGAAACAGTCTAGAGTCTTCAGCAGAACTGCCCTCTGTATTCAGTAAGGAAAAAGGATTAGAGGAACATAAACCTGAAAAGAATACTACTATTTCTTCCAGGAGCATATAATCTTGTCATGTACAGCTGGAGATTCTAAAAACCAAGTCAAAAATAACAAACTTGATAACTTTATCTGATTAATTCAAACTTGATAACTATTTAAAATTCATTAAGATTTTTTTACAGTTAGGCAGAATTTAGAATAGTGTAGAATTTGTTTATTTGTTCTACAAATAAGTATCGCACAAGTAGAACATATTTTATTTAATTTTTTTGAACATTCTATAAAGTGCATCACAAGCATGCAATCGTTATACAGAATAAGTCTACAAGACAGTCCATGTATTCTCAGACTTTTATGAGAAACTTTCAATTTACAAACTAATGGAAAGCTCAATTTTATGTCCACAATGATCGACTTTAAGGTTATAACTATTTCCTTCTCTCCGTTGCTCATCATTGTAACTTCTTTTGAGAACCTTTTCTTTATTTAAGGCTAATTTAGAGAAATGCATTTACAAGTGAAAATAGCTTCTCTTTGAAAGACCGAGGAAATAAAGATAGTCAATATGGGACACTGTAGAAAATAGTATAAAAGATAATGATATTTTTGCAGCCACTAAAAGATCTACCCAGCATTATCTTAGAACTTTCAGCCTTCTAGATTTTTTTCTTTAAGAGAACTCTGGATCTTTATCTATGAAATTAGTGTAAAGCTTCTCTTGGAAGCTAAAGAGCTCTATAAATTCCAAGATTCCTGATGAATTTGTAGTTAAAGAAAAAGAAAGAGATTTTGAAAAGTAAAATTTTCTGTAATCATGAAGAAGAAGAAGAGGAAAAAAAAGCTCTGTTTTTATGAATGACAATTCTCTGTTGTACATCTCTTCACTTCTTTTTTATTCATGCCTTATTTTGATCTAAATACTTTATGTTCCTTTTACAGAAAAATTTTGCTCCTTCTCCATGTTATTTCTTTAATTGTGCTTTTTATTTATTTTCTTTTAATGCTTCTGCTATGTCACTCCTCTCCAAATCCCCAACAGGCGCAAGGACTAATTATTTAATAGGTCCAAGTTTGGATAGCAGCTACGAAACAGCTAAACTTTTCTGTGGAGGAGAACAGTGAAACAAATGACATTAGGTTTAATATACTGAGACCAAAAATTATAAAGAAATTTCCAATTTTGAAGCTCTGCTGTGTCTGAAGCGATTTGTTAATATAGAAATTCTCTAGGTGCCCATTTCTACCTGGATATGAAGAGTAAGTCTGAAAAGTATTTACTCTTCATTTGCAGAACATTCTTTTTTCCAATAATCCATAGAAAAATGTCTTCTTTATTTCTTTTCCTGTTTTTATTTTGTGTCCACGACCTACTATTCTAAATGATAGTTCAAAAAATTTCATGAAAATTCAGAAAAACATTTTCACTTCTCAGTGAAGGATTTGTTTTCCATGACATTCAGAAAAGTGTCCCCAAAGATATTTAACCAACAGGATAGTTAAATCCACACGAAAGAAGCATTTAAAAAGAGGAGCTCACCTCAATTTCCTTGATATATGCATCATCATAACCCGATTCTTGCACAACATTCCAATATGAAGCAATTAGAAAATCTCCAAGGTACTTACGAATAAGATTAATAGTTATCCGGTATCCCCCGTTCCTACATTAGACAAGTCAAAGGATCATAATACTCATGGAAGAAAAAGTAAAAGAATAGAACTTGCAAGGATCCTATGATTGGACTCACATAGTCAATTCATCAGAGCAGATAGTAAGCCAACGCTTTAAAGAATAACACCTCCTGCGGATCCCTCGAAAGGCATTTGGAGGCTTTGGCAAATTTGGCAGGTAAAAATCATCAATATCTATAGAGCTTGGATCGTGTAACTGGAGAAGAGATCTCAGCAAGGCTCCCTCTGTGATCCCTGAACACGAGTCTGGAAAAAAATTCCATTTAAATAAAATTCATCTTGAATAGCAGACCATCGCCAACAGAAAAAAAATAGAAACATAAAGAAAAGAGAGTACAATAGATAACAAAATAAGTAGAAATGTTTCACAGTAAAGAATTTTATTTTGAACTAAAATGTTCTCATCTTTATTGCTGCAGAATGTTATATTTATACATATTTTATAGCTGCCCTACATAAATGCATATCTGAATATGTCCTAACTATTTTGCCTACTAATAAATGCATATTTACACAACTAATTTGCTAACTAATAAATGCATATTCCCAACTAATTTGTTAACTAGTAAATGTAAATTTACACATCAACTAGTTTGACTTTTAATTTCTGATATTTCCAATATTCCCCCTCAAGTTGGTCTGAAGATGTCTTCCATGGCCAACTTGCTCACTAGTTTGTCAAATTGCTTCTTTGGTAGTCCTTTAGTGAGAATATCAGCAACTTGCTCTTCTATTAGAATATAGGGCATACAAATAAGTCATTCTTCCATTTTTTCCTTGATAAAGTGTTTGTCAATTTCTACATGTTTTGTCCTATCATGTAGGACATGATTATGAGCTATTGTTATAAATGCTTTATTATCACAGAAAACCTTTATAGGAAGACACCTAGTTACTTTGAATTCTTTAAATAATCTATTTATCCAAATAACTTCACATATTCCTTGTGCAACAGCTCTAAATTTCATTTATCTATTGCATCTAGCAAACATATTCTATTTTTTACTTCGGCATGTAACTAAGCTTCCTCTAACAAATGTGCTATATCCAGAAGTAGACCTCCTATCTAACACACTTTCAGCCCAATCAACACTTGTATAAACTCCAACTTCCATATGCCCCAAATCTTCAAATAAGAGACCTTTTCCTAGAGTCCCCTTTAAGTACCTAAGAATTCTGTAGACAACATCAAAGTGAACTTGTCTAGAAGTATGAATGAATTGATTAACCATACTCACAACAAATGTTATATTTGGGCGTGTATGAGAAATGTAGATTAATCTCCCTACTAGTTGTTGAAACCTGTCTCTATCCTTAACTTCTTCAACTTTAACCGGTTGCAATTTTAAATTGGATTCAATAGGAGTTTCAACTGTTTTGCCATCCAATAAATTCGTCTCTTTTAACAAATCCAATACATAATTCCTTTGGGAAACAAATATTCATTTATTTGATCTTGCAAATTCCATACCAAGGAAATATTTCAAGGTTCCCAAATCTTTAATCTTAAATTCACAAGCCAACATCTTCAATCTCTTAATTTCCAAGTTGTCATCACCAGTTAAAATAATGTCGTCCCCATAAACAATTAGGACAACAATTTTTCTTTCACTAGAATGTTTAAAAAATATTTTATAATCTGTTTGACCTTGCGTATAGCCATAACCTTTTATTGTTTTTCCAAAACGCTCAAACCAGGTCCTAGGTGACTGCTTGAGTCCATAAAAAGATTTTTTCAACTTAATGTTCACTCCATTTTTCTTCAAATCCAAGCGGCTGATCCATAAAGACATCTTCCTCCAAATCTTTATTTAGAAAAATATTTTTTACATATAGTTGGTGAAGAGGCCAATTGAATTTAACTGCAAGAGAGAGTAAAACTCGAATTGAGTTGATTTTTGCTACAGGTGTAAAAGTTTCATGGTAGTCTAACCCAAAGGTTTGTGTGAATCCTTTTACAATCAAGCGTGCCTTGTATCTCTCAATACCTCCATCAGCCTTGCATTTTATTGTAAACACTCACTTACATCCCATAGTCTTTTTGCCCTCAGGTAATTCAACACTTTCCCAAGTTTCATTTTTTTAGTGCATCCATCTCTTCCAAGGTTGTTGTCTTCCAATCCGAGTGACTAAGAGTCTCCTGACCATTCCTTGGCACAAACGGATTAGTGATTCTAAAAATAAAAGTCTATTGCTTTTTAGATAAATTATGATAGGATAGAAAATTGACAATGAAATATTTAGTACAAGTTCTGACTTCTTTCCTAAAAGCAATAGGAATATCAAGGCCATTAACAGTAATCGGAACATAATATGATATACCTTAATTTTGTGGATTTGGAGTCAATAATTGGTCTTCCAGGATAGCTGGATTTCCTTTTGTAAATTGATGAAAATTTTATCTAGTGTAAACATGTAATTTAGAAGATCTATTATTTAGGAATGTTTCTCCCTATGCTTGCAATTCCCTAACCTTTGATACGGATAAACTAAGTTCACCTAGATTTTCTTTATCAAACAATTTTGTCCCATCAATGGAAGAAAAACATGTAAAAACTGATCTTCATTGTGTTTCTCCCCATGAAAAGAAATTTTGCTAAAAAACGGAATTTTTTCAAGAAAATTTACATCCATGGTTATATGGAATTTCCTGCTAGTTGGATTAAAAAATTTGTACCCCCTTTTATTTGAAGCATAACCCACAAAAACACAATTTTCAACTCTAAGATTTAATTTATTTTGAAGGTGGTTGGGTATATGAACATATGTTGTAAAACCAAAAACTTTAAGGGGTAAATATGCAGTCAAACTATTCATAGAAAATATGTTCCTTAATGTTTGTAAAGATGTATCATATTTCAACACCTGACTATACATTCTATTAATTAAATAACAAGCAGTTAAAACTGTCTCACCCCACAAATATTTAGACATGTGCATAGAGAACATGAGTGACCTAGCCGTTTCTAACAAATGTCGGCTTTTGCGCTCAACTATGGTGTTTTATTGGATTGTATCCCTACAAGTAGATTGGTGTTGGATGTTTCTTTCTTTCAAAAAATTTTCCAAACAATCATTGAAATATTCAGTACCATTATCAGTTATTAAAATATTGATTTTAATATTGAATTAGGTCTCAATGAAAGCATAAAAATCTTTCAAATTTTGTGCAACATCAGTTTTCAATTTCATTAAATAAATCCAACAAAGTTGTGTGATCATCAATAAATGTCACAAACCATTTTTTTTCCCATTCAAAGTATGAATTTTAGAGGGTCCCCATACATTATTATGGATCAAGAAAAAAGGACTTGAAGGAAAATAATATTTTAATTTGTAAGACACACAATGACTTTTAGACAAAATATAAGATTCACAATGCGGCAAATTGCAATCAACTCCTTTAAAGAAACTAGAGAATAAGTGTTTCAAATAAAGAAAACTAGAATGTCCTAGTCTATGATGCGAAAACATTATTTTATCATAAATAGAAAAATAACTAACATTACCAACCAAGCCCTGAACTTATTTATTCTTGAAGACATTTTCATCAAAATAGTAGAGACCATATTGCATCCTAGCATTGCCAATCATTTTTCTCATAATCCGGTCTTGAAACTCACAGTGAGAATCAAAAAAGGTGACATAACAATTAAAATCTTTAGAAAGTTTGCTCATAGATAACAAATTGCAAGCAAGTTTAGGAACATGTAAAACTGATTGAAATTTAATATTTTCAAAAATAGGAATTGAGCCTTTCCCTGCAATAGATGAAAAACTAACATCCGCAATTTTGATTTTCTGATTGCTAGGACAAGGGACATAAGTTTGAAACAAATTTGAAAGATTTGTTATATGATCAGATGCACCAGAATCAATTATCTGAGGAGTAGATGAAAAAACAAAAGTAACAGAAAAAACACTTCCTATTTGTGCCAAAGAATCAACAGGAGCGGTACTTGACGGATTGAATTTCAACAATTATAGAAGTTGTTCCACTTGCTCCCTAGTAAAAAAGGACATTTTAACAATATTCTGATTTGACTGTCCTCCAAATCCTTCAAATTTTTTGTTCCTTTTTTTTCTTGGGTTTCCAATTTTATAGCTTTCCATGGATCTACCAACATATTTCACAAGTACACCAAGGTTTATTGCAAAAATCACACCAAATTTTTTTGTCTATCTTGCTTTGGGTGTTGGATGTCCGAATGGTAACATTAGCAGCAGAGGTAATCAGGGCATAATTTTCAATTTCAACAACAATTATTTTCTTTCCTAGCATAACACTTCCAAAACTTTCTTATCTTCAAACTTCAGAAAAAAGTTCTCCAATAGATGGTAAATGTTATCTTCCAACAATTCTTCCTCTCATTTCATCAAATTCTACATTAAAACCAAACAAAAATTTGAAAATTTTGGAACACTCCACTATCTTTCTATAGTAATTTCCATCTTCTGTGCATTTCCATTCGTAATCCATAAATAGGTCGAGGTCTTGCCATACCCTTTAAGGGTATTGAAATACTTAGTGACAACATTTTCACTTTGTCAGATTTTCCTTAATTTGGTTTCTAACTCATGAACTTGAGACTGATTTCCAAAATCAGAATACATCTGATTTATATTGTTCTAAAATTCTTTAGCAGTTGAATAACACATATAATTTGCACATGTAATTTTATGCATCCCAAATAGCATATGTAGCATCCATTTTTGCTAGCGCTTTTGTTTTACCAGTTAGATAACCAATCTTTCCACGACCTCTGATGTAAAAACGAACAACTTAAGACCAGCATAGGAAATTGCTACTATTTAATTGAATGGTAGTGATCTGAATTGACTTGGAATAAGAATCTGAATTATTGAGTTTTGGGGCTACTTTAGACGAAATGATAGAAGTGATTTCATAAATAGTATCAGCCATGGAAAAAAATTGATTGGGTAAACAAAAAAAATGTCTGAAAAAATGCTATTCCCAGAAATTTTATAGCTCTAATACCATAAAGAATTTTATTTTGAACTGAAATGTTCTTATCTTTATTGTTGCAAAATGTTACATATCTATACACATTTTACAATTGCTCTATATAAATGCATATCTGAATATTTTCTAACTACTTTGCCTACTAATAAATGCATATTTACACAACCAATTTGTTGACTAATAAATGCATATTCCCAACTAATTAGTTGACTAATAAATACATATTTACACATCAAGAAGTTTGACTTTTAACTTCTGAGATTTCCAACACATAGAAACAAATATAGATATTAAATAAACTAACCGTCCAATAGCCTTCCCCCAATAGTGACAAACTCCCTCAAGAGCTTATCCAAACTCCAGCTTCGTGGATGCTATAAATGCAATTAAACCAATGAGTAAAAGAAACTGTTCTTGGAGGTATACAATACGTCTAGAATATATATTTTACCTTTTGGGGATCAACATTGCTAAGGACAATTTCATCTACTACTGCTTGCATGTACCTAAGAATTTTGCCAATAAAAAAAATACAGTTACACTTTGAAGCTTCATACAAATATGAACCAAAACACAAGGATTCAACTTTTCCAAAATTTATCAACATGAGAAACACCTATATATAACAAAAAACAATAACATGCATGCAAGAAAAACAAAAGAAAGTATGATGTTTTCATACTCTATGTTGATATGTGATAAGCCCTAATACGTTTCACTTATGCCTATAGAAGGGGAGGGCATTAATGGGCTGGATTGCTATGATTTTGGATTGTTGTTTGAGTCTGATTGTTACATTAGAGAATTTGTTACAGGTTTGTTACCTAGGGAAATGTAAATAAAAGCTGGCAGGTTGTAGGAAGGATTCATTCTGATGAATTTGCATGTCCTTGTGACTAGGGAAAGATTTTCAAGCACTCTTTAATTTGCTTGATTGTAGAATATATACATTGAGTTCAGTTCTTACCTCACCATTGCAGTAATTTCCTCTCTGTGCTCTTCAATTGGTATCAGAGCAGGTTGCGATGGCAGAGAAGAACTCTGGGCAAAATGTTGTTATTCGTGTCGATGCGGTGGAAGAGGAACTTGGGAATTTGAAGAGCATGGTGGACGGGATCTCCTCCAAATTGGACCAGCTTTTGAAGTTGCAAGAGGAATCTTTAAAAATGGCTTCATCAATGTGGAAAGGGAAGGGAAAAGGAGACTCATTGGCACATGATCTGCAGACAACAAAATCCAAACCAATGAGCCCTTATGCCTCGGAACTAGTAGTCACAGCATTTGACCCAAGGCTGGATAGCAAGTACTAGAAGCTTAAGCTACCCATTTTCACGAGAGTGAACCTCAATGGGTGGCTACTAAAGGTAAAAAGGTTTTTTGATTTGTAACGCCTCACCAATGGCAAACGAATTGAAGCCGCTATGACTACGTTTAAGGGCAACGCCTGGCTATGGTATCAATGGGAGCACAAGTGCCGACCAATACAGTCCTGGACAGAGATGCCCAACCTATTGTTAAGGCACTTCCAAACCACTAAGGATGAATCTCACCATGAACAGTGGGTGGAGTTGTGACCATGAATGGTGCAAGAATATCGGTTACAATTTATATCCAAAGCTGCGCCATTGGATGAAATTTCTGAGAAAGTCTTTGTCAACAAATTCATCGACGGATAGAAGCAAGAAATCAGAACTGAGGTGAGCATGTTGGCATGTACAAGCTTGAGCTAGGCCTCGGAGTTTGCCAAGCAGGCTTAGAAGAAATTGGGTCAGGCTTTGCAACATTCTTTTCTAGCTTCTACAAGTGGGCGAACCACTCCCAATTTCAAGGGGGTTATTGTATCGGCTGCCATTTAACTTTCTATTACTTGTTCCCAAATCAGAAAACTTTTTTTTTGCAACACTATAATCACTAAACTTTAGAATTAATTACACAAAAATCATCTTTGCCCATTTGGGGTGAGTTGGAAGTCGGAATGCGGACGTGGCACGTGACGTGTTAGCCGGTTTTTGTCACGTCATTAAACATGTGCCATGTCAAATGTCATGTCACATTATGTTTAATTTCACTAATGATAACTGAACTTTGTTGCACTTGCCGTAAAATCATTAAAGTTTTTTTTCGTAAAAAAACAATTTTCTTTTTCTTTTTCTTTCACTTAAATAACTTGCAACCAACCTAAAATCGGACTTTATCAAGGAAAACCAACATTACCAGGGAAAATAAGTCGGTCAAACACGACTCAATAATCACTTTATCAGTATTAGCAACTGCAGAAGAACAATCTATTTCAAATGTAGCACTATTAAGGAAACCCAGTTACCAAAGCCACAATGAATCGTGATTTTTGAAAAAGGAGAATAGATTCAAAATTTTGGCAAAAATTTGGTAACACAACTCCCAATTCAGATTTCAAGTTGTTTATTTATCAAATTTAGTTGAAAGTTATTAAAGTGAAAGAAAAACAAAATTTTGTTTTTTTGACAAAAATAATTTAGTGATTTTACAGTAAGTGAAACAAAATTCAATAACCACTAATAAAATTAATCATGACATATCATCATTCTTTAGCTAGGGCTGCCATGTGACGGCTAACATAGTTCATTTTTTTAAGTTGCTTATGTGTCATCTACATGGCACCTGACGTGACACGTGTTCAATAACGTGGCTAAAACTTGATGTGACACGTGTTCAATAACATGGAAAAAACTAGCTGACACGTCATGTACCATGTCAACAGTTCAGCTGTCAACTCACCCAAAATGGTCGGAGATTATTTTTGTGCAATTAATTCCAAAGTTTAGTGATTTTAATGTTACAAAAAAAGTTTTCTAATTTTGGGATAAGTAATAGAAAGTTCAGTGACCGCCGGTGCAATTAACCCAATTTCAAGTCCTTGGATCTAGCCCGAGTTGCTCCTTTCAATCCATTCTTCTCACCCAAACCGCTAAGAACATACAGGAGGCTGGCTGACATTGAGATCCAGCAACAGTGAAAACGGGGGCTCTACTATCAATGCGACGAGAATTTTCTCTTGGTAACCGCTGTAAAAAAAAAAGGGAGTTGCGAACAACGATGGCAATTGCGGCGGAAAGTGTGGTTCTGGTTGGGCAAAGTGCGAGAGTTGTTGCAAAGGATGACAACTTGGTTTTTGAGACCACAAAGGGTATTGAACCCATTACTAGTTTCAACAAGATGGGGAATAACGAGAACTTGATTATGTCAAAGATCCGTCTTGGTACAACCAGAGTCCTTATCACTACTAATGTTTGGGCTCGGGGGCTTGATGTCCAATGGGTTTCTTTGATCCCAATAGCATTAGAAATGGCCAAGGATAGCAACGACAAAGATAAAGAAAAGATAATGAGAATTGATGCCAACAACTACATGTCCTATGTTGTTCGTGAATGTTATACTCCATTTAGGAACATTATCAAGTTCTTGGTTCAAGGGAAACGAGAAATAAAAGTGGTTGGTTTCATATTTTCTAAAGTTGAAAAACACAAAGAAGATGGTACCCTGATAAGCAAGTACAAGATGAGAGCTCTTCCATCCCTCTTTGACCATTTTGTGAAGATTATCAACTATTTGTTGACTAATAAGCTGAAGGATAGGGATCAAGTTGTGATTCTTTTACAAGGTATGCAGGAGGTTGTGACTCAAGATCACTGTTGTTAGAATCGTTCGATTCACGATTCGAATCGTTCGAGTCAGATCGAGCTACATAGAAAACGAGTCGACTCTTAGAGAGACTCGGTGCACACATAGAATCGTGAAAGAATCGGATGAATCGATGTTAAATCGATGGAATCATTGAATCGTAGAAAAACAGAAAAAAAGAAGGAAACACAATCCTTTTGGGACTGAAATTGCCTAAAGAAATAAAAACCTTTTTAGGCAGAATCGTGAAAAAATAGGAAGCTTTTCTTATGGGAGTTGAAGCACCGAAGAGTTGAATAAATAGGCATTCTCGATCTCCTCTTCTGGGAATTGAAGTGAGGAAATCAGAACAGAAGTAGCTCATGCCTCGTGCTTGGGAGTTGAAAGTTTGAAGAAATCGGGAGTCCAAGGACAGCTTCTGGAACTTGAAGAAAGGTGATTCTGTAATTTTTTTTTTTTCTGGTTAGCCCGCTGCCCAGTATTTTCTTAAAGAAGAAGGTGATTCTGCATTTTTTTTTTATAGTTATTTTGGTTATCTCTGTATTTTCTCAAAAAAATAAATAAAAAACAAAATGTAAATTGTAAATTTGTAATGATAGGATTGGATGTGTTAAAGTGAGCATTGTTTGATAAAAAGTGGAGTGGACACGTGATACTGATTAAAGTAAAGTAAATTGGATGTGTGATCACTGATAACTACTAAAAAGAGAGCATGTTAAAGTCAATGCTAGTGGACACTTTTTAAATTTTGTTTAGTGAATAAATAATTGAGCATTTTATTAAACAATGTTGTGACCTTTTTTTATATATTAATCTCTTTTTGCCGACCCATGATATACATATATGTTAAAGTTCTAATAAAAAGAGAGCATTTTCTTATCATGAGCCATAATTAAAATTTTCAATGATAGTTTTATTTAAAAAAAATTAAACTTAAGTATTATGCAATTTTAAATTTGTTATCTATTTATTTCCATTAATTTAATTCTCAATTTTTTTTTTTTTTATAATTTTCATCTATCATAAAGTTTTATTTTAATTATATAGTATTATATTATGCACTAATTTCTTAAAAAGGTTGCTGACATGAATCTAGAATTTTTTTTATTGTTCATTTTCATGTCCTTTTGTGTATAGAATTATTAGTTTCAATCTAAATCAATTTATATTACCAATTTAATTTGTTAATTTTTTTTCAAATTATTTTTTTTTCTAAATTGCAGGTTTTAAATTTTATGGCTTCTAAAAAGGGAAATATAAAAGTTAATGATCCTATTTGGGAACACTGCTCTCGAATTAATGGAAATCGAATGAATCTAAAGTGTAACTATTGTGGACTTGAAAGATGGGGAGGAATAAATAGAATGAAACATCATTTAGCGGGTGATCATGATAATGTTGCTCCTTGTACTCAATGTCCAGAAAATGTGAGAGACTTATGTATTAAAATTTTAGGACAATTAGAATTACAAAAATCTACAAATGCAAAAGAATGCTTTCAAGAAATATGTGAGGGGCAAGATCAAATTTTAGGTGGAAAAAGAAAAACTACTATAGATGCATTTGTAACTAAAGGAAAGGGTGTTAAACAACAAACATTGAATGCAATTATTAAAAATAGAGAATCTGTAGTTCAAAGTATATGTAGATTTTTATATGGGCATGCACTACCCTTTGTCTTAGTGAAAAGTCCATTGTTTGCTTCTATGGTGGAAAAAATTGGTGAATATGGTAGGGGATTAAAACCTCCTAGTTATCATGAGGCTAGAGTCACATTTTTGAAAAAAGAAGTGGACAATGTGAATTTAATGTTAGAAAAATATAAAAAGGAGTGGAGAAAAACTGGATGTACTTTGATGTCTGATGGATGGTCAGATAAAAAGAATAGGTCTCTCACCAATTTCTTAGTTAATAGTCCAAGTGGCACAGTTTTTCTTAAATCGGTGGACACATCCGATGTGATAAAAGATGCACATAAATTGTTTGAATTGCTTGACTCACTAGTGGAGGAAATTGGAGAGGAAAATGTTGTTCAAGTGGTAACAGATAGTGCTTCAGCTTATGTGGCAGCAGGTGATTTATTAATGGCAAAAAGAAAAAAATTATTTTGGTCTCCTTGTGCTGCTCACTGCATTGACAATATATTAGAGGATATAGGTGAATTACCCATCTTCAAAGATACAATTAGTAAGGCTAAGGAAGTTTGCGTTTATATTTATAGACATGCTTGGGTTCTTGCCTTGTTTAGGAAGTATTCTAAGAAAAGAGAGTTAAAGAGAGCAGGAGTAACTAGATTTGCAACATCATTTCTCACCATGAAGAGTTTTGAGGAAAACAAACTTCCTCTTAGAGCTATGTTTGCATCAGAAGAATGGGCAAAAAGTCAATATGCTTCTAAGGTAGAAGCAAAAAAAGTGGGGGCAATATTATTATCTGATGATAAATTTTGGAAATCAATCAAATTTTGTTTGAAGTGTGTGAGTCCACTTGTTAAAGTTTTAAGACTTGTTGATGGCGATGCAAAACCGGCAATGGGGTATATATACGAAGCTATGGATAGAGCAAAGGAACAAATTGCACAAAATTTTAATCATCAAAAGATGAAGTATCAACGCATTTGGGACATTATTGATTTGAGATGGGATTTGCAACTTCATAGACCACTTCATGCCGCAGGATATTTTCTTAATCCTAAGTAAGTATTTCAATTTTTTTTCAAATTTATATTGTAAACACCAAAAATAAAATAAAAAATTCAAAATAATTAATTTTATTTATATTGTGTTTGTATAGGTTTCAATATGATGATTCATTTGATGCGGATATGGAAGTAAAAGTTGGCTTATACAAGACAATAGAAAAAATATTTCCAGATATCGAATCAAGGATTAAAGTTGATCAACAATTAGAGAAGTTCAAAAGAGGAGAAGGAATGTTTGGCATGAGCATGACTATTTTGACTAGAGACAAGAAACAACCGGGTATTATTTTAATTTGGTATTTATTTGTTGGATTATTAAATTTTGAATGTTCTTATCTATAAAAAATAAAACCCACTTGACCCTTATTTTTTTTTTAATTTTAGCTTTATGGTGGGAAAGTTATGGAGAAGAATGTAAAGAGCTTCAAAATCTTGCAATAAGGGTTTTAAGCCTCACATGTAGTGCTACGGGATGTGAGAGAAATTGGAGCACATTTGAACATGTTCATACAAAAAAGAGGAATCGTTTAGAACAACAAAGATTGAATGCTCTTGTGTTTGTGAAATACAATATTCAACTTGAATTAAGGCAATCAAAGAGAGAAGAAAGAGGTGAGACATATGATCCTATTTGTTTGAGTGATATGGAGTCCGATGATGAATGGGTTACGGAAGTCGAAGAGCCTTGTCTACCTATAGACAATTCGTGGATGGATGTAAATGAATGTTTTGAAGATGATGGAGGAGTTGAGCCAAGCAATAAAAGAAAAAGAGGTATTACAAAAAAAAAGTTAATTTTATTTTTTTAAGAATAAATAGGACTATAAAGCTTTATATTAACTTCTCATATATCTATATTATATGATTTGTATTATATAGGGCCAAGGAATTTAAAGCATGATAGACAAGACAAGGGAAAATCTATTGAAGATGAGGTGATTGAAGATTTAGACATGTTTCATGATGGAGAATCAAATGAAGATGAAGGAGAACAAGCAAATTTGGTTATGTTGGAAAAGAAAAATAGTGATAAAGATGATGATTCCCTTGAATACGAAGATGATAACTTTATAGATTAATTTTATTAGAAATACAAATTTAAATTTTAATAGTTAATTGAGGATGAACAATATTATTATTAATAATTAAATAGTATTTTTAGATTTATCCATTGTTATATTTGAAATTATGAAATATATTACATAAATATATTATTTTTAATTAATATTATCAACGTGAACTGAATCTTACGATTCGATTCGATTCTCGATTCTCGATGCACAAAATTACAATTTCGATTCTCGATTCGAATATCGATTTGACAACTATGCTCAAGATATATTGGTGGAGGATCATATATCGAATTTGGTGGATTCAATGCAAGGTGGACTTGGACATGAGGAGACGATTTTCTTTGATCAACAATATCAGTTGTTCACATCATCTGGAGGCATTAAATTTCCTATTAATCCAGTGACAGAAGCATGAAAAGAGAAGATCAAGCGGCTTTATCTTTTGGTTACAACAAAAGAATCTGCCATGGATGTACCATCCAACTTGGAAGCTAGAAGACATTTCTTTCTTCTCAAATTCTTTATTAATGGACATGCCTACTGCTCCTAAAGTTCGCAATACGATTTCATTCTTTGTTTAACTCCATACTACACAAAGGAGGTACTGTTTTCCTTGTGTGATTTGGAAGTACCAAATGAAGATCGCGTTTCAATCCTCTTTTACTTGCAAAAGATTTTTCTAGATGAATGGAAGAATTTTCTTGAGAGAGTAAAATGCAGCAGCAAAGAAGAACTCAAAGGAGTGGATGAATTAGAACTTTGTTTATGGGCATCCTATAGGGGCCAAACTCTGACTCGAACTGTAAGAGGTATGATGTATTATCGAAAGGCTTTGGAGCTTCAAGCTTTCCTTGATATGGCCAAACATGAAGATTTGATGGAGGGTTGTAAAGCCGTAGAGCTGAATATAAATGATCAAAGAGAGAAAGGTCAATGTTAGATCAGTGTCAAGCTGAAGCTGATACGAAATTCACATATGTGGTATCAACAGGTTTCTTTGATGAGGATTACAATATTTTAGATTTTGCTCAATTTCCAGAATTTCACCTTGAGAACAAGGTGCTTGCGTGGGGAGGGAGTATTTATAAGCCTCAATACATTTCACTTATGCCCATAGAAGGGGAGGGCAGTAATGGGCTGGATTGCTTTTTAGGTCTGATTGTTGATGGGAGTTGGTGATTTCTTTTAGTGCAAGGGGTTTAAGGGTAGATTCGAGAATTTGTTACAGTTTGTTACCTAGGGGAATGTAAATAAAAGCTGGCAGGTTGTAGGAGGGATTCATTCTCATGAATTTTACATGTCCTTGTGACTAGGGAGAGATTTTCAAGCACTTTCAAATTTGCTTGATTATATAATACATACATTGAGTTCAGTCCTTACCATTGCTGTAATTTCCTCTGTACTTATCAATATGATACAGTTTTCAGGTTACAGAATTCAGGACGACATCAGGCCTGAACAGATACCAAATCTGCTTGCAATCAATTTAGCCAAAAGGGGTATTTTTTTCTTGTTAATTCATTCTTGTTTTTCAAGGTGCTGACTGTGCTATATAATGACCTATTGTTGGACAAATATCTTAATCTCACATCAAGAATTTAGAAGAAAAATGAGTGGCTTATAAGAGTATGGTGGCACAAACCAAATTGGCTTAGGCCATTTTGGAAACAAGCCCACCTTCTCAAACCCAAATTACAATTTGGTCCACACTCTCCCAGTGCAAGCTTAGACCAGGTCCATTGAGCTCCAACACCTAGCCTACCCTAATATTATGTACTGTATGAAGGAAAGTGTGGAAGGAAATTACTCAAAGAACTCTTCTCTCATATTTCACAATGGAATACCAAGCAAACAAACTGTTCTCGGATAGCATTAGCTTGTAAATCAGTAATAAAGAAAATGAATATTGCATCAACGAAAAAAGTAATCTTTGTTTAAAAAAATTAGGTAGAAAGCAAAAGAGTTACTTCTGATGAAAAGCAAAATTGATTCATTGTGATAATTGCCATTTTATTTTCTCATGTAAGATGAAATTCATAAAATTTAAAAGCAAACTATTTTTCTATTCCATTTGGTTTAAAGCAAAATCAAAACTTGTAGGAAATACTTTCTATGAAGCAAAAAAATAAAAGCAAGAAAATTAAGCTAGATTCTTCACCTTAGACTGTATGAAAGGCAGTGGGAGTGTTGTTAATAGAGAAACATACTTTCACATACAAACAAGAAGGGAACACTTGTATACTTTTCAAGCAGGTGAATTGCAATCAAAGTTGTAAAATAGGCCAGGACAAATAGCTAATGAAATTAGTGAGATAGTAAGCACTCACTGCGATATGTGTTGGGAACAACTTTCATCATCACCGGTTAAAATCAACTGCCTGAGATCATAGACATGTTTCCTTTGTACCTGAGACAGAAATCCAACAGTTTGACAAGATGTAATGATAGATGACGAACGATCTGACTTAAAAATTTAATAACCCCACTTATATTACATGATTATTCTTCCTCCTATTCTGTAAATAGAATATTAGGTAAATAGAGCTATCAACACTCCAGTGCGCGCTCTTAGGAAGGTGGGCCATTCATAACAAGTTAAAACACGACCAATCAATCACCAGATTTTGCCAGCAGCAAGAGTGATAAATCAAAATGAGAGAACAATTTTTGTCACATAAATACCTCTAGCACTTCATCAAATTCAACCAAGCTCTTTCTTATGCCAAAGAAGTACTTTTCAGCATTGATTTGCAGGGCTAAAAGCTAAAAAGTAATGGAAATTCAAGTTAGTATGCAATTGAGATACAATGAGAAAATAAATAAAAGAAAAAGAAAACCTATTCCCAGTTACACACGTGCTCAAAAAAGAAAAAATTCACCTGTTTTACTATTGCATCACCCTCAATTGGTATATCCTCATCATTAGTGATCCTAGAGATGAGTTTCACTGCCCACTCAGTATCAAAATTGAACTTTTGAAACATTTCATCCTGCAAACTGTTTTATAAATTGTCGCAAGTGAGTTATCTAAAGTGCCTCCACTCTGAAAATACATTCTGAAAGACGTTTTTATTTAAACTGAAGTTAAACAATTAATTACGTAATCCTGCCTTCTTTAGAAGCTTATAATTCCCAAGAGAATCCATGATTAACCAAAAAGGTTGAGAGGATAAATTACACATCAAACATTGTTTGTACCAAGGTTTTTCTATGCAGTTATCAACCAATAGACCAATAAATTACAGAGAAATTTTACTCAAGTCGTTTCTCTATCTCAATACCAGAAGGCACAGTGAACATCTTGGAAACTTATACTTCACTTTTTTTACATCCACTTTGTTCCATTATTGTTCCAAAAAATATTACTTCTGATGAATAAAATGCAAGGTGGACTCCTTTAATTTCACAAGAATTATAGTAAACCGTTCCCATCCAAGTGAAAGCACCATGATAGGAGATAAAACCCTCAAAAAATGTGGGCCACTACAGTGCAACAGTAATAATGTTAACAACAAAGTCCATATTAGTGATATGATATGATGGTTTAACAAAGTTACACTTATTTACTGAAATAAGAGAAGCTATTTTGGACAAAGACAAATACAATCACAATTCTGCTATGACATCAGTAAATTACAATCAATTTGAGAAAAGAACAAGAAATATTTAGAAACAAAAAATCATAGTACTTGGCAGAATTTACTACCTCACCATAAATCTTGTAGATCCAGGATCCCCTTGTCTTCCTGCTCTTCCACGAAGCTATTTTGGAAAAAGTTGAACTTAATCTTTACTTTGAAATGGTAGAATATAAACAGAAAAGAATTAAATATTTCATCCATAACAAAGCAGCTGTTGCTGGATCATCAAGATTGATAGTATTTCTTATACTAGTTCCAACCAAATGTCTTGAATAGATTGAAGTACAAGCCTTCAGTCAGGATGTAAAATAATTTGGACCTAAAATAACCAGTACGGTAATCAAATACGGAATTTTATCCATTCCTAAACCAGAAATCAAAATACCACATCACATATCTCAAATGACAAAACAACCAAATTCTGTACAAGTGAGAATTTCACAATGAGGAAGGGATAAGTGGCCAAAACAAATGACATTCATTAATTAATACTACTTCAGCCATCAAAAGAAGACATCTGATGGGGATGATGCCTATAATGCACATATTGTTGGCAACATACTCCTTGTCACCCATAGACCTATTTAAAATGTTTTTAAGGCGGCATTCCATGGATTATCAAAGAGAACAACATTAATAACACCACATGAAACAAAAGTAGATGCTGCATTTCAGTATTTTGTGACAACCAAGTTTCAGTGAATGCCAAAGAGCCGCATACTGCAAAAATTATTTGGCACTTTGACACATGGCAAAAGTCTACTCAGCTATTCTGAAATTATATTTCATGTGTCATTGGCCTAATGCTGAGCAACATTCTCCTCCAAGCTATAAAGGTTCCTCGAATGTGCTGAAGGATGATGCATTGAATTTACAATACTTGTTCCCACTGAAACTGCTGTACTTAATGACTCACCTGGTTATCTATTCTCCGCGACTCATGTAATGATGTCCCAGTCACATGGAGCCCCCCAAGCCTTTTGACTTCAGACCCTTCATTGAAACAGTGCATTTCACAATCTTTGAGAACTGATAGATAAGCAAGTGCTATAGTTGGGCCAAGAGGGTATATGTCAGACTGCTCATTGACAAGTTTCTGCAAGTCTTCTACATCCATTGACTGGCTCATTTCCACAGATTCAGAGATCATTGATTTCGCCTCCTGATATGTCCAGTTCTTACCCTCACTCTTGCCAACATATTTAGCTGAGCAGTTCACATCCAAAACCAAGATAAAGAGTCATCAGACTAATAGCATAAGGCCATATGCACAATACAGAATATGTATTATTTTAAAGTAAATAGTTCAAAAGCTTTCAAGTAGAGTCACAAACCCATTAGTGCAGTCTTTGCAAGCAGAGCTAACGATGTTGATCCTACTTTTATCTTTGACATTACCTATAGAAAAAGAGATTAATTATAATTTGAGAAATTAAAGTTGATCTAGTTCCCAAAAGAAATTACAAGCAATCACCATTTGTGAAATTGACTCGCCATCAGCTTCAGCATCTGGAGCTTCTCGTGTTAGAAAAGAAAGCAAGCTGTCCTCTACAATTTCTTTGGCAAGCATCTGTAAAAATTCGTTGTCACATAAGGTTAAGAATATTCCAGTGAAGAACTAAAAAGGCTAAAAATCTAAAGAAAATATATCATCCAAGTCTCAAAATGTTATCAGAAAAAAAGGGCAGAAAATATCGTGACTGCATATCATTGAGTAAAAAATTAAATCAACTAGAAAGAGTGCATACTTTTGGGTTTCCTCCCAGAATTATATCAGTGCCTCTGCCAGCCATATTTGTGGAAATAGTAATGGCATATTTTCGCCCTGCTTGGGCAATAATTTCTGCCTCCCTTGCAGCATACTGACAGGAAAACACCAAAAAAACAAAAGACCTGGTAAAAGATTATATTGAAAACAGTATCCAATTGCCTAACATAGCAAACAATGCACTAATGTAGCATTACAGATTAAATTTGTCAACCTTGGGTCGTGCATTCAGGACATTGTGAGGGATTTTCCACTGCTTAAGCATATCTGACAGATATTCAGAATTTTCAACACTGCAATAAAAAAGCACAGTTTTTTGGTTTGCTGAAGATTTAGTTGTTCCAAATCACCAAAAAATTAAGACAATTCAACACTGATAAGAACAGGTATGTTGAAGCAAGAAAAATCAGAAGGAAACTCTGTATTGAATCATGGAAATAGGTAATTACAAGCAATTCAAGAGTGCTTGCAGCTCTCCTTAGTCACTAGAACTTTCAAAATGACAGAATAATTCTCACTGTACCCACCTCCCCAATATATCTACACTCCACTTCCCTATGTAACAAACTCCCTAACAAAATAACTATACTGCCCTTCAACAAAACCCAGCCCTGAAACATCTAGAATTTGCCCTCACAGCAACTTACCAATAGCATACCTCACCCTAAAACTGTCCTCTCCTCCTTCTAGCATAAGTGTATCGTATAAGAGGCTTATCAATACTCCCTCCCCCCCCCCCCTACCCCCACCCCCACCCCCAAAAAAAGGCTTGCACCATGTCCTCAAGGTGAAAATCAGGAAACTGAACAGAAACTAAGTCGTAGTCTTCCCATGTAGCTTCAAACAGCGGCAAATTTTTCCATTGAACCAACACTTCCAAGTGCCCCAACTGTCCTTGAGGCTTTGGATGAACTCACAATAGTGTAGTGGGTTCAACAACAGGTTCCAGATCTGCAGAGAGTTGAGAAGGCAAAAATGATGAGGAAACGTCTCCTTTGGCCCAGCGCAGCTGACACATGGAATACCGGATGGACAGCAGAGGTAAGGGGAAGATCAAGACGATAAGCTACCTTCCCAACCTGCTCCAGCACTGTGTAAGCGCCATAATACCTAGCTGCCTACTTCTGGTGATCAAAGACTTTTGCCTATAGGGTCACAGTTTCAGGAGGACCCTATCACCAACATCAAATTCTTCTTCATGGCAGTGAAGGTCAGCACTCTCCTTCATGCATTGCTGAGCACGTAGCAAGTGAATACAGAGGTCATCCAAGATGGCATCCCGCTTTTGAAGCAACTGATCAACTGAGGACACCAAGGTAGAGTTGGAAGTATAGCAGATGAAAAAAGGGGGATCTCGTCCATAAAGAGCTTTGAAAGGAGTACAACCAATTGAAGTGTGATATGCTGTGATGTATCAAAATTCATCCCAAGATAACCATCTCAACTATTGTTGTGGTTTGTTAAAGGCAAAACACCACAAATAAGTCTCCAAACTCCTGTTCACCACTTCAGATTGGCCATCCATCTGAGGGTGGCATGCGGTGCTTCTTTTAATATTGTACCTTGCAAGAGGAAGAGCTTACGCCATAAGTTTCTCAAGAAAACCCTATCTCTGTTTGTGATGATGGAACTAGGCAACCTATGCAGACTGATAATCTCATGGTCAAACAATTCAGCCACCATTTGTGCCATATATGGGTGTTTCAAACTCGAGAAGTGGGTAGATTTGGTGAGGCGATCAACCACCACTTGAATTACTAACATGCCGCCGGATTTGGGCAACCCTTCAATGAAATCCATAGTGACTTCTTCCCAAACATGAGTGGATAAAGGTACTGGCTGGAGCAGCCCCACTGGTGTGAAGTAGTCAGGCTCTTATTACGTTGACAAATTTCATAGGCAGCTACCATGTGTGAAATGTCTACTTTCATGCCAACCCAATACAAATCCGTTGCCACCCTCTTATAAGTCTTTGTTTCCCTTGAATGTCCCTTAACCAATGATGCATGATACTCTTGGAAAATAAGAGGAATGAAAGCCGATGTCCGTGGAATCGCCAGGCGACCCTTGTAGTAAATCAAATCTTGGTGGAGAGAAAACCCCTCATGTGACACATTCCCCTTTTGCAAATCAGCCCGTATCCACAACAATTTCTTCCTTCAGTTTAGACCAATCATGCCAGCCTGTTACCATAATGGTGCTACATAATCCCCATGTCGAGACAAGGCGTCTGCTACCATGTTGGACCCTCCAGTCTTGTACTGAATCTTGAAGTCATAACCCATCAATTTGACACTTCTCATAATCATGCCCTACCAACCGTTGCTCCAAAAGGCGCTTAAGGCTTTGTTGATCCATCCGTACTATGAATTTATGTCCTAAGAGGTAGAGTCTCCATTTAAGCACTACGAACACTATTTCCATTAATTCCTTCTCATACACTAACTTGAGTTTGGCTTGTTATCCTAGGACTTGGCTGAAATAGGTGATCGGTCTATGTTCTTGCATCAAAACAGCACCCATTGCATACCCCGATGCATCCTCTTCAATTACAAAATCTTTTGTGAAATCTAGCATGACCAACACTGAAACTATTGTCATGATCCTCCTGAGCTCAAAGAAAGCTGCCTTGGCTTCTTCTGTCCACCCAAACCTGTTTTGCTTAGGCTGTTATGTTAATGACAAAGCGATATGCCCATACCCTTAACAAACTTTCTATAGTAACTAATCAGCCCAAGAAATCCCTCAACTCCGTGATGTTTTTAGGGCACAACCACTCCAACATCGCCTGAACCTTTTATGGATCAATTGACACCCCCTCTGATATTAAATGACCCAAATAAGCTAGTTGTTGCTGCCCGAAATCACACTTCTTGTGGTAACATACAACTTGTGTTTCCGTAGCAATTCAGACACCAACTTGAAATTGCCATGGTGATCTTCAGTTGCACTATAAATTAGAATATTATCAAAGAAAACCAGCATGAACTTCCTCAGATAAGGCCTGAAAACTTCATTCATAAGAGCTTGGAAAGTTCCCAGTGCATTAGTCAACCCAAAGGGCACGACTAAAAATTCGTAAGGGCTTTCATGAGTGCGAAAAGCTGTCTTGTAACCAGATTTTCGCACTCATGAAGGTCATTATGAATTTTTAGTCATGCCCTTTGGGTTGACTAATGCACTGGGAACTTTCCAAGCTCTTATGAATGAAGTTTTCAGGTCTTATCTGAGGAAGTTCATATTGGTTTTCTTTGATGATATTTTAATCTCCCACACGAATCCGAATCTAATGGTAACCAGATTTCAGGCACAACTTAGAAAATATGCTAGTACTGTGAAGCTCATCAAGGAGCTCCTCAATGACAGGAATAGGAAAGCGATCAAGGATGGTTTCCTTGTTCAAGGCCTGATAATCAACACAAAAATGTCAGCTTTCATATTTCTTTTTGACAAGTAAGACTGGGTTCGAATAAAAGCATGTGTTGTATCTAATTATTTCAGCACCTAACATTTCCTTGATTAGCCATTCAATTTCAGTTTTCTGACACTGTGGGTATCGATACAAGCGGACATTGATAGGTGGAACTCCATCCTTAAGTACTATTGGATGTTCATGGCCCTAGAATGGAGGAAGGCCCTACAGCTCCTAAAAAATATCATTATACTGTTGTAAAACTTCTTGCACTGCTGCAAAAGGAGGTGGAACAGCTTTGGTTGACTCAAACAAAGCACCTAACTCCACCAAATATCCCTACCCTTCATGGTGTATCAAGCACATCATGGCTTTCATGGAAATCAAAGTCTTTCCCAAAGAAAGATCCCCGCAGATGGTGATGGTTTTAGTACCCAATCGAAATTTCATCACTTGTTCCTCCAATTAATGTATGTTTCATTGATAGATTCAAGCCATTGTATTCCCAAAATAACATATGTGCTACCTAATTGAAAAGGAAGATAATCTTCCACAATGTCTATTCCCTGCAAATGTAATACCACTCCCTTGCAAATTCCCTTTGTCTTCACATTGGTCCCATTTCCCAGACCACTTCTTAAGCCGATGTCAGAGTGAGAGGCAGTTGTAGTTTATCAAATCAATAACATGGAGAGGAAGTTGTGGGTTGCCCTCGGTCAATCAATACCACCACTAATTGTTCTCCAATTTCTTCGGAAACCTTCATGGTTAGTTAATCCCATGATGGAGTTAAACAAGACCCTTAATTTGTTGTGATACTTTCTCCATGGCCAACTCTGCTTCTAGCTCTAGATCCTCAATTTTCTCCTCAACTCGAACAACCATCACATTTAATTCACTGTTTGCATCGGTGTTCCAGAGAAAAATTTTCATCGCACCTGTAACACAAACCTCACTCCTTCCACTGTTGAATTTTTGCATCGATCAGCCTCCTCAAGGTCCTAGTTGTGGAACTGAAGGATTTGCAGGTGGACAAGTCAATCCAGTGGCCTCGGGTGTGGACAATGGACGTGCAAAGGGGTTCTGGATCTATGACTACAATCGGGAATAGCCCAATTTCTCTTCAGCCCTTTGAGCCAAGTCATGGCCTAGCCTAGCCCAGTAGGAGTCAACATTCTAACTTCATTCCTTATATCCGTGATGAATTTACTCACAAAAACTCATTCAGAAACCTCCTCTAGCAGTGCTACCTTAGAGATGAATTATCCGGAATCATCCTACACAGTCCCTTCTTGTCGACGTTCCATCTATTGATCATGAAGCGTTCCATCTTTGGTGGAGTGAAACTATCAGAGTAATAGACTATGCATTTCAACCCAAAAGAGGATCAGTCAGTGTTTATGTTCCCACTAATACCATAATAGGGCATCTCCTTCGAAAGTGATCACTGTCACTTCCAACCATTCCTCGTTAGAGTACCATTGCAAGTCAAAGAAGCGTTCAACCTTCAAAAGCCAGTCCTCTAGGTTTTCTCCATCAACCATAGGGAGCTCCAGCTTGCAAAACTTCCTTTTTGGCCTAGGTTCATAGGAAACAACCTTGATTGCACCATCTATGGTTGGCCAAAAATGAGCGCGGCCGTCACTTGTTCAGAGGTCGGACCAACATCCTCTTTCTCTTTTACCTTTACCAATGATGAAGCCACCTTCGAAGATTCCTCATGCAACTTCAAGAGCTAGTCCAACTTGGAGGAAATACCATCCACCATGCTCTTCAAAGAGCCTAATTCCTTTTTGACAACAAGCACCCTAGTCACCACGTTTTGCCTAGAGTTCTTATTCGTCATTACAACTTGCTTTGATTCCTTATGCAACTTCAAAAGATGGTCCAACTTGGAGGAAATAACATCCACCATACTCTTTAAAGTGCCTAATTCCTCTTCGAAAACATCCACCCTAATTACCACGTTCTGCCTAGAATTCTTCGCCATCGCAACCCACTCTGAAATCAATTTGATAAGAACAAGTATGCTAAAGCAAGAAAGATCAAAAGGAAACTTTGTATTGAATCATGGAAATAGGTAATTACAAGCAATTCGAGAGTGCTTGCAACTCTTTTTAGTCACTATAATTTCCAAAATGACAGAATAATTCTCACTGTACCCACCTCCCTAATATATCTACACTCCAATATGTAGCAAACTCCCTAATAAAATAACTATACTTCCCTTCAACAAAATTCAACCCTGAAACATCTAGAATTTGCCCTCTACAACAACTTACGAATAACATACTTCACCCTAAGTTGTCTCTTCCTTCTAGCATAAGTGTATTGTATAAGAGGCTTATAAAAAATGCATGAGAATAGGCACTCTATTAGCAAGGATATTAAAAGAAAATCCATGAAACTGACAGTTGATAATTCAAGATATTATCCAACCTCATAAGACCACACAAAAAAAATGGAAAACCATAATTGCAAATTGCAAAATAAAGTTTGAGTTACAAGGAAAATGTTGTTTAGAATGGAGCACAAGTGGCATGTTTTTATCCTTTCCATTCAAGGAATAATCCAACGTCACAAGATCACGAAGAATTTGAAGTTGACATTTTGGGGCTAGTTTAGCATTGCTATGCTAGGATTATGCAACATGAAACTACCTTCTATATATTCACTTATTGTTGAGAACAGGAAAAAAAAAAGAATATATCCCCTTCCAAAGGAATAATCATCTTAGGTTGGAACTTTTGTTGGGGATGGAGCTACCTTCCATCAATTCACTTTCTCAATGATCCCCTTGAGTGTACATCCCCCCTAATTTACAAACTTTATATGAATTTAATACTCATTACATGAGGCACTAGTTGAACAGAGAAATTTGTTAGACAATATAAAGCTAGTTGTGCTTAACATCCCAAATTCCATAATGTTGAATTGTAAGAGCTAGCATATCCCACAAAATAATCCAGACTCATAAGGATATTATGACTGATGTCTATTAATATAGAATGATAAAGTGAGAAATGAGCAAATGTGATAAAGTAGAGGTGACCACTAAGGAAAGATAAACAAGAACTGTTTATAACCCAGACTGTGATGAGGATATTATGACTGAAGTCTATTAATATAAAGAATGATAAAGGAAGAAATGAGCAAATGTGATAAAAGTAGAGGTGACCACCAAGGAAAGATAAACAAGAACTGTTTCAGATGGTAGTCACACAACATAGATCTTAGAGATGCTACTATGATGGATGTCCATTAATACAAAATGATAAAAAAAGAAATAAGCAGATCTAATAAAAGGTACAGGTGACAATACAGAGGAAAGATAAACAAGAACTGTTTCGGATGGTACAGTACAAAGATAGATCTTAGAGATGCTAGTGAAGAATGAATATATTTAGTTGAAGGAACAAAAAGGAAAGAGAGACCAAAATGACTTGTTTTTAAGTTTTAACAGATTATTTCAATTCTTAAATTTCTCATGATGAGGAAGATAATTCATGCAACCATAGTCAAGAACTTTGAAATCAAGCTCAATTGAGTCAAGGACATAGAAGCAGCAAACTATTTACAAAACCTTAATAATCTAAAAACTAGTCAATCCTCCAACAACATGAAAATACAACTATTTTTAGTATTTGTAAATTGTCCACATAAAAATATAAAATATCTTTTCAGCAAATATAAAGAAGCCTTTTTCCTTCAAGGAAGGAAGGAAGGAGGAGGGGAGGGGGGGGAGGGGGGGAGGGGGGGTGGAAGGTCGAGAGAAAAAGGCAACTTTGCTGGAGACTTACCTTGTTGTCCCAACTAAAACAGGACGGCCTTGTCTAAACATGTATTCAATTTCTTGACGGACATGCTCCCATTTCCCACGAGCAGTCTATTCACATTCACAAAAATGATATTATCAAATATAGAGCAACCGCAAAAGGATGATAAACATGAATTTTAAATGCCTTACTGCGAAAGCTTGTATGGGTAAATCTTTACGTATATTCGGTAAATTTGTGGGGACTTCAATAACTGGCATTTGGAACATTTTCAAAAACTCCTTTTCCTGCATCGTATAATGAAAACTTTGGCATGGGATTTGCATAAACAACCATATTTAATGAAAATGATAACAAAAGTTGTCACACAAACATCATCCTTACTTCAGTTTTTGCTGTCCCAGTCATACCAGACAGCTTTGGGTAGAGCTTAAACAATGATTGGTAAGTGATTTGTGCCACAACAACTGAATCAGCCTAAAAATAAAATAAAATAAAATAAAGAAGATAAAAAATTTTAAATTAATTAAATAAAATTAAAGTTGATGTAAATATTGCATAATAAACTCTAGAAATCAACATTCAGTAATCAATTTATACCTGAATCTTCAGACCTTCTTTAGCCTCTACAGCCTGGTGAATTCCCTCAGACCATCTTCTTTTCTCTTCAACTCTCCCAGTCAACTGCATAAAATTTAGGCATTTTTTCAATTTCCGCATGTCTAAGTTACACTTCAGGTAACTTGCCCTGGCACATAAAATAGCAGACATTGCATGACATTAAAATACCTCATTTATTATTAGAGCCTTTCCATTTCTAACAATGTATTGAACATCTTGCCGATAGAACTCTTTAGCTTTCAAAGCATTCATCACAAATCTGCAATATTTCAGGGAACAGAAAGTTGAAGTGGAAATATAATTGCATTTACCAGGTAAGAGCCTAAATTAAATTATTCAGACACCATAGCCACTTCCTGATGGCATACACTTCCAATCCACTTATAAATAGTAAGAAAGCAGTTTAAAATAAATCAAACCTTTTTTTCTTAAAAAATTTTAGTGTGGAATTGTCGACACTTAAAATACACCAGAAGCTTTGGAAGAGAAATCTAGGATAAATGTCCTTCACACTTCCAATCAACATAGAAGGTAAAAGAGAGTGCCTGGACTTAAAAAAAATCACCTTGCCCAAGGATCATTCTCATCCCACAAATCATTAGTTTCAAGAGCCATTTCAGCAAGTGCTATTCCTTCCTCGGTCAACTCCACTGAATTATCTTTAAGCTCTACATTGTAATGCTGTTACCATAAAAAATTTTAAAGTTGATTAATCTTAACACCACATAAGAAGTTACAATGACATCACTTTATACAAAATAAAAATTTCTCAAGGAAGCAGACAAGACTCACAAGGCCACGAACAAGTAGTTCAGCTACTTTAGCAGCAACTGGATATCTTGCAGCATCTTTATTAGCCTAATATAAAGAACTGAAATCGTATCAAGATGTTATTTCTCCAACAGCAAATATTTTCTGTCCTTGATATTAATCATCAACCTATTACTATAGTGGTGATAAGGAAATTTACTTGGTACTGTCTTTTTATTTACAATTTGCAATTCCTGATGAACAGAGCTTATATTACCTCACCGCTTATCAACAATGGATTTCTCCCTTCATCAATAAGAACAGAATCAACTTCATCAACTATTGCAAAATGAAATGGCTTCGGCCTATTTATTTATATCCAAATCAAGTAAAGAAATTTTAAAAAAAGCAAGGAAAAGAAAACCAAAATGATTCATGAACTTTGAATTAGTCTCAATATATACCATCTCATTACAAGTTGTTCACTGTTCCCAGCAAGATTATCTCGTAGATAATCAAAACCAAGTTCCTGAGAGCATTCAAAATTAGAATATTACTGGAAAGAATAGAGGATCTAAAGGAATTTGTTAGAAATATTCAGCTCAACCAAGACAATGTCAAGAAAGAAAACAAGCAACCACCATCAACACAATGGAAATGAACATAATATTGGAAGCAACCTATATCAAGAAATAATATGTGACTTACTGAATTATTGGTGTATGTTATATCACATCGATAATTGGATCTCCTCTCTTTAGCTGTCATCCCCTTCTGCACATCAAGCAACATAAGATTAAACTGTTTACGAATTGAAGCATAAAATATATTGTTTGAATAAAGTTTGTGAACCAACATCAGAAGACCATTCATATTCCATGAACTTAGACCTGAATAAGACCAACTGAGAGACCTAAGAAACGATGAACACGACCCATCCATTCAGCATCTCGTTGAGCCAGGTAATCATTCACAGTTACAACTGCCAAGAAGCACTACAATTAGATATTCAAATCTAACTAAACAGAAGAAGTCAAACATTTTTCAATGACAATTAAGGAGGTCTAGTCATTCAAAAGAAAATACATTTAAATATATGGCTACCAAAAGTTATGCTTCACCAGAAGATTAAATCAATGAGGTGTCATTTGTTGCTGTCAAAGTACCTCCAGCAAAAGCATAAACCAAATATACAGCATTGTTAAATTTCCAATAATGGGAACTAAATAGTGCTTCTCTGTAGGAAGAACAAAATTAACCCATCCCTTTTTAAGGGAAAAAAACATATGGACAAACACATTATATCTAGCTCTCCTTTGTTACGTGACATGACCTAAACAAGAAAATTTAAAGTTCAAGTGATGATATGATGATATTTTTTTCCTGAAGCTCATCACTCTAAACTTGTTTTACTCCATTACACTGCAAAGAAAGGTTATTCTTGTTTTTCTTCTCAAGCTTTAAAGCAACAGTTGAAATGTGTGCATGCATCATTATATAAGAAATGTTAAGGCTACAAAAGTATTGTGCTTGAATTTCTAAATATATAGTTTCATCCTACAATGTCAGAAACTAACCATAGATGCTATCCAGTGAACATAATCAGCTTCTCCACAAAGGCAGAAAAGCTTAAAGTGAGCTTTCTGAAAGGTGATGAGCCTAATGGCTCCTAGGAAACATGAGAAGCCTAAAACCAAGAAAGCAAAGAATGGGACACATTTCCACACAAACAATTTCATCTGTAGTTGAAATTGCAGTTTAACAATTGGCCAATCGTATTTGACCTGTTAATGACAACTATTTTAAGTTCAATGCAGTAATACTAGCCAGATTTTAATGCATATCCAGGAAGGTTGCAAGTTGCATCAAATAATAGCTTCTTTGGAAAATTAAGGACTGGAAACATACCATGGACACCTTCCCCAGTCAGTGCATTAAGATATGCAGCCAATGTTGAAACCAGTGTTTTTCCCTCTCCTGTTTTCATCTCGGCAATTGATCCATCATGAAGCACCGCGCCACCAATAATCTATCATAATGATTTTGCAGCATGATAAACATTTTGAGCTAATTTCATATTAATAAAATGTTCCCTATCATATAATTAATTCGAAGGAACACAGTGCATAAATATCCATATGCTTAATTGCCTATGCAGCGATGCTAATCTATGCACATGCATAAGCATGATACAGAGAGTGATAGAAACCTGCACATCAAAATGGCGCATCCCAAGTTTCCTTCTTGCAGCTTCACGAACAACAGCAAAGGCCTCTGGAAAGTAAATGGAAGGGAAACTAAGAAACATACGGTAATTCCTATATGATATTTTCTGAAGTCCATCATTTATAAGATTCAGATAAAAAAGAAAACTCTATGAGTTGCAAACCAGCTTGAATATCTGCCAGTGTCTCTCCTTGTCTTAATCTTCTTCTGAACTCCACAGTTTTAGCACTCAACTGAAAGGAAACAAATACCATTCATTATCAAAAACAACACAAAGTGCAAGCCTGATGAAATATAAGAAAAAATAAAAACCACAAACCTGCTCATCAGAAAGCTTCTGAATCTGCGTCTCGAAGGCATTAACTGACTCTACTAGACGATAGTAGTCCCTCACAACCCAGTAGTTCAAGCTCGAAAAATCAGATACTTTCTTTGTCAAACCACCCAAAGTCTCCTAAAAAAGACCAAAGAAGCTCAAAGAGTAATTGTAACAATCCTCATAGACATAACATCAAACACATAATGAGCAATTGAAAAGAAACCTTCAGTGAAGCACCGACAGGCGTGCCTCTGCTAAAATAACGCCGTTGAAACAAAGACAAAGGTAGCGAAGAATGAGCTGAAGAAAAAGGGCGACAGAAGATGGGTTTTCCGTAGAACAAAGCAGAGTGCCTACGAGGTGGTTTTAGGATCAGAAAGGGGGAACTCGATACAGCATGAACTGTGGCCATTAGGTGATCGTTTGTTTGCCTCTGAACTCAGAATGTGCTTGCTTTCTTGATAGGCAGGAGCTAGAGCTTTCTGATGCTTCGTGTGCATTAAATTATCAAATTTTGCTGGTCTAGTATACTGGCGCCGAAAAAGGAGCCATTAAACAAAAACTACAGCTTGGAAAGTTCATAAAAAAAAAAAAAAAATTCATTTTATATTTTTTAGGGAAAAAAAAGGAAGTCACATTTTTTTCTATTCGAATTCAAAACATGCTTTGGCTACCATTATAACCGGTAAACACAATGCCATCTTATTGTCAAGAAGCAGTTTGCGTCAAATTCAAATAGTTTCTGTCACATTTTAGTAGATTAAAGATGCCCCCGAAAACAAGAGGGAAGATCATAGCAATGGTAGATTATCAAATTAAAATTGAGAGAGGATGAGAAGATATTTTATCTTACTCGAGGAAGAAGGATCAGAAGCTACCAAGATTACAAAAACAAATTGATTGATTGAAATGAGGATAACCCATATTGTTCAATTGCATCCATTCATCCAATACATCCGCTGTTTTGGGTTACATTAGTACATCAAGAATCACATTCTTCTTCAATTAACAAGAACTTGATAATGCCGAAATATCAGATTTTATATGGCGATATAATGATTAATGACCATCAGACTTCAGAGAACAAAATTAGATTGAGATTATCAACAGATGTGGTTGGATACTTTGTTTTGAGCCATTAGAATTAAAATACGTAAAAACATAGAATATGCAACAACAGAGCTGGATTAAATTTCCCTTTTCTTCCCTTCTTTTTTAAAAGATAGGTATATCCATTTAAAAGATAGATAACAAATAAGTGTACAAAGAAGTAGCTGCTGCAGCTGCTAGCAAGCCAAAAACAACACATTAAGGGCCATCCCACGGGATTTGTTCAGCTAAAATTAAGAACTGTACAATTGCACTAAGCAGGGTTAATAAGGCTGAAAATCCACTAAATGCGGTTCATAAAGGTCTATGTCCATCAACATTTTTCATACTATCTGCCGCCTGTGCTTTGAACACTATTAACTTTGATTCCTTTAGTTTCTATTCTATCATATTATCACGTCTTGCTTTATGAAGTTCAATGATCGAGATTGTGCAAAGAACCGCCATAAGGTCCACTGGATCCTCCAACTGAGGTCTGAGAGTGTGATCTCTGTTGAAAATATTGTTCAAAGTCAAACCATGAGTATTTCATTTAACAAAGCAACAAATCCACATAATTACGGCTGATCAAACATGTAATCCATAGTATATTAAGAATTTCGGTTACCTGGTCAGATCTTGGCCACTATCCACAGTAATATACCTGGTGCCATACAATCAAGTTCACCGTTTCAGCATTCCATCCTAGGTAATCCGAGAGCTAGATGCAAAGAATATAATTATTTGTTTTCTATGATGCAAGTCTTTGTTGTGCATATGGGTTTATTTACATCAGTTTCAAGTAACAGGGAATGAGAAAAATGTAGCCATTCAACTTTTTGTGTAATGGATACAGAGCTTCATGGCCAAACCACCGTAAATCTCTTTTTTTCTTCTCTCTCTCTCCTTTTCATATTTCTTTTCTTATATTAATATTGAACACATATAACTTCAGACTAGAGTCCTTAGGATCAGGAGTCATGCAAATATAATGTAAAAGAATGCTTGTGAAGTAGAATATGTACCTTGACAGTCCTATCACCATAACCCACAAAAAGCTTCCCTTGCCAATGAAGCAAAGATGTCACTGCAGAATTACCTGGGATCGATCCAATGGATCTGGTATCTACTTGAAAATCATCTCCTGATAATTCCTATCATCAATGCTACATTGATCAGACTGTAAGAAGATGAAGGTCTTTAACTTTGAGGCAAAAGAGTCCAGCGAAGAAGAGAAGAAATATCAATCTACCAAAATCTAATTTGAAAATGCAGAGAGATTTCCAGACGCTTCTATAGTTTAAATTGAAAACTCCTCAAGGGGACAATATCACTAGAAAAATAGCTTGCCAAACTCCATCTAATGCAAAATAACTCAATTATATATTGCAATTTACCTGGACAGTGACACATTTGTCCAAACCTCCAGTAAACAGACATCGCCCCTCCATGCCAATAGCAAAGATGGCACCCTTATGGGCTTGTGTGGATTTCATAAACATGTCATCCCCCCATATCTGCAGAGAGCAAATGATTTAAAGTAGCAACTTCACATTGACTTTTGGGACTGAAGAACAAAGGATATAGAAGAAGAGATGAAAAAAGAAGCAAGAAATATCATTTCATAGCTTCACCAGCATGTGCTTAGATATCACAAGTGTTCATTTCAACTTCAAGTTATTCAACAATGTCCATTTTTTGATCAAATTGGACTCAAGACTAAAAGAAAAACATAAGGATTTGCAATCTAACCTGACATTGATTTAGTTTTGGTGTATGACTTCATCTCCATCCTTTTCACTCAATATTTATAGTTACAGCACATATCATGATTCAACTTATTTTGGCATACTTAGGTGAGACTAACTTGAGAATCTAAATTTTAAACAATATATTAATATAATATCCACATTGCCATGTGAATTAAAAGAAATCCAAGAGATTGAGAGGACATATAACCTTTATTTGTCCATTTTCATGTGCAGCAAGAAGCATATTTTGGTGAATGATAAGAGACAAGACAGAAGTCACAGTTCCAGCAATGTTGTCACCTAACACCGTCAAAAGACCATGATCGCTCAGACTCCACAGTCGGATGGTCCCATCCCAACTCCCGCTATAGAGAACGCCATCGCATGCTGCTAATGTGGAAACTACTGATTTATGGCCATCCATAGTGCATGATAAGATGCCATCCTAGAGGAAGTCAACAAAAATAAAGTAAAAGTCCTGTATATTAAGTTATTAATGAAATGACAGTGTTGAATAAAATACAAACTTCAAGCCATTACCTGCAATGACCACGCTTTAACAGACCTGTCTCCACTTCCAGTATAAAGATATCCATTACCTGCAGTGGTCAAGGCATGAAGACCACTATATCGCCAATCCTTTTCCTCGTACCATTTCTTCAATGGTTCTTGCCTCAAAGGGATAGTGATGCTCCAGAGAAATATGCCACCTCCACTATCACCACTTATGCAACATGGTTGTTCTTCATCAACATAAATTACAGCCATTACTTTATGCTCATGACCTTTAAATGTATGTACATGAGAGAAATCCTACATGAAAAATTGCAGCAAGAAGCATAAGGGAAAAAAAATGGGACAGAAATATTATCGTTTCCTTTTCAACACATACCTCCAAAGACCAGACTTAAACTGATTTATCAAATGAGGAGCTGAAAAGAAATCCTCCTAAAAGTACAAGACAATATATTCAGAAAAATATTTACGAAATTATTAAGAAGCATCACATAAGCTTCTCACCGTATAGAAATAAATAATTCGAAAGTGATGGAAAAGGGTAAATGCCTGAATGAGACCACTGACAAACCATAGGCACCTTAAAGATTTAAAAAGGCATGCTTAAGAAAGCAGATAAAGCACAAGAAATAGAAGAAAGCAGGATGATCGTTGGAGGGAGCTTCTAAGCCATTGCTATAACTAATGCATGCATGCATCAGAATGGATATATCCAGTAAAGATTACATAAGCCAACATCAACCAAAAGCTGCCACCCCATGTGTTTTAACGAAAGCAGTGATCCCTTAGATAAGTCACATTTTTAGACACAGGATGACGCAAAGGAAATCATAACTGATTATGAAGATTTAGATGACAATATTCACAAATCATAACGAAGAGATGATATCCAAGCAGCATTGTGTAGTTAATACAGAACAAATTAAACAGTCAACGAAATATCACGGAGCGGACAGTATCTGATTGAGAAGTATAATTTGCAATGAGAAGTACACACCTCCAATTGCTAACCCCGTAACACAATCAAGATGGCCCTTCATATCTTTCACTTTGATGTTTCCGTCCAAAAGACCCTCAGCAAAATCTCTATTAACCCCCATTTCCTCAATTTGACCTCTGTTTTCGCCATTTCTGTTTCCTGTTCTCTGCATCTCATCCTTATTATGTCTCTTGGGCATCAGAGACAATTCACCAAGAACCAGGTAATGTCCCTTAATCTTCTCATGAACAGAATCATCCAATCTGAGCATAGCACCATACTGAAATCCAAAAATTAAGTTCCGTACACATCTCCACACATCAACCGTAAGTGGACGATCCCTTGGATCAAAATTCAAACATCTACATAGAGTCTGCTGCAATGGTCCAGATTCCTCACCTAATTTACTCCTCAATAGAGAGTTTACTTTCTCCATCAAACCGATATAAAGACCTGAACAATCTATACCATTCTCTTCGTCCACTTCTGAAATGAACTGCACGACATTATCAACCAGCTCTTCGATGAATTGTTTACCAATAAGAAGTCTAAGCAAAACACAAGCCAACGACCAAACATCTGAGCTTTGCACAACTGAACATCTAGAGCTACCACATTCTGCCACTCGTCCTTCTTTCTTCAAAATCTCAAACAAAATCTCTGGACTGACAAATGTCTCTCTTTTAAAAAATTCGCATACCAGCATTCTTATTTCCTTTTTACCTAGCCCTCTCCCAGTAGAACCAGCTTCCGAGACAGCCTCATAAACAGTCCTTCCGGTCAATAAAACCTCACTCAAAGTTGGGTTTACATGTCCAAAACCATCCAACTCAAAGCAAGAAAGACTTAAGCAACCTAAAAATAAGTTTTCCGAATGCAAAGCAATCACGGCTTCACACATTTCCATTCCCATCATTGCAAAACTAGGCAAAAAATATTTGCCTAAACCATCATCAAGCTGGGGCAACTGATCCAAAATAGTCCCATTTAGTTTCTCATAAACTAAATACAAAACCCCACCTTCCAAATGAGCCCACAAGCCAAAAACTTCACAAATTTTAGAATGGTTGGAGCAGATTTTCAAAATCGAACTCAATTCTTCTTTCAATGCCTCTTTCATCCCATACAAAAACTTCATAATTCTAGCGATGTAATTCATCTTAAAGGCAGAACCGTTGCCATTGATGGGTAACAAATCATCAGCAACTTTAAAAAGTCGTAACTTCCTATTACCTTCCTTCATATACCCGAATGTTTTCTCTTCAGGTTCAACCAAAACAAAATCTTCAGGAAGAACCCAGTTCTTCCACGTGGAGTAAAACTGATCAGACCATAGACGAGACACAGAGTCAAATTGTTGATGACAATCTGGGATGGGATTTTGGGATTTTTTAGGGGGGTTTTGAGGTTGAGAGGAGGTGGGGATTAGTCTGAGGAGGTCGATGTTTTTGGGGAGAGAAGAGGGACCTTGAGATGGGAACTTGACGAGTTGAGTACACGCCGGACAGCGAATCGTTTCAGGGTACTTTTGAGGTAGGCTTTTAAGGCATGACTCGCAGGCTGTGTGTCCGCAGGTGAGTACGCGTGGAATTGTGTACTCGCTGTCGTAGGTTTGCAAACACACCGGACACTCTGGTACGTCCGTCGACTCCATCGCTAGTGGATAATCACCTCATCAGTTACTGTCGAGCTTAACCGTGGTGTTAATTCTAGGCAACTGCAGTTTATCGTGGACGAGGCAAATGCAATGACCTGTAATTCTAATTTCTAACAGTAATAGTTACAAAAGTAAAAAATGCATCAACCCATGATTAGTCCATTCGTTTTAGTTGTTGAAACGCGAGCAGATAATTGATAGCGGATGACTAAATTTGATAATGGAACGGGACTCATTTTCATCCCTATTATAATGGAGAATCGTTGTTTCTGTTCTGGCCATACTAACGAGGACAAACTCATCCTTGTCCCCGCCTCCTTGGTGATTCCCATTCCCACCAGAATTTCAATTCTCCACCCTTAAATTTTTTTAATTTGAAAATAATAACTAATTAATTAAATATTATACTTGTTAATTCCTCGGAGTCCTATCGTATTGTTTAATTAATCATATATAACATATTCATATTTAATACAAATACAAAATAATTATTTAATTGTGTCCAAATTATTATGAAATTAATAATATAATCAATTAGTAATATATATCGACAATATAAATAATTTATTCATTAACTTGTCAATTTATTTATAACTAACCAATTATTATATTTGATCCCATTGAAAGCATTAACTTTCCATTCTTACAATTAGCTTTTGAAATGGATTTGGTGTAAAATAAACAGTTATAAAATATATTAAGTGTGGTCTGATTATAATATCTAGTCCCGTTTAAAAGCGTTAATTTTATAAAAATATTAAGTGTGAAAAAATTTTCGCTTGTTTTAAACTGTTATAGGCCTATATTATTAAAATTTAGTTTATTGTAAATTATTATTGACAATTATAATAAATTCATTATAATTATTATTTAAAGTAATGATACTAAATTAATACATATTAGTAAAAAAAATCCCGCAAAATATGAATTAAATAAAATATTAAATTAAAAAACATAGTTACAAATAAAAATATATAAGAAATCAAATCAATCCAATTGTTGAGTCCAATTTTATCTAATAACATATATAAAAGAAAATTTTGATCATAATTAATATGTTATTTTCTGTTTTTTTAAGAAAATATAGAATGATATTAGAATTTAAAATTATCATTTCCTACTTTTAATAATCTTAAAAAATTAGAATTTAAAATAATATATTACAAATTAATAATATAATCAATTATTATTATTATTATTATAGAGATAAAATTAAACAATATTTTGTTAAGAAATTTAATTATATAAAATAAAAAGTTAAAAAAAAACAAATGTTTTATTAAATGATAGGAACTTTCAATGAATTTTATTTTTAAAATAATAATTAAAATTTAATTACAATGTCACCCAAACAAACATTTATAAAAAAATCATTAAATGTTAATAAAAATTTATCATGGCAATACATTGTCAATTGAATTTTTAAATATAATGTGTGTCTATATATATATAAAATAAATTTCAATAAATAGTGTATTACTACATGGAAAATTTTGTACTTTTATGTTTAATTGTCTAATTGAATGATTGATATTGAATGGTTGTGAGAAGTAGGGTAATATTTTACCTAGTTCTAGTGGGCCATCCTTCTTCTCAAACCGAAACAATCACATTACCTAGTTCATTACATCCCAATTCTCTGGTTAGACTTGGGACGCTCGACGCATTTTGATTAGAAGGGGATCCGTGACTGTAAGGTATGTCTTTCAGATCTACTAATCTTCGCTTATCTAGATAAAGCTGGTTTCTAGGGTTTCTCTATTTGATTTTCGTTTGGTTGCCGAGAAAATCTAACAGTATTACAACAGAAGATTAAAAAACTTGGAACATTTCGATTTGCATTTGTGATCTGTCTCTTATTTGATCTATTAATCACATGCTTGATTTACACAGCACTGGATCCAACGATGGATCAAAATATCTGCAATTCTAGTTTGTGAATAGGTATAATGTGTCCTTTTGATTTTAATATTTTAGAATTCATCGGTATCTTTATGCCAGCAGATGAGCCAGTGCCAATAATTATGCTTTTATTTTGCCTTTGGATGAGTTACATGCTTTAATAATTTTTCTTATTTAAATTATTCTGGTCACTGAACATTTATCTGATACTTTTGTCTTTTTCAATATATTTGTGTTGTCTGAAGATCATGGCTGGCCCAGGAAGTTCCATGCTATATGCTGGTCTTTTATTCACAGTTATTCTTTCTCTTCAAGAGATGTATCGGGGAAAGTTAGCATCAACAGAGTTATTTACGATACTTGGAGGATTCATCAGCTCTCTGCTTTTCCTTGTTCTGTTAACAGTGAGTTCAGAGCTCTTTATACTTATAACTTTCCAGTTTATCAAGAGCTTTTTGTGTGTTGATACATCATTATTAGCTTGTAATCAGTATTTATGTTATGTTTTTCTTGCAGTTGAAAGTTCTCATGGTTGGTCATTATTATTTTGTTTATGATATTTGTTCTCTAAATTTTTCATGATTATTTTGTTTCTTATATTTTTCTCTAAATTTCCCTTATATGTTCAATTGATGTTCTTTTTATATATAAAGGTTCTCTCATGGTGTAATAATGATTTAAGTTAATGTCTACCAGTCACAACAAATATTAGTTATGCTTTTTCCTGCAGTTGTTATCATCCTACACTGAAGCTCTGTGTCACAAACCAACTGCTAATGGTTTGGTCATTTTTGTTACTGGACTTCCATAGTAAAACTTCATATAATTATAAGCTTTTACTTTGTTGCTGTTTTGCAGTTCATTGGGAATTTCCAGGAAACATGTGGCCTGAAGACTGGTTGGGGTGCAGGTAAGTTCTTTTAGATGTTTTTTGCTTGCCTTCTCTTTTTTGTTATTGTATTTTTTAGTTAATTAGGCTGCTATTGATCAAATGCTGCAAATAAGTTTAAAAGACTTCTAGTACAGTTTCCAATGAATTTCTCTAAATTTTGTGCAATCAAGAGCATGTATGTGCATCTGGCATTTTGTAAGGAAATAATCTTCTTTTGCCTGTGAACCAATGTCAGCAAACCTATATGCATCTGCCTATGTGGTCTTGTTCTGTGTCCTAACCTCTATCACCGTATTAGTTCTTTTAGCTTGTATGACTTGTTCTTGCCTGTTATAGTCTTCATGTAGCCCAAAAACTTTATATTATCGGTTGCTAGCACATGGATGCTTTCACCTTCTCCAATTCAAAGGCTTAGCAAAAGATGACAATAGTTTTGGATGCGTGGTTTTAAGAACTGGAAAGTTATCGTTCTCAACTACCTTTTTACATGTTTCTAGCAATTCAGCCTCTTCTATGATGCATGATGACCTTCAATTCAAATGGAAGTACTTGGAGCAGATGGGGTTAGGGTTGGGGACGAGGGACAAAACCTTCCTACCTCTCTTCTTTAATTTATGCAGCATTAACTTTTGATCATTGTCTGAAGAATGTAATGGTACATCAGATATCTAAGTTTTCTCTTATTCATACTGCTACATGCAAGCACCATTGAGATACACCTCTTTTCAGTTGCAGAACTGTTTAACCACATCATGTGTTGGTACACTTATATTTTCCATTTTTCCTTTTCTGTTGCAGTTGTTGTAGCAGAAACTGTTGCTCTAATTGCAGCTAGCACTGTTCATCGAGTTTGCATCACGACATGGTAATGTTAGAATTTTTCATTTGGTTGTGTTTTACTACACATTTTTGTTAATGCATACCCAATGGATGTTACACAAACTAGTCATGAGTTTGGTGCTGTATTACATATGCAGTACCAGGTTGGTAGACATCTGTCACCTGGAGAGGATACCTGGATTCAAACCCTTTAATATAAAAACAGTCATCTTGCTACTTTAAAAATGTGCCTATGTGTTCATCATTGAGCATTTTTGCAGCCTATTTGAATAACCAGAAAAATTCTGTTAGCAATGCTTTTTGGCACATTGGCTTGCAGTGGAGTTGACACTAGTAACTCAGCCAGTGAACATAAGAACTTATCTCGGGGTTTCTACATTGAAAAGGTTTGAAGTATTACTAGAAGTAGGGGTGAGCATCAGTCGGTTTGGTTCAAAACCGAACCGAATTTTAAAAAATCGAACCAAACCAAATAATGATAAAAACATAATCTTCGGTTTGGTTTAATCGGTTTTATTAATTAATTAATTAATATAAATTATAATAATTATTAATATATTTTATCAATTATAATAGATTAAAAAAACCAATTATCATAACTTTAACAATTATAATATATAAGTTATAATCAATTAATATAATTTTATAAATTACTATCAATTCAATTCAATTATCACAATTTTATAAATTAGTATAAATTAAAATCAATTATTATAACTTTATTTATTACTCTAAATTTAAATTAGTTAACATAAATTAGAATAATTTTTCATAATTAATTACAATTTTCTACCATAAATTAAAATAAATTATCATAAACTATAATTTTTTTAACTACAAATTACAATAAATCACTATAAAATATATTTAATATATATATAAATAAAATTTCGGTCGGTTTGGTTTAATCAGTTTTTAATGTTCAAAAACCAAACCGAATAAACCGAACCGAATAAACCGAAAACCGAACCGAATAGACTGAATTTGATTCAGTTAGTTCGGTCTTTGGTTTCGGTTTGGTTTTGCTCACCCCTAACTAGAAGTGTGAATCTTGATCTGCATAATCCATCCATCCCTCTCTAACTGGTTTGATTAGCTTATTGTTTGTTAGTGTGAATATGCTCATGTGAGTAGAAAAGAGGAGGCTGAATAATTTGACCTTCGGAACTCATTCAGTTCCGTTCATTTGGACTGGACTGCAGTATCTATGTCCTGATAATTTTGGCTTATAGATTAAAATTATCTTATACAGAAGAAAAAATGAAAAGAGTAGCATCTTATTAATATGCTTTGCAATTGCGTTCTAGTAAACCATGTTCATCCTTTTGTGTTGGGTGCAGTTTCTTGTTCTCGGTGGGACTACTGTACGAAGTCAACAAGCTTTCTGGGGTGATACTTTCAAAAAGCGAATCTAAAACAAGAAGGCACTAATTGATGCCATGATTGCCTTTCAATATCATGAACTGGCAGTCTCAAGTCTTTATAACTTATCATGCTTTTATCAACTGAATTATGAGATTTATTAGATGTTCATCACCGGATGTCAACTGTGAAATTAGTTCACCTCTAGGGTTCCCCTAAGATGTTGGATAAAACTATCATCTTTATTCAATAGAGAGAAGTAAAATTTTGTTCTAATATATTTGCATCTGAAACAATTCCTGCTTCTTGTTGTCTAGTTGGTTTGAGTTTGTTCTCAATTACAGTAACCTAACATCATGATTTTTAAGCAAATTCCATGGTCTTTATAACCCATATTTGGTTATAAGACAAGACAGGTGGTTTCTACTCATGTTCACTAGCTGCAAGCCCTGAGAGCAATTTGTGTTTCTTAAACTTGAGGGGGTTTCGAGAGCACCTTGGTGATTTGACACTCCATCGTTTGTGGTTATTTCGTTCATTCCTTCGCATAGGTTACTGTTAGAGACAATTCAACATTGAATTATTATTTCAACTGTGGCTGACAGTTAATACATAATAGCGTGCGCGGTGGTGTTATGAATTGTTATTTGAAACAGGAGCAAAGCAAAGAAAAATTTCTGCGATCTCAAAAACTAAAATATATAAATGTTGCAGAAAAGAATACACTTGGAAAATGCTTCTCGTCAATTATTTCATGTTTTGTTCAGCATGTCAGTGTTTATTTTATTTGTCATGTTTAATATATCTCCATGTTTTGATACAAAAAAATCGTTCACATTTTAAGCATGTGATTTCAGGCCTCTGCGTACCAATACTCAATGAATGAGTATAAGCGGTAGTCAATCGTAAACAAAAATGCAATATTTAACTATTACGCCTTGTGCCTGGCTGGTTTAGTAATAAAAAATAACTGGTAACTCATAGTAGTTGACTGAGATTAATAGTTAGTTGTGTTGTTAAAAATAATTGAGCAATTACTATTATGATATAAAATTCCCAATAGAAATATTATTTATTTAATTCAAAATATATATTTTTTATAATAAATAAAAATAAAAATAAATTATTTATTTGATATAATCATTTAATTTAATAATAATAAATGAATAATTTTTTTTTAAAAAAGAGTCTATGATATAATAGTAAATAAATTAAAAAAAATTTCTTTACATATAAAAATAATTTAGTATTAAAATAATTTATTTTTTTTGTTTAAGAAGTTTTTTCTATTCCGAAAAAATTTTTAAATAAAAATTTTCAACCAACAACCTCTATCAATTTTTATGGAGAAAAATTTACAAAACACTTATATTTCAGCCGGTAAACACCTAAAATTCGAGTTAAAAAGTCCTTTAGGTTAAGCCAACGACACTAGCAAACGAGTAGACGCACATTTTTTGGATGAATTTGGATAAATAGTTTTTTTTTTAAGTCATGTATTGCAAATATCCTAAAATAGTTTGTAGGTTTTTGGGATTTGCTTAGAATTTATACATGAAATCAATCACATCTTGCTCCCAAATAAAAAATAATCTTAACTTATTATACATATGCAAAGTAGTTATATATTATTTTATATACGTAGCATGGTACATTTGGTTTGGACCTTTTTATCTATGAAAAAATTCATAGAGACAAGAATTTTCCTTTGATTTGAGCTTGAAATTTGTAATACAAGATGAAACTGCATTTGATTTCTAAATGCACAAAATTCATTAGCACTGCTAGTTCAATAGGAAAATTAATTGATATCTTCTTCACATGGCATTACTCATTAATACTCCCTGCCCTTTTTAAAATTTTGAAAATTATAAATTTGAAATTCAATAAGAATCCTATGAATAGAAAGAATGAATGAAAAAAAAATCAGGATTAATTTCATTGATAGTCACTCAACTTTATATTATTTGTCACAAAATAACTTTTAAATATTTTTTTCATAAATATCACTAAACTATTTTTTTTCCACAAAAGTCCCTTTCAGTAAATTTAGTTGAATCAGCAACCTGCAACCGGAATTGTAACGTGCTGTTGATATGGTGCAGAATTTTGCCATATTATGCCATGTAGAATGACATATAAGCAAAATTCACGTTAAATATTCATGTGACATTGTCACGTAGGTAAAAAACAAAAAACTTTCTCCTATTCACATTTTGAGTCAATTTTATTCAGTCACTAAATTTATACTTTAATTGCAATTCAATCAAAAAAAAATATTAATAATGAAAAAATACTTGAACTTTTTCAGTATAATTAAGAGAAATTTAGAAAATGATTTTTTTCTAAATAAAATATAATTAAAGTATAAATTTAATTATCCGTTGATAAAATTAATTTTGTGCTGATGTGGTACTCAAAATTATATACATATGCTTATGTGTCATGCAAGAGTTTGGTATCATATTCCGGCTGTTGATTCCACTAAAATGCCGAAAGTGAATTTTGTGGGAAAAAAATTAATTTAATAATTTTTATAAGTGCCCAGTGAGTCTGTTGACTACTAGGTTGCTACTACTGTTGCTAGTTAGGCAAAGGTCTCTAAGCTAATTAACGAATCTCATCTTCATTGTCATGATTTTAAAATATCATTTAATATATGGAAAAAAAAGTTGATACATATAAAAACATAGCAAATATAACTAATCTCTTTTCCAACATTAACATTCCAACTATAATAATAATAATAATAATAATAATAATAATAATAAGTAAGATTTCCCTGACCCAAAGGACTTGCCATCTTTGAATATTAGATTTTGAAAATTGAAATTTCAAAAGTTAGCTAGAAATTAAGATTGATTATATAATAACAGTATATAATCTAGACTATGCTCATTCTAGAATAGCTGATCCTTGATCTTTCACTTGCTGTTAAAGTTGAACTATTATACAATAAAGAAGATCTAAAAGATTGATGGCTGAGTCACATTGGCCTGTCAGGCAATTTAGGGATATCAATATCTCCCTCTAGCATTTAAAGTGCATCAGCAATGGTAGGCCTAAAAGCCACCATTACATGAGCACAAAGAATCCCAATAAGCACTAACCTCTCCATTAGGTCTTTGTTCCCTTATTCCCGATTTTGCTAGCATCCATGCCCAATCTGTTATCAAAAGAACAAATGAATTTGATGTATCGAGCACTTTCCTTCCGCTCATAATTTCAAGAATCACAATTCCAAAGTTGTACACATCGCTCTTCTCTGTTAGTTGACCATATAGAGCATATTCTGGTGCTAAATATCCATGTGTGCCTGCTACTCTTGTGGTGTGATGAGACTGACCTTCTAAATTCTGTTTATCCTACCCGAAAATCTGCAACTTTGGCTTTCATTTCCATGTCTAATAGTAGTCTTAATATCGAGGTGATAAATCGCGGGTTTGAGACCATAATGCAGGTAAGCAAGGCCTTTAGCCACATAAAGAACAATGTTCTTAAAGTGAGGCCAAGTTAATTGCTTTCTGCTGTGGTCATTAGATAAATGGTCACTGAGGCTGCCATTAGGCATGAAATCATACACCAGAAATCTCCTTTTACCTTGTATATGATCACTTGTAACGCAGCATCCTAGAAGGGAAAGAAGATTCCTATGCCTGATTTTGCTTATGATTTCAACCTCATTGGAGAATTCTTCATCCCCTTGTAAATCAGAATTCTGCACTACTATCTGTTTCACTGCAACGACTGTTCCATCTGCTAAACTCCCTTTATAAACAACTCCATAAGTATGTTGATCGATGAAATTCCTCTGCGAAAATCCATTAGTAGCTCTTCCAAGTTCTGATAAGTTGAACCACTTTGCACTAGAGTTAGGTAGCACACTGGTCCTGAAACTGCTCACATATTCTCTATGTGAAGCATTCATTTTTCTTTGCCTATACCAATTCCTGTACCACACAATCAGCCCAAAAGCAAGCACAGCACCAATAAAAGCACCTAATAATGCAAACAACAACTTAAGTAACTTATCTTTGTTCGAACTTTTCGACTTCTTGCTAGCAGCAGGGTTTGCCAATGGCAAGCCCAAGATCAGGGCTGATTTAAGGAATAGGCCATTAAAGCCTATGCCTAGGGCCCAATTTTTGAGGGCTCCTATTTTTTTTTATTAATTATATAAATGTTTTAAACTCTTATTAATTATATAAAAGGAATAAAATTATAATTTTATTAGATTTTGAACGTGTGATATTAAATTTAAATAATTAATTATTTATAATCAGTTTTCTTAAACAGGCTACATTAAAAAATTTGATGAATTTTATGGATAAGTTTAGCTTTTATTGGTTAATAGTCTAATTAATAAATTAACTTAAATATAACTAGTTTTTGGCTTTATATAATAAACTAAACACTAAATATTTTTTATATCATTTTTTTTTCTTTTTTTCTCTTTTGAACAATTTTTATCTCTCTCAATTTGTATAGAAAAAATAATTTTTTTTTTACTTTTTTCTTTTAATTTTGTGTAACTCATATATTCAAAGGTTAGTTTTTTTTTTAAAAAAAAAAAAAATTATTTTCTAAACTTTAATATAAAACTTTAATTACCTAATTAACTATTGTGTAGTGCCACACAAATTATTGAACCGGGTAAAATGCAGCTAGCTGTCCTTGGATCAATCGGACCCAACTCATTAGCAATGGCAGCAGCATATAAACGAGTGAAGTAAAAGCATTTCGGAGGGGAATTAGGGTCTAGGATAGTTAACTGAGAGGTCAACTTTCGGCCAGCATCAAGGCAAGAGCTGCAGTGTGTTAAGCCTGCTACATCCCCTTTACAAGCAGCCTGTAAGTGAGTAATTGGGCCATCCTTTTCAGTCCAATCTCGAGTACTAATTATGCTTACGCAACTTGAACTGTTAGCAACAAATCGATTGGGGTTGTGGAAGCAAGAAGGGACTAGTGATGGCTGTAGGGCCATAGAAGTGAGCTTGGCTTGAAAATCAGATAGGCAAGAAGACTGAAGCATTTGTATTAGGCAATTGAAACATGGAAATTTCTCTAAGATGCTGTGCTATTCCCATACCAAATAGGCTGATGAGAGTCACTCAGCAGTGTGATTCATAAGCTGTATGACAACCTGATTGTTCCCATGGGGTGGTTTCAACATAGCTGAAATCTATAGGACAAGAAGAAGATGATGAAATGGAAAACATCAATGGAGCATATTATGGTGAAGAAGAGAAAGAGAGAGGGAGAGAAATAGGATTGCCCACGTTCAGCTCATTGGTGTTATTGTTCAGAGGAATGGGTAGTTTCAACTTTCAAGATTAAAAAGCACAGAAAGTAAAGAGGTGAAAAAGGATCAATAATGGCTGACTATGTGTGTTCTAAATAGGAATTGCACGTTTTTTTACTTGAATTGGACAAGTAACTAAAAATTGTAATCTGGGTTGGTCAAGGTTGTCATATAATAAAGAGAAATATTTATTAACTTGACAAATTTTATTTTTAGGTTTGTTTAATAAATTAATTAATTGTGTCATTAACATTTTATTTTATTGAATTGAATCCTTGAATTTTTAATTTTATTTAATTTAATAATTAAATATTTATTTTTTTCATTTTTGATCCAAAATTAAAAAAATAAATATAATATTATTATTTTTAATAAACAATATCAAATGATTAATATTTTATTAAGAAAATAAAATAAAATAAAATAAAAAAGAAGAGAATAATTTTTTTAATAATAAAATTACCCCTTTACCCTCAATCCTCAAGTTTCAGTTAATTCCCAATCTCAAACACAAACATACAATTAGCTAACGGTATCCTAATCTCTAAAGTCTAAACCGATGATGCAATATACAAATGAAATTTGAAATTTGCTTAATTTGGAATCCACGAGTCTGACGAGGTTTTAACATCATAAAGCCAAGTTTTAAAAAGTCCAATCCTCCCATTTGTAATTAACATTAATCACGAATTGGCAAAACATTCATTTGATGGCAAGCTTAATTCCACGAATACTGTTGTTGATGAGAATGAGCTTTCGAAGAAAAGGAGAAATAATTTTTCTGGATACATTTCCCACAACAGCTTTTTATCTTGGCATATTCATTTTACATCCCTAGAGCCAGTTTCTTCTATTTCTTCTTCACCAAACATCTTTTCATCTCTTCTACACCTGAAACTCCATTGATTGTTAATTCTTCTGTTAATTTCAGATTTGGGTTCAGATTTGCAGATCCCGTCGGCAACTCCGACGGCGGCGAACAAGGGATATACCGCAGGCCTGATCCATCGATCCCCTGCCCTTTAAACTCACCATTCAAAATCGAAAATCAAAATCTCTTCTTCCTTTCTCTGCAAAGCAAAAACCTATAAAGCATCAAATTCAAAACCTATAAGCTACGGAAGTTGTCTGTGACTTTGTGGATTGTTGCGAGTGGCCATGGCAGGTGCAATGTTGAGCTAGGTTGCAGGTGCAATGTTGAGCTAGGCCGGCAATGGAGACGGATTTCTTGGCTTCTGAGCTATAGATTCTCTACATTTTTAAGTTTTTGTTAAGAGGGAGGAGATGGAGATGAGAATTTGAATATGAATCTTTCATAACCTAAAGGATAGAGCTGTGTGTGAGGAGGAATACAAGGGAGAGAGAAAAGGAAATGACTTTTTTTAATAAATCATTTAAAAAATAAATAATTTTTTTATTAGTCTCCAACTAATAGCGCGTGAAAAATACTTGTGCAAAGCTGTTAATTTTGGATCAAAAATTAAAATAAATAAAAATGAAAGTTTAAGGACTCAAATGAATAAAATAAAACATTGAATACATAATCAAATAATTCGTTAAATGTTAGAGATCTGATAATCAACAAATATTTAAGAGTTTAAGGTAAATTCATAATATTTACACTTTATAATTTTTTATTGGATTTATTTTAATTTATTTAACTGTCAATAATTAAGGAGTAAAGATTTTTTATTTTATCTAAAATTAGAGAGTAATTTAGCTTTCAAAAGTTATAAATAATTTAGCCTTCAATAAAATATTTTTTTGTTTTGTTAGATATGATAAAGTATTAAAGCACCCTCCTCTTCACAAGAAAAAGACATTCCACACGATAAAATGAAAAATCTTAAACTCAAATAGAATAATCTTTTGTTTCTAAATTAATAAATATAAAATGAAATTAATAAAATAGATATGAGAAATAAAAATCTAGAAAGAATACATCAAATTTACAAAAACACATGTGAAGTGAGATTTGGATTTTCGTACAAACTAAATTTAATATTAGCAATCTCTGGTCTTAATTTATTTAAATAATAAAAAATAAAAACCTAACAATCAGTGGAACACAATAACAATAATAATAGAAATAATTATAATAATAATTTTCAAAGGTCTAGATTTACACCGAGAAAGAGTAACGAAATGTGTATTTTTTTTTCTTCTAAAGAATATATATGTATATTTTTTTCTCGTAACAATTTAACTTCTAAAAACCCAAAAAAGAAAAAAGAAAATTTCAAAATGCTCCACAAATTCATCTTCTAGTTGAAAAATGTTATATGTTTTTTTTGTATTAATTTATTTACTTTTATTAATGAATTATATTTTATTTTCAATATAATAGGATCTAATAATAATAAGTAACTTTAAAGTTAAAAGTGTTGATTTTTTTTGTTAAAAAAGTGATGAATTTTAATGCTTGAAAAATGAGAAATTAAAAAGAAAATCTGCAAACATAGGATTAAAAAGAAATGGGGAAAGTGCAAAAACACCTCATTGTGTTTTACTATTTTATAATTTTAAGTACAAATTTTTTTCCTTACAAAAAATGTATTATAGTTTGATCATTTGTAAATTTAAATTTTTAATTATAATAATATTCAAAATTGCTGAGTTGACACTTATCTTTGTCTTATATATAAGTAAATATTTATTTATTTCCTACGTAACACTTATCTCTCAAACAGATTATCTATCATTGTCACTTTTTCTCTCGTACCATTCTCACCATCTCTCTTTCTCTCATCTGCTATTTCTATCTTTGGAGAGAGGCAAGTTTAAGCTCATTGCCTCGTCGTCGCCTACAATCTTGCTTTCTAATTTTCAAATTTCATTGTCTCTTGAAAGTCATGGAAAGAATAAAGTTGCTCAATTTCTACACTGCTCATCTCGTCTCCTCCGTAAACAACATGTTAATTTACTGATTTTTTTAATTTTTTATAAACTGATTTTTTCAGACTTTATTTCTGAAAAAAATATATATTTAACTGTTTTTTTCAAAAAACAGTTTTAAAACTCAAAAAATTTAAAAATATATTCTCTTTTAAAAATATTTTTGTTAAACACAATACCAATACATTCGGCTTAATGAAACCTTTTGATTTCAATAAAGAAAACAACAGTCAAAGATCAATCTCAGTCTGGCATCTACCCCAAAGGCATCTCTCTTCAACCATGGTTGTCTTCCAAATGCTTACAGATTTGATTATGTTGATAACACCTCCGAGCATAATTGGATTATAAGAAATATTTTTTTTTCCAAAATATGTTGGAATCTCATTAGTTAACATGGCAAGATACTGGAAATAAATTTGGACCCAACAGTGTGTGAAAAAAAAAACATGATTAGGTATAATATGATCCATAGATCTAAAAATAAGATAAGGTGATAAGCCTACGTAGCACATCCTTTCTTCCCTATGTTCTCAACTTGTTTGTAGAAAATACTTCTCCCTCCCTAACAACAAAATTCATGGCGTTATCAGCATTGTTGTCCCTTACCTCCAAACTCACAGCCTTGTCTACCGCAAGGTCCAAAGTCATCATTGTCACTGTAACTAGTCCTCTACCACCATTGCCGCAACAACAACTACCTCTCCGCCGCCACTTTATGTCTTTGGCCACTCGTATCCTTTCTCCAACATGATTACTTCCGGTGTGCCCAACCCTTGTTTTGCATCCGACGAGGAATATGTGAAAGAGACAGGGGAAGTGATGCTGGCACCAAGAAGGGGTTTTTTGATTTTTTTTTTTTTTTGGGGTTTGATGAAAGTTTTGAAAAAGAAAAAAGGAAAGAAGAAATGAAGAGAGATAATAAAAGAGAAAAAAGCAAAGGAAAAGAGGGTGAGGAGAGAGAAAATTTTTAATTTTTATAAGTTTTTTCTGTAAGTTCAACATTTTTTAATATTGTTACTCTTAAATAGGGATGTCTCTATTGTGAAAATTATATTTATTTATATAATAATTATTTAAATTTTAATATAATTAATATTTTTAAAAAATAATAAAATATAAATAAAGTAAAAATATTTTTTATTTAAAAATTATATAATTAATTAATTAAAATATAAAATAAAAAGATATTTTAAAATAAAAATAAAATAAATTAATAAAAATTGAAAAACCTATATTTTCGTATGGTACTGAAATGATAATCCAATAAAATTTTATAATAAATATGAAGCTGAATCAGAAAATAGAACCCATCTTACCATTAAAACTTAAATTTATTAACAACCTTTTATTAAAAAAAAGAACTTATATTTAAAATTGCATAAACGTAAAACCATTATTATGATTTTTTTTGCAGTTTTCCCAAAAGAAATTTCAGCTGGGCCTTCTCAAGATCGAATCCTCCCATCGTAACTTAAAAAAAAAAAACAGAGAGAGCCACTGTGCACTGATGGCCCACCACTCAATAAGGGGTTTTGCTTCCCACGTACACCCACCACCGTCCACCGCCTTCTCTGCTGTCTCTCTCTGCGCACCAACGCAGACTCGGAGAGAGAGAAACAGAAGAATCCCCTGAAATCTAAATTTCCTCTTACAAATTTCCGGAAAATTCTCTCTCCTTGATTCTTCTCTATCGTCCAATTCCCGCCATTTTGCGTACTCCATCTGTCTACCCAAATTCCCCCATTTCCTCTTACTTTCTTTCTCATTTTGATCGCAAAAAAACAGAAAGATAAAAGTTATCCGTTTCAGATCTTCATCTTTTTTTTTCCACTTCAATTGACTCAGTTTTTACTAAAATCGTTACATTTCTTCATTTATATCTGTTTTTTGGATCATATACACGCTCATTTCTTAAAATTGTACCGTAAGAACTTCTATGTGTCTATAGTCTCGTGGTTATAGCTGAATTATATATCTTCATCAATATGGACGAGTTTGATGTCTTGACAGAGCGTTTTGGGTTAAAACCTCAAGGGAAATCGGCTCCAATGGCGGCGTCCAAACGATCCAATAACATCAACAGCGCTCAAACCAGAAACTTTGCATCCAATTCATCTCTAAACGTTAAATCGTCTTCATATGCTTCAAAATCTGCTTACAACTCGAATTCCCGTAATGGGTCTTTCCTCGATGATGAAGAAACCCTTTTTAGCGGTCAAAAAACTCAGAATTTTGTCGGTGGAGATGATGATTTTGACATATTTGGTGGTTTCCAGAAGAACTCGAGGCAAAATACTAAGAATGGAACTGGATCTTCCTTTGATTACGATTCCATATTCTCAAATTCCAATTACTCGAGTGCTAAATCGTCATTTGATGGTGATATATTGGGCAGGTTAAACAAGTCGAATTCTAGTAGAGCCGATGATATTTTTGGATCCTTCTCTTCTAAGCCTAAGCAGAGTGCACCAATTGATGACTTGTTTGGGAACTTCAGTGCAAAATCGAAGGCTCCAAACCAGAATGGAATCGATGGTTTTGACGATTTGATTCCCGGCTTTGGTTCAAGTAACCCATCGAAGAAAGGGTACGTGGTTTTTTTTTTTTTTGAAAATTTTGATTCCTTTCTTTGATTACTAAATTGATCGGTTTGTTTTATGTACTAGATTTCAATGCTTGAGCCCTTTTCTTTTTTTCATTTTAATCTATTTGTTTCCATAGAAGGATTAGCTATTTGATTTTCTAGGAATTTGATTAGTTGAAGAAAGGTTCTGATTAAATTTAATTACATTTATTCCAAGGTTCTGGATTGTACTATAGGTCGCATTTAAGGAAACGCTTTCTTTTTTATTGTGAATAAATTTCTTATTAATGAGTCTGCTGTACATCAAGTTTCCTACATTTCATGGATAAAGATGTTTACTTTGATATCTTCTTTCTATGAATTTCCCCTCGACTAAGTAGCTATAGTTGTGTTACTTGACATCACGAGGTTCTGTGCGTTATGTATCGGGTTTTATTAATGCTCGGTTTAGTCCAATAAGATTCAATTATTTTTCATATCTTTTCAGTTTTGTTGTCTTGCTTGGATATAATTTACATATAATCGGCAGTGTGCTCTAGAAGGCTGAGAGACTGGACCAGTAGAATAATTACTTGAACATTAATAAAAATAAATCAAATTAATGCTTGGCTTCCGTCTTTGTCTATTATGCCATCGTCATATGATATAGCGGAGTGTCTTTTACTCTCTTCTTGATAATTGGCTTTTTGCAATCTTAATTTCTATGAGTTTGCACAAACTCACTAGAAGCGACCAGTCTTTATGTTTTTGCGATGAAATAGGTTTATATATGTAAGCATAAGGGACATGATGTGTAAGGGTAAAGCCTTAAGGTTCGAATGGATGCTTTTTGAGTCCCATGTCTTTGGAGCCCACTTTTTGTCATTTGAAGCATCATTTCAGACTCTCTCCCTCTCTCACTCACACTCGCACATTCATAAGTGGTGATTGAATGTTGCTCCATGTGTTTATGTCTTCTTTTAGTGTTTGGGAAAATTGTCTTAGTGTTCAGCCCTTGACTTCAACATTAAATTGCCCCTAGGTGCTTCAACTGAGCAAACTCGAATTTGTTCTCCTCTGTTTATTAGAAGCCACGAATTTTATGGACTTGAATAGACTATTAAGAGAGAATTTAATTATCAATGCTTCACACTCTGTGTATTCTTGTGCCATATTTATTTCCAATTCTTTGCCTTTCATTTTTTTTTCTTTATAGTGTTTAGTAATTGCCCCTTGTTCCTTAAGATGTTTGTCACACAATCGTACAAAAACTCTAAGGTGGTTATTTAATTTCCTGAAGCTTATGTATGGCATGGCTTTGAAATAATTTTTGTATCTATGCAATTGATTTCTCTTGTTTCAAATTTCCTAAGGAACTAATGAGTTAACCAGCCAGTCTAGTGTAATATTTTTTAGATATATTGGCATGAATTATTTTTGCTGTGGTATTACAGCATTGTTATGAATGTGGAAATCAATGCCTTATTATTGCTTTCAACTTTTTTCACAGAGTAATTACGGGGATTAATAAATTGGCATTCACCTCAATAGATGACCCCTTTGTAGTATTAGAATCAACTTCAACCACAAGCAAATCAACATTCACAGATCCACTGGAAGAATTCAGTAAGCTCGGTCATTCTGAAAGCACAAAACCTGCTGGTTCATCTAAGCTTGCAACCCCACTAAGACCCCCACCAAAACCAGGACAAGTTTTAAAGAGAAGTAAAGGTTATTTTGAATCATTAAGTAGAATTAGTTGGTCAACATCAAAATCCTTAATTCTTCATTATAATATTCTTTCGTAATTGTATCCTAAATACTTGTTAGAATCTTCATGGTGCAGATAAAAGTTCAAATGCTTCCATAGATGAACTTGAAGAATTCGCAATGGGCAAAGTGCGAAACAATAATGATGGACACTCAGATGTTCGTCATGATACAGAAGTAAGACAAACTGCAAAAGCAAACAAATTTAAAGAAGCTGAAGATGCTGCACAGAAGAATCAACAAAAGAGTACAGATGATCTCGAATCCTTTTTCAGCATGGGTTCTCGATCTAGCAGTGTACCCAAGTCAAGGACTTCGGTGAGACAATTGATATTAAGTGAATAATTTATGTGCACCAACGACTTATTTGATTTTATTTTTCTATACCTCTTAGGATCCTTTATTTGATGCAAAAATAAACAACAGAAGATATCCTGCTGTAGCCCAGAGGAATCCTAGTGTTGCCTCATCTGGCATAAGGAAGGCTTCTTCTACAACAAATATGGTTGGTGACCTTTTTTCAATGTTTGGAGGTAACTTATTACTGAAATTGACTTTCTTTTGTAATATTCTTGACTGTTGGTGCATCTCTTCACTCTAATGTTTTGTTTAATTTGTTCTAAAGATGTCTCATCATTTGGAGAGTTTGAGGAAGTTGAAGGAGAAAGTGAAGAAAGAAGAAGAGCCAGATTCGATCGTCACCAAAGGACCCAGGATCGTGTGGTGGGTCTTTTCTCTTTTGTCAAAATTTGTTTCCTCAGATGTGGCAATATCTTGGAAGGATGACCTTATATAATGGTTCTTGGAATATCTGTATTCTGAAGATTATGGATTTAAATATGTAGAAATATTGACACCATATACTGATGCAGTAACAAACAGAAAAAGGAAAATATGCCATCATTTGGCTTTTTCAATGAGCTTTGATCAATATATACAATTGTTGTGAATAAAACTGTAATGTGTTTCATCAGCTACAAAGTCCATCAAGTGGCTATTCATGGTACTATAAAATTCCCTTTGGCAATCGACTTTTATCTGCATAGTTTCACTGTGCATTTATGATGTATAGTCAAAATCGTTTGTGGATGTATTTAGATTGAATTTATTATTCATCTGGCTTTTGTCTTCACTCTGGGACTTACTTTTGTATTGTTGCATGTACAGGCCAAAGCAGTTGCTGACATGAATCAACGTGACCTTCAAACTCAGCATGAACAAGAAGAGAGATGTGTAAGTGTTGTGCTGTGCTAGTATTGCGATGAGTTGAGTATGATTTTTGTGATCTGATTTTATTATTTTGAATAGAGACTGATTAGTTTGCTAACATTTATAAGCAATATCTATTCGGTGTTTGAGCGTTCACATACATGAATCTGAGTTAAAGATGAGTTTCTAGTAGTTGATTTTGTGTGTACATAAGCATGTTTGTTTGTTATTTCACTTCCTTTTTTTCGTTGAGATATAAGGAGGTTGCAATATTGTCCTCATTTGTCTGTTTCCTATAATATATTTATCTTTGGAACATTGTGTTTTTATTTTTTGTCATATTGTAGTGATATTTAAGCTCAACTTGCAGAGGATTGCGGATACAGTGGATGCTCGCATAAAGCACTGGGCTGCAGGGAAAGAAGGCAACATGCGAGCATTGTTATCATCTCTGCAATATGTGTGTCATTTAAGAGTACCTTTGCAGCATGTTCTTTTTTCTTCATTTTTTTTTTCATTAACGTAATTCATTTCAGCATGCAAGGAACATCTCAGTTGCTATCAATTTTCCACACTGAAGTATGAGAACATATGGAAAGAAAACCGCGAACATTTTTTTTAAAAAATAAAACCCACAATCATTTTCATTGATGAAATTGGATTTCAATAGCATAATCACAAAGATTGGAATTGATTGGAATGAATCTACTTATAAAGATTAATCTGTTGTTCAAATTTTAAAATTGAGTGCACTCAGAAGTCCTGGTTGCTACTTCATTCTTGCTATTGAGTTCTAAGAAAGAAAAAATAAAAGGAAAGGAAAATCTCGTTGCCAGCTTTAGTTCAGTTTCTGATACAAGAAGATAAAAAATAAAAACCTTAGTTTGCCTGCATATGCACGCCCTTTCCACTGTGAAAATACACTCATTGAGTCAAGCTTTGTTGGCCTGGCTATCATGTAAATTTGAAAATTTTAGTTTCCTCGCTTTCCTCTTAACTGCATAGGGATACAGTTAACTTATTTGCTGCAGTGGATGCTAACTTAACATGATTATTGAGGTTTGAAATTGTTAATAAATCTGTTCCTCTAATTTGTTCGAGCTGAAATCATAACATGAGGTCGTTAATCCTTTGTGAGGGAGGGGTCTAAGGCTTAATTGCATGGCATCTGTGCTTTTGCTTATTTCACTTATACAGATATGACTTGACATATTAGATGTTTGACATTGGGCATTTAATTTTTTTTTCTTAGTGTTCTTTGAATAAATTTGATCTGAGGCTATAAGTTGGGATTGTTGCATTAAAATGAAGTTTCATTCTTACTTGCGAAACTAGACTAATTTATACAGTTTATCTTTCCTATTTGTATGATGGAAAATATTGTACAGACCAACAGATTTACTCTATATGTTTAATCATGAGCAGGTGCTTTGGCCTGAATGTGGCTGGGAGCCAGTTTCACTGACAGATTTGATTACTTCAACCTCAGTTAAAAAGGTTTATAGAAAGGCAACATTATCTGTCCATCCTGATAAAGTTCAACAGAAAGGTTCTACTCTTGAACAAAAATATACTGCTGAGAAGGTTTTTGATATCCTCAAGGTACATTTTTTAATTTTCTATTATTTGAAAACAAAAGCTTCTGCATGCATTTACTTCCTATGGAAATGATTTAATAAATATGCTTGTGTGATGGATGCTTGCCAGTCCATATTAGTCTATCCAGTGGGTAGATTTTGATATCTGAAACTCAATTTCTTTTGCAACTTGTTCTGATCTAATTGCACCCCTGTCAACATAACCAATGACATTTTTTTCTTATGGGGAGTACTTTAATTGGTATCTTTTTTTACAAGCAATACTATAACTGAGTTGCAGCATAATGCCTACTTTTTAACCCTTTGATGACATCATGGATGTGAAAATTCTGTGAACCAAATGCTTGATCTTGGCAAGAAAACAAATTTTCAAACCGATTAGAAATGCCATATGAGAGCTTATATATGTGCAAATATTTGCTTTGACATCATCCAGTCACCTTAGGAATTCTAAGTTCAACTTTCGTAGCTGGCATTATTCTCAGAGTTCATTAATTCAACAATGGAATGAGGATGGCCACTGGTGAACATGACATCTGTGCACATTTTTCATCTATGGATCCTGAAACATAGCACTTAAAGCATCACCAAATCTTATAGATTTGGCTTTGGTAGCTGTTAGTTATCATTGTTCATTATGACTGATTTGATATTGCACAATATGGTAGCGACAATTGTGGTGAACTTCTAGTTGAAGCAATAAAAATTAGCAAACAATAATCGATTGCATGTTCTATGGAAGCTGTCTGCATATTTTTTAGTCACCTAGTTGTAGCATGGGCCTTGTTTAGTCTGTTTGTTGATACAGTTTAAAAACTCGCTTAAAACTTTGTTCTTTGCTTCATTTAACTATGTAATTGGTGCACAAACAAAATTAGTGTGGCATAATGGGAAAATTTTAGATTCTTACGAGGCTTGATGATTAGATTTTTCACTATGGAAAATGGATTTATTTTTTGTGCAATTGAATTTTCAATTATCTGTTCTAAGTTGAGGGTGAGCTATCGTGACCAAAGATTTAATTATATAGTTACTCAAAACTCTAGTGACCTTTTTCCTCAAAATTATTCGACAAATTCATCACCAAATTTTACCTTGGGAAATATCATGGAAATGGAATGAAATCAGTTATTAGTCACCATTCAGAAATTCTTAAATAGGAAGAATTGAAGTACATGATTTTTTTAGTATAATTACCTGCCATCTGCATTTGCTTTCGTAGATGATCTCACGAGTCAGAATTGCGGTCTGTTGGGCACTGTTGGTTTGTGGGTTCTTGCCTTTATATGCTAATTTACTCTGAAAATGCAGTTGTTTATAGGGCTGCGACTTGCTTGTAGGTATTCTCATATTCTTCTGCATGTTTTGTCTTTGAACAGGAAGCTTGGAACAAGTTCAATAAGGAGGAGCTTTCTTAATTACTCGAGTGGTTAAATGTTGTTCGAGTATTTGCGCGGCTCCATTTGGCAGTCCCAGGAATTAAAATTTTGGAGGGAAAGAATGCTCCTTGAGCTCCATGCTGCAGCTCTAGCTTTGAGGTGCAATGTGCTTCCATGATAACATGAATCTTTTGGTATTAGTTGAGTGAAACATCTTTACTTGTTTGTGCATGATGCTGTATATTAATGCTGGTAAATCATTACACAGTTTTACAACATTCATAGAACCATCCCCAGTCAAAGTTCTTAAAACCCTATGCATTTTGTATCGGTGGTGAGGATTTTAATTTTTTTACTCTATTCTTATGAGTTATTTATTTATTATTTAGGAAGGGGTCAATTTTTTTTCTTTTTTTTTTTGTAATAATTTGTTTTTAATTTTAAATGTCAGCATGTCAATCATACGTTAATTGCATTGGTTCCTACTTAGAAATCTTTTTGTTTTTTTTTTCTTGGGAATATTTTTAGCAATTATTATGATGATGATAAGGATATACTTTCTTTGAGCTGTTACAACAATGCAATGCATAGGCACTTCCTTTATATAGGAACTATTTAGTTACGATAGAGCCATTGGCCATACCACATCTAATATAACTTAATTGGGTAGTAAAAAAATATAATTTTATGATTTAAAAATTAGAATGATTTCTATTAAGAAAAAATTGAACAGCAATTTAACTTCTTTTTTTTTCCTCAATTGAAATACTCGGAATGTGAGTTACTGTTCATAATTGGAATAGGCAAAAAATTCTCACTAGCTCGAACTGTGCTGTTGAATAAAATTTTCTCTTATCATGCGAAGTCCATCCATTCCCCTTCTTTTGGACTTCCGATTTATATTGTGAAGAGACTTTGTAATTCAAATGTCAAAAAAGGTAATGGCATTTGATTAATTTTTTTTTTTTTTTACTGTCAAATTTAAATAGTTAAGTTTTCATTCCTTCTAACTCACTCTTGATATGTATGGAAATTTAATATAAATTGTACAATCCATCCCCTGAATTAAGATATTATTGATTTACGCGTTTACAACTTTCAACATTTTCAATGCATTTTGGGTGAGCAAATTCAGGCATTCACTTGAAACTAGGATGAGCATCGGTTCGGTTTTAAATAAACCGAACTGAATCGATTTATTTATAATAAAACCGAACCAAATTGAAGTATATTTAAAATTGAATCTAATCAATTTTGTAAATTAATTTATTAATTACCATAAACTGTAATTATTATCATATTTATTAATTATAAAAATTAAAATCAATCATAAAACTTTATCAATTATAAAAATTATCATAAATTTATTAATTATCATGAATTAAATTTAGTTAATAAAAATTAAAATAAATTATCATAGATCATGATTTTATCAACTATCATATATTAAAATTAATTATCATAAACTATAAATTTTTTATCTAAAAATTATAATTAATTACTATAAAATTAATATATATATATATATAAAAAATAAAATAAAAAATCGTTCAATTTAGTCTAATCGGTTATTCAATATTTCTTACTGAACCGAACAAACCGAAATTTTTATAAATAACCGAATCAAATTAACTAAATATATCAAAATTAATTGTGTTCAATTTTTGATTTCGGTTTGATTTTGCACGACTCCGACTTAAACTAATAAATGTGAAATGCATCTCTTATAGGTTACATCACAATATGTAGGTAGAATATGAAACCTCAAAATGGCCCTCCCTTGTGTTGACTAACCAGAGTTGAAGCCAGCTTCTCCCCAAAAACTTTTTCAAAGTAATCATCAACTTTTGAAAAAGAAAAAAAAAGTAAGACTGTATTGTAATATCAAATTACTTGTGAAATTCATTTGCCTAAATAAATTTCACATAATTAATGATATCCATTTGCAAATTTATTTGAAAATTTGATATAAAAATTGATGTATTTATCAATTTTTTTGCATTTATATCTTTAAAAATGAGAAAAAATGTGTAAATATTAAAAAAAAAAGACTAAAATAATAACTTTTGTATCAATTTTTAAAAAAAAATCTACAAATATATTCTATTAATTTTATAAAATTTATTTATATCAAACATATTAGATAATTTAGATAATTGATAGATGAAAAGAAAAGAATTGATCAAGGAAATGTTCGACACACATGATTACTGAAGCTAAAACCTACATAATGTGTCAAAACTTAATTTTACACTTGGGCGGGTAGATTCCATAATGTTTTTTTTTTTAAATTTTTTTTAACAAGAGATTCCACAATGGGTTAAAACGAAGAAAAAGATATATATATATATATATATATATGCTCCTTAAATTTTATAAATTTGTAGATTTAAATTTCTCAACTGAAAGTTTATTCATTAATTATTTTAATTATTAATTTTGAATTATTTTTATTTTTATTCATGAAATATTTAACACTAATAAATGATAGTTAATTGCAAATTTTTAGCTAAAGAACTAATTTAAAATTGACAATTAGGTTGATTGAATAAATTTTTATGCGAGAAATATAATTGCACAAATTCTTAAAATTTAAAGGCCAAAATGTGTTTGTTTTCAATATTTAATTTACTTAAATTAATTATGTATTATCAAATTAAGAGCTTCATATTCGTCTCTAATTTGCTTCACCACATGTCCACAGCTGAACCATCAATTTTGATTTTTATATAACATATAATCAATTGATTCACTGAATCTTGAACTGATTCAAGTGAATACTTGAATCTCAATCCAATTTCCTCACTAATTAGAAAATGAAAAGAAAAAGAAGTAAAAAAACAAGCAAAGTCAATATCACCCAACTGAATAATCATGTTAAAACCATTGTCTTAAAACCGTATGATTATGCCCATTTAGGAGTAAAATCACTCTAGAAATCAGTAAAAAAAGATTTAGATATTAGTTTAATAGTCTATCTTTAAACTAAGTCAATAAAAAAGATAGTGCATCAATGTTTGATCAAGATATTCTAATCAATATTAGTACAATTAATGTCATGTTATTCATAATTTAAGTATGACTGTTGTTAAATTATGATTTTATCTATGATTAATATTAAGTGCATTATTAAGAATTACTTATGATTCAGTTGGTGGAATACTCCAGAAATCTTCCGGGCAACCCATATCCTTTCCCCTTCCCAACATATATTTGATCTATATTATTTATATTCCAACAAAAAAAAATGATAAATTAATCTGACCCATGAGATTTAATTGAATACACTAATTTGTCTCTTTATTTTTAAAAATATATTATGAAGTCCATCAATTTTAGTTCCGTTAACTAAAAATACCATAAGTTTATTTTTGCATTAAATATTTTGTTAGACAATTAGAATTTTATTGAAATAGTCAAAATTAACTTTTTAAATACTAAAAATACCCTTATTTATTTTTTGACATTTTATTAACTTAAAAAATATATTAAAAATGAATGACAAATTTAATATTTTGGCATCTAGATAATGACATTAATTTTTTTTGTATTTTTTAAAACAGAAAATAAAAAGTAAATTTGACATTTTGTTCATCTGTAACAACAAAATGGTTAGATAGTCTATTAAACTAAACATGATAGACTTTATGATATATTTTCAAAAATAGAAAGATAAATTAGTGTATCCAACTAAATCCTAAAAGATTAAAGTAATTTATTCAAAAAAAATTAAGTGCATTTTTGTTCATGTTCCTATCAACTTAATTGATAGTTGATGGGATAGATTTATTCAAAAATTAGTGTATTATTATTAATGTTTCTTTGGTTCAGTTAATAAAAGTTATTGATTAGAAATTGAATATTTGAAATAATAAAAAATATTGGGTTTTATCTTTTTCTATAAGAGATTCGAACGGAGATTCGAAATCGAATCTCTCAAATTTAAATCATAAGTAAATAGTTGTTTTACTGAGAAAAGAATGAACATTCGAAAATTTTCGACCACCAATTTTAATATTCGCACTAGAAGTTGACTTTTGAAAAAAATTGAAAATATCTCTTAAATTTTTTATCAATCTATAATACCTAAAAATTACTTTCTTTGTCCATTTCGATAAGTTCGTTTATATTTTAATATTGATTAAGAAATGTAGTTAATATAGTTAAAAAAATATACAGTTTACCTAATGTAACTCTATATTAATTGAATATAATATTGAAAAATTAAGATAATAACTCATATTTGTTAATAACAATATACATTAAATAGGGATACAAGAAAGAATTAACACATAATTATATTTTTTAAAAAGAAAGTGAACTATATTTTTTGAACAAATAGAAAAAGGGAAAGAAAACTTATCAAAATAGGATGGAGGAAGTAATTGATAATTAAAATTAATTAAGACTTAAAGTTAATATTAATGTAAATTAAAACGTATGGATATATAATTTGAAAATTTCAAATGTATGGTTTTAATATGTGTTTTAATTCTGTGTTATGACTAATTGTTAAAAAGAAAATTTATTTTTTTATTTATATTCAATTACATATCTTTATCTTATATATATATGGTGTGTATTAATAATAAAATAAAGAACTTAATAGTTATTTTTTATAAATAATTATGAAAAAAAGATTGTGAACAATTAGCTAATTAGAGTTAATCAGAAATTAGAGAAAGAACCTTGAAATAAAACTCCTGAGTTGGCGGAGAATCTTCTCCAAGTCCCTCCATTGTGGAAAGTAAATTAAGCAATTATGGCGAAAAGTAACTAAAGGAAGCACTTCGTAATCATGAATAGTTTGGTGAGGAAAAAGAAAATGGGAAAGATATGCTAATGCTACCCACTGGAAATAGAAATAGAAATAGAAATGACTATGACTTATTAGAAGTACCACTACCATGCCGCCCACCAAGAGCCCACCAGCTTAGACCTCGGAAAAGAATTACTAAAGAAAAAAATCTTTTCAGCAGGATCCGATGATTGCGACGGGAGGCCCCGCCACTTGCCGCCGGGCAGTGGTGGCCGCCTTCCTCCCACTAGACTGCATTACAGCAATTGCATGGGAAATGAAGAAATGACGAAAATTTGGCTCAGGAATTGTGCACGGCACATGGTGTGTTTTATTGTGTATTTTAATGCTATGCTTTATAAATTGTGTATAAAATGTGCGTTCACACTTCACATGCTATGCTACCTCAAGAAGTTAGAATCTACGAACTGAACTGAAATCCTTGCAGGCAGAGAAATGGGGAAATTGAACTAAAACCACTGATAAGGAGTTCTAGTCATATCATTGCATCGTATGCATTCATTGAAACTTGGATTTTTATTTTTTTTTAAAATGCAAAAATAATAAATTTATATAATTGAGATATCCCCATCTAATAAAAAATATTCTTTTAATTGAGATATCCCTATCTAATAAAAAATATTCTTTCTTTTTTTTAATTAGTTTTTTGAATTGAGTGCTCGCATAATATTTCATAGATATTCATTTCTATCAAATTTATAATCGGTTTAAATTTTCTGCTTGCATTTAGTTTTATCCAAAATTTTCAATATTATTCAACCCTATATATGCATTGTAATGACCCAAATGTCGGGTTAGTCATAAATTATAATTTTTAAGATTGATCAGCATAATCGGATGTTAAAAATACACTGGTAGGTAAAAAATATTTTATTTGATCATCGGAAAATATAGGTTATGTCTAATCTGAAGGTAAAATTTGTAGTGAAAATGAAGTCAAATAAGCCCTTAAAAGTCAAAACTAAGAAAAAATGAGATTCGATTTAATTAAATAGTTAGTTGATCGTACTTTGATTAGAGTATAAAAAATAGCAAATGACATTCAAAAATTTATTTTAAGACATGGATAGACTCTAAATAATATTTAAGATTATTTGACAGTGAAAAAAGAGTTTTACGGTGATACTGAAAATTGAATTATCAGTCCAATTTAAGTGAGCTAGACAGAAAATGAACTCCGATTGAGTTGAAAATTTTTGTGTAGACATATAAAAATATTTTATGAATTATGAAATTTAATTTGGGTGAAATTGAGTTTGGAAAGTGAGAAAAATAATTTATAATACATAATTAAACCTAAATGGGTTGGACTTTTTTTGGCTAAGCGCATCCAAATTAATCCACTATATAAGACCTAGATTATCATAATTCTCTAGAGAGAACTCTGCTTAATCTTCTTCCTTTTCTCCTCCCTCTTGGCCGAACCACTCTCTCCCTTTTTCTCTTTCAAATTTCTTCATTTTTCTTCAATTATCACACCAAAATCAACCACTCAAAATTAATTTTAGTCTCTCTAATAGCTAATAGAAGTTTTTAATCTTCATTTGAAAAACTAAAGTGGAAGAAAATCAAAGGAGTAAAGTTAGGATTCAAATTTGATGTAAGTAAAATTTATAATTTTAAATTAGTTTAATAGTTCAAATAGGTAGTTTAAGGTATGTAGATAATAAATATAAAATTTATTTGAATTAAGGAAGCAAAATATTAGTGGATTAATGAAGGAAAAATTTTGGTCATAGTTGGTTCAAAACAAAGTGAAGGTGCTTCCAAAGGAAATAATAAGGAAAAGGAAGATTACGAAGGCCTAAACAATAAATTAAGTTTAGTGATTCCAAAATCTAATTATTTTCATTAATTAAGCATGATTTAGAGTTATGAAAATTTAGAAAATTGTGTATTTTTCATGTAATTGCTAATTAATGCTTAAAATATGATTAATGGATTATGAAAAGTGAATTAGAATGATTAATTTCAATTAAAAAAATTAATTAGTGAAAATTGTAAAATATAACTTATTATGTTAAAAATAAATATTAAGGAATAAATACATTTTAGTGTAGTATTATGATATATATAGAATTATAAAGGTATTAATTAGTGAAATGAATAATTATAAAGTGAAAAAAAATTTAATGATGAAAATTAAATATAGGCCAAAAAATGAAGAAGGAGAAATTAATATTTTTTTTGCTAATTAAATGAAAATTTAATCATGAAATAAAAGAAAATATGATTTTAAGTGTGTATAAATTTATTGAAAATTTTTAAATTAAATATTGAATATTTTTCTATTTATTTATGATATGATGTATGAAATGAAAAATAATGAATAAAATGTATTTAGTGAGTTTATAACTTAATTGATTATTCATAATGAAATATTGATATGTTAGAATGAAAATGTGAAAAATTTTGGTAATGATAAAATTGTTATGAAAGAATAAAATATTAAGTTATTAATAATGTAAAAATAATAGAATTTATGATTTTAATAGAAATTGAATTAAAGAAATAAAATAATGCGCTTAATTATTTTTCTGATGGTTAAATCTAACTCGGGATATAATTGGCTAGCTATAGGGATATCATTACCACGGTGCGGGTCATGACGACTCGCTTATATAGACCAATAATGATCTACTTCAGTGATTTAGTGTAGTGTTCGGGTGATCTTTTGGGATTACTTTTCAGTATAATAGACTTTTTGGTCCACGTCTCATGTATCTAGTCGGAAGATTTTCTATCGGATGTAAACTAGGGGAAAAAGTGAATAAAAGTAGTAATAATAATAAATGTAAAAAGTATAATGAAAATGATAAATGTGAAAAAAAAATATGATAAAAATGAATAAAGTTAAAAATATGAGAAACAATAATAAAAATGAAAAATATGATAAAAATGATAAAAATGATATAAGTGATAAATTTGATAAATATGATAAAAGTTATGATTGTAACAAAAGTAACAAAAAAAGTAAAATGAAAAAATGAAAAATATTAGTGGTAAAAGTGTAAATAATATATAGTTAGTGACATAATTGTAAATAAATGAAAATTTAAAAATTAATGTGAAAATTGTAGTTAATTAAATGAAAAATTGAAAAGAAAGATTAATTAAAGAAGAAAAGTGAAAAATGATTAAATTGAGAGGAATTAAAAAAAACTATGAGATAAAATGAGAAATATTGTTAATTGAATAAATATATTATATAATGAATTAAGAGTAATTAAAAATAAAGTATTGAAAATAATAATAATAAAATAAAAAATTTGAACAGTATATTAAAAATGTTATTATATGTATGTATGCACGAAAATTAAGTACGATATAAATTTTTAGATTAAAAATCATCATTGGATATGTTAATGTTCAACATGTAATTATTTGACTGCGTGCAGATAGCTGCGGAAATTACGAAAGCAAACGTACAAATTTTGGAAGCTGACTGAAAAATAAAATAATAGTAGGTTAGTATGACATGTATATATATGTATAGATATGGAGCCGTAGAAATGAAATTTTATATATGTTCTGATAAAAATATTTATGAATTATTATTATATATGTAAAGAATGAAATATGGATTTATGGTTGAATGAAGAATATATTGTATTTTATATATATATATATATATATATATATTATTGTGAGTTTATAGTCGTTATACTGCTAAAATTTTTGGATAATAAAAAAAATTAATTAAGTGTTAAAAAAATGTTGGCACACATCGGCTATAATCACATAAGTGCGTAACGTACGTATAGATTGATTGATATAAGGGTATTACATGCATAGTGTGTGAAATTTGTTAAGGTATCTATAGAGTTATTCTCTTGCTTTAAATTTTTTCGTTATATTCAACCATGATAAAATGTGTTAAAATATCTTACAACTTTTCGGATTGGATAGCTTGGGTCATATTTGTATTTTTTTAACTAGTTTTTGAGATGAATTAGTTTCAAATCCAATTTTAACATATGACAATTTATTTTCAAGAAAATGTGCAATTAAACCTCTAAGGTTGTGACCAATTAATACTATTTTCCCCAAGATATAAACAAGTCCTATTAAGTAAGCTTCAGATCATGTGTTGCATAGGCTAATTGTCTGGAATGATGAGCTATTATCTTTCCCTTTTACTATACACATTTCAAGCTTCATATCATATGTTGGATATGCTAACTATTTGGAAGTATAAGCTATGATCTTGCCCTTTTACTCTACACATTTCAAACTGATATGTAAAGCATCACTAAAAACCACAAAATTTTTTCTAGAGTGGGTTGAATCAGAACCGGTACCTCCATCAATATTTCCTTCAACTAATCAAAATTGGCTTGATATTTATATATCCATTCAAATTTCACATCTTTTTAGAGTAATCGTATTAAGGAAGTAGCTATTAAAAAGAACCTCTTTCACAAATCGTTTGAAATAGGTTGTCAACCTAAGAAAACTCCTAAATTTTGTCACATTCCAAGACTACTTTCCATTGAGATTTGTCTCTACCTTGCTGAGGTCAACTCTGATTCTCTATGTTGATACAATGTGACCTTGAAAATTCATTTTTTTAAAACTAAATCTCACATTTTAACAACTTGACATACAACTACTTGTCCCTTACAGTTTGAAGCATTATCCTTAGATATTAATCATATTTCTCTTGATTTTTAGAGTATACCACAATATCATCCATAAATACCACCATAAATTGATCAAGATAGGGTCTGAATATCCTATTAATCATATTCATGAAGGTCGTTGGTGCATTCACCAAACTAAATGACATAATCAGGAACTTGCAATGGTTGTAGTGAGTTCTGAAGGTTGCTTTAAGGACTCATTATTTGATTAGGTATAAGGGTATTCTCCAAGTTAAATCTCATATCTGAGTACCATTTGACTCATCAAACGTTACTATCCATTTTCCCTCTAAATAATTTGTTGACGTAGATAACTGATTCAATAAAATGTTGACATTTAGCACTGTTGAATGTTTGAAATGCCCAAAAATTGAACTTTTTCTCTTTTTCACCATGTTGTTTCTCTTTCTATCTTTGTCATTCTTCTTCATTCTGAAAAAAATTCTAACTAGTAAATTTGCAGATTAAAGAGAGAGAAAACTATCATTTGCTGTTTTGGCCTCTTCTATGGTAGTAGTAGTAAATTTGCTTCTCGAGTATATGATTTTAGCTTTGCACGTGAGCTTTTCCTAGACGAAAATTACTACAAAATTATCCAAATTTTGCTCTCTAGTTAAGCATTAAAACACAAAAACACCAAATTGCTAACAATGAGGAAATGCCAACCACTATTACTACCAATTTTGATCATACTTAGCTAAAGTACAAGAAACAAGAATTAGCGAAAATGGTTACCCTTGCAAAGTGGCCTTGGTGAACCAGTAAGTATTTGGAGGCAGAGGACAAAGAGATATGGAATACCCACCATTTGGAATATGATCTTTAGCAGTTTTTGAGTGAGAAAAGAATGGTTATAAAAGCCCATATGTCAATTTCTCATTCACTCCACGTGCAAATATTACTATATCACATCTTTAACAAACCCAATTGATTACTGCTTGTAATAAACAAATTAAAAAAAAGTTTTTTTACATAAATAAATAAGAAATATTACATATCAAATATATTGCCTAGTTCTGGCTAGAGTAAGTTGAAACATAGCATGTCAAGAAGAGTTCTTGAATCCATTGTCACATTAAAGAAAACCAAAAAGATAAAAAGACAAAAAAAATTCTCTCATTTTAGTTGCTCCCTACTACTACCAATCTCGGTGGCAGCGCCGATGATCGTGTGATGGTGACATTGCAACATATCGTGAAAAGCCTTAACATGTCGAATATATAGATAAGGTGAGTTTGAGAAATTTTCTCTAGCTTTGACTTATTAAATGGGATATGAGGAAGGAAGTGGGATTTGAGGGCCTGATGACCTTGAGATAAAAATGAGAGAGAGATGGATAGGAAGGGAGAATAAATGAGAGAAGAAGAGAAAGAGAGAGAAGGAGAGGGAGAGGGAGAAAAAAGAAGAAGAAGGGTGTTGGTCATTTGAATTGTCACATGTTAATATTTTATTGAAATAGTTATAGGAATGGTAATAGGATGGGTTCGGGGCAGGGTTTCTTATCTTTGTCCTTGACTCCAAACCCCAATCCCGTCCAATCTCTGCCAAAAAAATTTTAGGGTCTCCATTTTGGCACCACATCGTGACAGAAATCTCAGCCCCGCCCTATTATCCTTTTTTTTATTAAATTTTTTATTTTATTTTAATGTTAATAATATTTTTTATTTTAATTAATTAGTTAAATAAATAATTATTTCAGTAAAAAATATATGTTTTACTTTAAATAAGTGTTATATTTTTATTTTATTATTTTTAAAAAATATTAATTATATTAAAATATAAATAATTGTTTAAATACGTATGAATCATATATATAAATATATAAATCGGTGCGGGAATCAAGATAAGATATGTATATACCATCTCCATCTTGTTCTCAACATAAAAATTTTGGAGTTGAAGCAGAAAAAAATACAAAATATATGTCTCATTAGGATAGAGTTAGGGCGGACCACTACGAGTTGGATCCAAATTGTAATCCTTAAAAAGTTATGTCCAATAGCAAACTATTTAAGGATGCAATAAAGAGTAACTTTTGAATGTAAAAAAAAAAAGTAACTTTTGAGAGATTAATTTGTCGCAAAATCAAACCTTAGAAGCTTGATTGATTCGTTTCTACCTTAGGGGCAGATGTGCTATTTGGCTACAACTTTGGGGCTTAATTTTACTTTTTCCATTTATTTTTTCAACCATGGAAACATATGTTGGATATTTATAAAATTTTAGGAATCCATTGCTTTCATATATTAGGGAAGACCTATAAAATTGCATAATAAAAGATTATGATTTAGAACAAAGCAATGACCCACACTTTTCTGTGCATTGACAGATTGCATGCCAGTTTCAAAATTGTTTTAAGTCGAAACAAGATTCATATATCTTTTGGTCCCCAATCAATGTCATCACCAACGATCCACATTTGTACTTAATGCACACTTCTACACCTTCCCACCACTGATCACTGATAACTACACTCTCATCTTCTTATAATTTTATTACATATATATATAGCTTAATTTTTCTGACAGATTGGACATGACCGGCCATGCATGGTTCACTGTATGGTCCTAGTTCTTCTTTTTCTAGCTTTCCCTCTCTTTTGTCACTATTGATTTGAAGTCGGCACTTTCAATGGTGAAAATGAAGATTCCTTCATTGCCACACTATTTAATTGGGACCAATATAAATAAGAAAAAACAAGAAAAAGTATAAATTATATGATCATGAATTGCCTAATTATTTCCTCACTGAACTAGCATTTCTTTAAAGAAAATATATACTAAGTCAATGGTTGCACTGCCATCGAATTACTGGAGATATATTTAGTATAAAAGAGAAAAATTATTAAGACAATATGCATAAATTCTTCCAATTTGCATTGGAATATAGGAAATAATACAAATCTAATGAAGATAGAGAATTGGAGACTCAATGTTTTTGTTCAAATTATGTTACAGACATGGTCCCCACTTCATTTTTTTTCCTTGTGAAAATAAAGATGAGGAAACTAGATAACAAGAACAACATAAGGGCATCATATGAACATGAACAAAAACTAAAAGCTAAATAAAAGTTTGGATTTTTCTAGTTCTTGAACTGTTCCTCAACTGTGATACCAATTCACTTTCTATACTGATCTAATAACTGGTCTGGAAAGGCTTCATTGTCTTGAGATCACCAACAACACCAGCAATGGAGCCAGCAGCAGCAGCTATGGTAATAATAAGGCAGGCAGCACTTAGTATTTGCAGGCAGAGCCATCTTGTGCTCCATTTAGGTATCTTCATTTGTGCTATGTACATCTCAACAGGGAAGTAAACAGTCAATGGCCAAAATCCTAATGCGCCAAGCAGACCAACTATGTCGTTAAAGAAAGGAAGCAGCATTGAAATTACAGTGGTAAGAACCACAAAAATTGTCCTAAATACCAATCTAAAGAGGTTAAGGCTGTAGGAGTGGCAACCGGGAATTGGGATTTTAATCTCTTTGGTAATGAATTCACTATCTGGGAATCTCTGTGCTGCTGTTTTTTCGATGAAAGCAAAAAGAGGCTGGCAGTAGACTTGGTACGCACCAACAAGGTGAACTACTATGGCAACATTGGCTATGTCAAGTATCCAATATGGATTATAAAACCCAAAACCAGTTAGGAGATTTCCCGGCGACATATCGCCGAACGCAGCATAACCAAAGCAGCCACACAGCATGTAGAAAAGGGTTGTTACTGCTACACTTATTAGTGTGGCTTTCTTCATTGTCTTTGATTCTGCTGGTGGGGATTTGATTGTGTCCTGTTTTAAACAGAGCCATTTATTTTAGTTTAATTGGCTTGATAATCCTCTTTAAATAGTTGTAATTTGTGAAATTGTGATAATAATATTACCTGAATTTCGATTAGGATAATAGAGTATGAATAGGCGAAAGCAATGTCGCCGAGAGCTTGAAAGCTTCTCCAGATTTTCTGGGTTTCAGTCACTGTGCCAATACTTATTCCCGTTAAACTTCCTTGGACCTTTCCACTTTCTGCAACCTTACCAATACCGAGTCCTAGGCCTATTGTTGAGTAAGTGAAAGACATAATTGCAGCAACAATCGATAGCCACCATAGCTGATCAAAATCAGGAATTTGAGATAAAAATATTTCTGCAATTCCAAATCCAATCATGTAAGGATTTGCATTCATTCTGCATGGATTTTTGCCTCCACTCTTGTGAAAACAATTCGACCTCTTCACAGCCCTGTTTCACAATTAAAAAAAATTAGTAACCCAAATAATGGTAGGAAAAAAATAAGAATTAAAAATCAAGAATAAAGAATTGTCAAGAACTTACATCATGCTTATAGAGGATGCTATTGTGTAACCAATGGCAACTCCGAAAAGATTCAGGTACTGAACATACCCACATATCTTAACCTTAGCACCCCCTGAGAAAGATAAAAAATTTCACACAAAATGTAAAGATTAAGGAATTCTGAAAAGAACCCAAAGTTTAAAATGATTTGAAGAATAGAAATTTACCAAGATTTGATCGAACAGCGTCCATGTAAGTATAGTTCCTCTTGCCATTGACAGGATCTCCAGTTCGGTAGCAAGCAGAGAGCAGAGAAGAGGTATAGTAAGTGACGAAAGAGAACAGGATCATAACAGCAGGACCAGCAACCCATCCAAGCTGAGCTACGGCCCAAGCCAATGAAAGTACACCAGACCCAATCACAGCTGTTATTACGTGAGCACTAGCAGTCCAAACGGTTCCTGATTAAACAAAATTTTAGACAGAATCACAACCCAACTCACCATTTTCAATTTACTTCGTCAAATAATAATTACCAGTTCAGAAAGATTTCAAGATTTAATCAGTTACCAGTTCGCTTAGGGCGGCCATCATCATCATACCACTTGGAGCCAGGTTGAGGAGGCATATCCACAGAAACACTGAAAACTTGGGAAGGAAAATGGTTCTTTGTGCCTATGTTCTCTCCCATCTTTTTTGTTCAAAAACAAATCGAAAGATTTGTAAGAAATTTAGCCCAAGAAAAATAAAAACAATTTCTTTATAATCTATTTGAACAATTTCTGAAATATCAAAGAAAGATTTGAAAGAAAATGATGGGTGTCGTTCTTTGATGGATCAAAGTCGAGCTATGAATATGGAGGTTAACAGTTAAATTACAGTAACTGAAGACACACACACCTCCCTAGAATCACAAAAACACAAACAGATTCAGACTCTTTTCTTTTTCCCTTCAAGAAAAAGAGAGAAAGATAAGAAGTTGTGTGCTTGTAAAACATAGACTCTGCTATGAGAGTGAATGCTTATAGGAAATGAAGAGGGGTGTATATATAAGAGAATTGGAGGGAAAAAAGCTGAAGGAAGCCACGTGGTGTAAGGCTGCTGCCTGCGCGGATAGTCAACACCACATTAGTGCTCTGCCCTTTGACTCTCTTAATTAAACCAAAACCAACCAACCCATCTTCTTCATCTACTCTCTCTCTCTCTCTCTCTCTCTCTATATATATATATATATCCCTGTTTAACACTGAGTCACTGACCCACAAGAGCACTCTCTTCTCAGTTCTCTACAGGAAGACATGTAATTGCTTTGCTGTTTCTATGTAAGTGCTAGAAAATCTTCACACTTAAATACAAATCTGTGTTTTGTGGGCTAATTGCTTTTGTTATTTTCTTTTATATTTAGAAATTAACTGTTGTAAAACCAGGAACAGTACAGTGGTCAAGTTTAAGATTTTATTTGGATTTTCTGTGTTCTCTTTTGTCTTAATTTGCCCATGTATGTACCTATTCTCTAATTTTGGCAAGTATCGGTATTGACAAATGGTATATATTACTTGGAATAAGTCTTTTCTAAACAACGGACCAGCTGGTTGAATCAGTTAGAGAGGAAACCGATCAATGATTCAGACTTCGGTCCGAATTAAGCTAAAAATAGAAGAAAGAAAAATTGGCGCAAATAGGACTCAGAATCTAAGACGTCATTGTGTGCTTACTATCAGACCACAAGACAATATTTATTATATGGTTTATTATATATATATTTATAGAAAAAATAAAATTGAATAGGAACCTAATAATGGCCTAGTGCTCAAGCCGATTCGATCTTAGAAGTGATTTCTGATAACATTGCTTATATAAAGTTGATATATATATATATATATATATTCCGCATATAATATAAAAAATGTAACTTTAGATCATAACTAATGAAGGTAGATTTCGTTATAAAAAGTTGAAAATCTTATCAGTTTTGGCTTGACCTACACGATGAATGAGCTCAAAACATTTTATGTGGCATTCAATGGCACCAATAAAAATATTAGCAAGTATTTAATTAGAGGAGTGTTGAGAACTCTATCTTTTTTTCTCATATTTTCCAACATTTATTTCTTTATTGGTTGTTAAGAAAACAGAAAAAAATTATTTTTAAAAAATTATTTTTTTCACTAACCAATCAGTGTGAATATTGAAAACTATCATAAAAAGAAAAATATTTTTAACATTTCTCAATTAATTATTATATTCGAGGAGGAGAAAAATATTTTAAGTGGATAATAAATGTTAAATCAAATTCTTAAACCAATTAGCTAGCCATGTTAGATTAGATGGGATAGAGCTTGACTGTGTATATTAAATTAAAATTTTATTTTTGTCTATGCTATGTATGAATAATCCATGTTTGCTGGTTACTTACAAGAATGTTTAATTTTATAATTCTTTCCAATTCCAAGCAGTAAATATTCTGTAGCATTTCAAAAAGTGAAAAAGGTAAATGAAGTAAATAGTAATTTATGTCTAAAGTCAGATTCCCTAGCCACTAACCTTTGCCACTATTCTCAGCTTTTACTATTTGTGTGCAAATTAACATATATACACCTTTATCAATCCCTTGCTTTCTTAATTATGCCCTGAATTTTAATTTTTTCCTCCTAATCTCCATTTGGGCTTTTACTAGAAAATGAAATCTATTAACAAAATCAGCAAACAATAATTAATGTCCAATAACGAGAAGCAATGTAAAGGTTTTCCATGACCAGAAACCATAGATACATTGAAGTTGAATATAAGGTTAAAAACCTTATAATTAATCTATAATATTAATATGATAATAGAAACCTAGCCATAGATAAAAAGCTATAAATATGTAGGCATCATGGTTTCCTATCAATATAAAAATAAAAAAAATTCATCACCAAAAAAAAAAAACCACCACCTCACATAAAATCAACTGATAAGAAAAAAAGATTTATAATTACGTGAGGAAGAAACTTTCTAATGAAAACAACAGAAGTTCTCACAAGATTTGTGGAATCAAATCCCCAATTATATATATATATATTATCAATGTTATAAAAGGCAGGTTAAGTAACTAAAAGATGTTTAGTGGCCTAATTGACGCAAATCCAAATTGAATAACTAAAACAAAAAAATGATTAATTAATTAATTACCTTCATCTTGACAATTCTTTCTTCCTTAATACTCCCCTCTATCAATGCAAGAAATTAAGCTGACATATAGAAGTTGCTGAGTGGTGATGGCATTCTTGGATGTACAACCAGAGCCTATATATAGCAGAGATAGGAAGAGGCATCAATAATTACAATAATATATTAAGTCCAATTAATAAATGTCTTTTTCCTTAGAAGAGCACCTTAGAATAAAAATCCTCACGTGTGTAATTCTCATCCATCCTTATTGTTTGGGAATATGGTTCTTCTCTAATATTATGCATTCCATTAAAAGAGACAGTATATGGAGCTAAGTGAGTGGACATATTTACCAGTCAAATGTATAATTCTTTTTTATTTCTTTATGGTATGCTTCTTTAAAATAATACAAACATGGAGCGAGCACTTAATCATTTTCATGATTATATGTGAAAAAAAATCATTACCATTGATGGTTATGGACAAGTAGTATCTAATTCTCATCTTTAGTTCCCAATGAATGAGGAAAGAAAGGTTATTATGCAAAGACACACTGCACTGTGGGGATACTGTCTTCCAAGTTTTGAATTTCTATATATTTTAAGTTTTTTTTTTTTTACTTTTGAAAGGTTTTTTTATTTTGAGATTTTAATGCACCTCTCTTTCATTGGAAAGATGGTATCTAATTTCATGTACCTGAAAATAGTTCATGTACAATAGAGTGCCATTACAATCAATCCTTTCAAGTCTGATTCTTTTGGATTATCAGATTTTGTGCTCAATAATATGATAGAATGGAGTATGCTTTTGGTATTTTGTCTCATGATCCAGTGAGATTGATTCGTACAGTTAGTGCATACTGCATAAGTTCATATTCATGAAAACGAAGAGGATATTTAGTGCATATGTGTGTACATATGTATATAGTTTCATTGATGAAATTCATTAATTTTTAATTAGATGATTCGTTATATTTAAACTCAGTTTGAACATTATATTGGAATTGAACCATTAATGGTCTAACTCCTAATTGTTTCGATTGAATTGGGTGGGGATGATTAGAGTTTATAAATAACGCCTTAATACACTACTGCACAAATTATTTTCAATATTAGTGTATATAACAATATATAAGAATAAATTTAAATTAAAAATAAGAAAGCTTCATTGTTGAATTTATTAAAAAATTCAAAATTTTAATAAAAAAGAAAGGCATCATTAATTCCAGGGTGGCGTTGTAAAATTAATAACTAAAACAAAACCAGTAATAATAAAATAACAAGCAAAGAAGCCATTACTGGTCCAAAAAGATTTGCAAAATAAATTTACCATAATTTCCAATAGGGTTGTCCCTACACGTGGCATGTCCACAGACACACACGTTGGACATTCTTGTTTCTCCCTTGATTTGAGGAAGTGATCACTATGATAATTATAAGATGATAAGGTTAAACCCATTAAAACCCATAGTTCAATATTGTTATTATTATTTTTGTAACTCACTTTAATCATAATTCCTAAAAACGCAGATGGGTTAATGTACTAAGTGCTTGATTTTGATGTTAGCATAATGGAACCGAATTACTTGTTAGCTGTCTTAATTTGTGGCAATCAGAAGATGCAAAATTACCCATAAACAGAAAATGAACTTGATGCTTTTGACCAACTCAATTAATGGTGGGGTTAATATATATAGTGATTTGAAGATTATGACAAAATTCCCTTAGCCTATTTTGGTATTATGGGTTGCCATTAGTTTTTTCACCCACTTCATCTATACAATGTTCTTATATTATTTTGATGTATGTTACGAATATTTGTTGTTGATAAGTTTGCATTTTTTGACAGATGTGTCTTTAAGAATAATATTAATTGCTATCATTGATAAATATATATATATATATATATATATATATATATATATATATATATATGCTAGCAGGAAACCTAATTCATGCTTAAATATTACATAGTCTAAGTCCAATTTATAACGTTATGGGTTCTAATTTTGTGAAGTTTGATTCGAATATTTAAGACAAACCAGATCGAACTAGCCGGTTGCATTTTTGGGTAAAGACCGAACTTAATTATGAACCCACAAAATTTTTGTATCTTCATGGTTCTTCCCTTTTATGTATGGATGACATGTGTATTACTCCACGGATTTGCTACATTTCATTGAGAAATGAATGCAGCTGCTGCTTAGTTGTCCTTTGCCATATATTCACGGATATTAATATTTGTTTATGATAATATGATAACAAAAATTAAAAAAAAAAAGTGATGGAAGATATGCCTTAATCAGATTTGAATCACAGTATTAATTAATTAATTAATGATAATAAAGGACAATCTTCTTGTTAATTAAATGAAAATGAGGAACAGGGTCGGTCCTTTATTATAAAGCTGTTGCCATGTCCTTTCTAATATATTCAAGAAGTTGGCAATTTATTTTTGAACAACTTAGCAGCTTTTGTATTTAATTATTTTATTCAATTTATTCAAATATCAAAACGAAAAACTGCTCCTTGACGTGAAATAGACTTTGGTGGGATAAACATTTAGATTTAATAATTATGAATTTATCATTATTTTAAAATAAATAAAATCTATCTATTATATACTTTTTTTTTTTCTATTTTCAAAATTTTTAACATGAATTTTTCTCCACAGCATTCAAATTCCAACATGGCTACCTAATTTGTTACTTTACTTTACCTCCTGATGTTCAATTCAAAATAAATTAATTAATAATGAAAAGGGCATTTCTTTTATATTAATTAATAATGAGAGAAAAATCAAAAGTATCGAACCAAACATGACATCATTTTGATAAATCAGCTGAATATTTTTGACCAATTTATTCTTGATTAAGGCTGAAAAATAAGAGAAGGAAATCAAACAGTTTATTGTATTTCATAATAATAATTCATACACATTAGTGCTTTCGCTATCTCAAAAAAGTACATTTTATTTTTAGAATAAGTACTGCTTTTTTTTTCCACCGCTTTTGAAAGCGTTTGTGCACCACCTACTCATATATTTTTTTATTTATTTTTCAATTTCATTTTATATAATATTAAGGAAAACTCTTCTCTCAAATTAATGTTATATTCTTTGTACAAAAATTAAAAAATAAAATAAAATAAAATTAGACGTTAACAATATTTTAATTTTTCTTTTTGTTTTTTTTTTTTTCCCCAACAAGGTGTTTGATATTTAATGTTAACACAAATTCAAGCCAGTAGCTTCCACTGAACTAATGTCATCTGCATTTTTATATTTAGATAACATTTGCCTCCAAGTGGCCATTTTTGGATACACACTTTTATTTTTGTGGACACCTTCCTTATTTCTTTTTTTTAAAAAATCCATTTTACATTCAAACTCATAATTTTACAATTTTAAAAATAATTCTATAATATCTCTTATTTAAACTTCATTTGTAATAAACTTAATTAACTTTACTGTCCTATATCCATATATAATTATATATAAACAACTAGGCAGATGTTTGCTTTCAGAAAAGAAATACCAAATTATAAAATATATAATAAAATAAAACAAACTGAAGAAGTGAATAACTAATTCTTTTCCATCTTTACAACACAAAGATTGAACACACACACACACACACACATATATATATATATATATATATATATATATATATATATATATATATATATATATATATATATATATATATATAATGAAATAACCCTAAGAAGACTATGAAAACCCTAATTTTTATATATTTGTACAAGCACCCAAAAAAAAAAAAGAGATAATTGATTGGATAACTTCTTAGTCTTACACAATAATATTCTTCTCTATCTCAACAATACACATGATATGGGACACAATATTGATTAAAGTAGAAATACCCACTTTTTGAAATACATATATATATATATATATATATATATATATATATATATATATATATATATATATATATATATATATATATATATATATATATATATATATATATATATATATATATATATATGCATAAGTCTTCATCATATTAGTTTCAAACTTTGAAAACTTGCCATGTATATACATATATATAACTTTGCTGACATTGAAAATTAAGTAAGCGTGTGAACGGAACAAGCTAGAAGACATCTTTCAACGTCAAATTAAGTTTATCTTTAATTAATTAGGAAATAAAAGAGAGAACAGAAAGAAAATGGGGAACAAGAATTGAAGTTTGAGAGAAGAAAGAGTATTTGATTCTTAGATTATTTAAGTTCCCATATGCGAAAATCGACACTGCATGTTTGTAATAGTCCAAATATTTGATAGTGATATATGAATATATCTATAGATAGAAAAATATTTTAATTTCAAACATTAGTTTCCAAATATTTTAATTTCAATCTTTGAGTTCATCATAATTTCTAATTAATGAATTGAATTTAATGCAAATAATGTGAGAAATTGAACGGTGATATTATTTAATTGTTTTAAAGAAAATTAACTTTACCATAATTTGTAGACTTATCTGTTTTATTAAGATTTAAATCCCCAAGATTTTTTTTTTTAAAAAAAATTGTTATGAAGAATTCCTAGTATTGGCATAGATAGAGGTTGTTGAGAAACGCAAGTTGCTGAATTTGAATTTTGAGGAGTGTGGTTTAGAAGATTAAGGTCCACCACACTCTATTATTCACTGGGAGAAATGGAAACCCCAAGAACTCGTGTTTTGAAATATTGACCTTCAACCCAAAAAGTGCACTGCTGATTCCATCGTGTTGACCCTTCTCCCTTCAAAACTCCATTATTCAATTTTTTTTTTCTTTCTTTTTTTTTTTTCTTTTTGTTCAATGGCTGAACTCTTTTTTTTTTCCTTCAAAAATAGAAAAAGAAAGAATCAGAATAGTTGTTAGCCTGTTGGCAGTTGCAATAACAAACGAGAAATGGTAAAAATATTTTTTTAAGTTATTATTTAACACTTACGGCGCATCATATTTATTTGAAGGTGTACAATTGCATCCTCTTAATTTTTCCAAATGTATGTAACTAATAGTATATAAATTCATACTATTTCTTAAGATTTGCTCTCTTAAAAGTATTGGAAAGTTTAGTATATAAATTTTTGTACCGTCTTGTCTCCGTCACTGCAGTTATTGTCTTATTGATAAATGAAAAAAAAAAAGAAAAAGATCATGAAATTAAAATAATGAACAATACGATTAGCATTGCTTATATCAAATTAAAAATTGTAAATATGTAATTATATACTAGCTAGGGCACAAATCATATATTGTTGTTAAGATTTTCAATAAATTTTGAATTTCCCATGCATGTTTGCTTAATTAATTAAGCATATTAATTAACTGAAAGCTAGAAGTTTCAGAGCACGTGTGTTTTTGTCAGGTAAATAGCAACTTGTATTCTATTTGGATTGTGATGTATCAAGTTAATGTTCAAGTAATTAATCTGTTTTTATTTCTTTATAAAAGGCAATCAAGAATGAATTATTACTTAACAAGGGTGTTTCTATTACATGCTTTGTCCTCAAATTTGAAGATCTACAATTCCTAGTTTTTGATATTTGAGATCTTAGGGTTGGTGTATTGGAGAAACATGTTGGCTCGGGTTTAGTTTTTTATTTTTTAACTGTAATCTTGTTTGTTGTTTTGTTTTAATGCATTTCCATCTAAATACAAAAATAATAATTAATTATAATAAAACAAAGAATGAATTATTGATGAATTAATATATAATATTTTGGCAACTCATTTAGCAAGAAATCCCATGGACGACAATATATAGTCAACAAGCCTAGCTAATTGATTAGAGGCCCAATTGGCTAACCTTTTCAAACAATTAACACATTAATTAAGCAGCTTAATCTCATCTTGAATTATTCTTATTAAGTAAAAAATATATATAGATTATGCTAATCCATTGAATTAGGTTCTCTAGATGGAACTGGCTTATTTAATGCAGACAGATCTGCTATGTCCAAACTAAATATTGCATTTTATATTTGTTTGAATGGAAATAATTAATTAATTAATTAGAAAAAGAAATTAATCATAGGCCGTTTAAGAAACAATCGTTAGGTTTAGGGTTTGATGACATTATAAGATGTGACGAGAGAAGATATTTGATGTGCAAATTGCAACTCGTTAGCGGTGGCTCTTCACGTTTAATCTTTCGTTATTACACATTCAAATACATAATTCCACACCGAAAGTAACTAGGCCATTAAAAGAAGAGATTGAAAGACATCTCTAAATCAATGTCACTTTCACATGTGATATTAACAATACTCATAAGTTAACTAAGCATTTGAAATTTTTTTTAAACAAATTGCAAGAAGTGGCCGGCCATGTCTCCCCCAACCTCTCACTTTTCTAGATTTTTCTTCATCTAAATACATTGTAATCGTTCCTCTCATCTCAAGCATTGATCCTTTTCCTTCTTCCCCGTCTCTTTCTTTTTTCTTTCTTTCTTTCATTTTTTCTCTTTTCTCCCCCAAATCCAAAACACCTATCTCCTCTCTCTCTTCATTTCTTGCATTTCTTCTTCAAGTGACAATATAAGGAGAAAGGAGATAATTTCCTTATGAAACTTAACCTAGCCAAGATCTCTTGGTGAAAGATTGTATGCGTAGGCTTGGTCAATTTTTGGAAATGATTGGTTGAGTATTGCATGTTGGGTTTGAGGTGAAGAGAAGACTAAAAGAAGCAAAAGAGGTCACGGATTTGAAGGAAGCCTCTAAGTGAATTTTTTTTTTATTTTGGCTTTAATCTTGTTTTTTCCATGTACCCAAAAGCTTAAGCTCTTTTATATTGTGTTGTACCAATTAATTTTGTTCCTTTCTTAAACTCAAATATTTATTTGTATTTATTATCATGAGTAAGTTGTGAAGATTGGGATGTTGGAGGTGAATAAGTAATGAGTCTGTTTTGGAATGGAGACCGTGAATTTGAGGTAGAGTTTAGAAATGAGTTTTAACTTGTGTTAAGGAAATAGTAATTTAATAGGAGGTTGAAGATTTGGCCGAGAACCATTGATGAGGGTAAGGTAATGTTATGTAAATCAAGATTAAAGAAGAAAAAGTTTAATTAACTAAACAAAATTTGGTTAAATCAAAGAACTTAACTAAATTAAAATGAATTAATATTGGTGATTAATGTTAATCTCAAAAATTAGTGAAGATAGGGTTAAAAATTATATTAACCAAAATTTAAAGTGGTTTGGGAGCTAATTATGTATAATAAAGTAAATTAAATTGATTAATGTTAAATGAAAGTTAATTAATTTAATGAAGTTTAAAGTTAAGTCAAGTTTTAAAAAAAAAATCAAACTAATTAGTGAATTGAGTGAAAAATGTAAGTAAGATAAATAAACAAAATAGTTGAGTTAATTATTGAGCTAAATGAAGATTTAAATAAATAAAGATAATGAATAAATTAAATAAGTTAAATAACTAGTGAAATAAAAATAATTATAATGATAGTTGGATTAAATAGATTCAATGGAATAAAATTTGGAATCTAAATAAGTAAATTAAATAATAAGTTAATATATTTCAGAAAATATAAAATTTATATCCGTAAATTAACGTAAGTGGCGCTGGGTTAAATTTTAAAAATGAATAAATTTTTGCTATTTGAAGAAGTATTATATTTCTAAATATTTGAAATTTAAAGATAATTTTATTAGGCACACCTTTGATACAACCGTCAATATCGGGCAAAGAAAATGTGTCTGCAGACGCTGCAAAACGATAAATTAGGTTAGTTTAATTATTTATAATATTGACCATTAATAAATGAATTTAATTTTTATGTGATATATAAAATAGAAACAAATGAATTTGAGAATAGTTTTGTGTAATATATATGTAAGTTTTAATTATTTATTTTATGAAAGTTAATATATTTTGGCCCACGTATTAGTCTATACTTGACTCAGAGATTTGTTAGCATTCAATAGGATAAAAATTTTATGGTCTGTAGTTATCTTGGTCATGAGATGTATTGATTGATCATATGATTATCTTGGATCCAATTTAGGATTATGATTTAGTTATGGTCTTGCCTTGGACCAAACATGTTATATGTATAATTACAGATCCGATGATTATCTTGAATCGAGACTGATCTTGTGGTTATCTTGGATCAGCTGTGCAGTTATGATTTAACTCAAGTCCTGTGAATTTCTTGGACCCTGACTTTTCCGTCAATTGACAATACCTTTTATTTTTCTAAGATTGTGTCTATGACATCTTAATATATAGGTTTGACAAAAGTTTTTATTAAGTAAATAGATGTAGTATTATGTTTAATTATATGTTTATGATATAATATATGAATAAAATTATATTCCAAAAAAGTTTTGTTGTTATATCCATTTATCGAAAATGTTTATGTCAGTTTATTTATGTAAGCATAATTGTTATTAAAGATATTATTTTATGCAAAAAGAACTTTAATGATTTTTAGTTTTATATATATAGTTTCTTCAAAATGATTATTATTATACGTTTTTGCACCACTGAGTTAAAACTCAGCACAAAAATTTATTTTTCATCTCGCACAGATATCAAGACGAGAGTTAAAAGTGACGAGTTATCTGAAAGTACCGCCAGTCCAATGAGTCTCACACATGGAACACAACAACAATAGCAACCACCAGGATAGAGTTTTTTTTTTTTTGTAACCGCTTATACATGCATATAAACAGTCTGCAAATATTTATGACTAGTTGTGATCATATGAATTATATGTATAAAAATAAATATGTAAATTAAAGTGTTTTCTATACATATATGAGATATGAATATATTGTATTATACATGAGATTGTGAGTAAAGATAAATATATGGATATACTCATATGTTAATTTATATAAACTGATAGGTTCATTTTTACAAAATTTTATGTTTATGTATATATGTATCATGGATGATACATATATATTGAGACATATGCATATATGCACTTTATAAAAAATATATGTGAATAAATATATATGTATCATAGATGATATATATATATATATATATATATATATATATATATATATATATATATATTATGCACAAATATATACAGATTTGTCTATACAGATAGTGATATTACCTTGCTTGATTGTGAAGTAGGAAAGTAAGAGGGTGTTACATTATAATATAATTAACTAATTTAATTAAATTAAAATTTTATTCAATTGATTTTAGTATTTAACAATTTTATTTAATTGATTCTTTTAATTATCAATTTTGAACTTATTGGACTTCTATATAGAGATTAAGCATTTAACATTTTATTAATTATAGTTAGAGGAACCAATTGAGCAATTTTTTATTTAGTCCCTGTTTATAAAACACTTAACTTCTAATCAATTATAGTTAATTTAACAAACTGTTAGTTGATAGACTAAATTTATTTGGAATTGATAATTAACTGAGTTGGTTGGATAAATTTTCAGTTGAAAAAATTATAATGTATAAATTTTTAAATTTTTAATACCAAAATATGCTCTCTTTTTTCTTATTCGAATTTGTTATATCATACCATAGTTTTGAAGACAACTTATCATGCTCTTTTAAATAATAAATAATCATATTATGATGTAAATATTATATTCTAAGAGTATATTAGAAAAAAGCAAAGTAAAGATTATAATTTAAATAAAATAAAGTCTATGGTTATAAGGAAGAGTAATATACTCATTCAGTTGATGATATTAAGTTTGAATGAGTGTATATTAATTATTGAGAAATTGTTTTGATCAATTTAAAATAATATTTGTAGTAAGGTTGGGAAAGGAAATATATTACAAATTTAGAAAAAAAATATAATAATAAGGAAAATGTGAACCGTCCAATGTAATTGGGGCCTCAATACGGTCAACGAATGTAGGAAATTAGGAAACGTGGGTCCTATTCCTATATTGTAGGACTAATTTGTTAATACGACACGCCGGTCATCTTCTAAGTTTCAAGATGTGTTGAATTATTATTGCTTTTATAGTCTTATTTATGATTTTATACTAAATCCAGCTTAAGCTTCAATGATTGATAGATAGGTGAGAGATATCGCAAGTTGCTAACTTTGTTTTATTCTCCTCAACTTTTTCATCAATTATTTGAAAGAGGAAAGCTAAGACACTCTTTTTTCATAACTTTTTTTTTTATTAATTCACCACTTTTAATAAAAATATATATAACATCTCCTTCGAAATAAAATTAAATAAAATATTTTTATAAGATAACTAAAATATTAAAATCTAATTTTTTATTCATTATTCTCTTTCCTCTCTTGCTCATATTTTATACTACTATTTTTTTAACTTTTTATTCAAATTTAAAAAATATACAGAAAAAATTATGATAAAATTTTTGATTAATTTTTATACTAAGAATAAAAATTATTTTAAAATCATTAATAAAATAAAATAAGAATAAATGATAAAGCAAATTTTTTACAATTAAGAGAACATTAATTTTTTTAAAGAAATAAAAAATCACAAAGAAATCTAATATAAAATATAATTAATTTTCTCTTCATTTTAGATTTTTTATTGCTCAAATTATTTTATTTTTTATATATTTTATTTCGTTTCTCTTCATAATTTTTTTTTCTAGTTTTAGATTTTTCATTGCTTAAATTATTTTATTTTGTTTTACTTTATGATTTTAGTTTTATTTTTTATTTTTATTGGTTTTGGAAATGATTTTCATGCATATTATTTTTTCCAAAAAGTTGTTCTGTATAAACATCAGTTTTCTTAATTTTTTAAAATTTAATAAAAAAAGTGTAAAAAAAAGAATAAGGAATTGTGTGAAATATGAAAAAGAGAAGAGATAATGGTAAATAAAAAATAAATTTTAATATTTTAGTCATTGTTATAAGAGAAAAAAATCATTATATTTAATCTTATCTAAAAATAATATTACATATATTTTTTTATTGAAAATAGTGGACCAAATAGAAAAATGAATGTTAAAAGAAAGTGTTGCTATCATTGATCTTATTTGAAATTGAACTAAGTTCATATATATGAGGAATTAAGTAAAGAATAAGACTAAAGATATTCTTCATTTTCAGATAATTTCTGATATTTATTTTCTAATTGGTTTATGGAAGTAGAAAAAAATCTAAAAATAAAGAAAGAGAAAAAAATTTTAGTTTTGAAAATTTATTTCTCCTAACTAACTAATCAGAAAATAAGTGTTGAAGAGTTTAAAAAAATAGAGTATTTTTAGCATTTTCTTTAAGAAAATTTGTATGTCTATTATTGAATTAAAACTGCAGGTAGAGTTGGACTCGCCACTTAATGTGGTGAATTGGCCTGTTTGAACCGTGGAAGAGACCTGAGTCGTTATCTAATTGTGCCACCAAGGAGAAAGACTGAAAGACTCATTAGTATACTCATTTTGTTTTTCTTTTTCGGTCTGAATTCTCACTAAGTAATAAATATTCTATCATTTTTGTTCTATATATTGTTTAAGATTTTTTTATGAATATTAAGAATATTATTTAATATGCATAATTATAGGTATAAAATAACTATATTAATTTATTTTTAAAATACTAAAAGTAGTAATGAGCATAATTAACTGGATAAAGTTAAAAGCCTCTCATTAATAAAGAATGCTGACCCCAAAATCAAAAAAATATAAAGTTAAAAAGAAATAGTTTATTTTTTATTGGTAATTTAAAATGTCAATTAGAGTAAAATAAATTTTATTTTTTTACTCAATAAATAAAACGAAATGGAGAAAATATTAATCGATACTTAAACTCTTTTCCCCAACACATAAAAACACACATCCCATGACAAAATGGCTACAACTATCAATGAAACAACATTGACACCACTCATGGAAGAACCATTTATTATATGATGTGTTGGTAAATATTTATTAACAACAGAAAAAGAATAGGCTTATAACTTATTACCTATATGAGAATATGCAAATTATATTATGAACTCGTGTTTGCTGTATATCGTGGTTCCGATTTTAAAACAGTAGTGTATTATTTAATGATTTATACATGTAATGTATTTTGTGTCTAACGCATATTTTGTTCATTGTTATTTTTTTCCTTTTCTTCTTCGTCTTCTTTTCCTGTCTAGTTTTTTTAAAGTTTCTCAGTATATTTTAGATTTAATTAATGAGAGAAAACTTTTAATACATATTTTATTTTATTTTTAGTATTTTTAATATTTTGATATATTTTTGGAATAAAATGTTTAAAAATGAAAATATTTGAATTAAAAATGAGATATATAGAAAAAGAAAATCGAGTGGTTGGAGGCTGAAAACATAATTTTTGATATAAACAATGAACTTGTAAGTATTAAACTTGCAAATTGTAAACGATAAGTCTATAAGTGATAAACTTATAAATTTAAAATAATGAATCTACAGTTGTAAACGATAAATATGTAAATAATGAACCTATAAGATTTAAACAATAAACATATAAGTTTTAAATTATGAACATATAACTTCTGAAAGATAAACTTGCAAGTTATAAAGCGATGTATCTATAAGTGATGAAAAAAAGTTGTAAATGATAAATTTGCAAGATCAAAACAATAAATCTACAAGTTATAAAATAATAAACCTGTAAGTGATAAAACAATAAGTTATAAACGATGAACTTGTAAATTGTAAATGACAAACATATAAATTCAAAACAATGACCATGCAAATTCAAAACGATAAAATTATAAGTTGTAAACGATGAATATATAAGTGATAAAACAATAAGTTGTAAACAACGGATTTGTAAGTTATAAATAATGCATCTGTAATTTAAAAATGATAAACCTAAAAGTTGTAAACGATAAACTTATAAATAATGAAATAATAAATTATAAACGATGAACTATAGTTTTTTTAAATAATAAATCTCTTAGTTAAAAATGATAAATATATAAGTTATAACTAATAAATATATTCTATATTCAATAATTCACCAAAATTCATTTTTTTTAAAAACGCACAGAAGACCTATAATGTAACATGGATTATGGTCCACCATATAAGAACCATGCGAATAGTTTATGGGCCAGAAGTATGGGCTCGTTGCCTTTGTTTAAAATCTGGGAGAGTCAAAATTGGACGCAGAAAAAACCAATTCTAAATCCCAACAATATATTTTCAGATTGATTATTTAAAATAATATGGGAGTCTTCCAAACAAAAATTAATATATAATTTGAATATCGGTATTTTTTTATATTAATTAAACAATTTTAACAAAAAATAGGACATTAATTTGTATTAGTTTATGTTTCAAATCTAATAAATTCTTAGGTACGAGAGGTGTGTTAGAGAAATGAGTCCATTTCTGAAGTTTTCATTTTATAAATTCAAAATTGGAAATTGGGTGATCAAGTAATCATTTTGACAAGAACGAAATAATAGTGATGCACATTTACATTTTAGGAGGAGGTGGTGAAGACCCTCCACCACAGATATGCTAACTTTTGGGCTACGAACGGTGTGGATTTTGATATCATGTTGAATGAATTCTAACTTTAGGAGATTTGTCCATGAGATTTAAACCCATCATAATCATGTTTGATAGGTTTTGTAAACTCCATTTGATTGCAAGACTGAACTGAAACATACACGAAGAATTTGAAAACATTCAATCTTATAACTACAAATTCTATTTTTACATAGGTAAAGAAAATTTAGTTAATATAATTGGTAATTTTAATTTTTTAATTTTATTTTAGTATATTCCCACATTATTTAGAATAATTATATTAGAAATTAAGAAATAGTAATTTATATTTGTTAATAATACGATACATTAATGGATATATATTGAAAAATTAATACATCAATTATTTTCTTCATTCTACTCAAAATTTACATTTTGAGATTTTTTTAATTCAAGTTTACTTTTAGAAATCAAAGGAGTATTACATATTTTTTCACTCTATTTGTATTAGTAAAATTATATACCTTTTTTTAACTAATGCTAGAGATTTGACAAATGGTATTTAAATAAATTACAATAAGAAATTTATAAAATTAATAATAATGTATTACTTTTTAATTTATATGAAAAATTATAATAGACATCTAAAGTAAAACAGAAGCATACAATCTCCCAAAAAGCTAATCCAAAAATATTAGGGTTGACATCAATTAAGCACATACCACACAAACAGATATTTCCCTTTAGCCCTCTACACCGAGCCACCTACTCATTATCTTTGTTATTCGAAATTTTCCGTTTGTAAAATACTTTTTAGAAAAAAATTTTATTTTTAGAAAAAAACAGATAAATACATACTTTTCTATTTAAAAAAATAATTTATAAAAAATTTAAAAAATAGTCAATTAAATAAAAAAATTATAAGCCTATTTTTTAGATATTCAACAACAATACTAAACACTCTTTTATAACAAAACACTATATGTTATATAAAACTTTTATATGGTGTTGTATATAATATTTTTATGGTCAGTCTTTCTGTTAATGATTTTTGCATTTATTATGAATTAATAAATACTTGAACTATTAACTAAATGTTCTGTTAATGATTTTTGCATTTATTATAAATCAATAAATATTTGAAATATCAACTAAATGTTCTCTTATCAGTTTTTTTTTTCTTTTTCTTTTTATAATAAAACGATATATATGTATATTTGTAATTATATTTTTTTATGAGATTTGCTATAATTTCGAAGTATTTGCTGTATTTACTGTAAAAGTTTTTCCCACCATCGGAATGCAGGGCCACATGCTAGTTTAAATATATAATCAATCTCCTCTGCAGCGCTGCCACTCAATGCCATCACCCCTTTTCTCTGATTCACGATCCGGACACCTCTACACCACTGAAGACACCGGCAGCAACGAAGGTAAATTTAGCCGCAAAATTAATTTTGAAATAAATTCAGCTTTTACCAAAAAGTTAGAGAGCAAGCAAATAGATGTTCATTCGTCTGTGGCGCGATAATCCTCTTCCCTTGTCCCCTGCTCTCTTTCGTCACCCATCTCATGCGATACAGTTATTTTTATCTCTCTCTTTGTTTTTCTCACTTCCTCTAGATCCAAACACCTGAACTCCATTTTTATTCTCTCTGTTAGAGTTTCAGCTGTCTGGCGAAGAAACATTTAGCCACTTTTAAGAAGCTGGAATATAACGTATGATTTCTACTTTTTGTTGTTCAATTTATTTTAATCAGTATTATTATTTTGGTGGATCACTAGGTTACCGAGATTCATTGATTACCATTATGAAGCTTGTCGGTAGTTTTGAGGAAGTTACTGTTGTTCATAATCTCTGTCCACTTGATTCATGCATGCAAGTTTGTGCAGATCTTTGTTAATTCACTCGCTAAGTATCATAATTGCATCAGATCTAAGGCTCTTTATCTTTCAATTTTCATGCTAAAGAGTTTGTTTAATTTTTGTTTTCTTCAATTTTGCCAATGGAAGGGATTTTGTTCACTTTTTAGGTTATGACCATTAGTTTGGTTTCTTTCTCTTTTTATATTTCTAGTATCAGATTGCTTGCGAGTATCCTTGATCTGGGTTCTCTGTTTACCAAAGTTCGAATTGCTGACAAAATGAGGTATGTCAGTCACTAGTTTGATCTTGAATTTGTCATGTCTGCAAGTAATGTGCTGTGGCATTTCAATTATTTTTCTATCCTGATTTTATTTGACATTTTATCTTTGCTTTCTACTCTGAATCTGATTTCATCTTTATTTTTCTTGGTGAGATTGTAATGTTTGATGGATATAGAGAATCCTGCTTTCAACTGCAAGCCCAAATCAAAAAGCAATAATGAAATTCCCTGTATGCCTTTAACTCATTATAGTAGAAATTGTGCGATGTTTCACTGGTTATAGTAACAATTTTAACATTTTCTTCACCCCCTGGCTTAGTATGGGACAGCCACATTATATAATTATCTGGAATAAGTTGGGTAACTGAACTAGAAGAAATTTAGGTAGTCTGAGTTTATTCTTGATTTATATTATCAAGGAATTGTGCTGGAACTAGTTATAGAGTACAATTGGTACGTTTTATTCTTTATGCTATTTTGCAGTGGTTAAAATAAACGTCTTTCAGGTGCAAATTCACACCATTTTCTGCATTTTTTTTGCTTGGCTGCTGCATTTCATGGATGGTTGATCTGGCTCTCTGTGAGCAAAATAAATGTGTGAAATTTCTTGTGTGCTTGGGTTCTTGCTATTATTAATGTGTTGTTAGGGAGTACAATCTGTTAATAGATTGATCTGTTAATTCACTTCATAAATAGTTATAATTTGTGACATTATCACATGACATTGCATTATTAGTTTAAGTTTGAGTTTGGGATCGAAGGTTATAAGGTGAACTAATTTCATTTATATTCTCGTCTTGTTTGTTTGTGTTAGTGGTGACTTACTGACTTTTGAGTTTTACGTGATAAGCTGAAAGGGAACTGGATTATTGAATTTCAGCTCTGGATAGGCTTTTGGTTTTCTAATGTTTATTTTATTTTTTTCATTTTTCTGTTATCAATAATACTTTATATGATTTACTTTAATGCTGGGCCAATCCTTTGGATAGAGCCCTAGAGGTTTTAATGGTCATGTCCATTATTTCATTTTAAAATTTCAATGTTAAAACTTAAAAAGTTATTTTGGTTACAATATTTACATTAGTTTGTCACAGTTTTCAGCAGTGATTAATACCCTTTCTTTCAAACTAAAAGAGCTTTTATAGTTCTTTGTCACTAACCCTTCTTTCTTTTTATGTTTGCAGCTTATATTCACTTTCTTTTGTGGGCCTGATTTTTGTCCCATGTTGTTTTTCATTCCTTGCTCAAAGTTTGTCTTTTTCTGTCCATAGTCACTCTCCCTTTTCCTTATTTAACCTATTATTGGAATTAGAAATAACGGTAATGGCAATGGACAGACATAATCCTTTTGAGATGGCTGACATGTGAACTTGTTTTTATTTTTTATTTTTTTTGAGAGAGTTACTCACATCAAGTTCTTTATTTGAGTTTGTAACGGATGTGTATGCAATGGAGTTTTCCATATGTGGCGGATACCTATTAATTTATCTCATATAAGATGTGACTGGTAACCTTCTCATTTCCTCTCTCCTCTAATAAAATATACCTTTTATACTTTATTGCACAGTTTTCACTTTCTGTTCATTCACTTATCTCGGTACTCAATTGTGATGATTCATCATTCATTTGATATTTCACTCACCTGAAATAGTAAAATGCACTTGGTAGGTAAATCGAGACACTGATTTGAAAATGCCAAACAATTTAGGCACTTTCAATATGGTTTTCTCCTTGAAATTGAACTTAAAAAAAATATCTTGCATTCTCTTAAATTGTATCATTATTTTTCCAACACCAATTCAACTGTCAATCAACATGAGAAAACTCTCCTTATTCTTTCTGTGGCTCTTTTCCATTTCCCTCCATTGGTTGGAACACTATTTGTCTGTCAATAAACTTGCAAAAATTTTGACACCATTAATTTACTCAAGTAATTGCTTTGCCTTCTTTCACTTTGAGTGTCCTAATATTGTTTGTATTTCTGTTTTTTTTCACGGAGATTGAGAATAGTTATTAGTGAGATTTGAACTCGAGAATCTGCTTTTAGATAGCTTCATGCCTTTATCAATTGGTTATGTCGCACATCATTTTCCTAAGAATTTTGGTATTTAAGGTTGAAGATAAAAAAAATACAAAAGAGAAAGTACTGACACATTAATTTTATGCAGCAATATAAACATGACAATTATTGTGAAATATTTTGAATCAGCTCAAACTAAATCATACGAGGAATTGTAACTATACCCATGCTTATTGTTATGATTATTGTGCCAAATATTTCTACCTAGTTTATGTCATCCATTGGCCTTAATTAATCCTTGACTAGAGGCTAGAACTATAAATGTGTTTTCTGTGGACCATGATTTGTCTACTTGAACTAGATGGATAAAGTTAATATAAATATTAGGTGATTTTTAACTGTTGCCTCACAATCCTTATATGCTGTTGCCTGGTTATGGGCCTACCATTCGTAGGTTTTATTTAGTTATGATTTGTTGGCTTGTAGCATGAGCACACACATTTCGTAACATTGATTCTGTTGTGTGATGGAGAACAGCAGAATGTAACCATTTCATTGTCTCTTTTGGTCCCATGTGATATTTTGCCTTGAGAAATGGGTTGTTGCGTCAAAATATGTCTTGGAATTAAAACATTTAATGTCATACGCAGTTAAAAAGCGTGCTTCTTTTTAAGATTAAGCTCTTTACCTGCATGATTTCTTAGTTTATTTTAGTTTTGAGAGGGCAGATAAGAAATAAGTTATATTTCCCTGATAATCTCTGAGATCTTATTAGAAGAGCTCAGCATTAACATAATTAACAGAATAAAATAATGCAGAAGGGGGAATATACCGAATTCAGAAACTGGGCATGTGAATTTAGTTGCTCCACATGTATCAAGCTTATTCTCCTTCCTCTACTAGCTCTAAATTTAGCAATTGCCTACTGTGAAGTAAATTTTGGTGTTGTAATTATATTCCTCTACTTTTAAAGAGCCTTGAGCAAATTAAGATACATATTTTAGCAGGGCATGTTCTTATTTCAGGCTTGCCCATGCTATTATGACCCTTTGTAATTGTTTCTCATAATCTAGAATTATGAATTGCTTATGCAAATTTCCGGTAAATAGAATTATCAAGAACTGGATATGAAGGCCTGTAAAGTAACTGCATTCTAGAATGTTAAAGTTGGTGCATTTTAATAGCTATATAAAGTGTGATTGCCACAAATTTTGTTATCCCTTCTGCTTTGTTTATCTTCATGTATGAAAAGCTTGAAGCACCTTTGCTACATCCCCATCTATTTTTACTATATGGAGCTTCGAGTGAAGAGCAGAGAGCTCTTAGTTTTGCATCTTCTCATAATGCTCCGAATATGTATTGCCTTGTTCTTGTACAAATGGATATGTTAGTTTCATTTTGTTCTGAAAATTGTAAGGCATACAAGATGATCTGTTTTGTGCTTGAGGTTATTCTGAGGATAAGGGAGCTGGGAGCCAAGAGCCACCTCATTTATTTTTTTGCAACCTTTCTTATGTTTCTCTTCCTCCTTTTGCGAAGTCCCTTCTGTTAGACTTTGATTAATATTTCATTTTCTAATGATTATGAGGAATCCGTTTATCATGTTGATTCATTTATTATTATGAGTGCTCTTTCTGATTGTCTAGTATTCTTTCTTTTTACTTTTTATGGGGGTAATTATTAATATGGTTTTGAATTTATTTATTTATTGTTGTTTGCAAATTCAATAGTCATGCACAAGCTTATCATAAGAGGGCTATTGGAGAACAATTTCCGATGGAAGTATGATATGATGATATTTGTATGACACTTGAAGAATGATTCCCCGTTTTATTTGTTTTGTAGCTTGATTTTTATGTGGATGTTGAACCTTTTTTCATATTGATAGTTTTTCTTTTCCTTTTTTTTTGAAAGGATTAAAGTACGTGCGCTATATTTGATATCATCAAACCCGTCCACCACCTTTTTGCGCTCTCTCAACACATATGCCCACTCCACAGGCCACCATCCCGTTGTATGCCTCACTTCTGGACGCCTGCACCTCCACAAAAAGCTTGAAAACTCTGGTTCAAATCCATGCCAAAACAATCACTGGTGATATTTACCACCACGACTTCATTCGTTCAAAACTTGTCTCTGCCTATGCCTCCTGCACCCAAATGCGAGTAGCCACTCTCCTCTTCTATTTCACCAACCGCCAAAGCACTTTCCTTTTCAATTCTCTCATTAGAGCTTACGCATCTCTCAATTGTTTCTCCGATTCTCTTGCCTTTTTCCGTCGCATGATTGACACCAGAAAGCCCATCGATCGCCATACTCTGCCCAGCGTGCTAAAATCTTGTGCCGGATTATCCGCCTTGAGACTTGGGCAGCAGGTACATGGAATAGTATTGACTAATGGGTTTGTTTTTGATTTAGCGAATTCGAATTCTTTGGTTAATATGTATTCCAAGTGCGGAGATTTAGGGGAAGCGAGGAAGGTATTTGATGGAATGCCTGTGAGGAATGAGGTCTCATGGACAACGATGATAGCGGGGTATGGGATGCATGGGAGAGTTGGTGAAGTGTTGATTCTGTTTGAGAAGATGGTGAAAGAAGGAATGAGGTTGGACGCTGTGTGTTTTTCTGTTGTTTTGAGTGCGTGTAGTCATGGAGGGATGGTGGAGAAGGGGATGGAGTATTTTAGGATGATGGAAGAGAGGTTCGGGTTGAACCCTGGATTGGAGCATTATACTTGCGTAGTGGATATGTTGGGGAGGGCGGGACGGGTGGAGGAGGCTGAGGAGTTGGTGATGAGCATGGAGAAAAAACCCAATGAGGAATTGTTGACTGCCTTGTTGGGTTCTTGTAAAATTCACGACAAGGTGGAGGTGGCCGAGAGGGTGTCCAGAAAATTCTTGGGAGGAGGTTGAGTAGCCCTTTGTGAGTGATTGCTGCCCTTAGGCTGAGTTTGTTCATGTGAAATATTAATTTATAGAATATATTTTTATATTAAAAGCACATGCTGTGCTTTTATGTTTACAAATTAAATTTTTAAGTCGACGATTATGTACTTTTAAATTTTCAAGTTGAAGTTTACAAATTAAATTTTCTTTTGATAACATTAGTTTCCAAATTGTAATTGTATTTGCTACCCAATTGTTGATCATACATGGTTTCAATCTCTGAGATCATCATAAGTTTATATTTTTCTAATTAATGAATTGAATTTAATGCAATTAATGTGAGAAATTGATCAGTGATATTATTTAATTGTTTTAAAGAAAATTATCTTTACCATAATTTGTAGAGTTAACTGTTTTATTAAGATTTAAATCCCCAAGAATTTTTAAAAAAAATGTTATGAATAATTCATTTTGCAATGGATTGGTTGTTGAGAAACGAAAGTTACTGAATTTGAATTTTGAGGAGTGCGGTTTAGAAAATTAAGGTCCGCCGCACTATTATTCATTGGGAGAAATGGAGACCTAACAGGATCTCTATCCATAAAATAAAATTCTATGACAATTTTAAAGTGTAGTTTCTATTGCTATATCACCAAAATTTAACTACACTTTCCAATATATTTTTTTAACTGATATTAATTTCAATTTATGTGATCCGATTAATATTTTAACATATCATATTCACTATTAATAATTAAAATATTAAAATTTTTTTATTGTCAAATAAATTGGATATTATTGTTATAATTAATTAATTTTAAAATTAATAAATTGCATAAAAAACTAATTATGAAGTTTGAAAAAAAAAGTGATGCACACAACATTTCATTTATGATAAAAAAAAATTGCACTAAAACTTAAATAAAATCCAACATAAAAAATTCGTGAAAAGAAAATATTATATTAATAATCATTTTTTTCTTTTTTAAAACAGTTTTAAACCTCTCCAACTAAGTCAACTTGTAGTTGGTAATTAATTGACCTATTATAAATACGCACATGATTTTGAACATACTCTTCATAACCAGAAAGCCGAGTTTGAGAAATTTCAGGTATGGATATATTAAGCCATTTCATTATTTGTATAATCAAAATTACAGGCATATGAATTTCATTCATCCTCCACAATTATATTGTACATGATTACACATACTCTTATAATTTCTCCAATTATCTTCTTATACCACATGTGTGAAGGACAACTGATGATAGTAAACCGTGATTGGAACACTTTGAACACTCTTTTGACATCTTTATTAGCATTTTCTTGTTTTTTTTTTTCCAAATAATTTGCATTTGGTACTTAAGGTAATGAGATTAACTTGACGAATGTTGCCCAATTATGATATATTTTGTCTGTGAGGTGGTATCCAATATTGTAATTATTTTCACTGATAGAGAAGTTAACCAATTGTGTTCTCCCTTCTAAAACCTCATGGACGAGTGAAGATTAGTCTAATACATTGATGCCATTCAATATATCAGAAAGACCAAAAAACACATATCATATTTACAAATCTTATGAAGCAACAACTTTAAGCATAATAGTTGGATTATTATGACCCATTCTTGCATATTGGTCGTGTCATGCCATTAGATGATTTTTTTCATTCCCAATGCATACAATTGATACTCCCTAACATACCTGGGAAACCCCATGATTCTCTTATTTGAAGTAATTGTTCAATATCTATAACATTTGGCCTTCTTAAATACTTATCCCCGAACACATCGATAATGGCTCGTACAAATCTCTTCACGAAATGTGTTGCAACCATTTTACTTATTCAAATATATTCATCAATGGCATATGCAACAACACCATATGACAACATGCACATTGATGCCATACACTTTTGCAAGGGTGATAGACTATTTCAACTAATAACATCTCTCTTAATTTGAATGTATAGATTATGGTTTGTAGCATCTGCAACTATATGAAGAAATAGGTATCTTCACATCTGAAACCTACACATAAATATATTTTGGAGAAGTAGTCACTGTAAAGACAATCATATGCAATTTTACGACCTCTTTCAATATACGATAATGACTTTTTTCTACGTTGAGAAGAATAGGCTTCATCTGCTATTTGTTGCCTTTGTACTTCAATATATTGATGCACAAACTTATAGTAGTCATTTGTAAGCCATTGGATTATATTGTTATCAAAGAATGGATTTTCAATATTACATGTTGAAATGATGGAAGAAGAGGAAGAAGAAAAAGAAAAAGAGTGATTCTCTAAATTAGACATCCTATAATATCTAAGATTGTTAAGCTTAATGCTTGGGAGTTTGATATTAGGCTATATTTATAGATAAGTTTGTAGAAAAAAATATTTACATATGAATTATTGAGTAGAGTGACAATTGGCTAGTCATTATCATGATAGTTCTCACATGTCTCTTTAATACTTTTATGTGATTCTTCATACTTGAATTATTGAGTATAGTGTCAGATGATATGTCATATTGGACTCCATTGTTCCCCCTAACTATTCATATATGAATTATTGAGTAAAGTGACAACTGACTAGTCATTAATGTGATAGTTCTCACATATCTCTTTAATACTCCAATGTGATTCTTCAAACTTGAATTATTGAGTATAATGTCAGATGATATGTCATATTGGATTTCATTGTTCCAATAAACTATTCTCATGTGCATTATTGAGTAGAGTGACAGTTGAGTAATCATTATTGTGATAATTCTTATATATCTCTTTAATGCTCTCATGTGACTATTCAAATTTGAATTATTGAATATACTATTAGATGATCTGTCATATTGGACTTCATAATTCCCACAAGCTATTTCATATGAATTATTGAGTAGAGTGATAGTTGACTAGTTATTATCGTGATAGTTATCACATGTCTCTTTAATATTCTCATGTGACTCGTCAAAATTGAATCATTAAATATAGTGTTAGTGACCTATTGTATTGAACTTTACTATTCTCACAAACAGTTTCCAGGTGAATTATTGAACAGAGTAACAACTGATAAGTCATTATCATTGCAAGTCCATAAGTTTTTCAATGAAAATTGATTATTATTTTGTAGTTCAACTTTATAATTTGTTATTATGTAGTGTATTATCATCATTATTATTATTATTATTATTATTATTATTATTATTATTATTATTATTATTATTAACTTTGTATTAAAAAATGAAATTAAGTTAATAAAAATTAATTGTATTATTAAAATTTATATTAATTAACTTTAATTTTATATTAATTATATTAATATTATTAAAATATAATTGATTTTAATAACTTAATTTTACACTTTATATTAATATATCGACTTAATTAATTAATTAATTATGTTAACTATAAATTACATATTAATTAATTTTAAATATATTAATTAATAAAATATTATTTATTTATTTTATTTAAAATTAGTATAAAATAATAAAAGTAGGATCCACAAAATTTGTTTATTTAAATGAAAATCTCTCCTCTTTCAACACTTGAAAATTTGCAAAATTGCAAACTACTAAAATATCAACATAATTGCATTTACAATTGCTATATAAGCAATTGCAATGGAAGATGATAGCCAATATTATGGCTGCAAATGAACCAAATTGCTTATAAGTTATTCGAGTATCGGTTTGAAAAAAAAAACTCATTTGATACCATTTATTACTATTAGCGAGCTGAACTAAAATTCAAATCCGAACTTAAGCTCGAACTCGAGTTTATTATTATTTGGTTCGTTAGTTTGCAAATATATTCGTTTAAAAATTCATAAATGTGTTCGCCTAAAAGCTCACAAATATATTCATTTAAAAGCTCATGAACCTGTTTGTTTAAAAGTTTGTGAATATATTTATTTATAATTCATTTATTTTATATTTTGTGATTAAACTCGAATTTTTATCATTATTAATTAATGAGTCAAATTCAAAATTTTTTCATTACTAATTAATGAGTCAAATCAAGCTAAACTCATTAAATATAATAAATAATTTTTTTATAAATCGAGTTCAAATCGTTTACGAATTTAATATAAAAGTTTCAATTGAGATCGACTTATTTAAAAATTATAAAAAATCGAATTGATTTTGACGTATAATAAATTTAAATTAGTCAAGTTCGATCTTACTAATATTGGAGTTAGCTCGACTTATTTACAACTTTAGCCAATACAGATGCTCTAAGAACTCGTGTTTTGACATATTGACCTTCAACCCAAAAAGTGCAGTGCTGGTGCCATTGTGTTGACCCTTAGTCCTTCAAACCTCCAGTATACAATTTTTTCTTTCCTCTTTCTTTCTTCTTTTCTTTTTATTTCTTTTTATATTCAATGGAATGAACTCTTTTATTCTCTTTTTCCTTCCAAAAGGAAAAAGAAAAATCAGACTAGCTGTTAGCCAGTTGCAATAACAAACGAATAATGCTAGATATATATTTTAAAGTAAATATATATTTAAGACTCTTATTGTCTTATTTATAAACGAAAAAAGAAAAATTCAAAACATAATTTCATTTTTTTATTTTTTCTTTTTCTTTATTGACCGATAAGTTCATGAAAAATATAGAACAAATACAATTGGCATTGCTTATATCAAATTAAAAATTGAAAATATGTAAATATATACTAGCTATGGCACAAATCATATACTGAGTAACAATTAAGATTTTCAATAAATTCTGAATTCCTCATCCATGTTTGCTTAATTAATTCAGCATATTAACTGAAAACTAAAAGGTTCAGAGCACGTTTGTTTTTGTCAGGTAAATAGCAACTTGTATTCTATTTGGATTGTGATGTATCAACTTAATTTTCAAGTAATTAATCTGTTTTTATTTCTTTATAAAAGGCAATCAAGAATGAATCATTACTTAACAAGGGTGTTTCTATTATATGTGTTTCCTCAAATTTGGAGACATACTACTCCTAGTTTTACTTTTATTTTGTCGTTGCTGACTTTATATTTTTGAGATCCTGGGTTCGGTGTATTGGAGAAACCTGTTGGCTCGGGTTTATTTTTTAGCCTTAATCTTGTTTGTTATTTTGTTTTAATGCATTTCCATCTAAATACAAAAATAATTATTAATAATAATAAAACAAAGAATGAATTATTGATGAATCAATATATAATATTTTGGCAACTCATTTAGCAAGAAGACGACAATATATAGTCAACAAGCCTAGCTAATTGATTAGAGGCCTAGTTGACTGAACTTTTCAAACAGTTAACACATTAATTAAGCAACTTAATCTCATCTTGAATTATTCTTATTAATTAAATAAGTATCTTATGCTAATAGCAAAAATAATTAAGGATAATCACTCGAAATAGAAATTTTCCTTAGCATTCTTTTTTTTTTTTGATAGACGATACAAAATTTATTAATTAACCAAACCAGAAAAAACTTAACATATTGTAGCCAAACTAATCCAGATCATCAAATCTACCCAAAACACCCAACTTAGACTAAAAAATGTTAAGTGAAAAAACTTGGTAAACAAAACAAAATTGAAAGGTATAACATAAACAACTTGCAAACTAAAATAAAACAAGAATTAGAGAGAAAAGCATCAAAAAAACAATAAGAGAAAAACAAAGAAGCTTGAAACTTTATAACTAGGCTATAAAATCGCTAGCTCTTGAATTTCCTTGCTTTGCTAAAACATCTACCATGGAATTTTGCTCTCGAGGTATATGCACAAAAGAGATGTTAAGGAACGACCTTCTCAAATTTTCTATATGGCAAAACTCAGAATTTAGAGTCCAAGGTCTTTCATCATTATCCTTTCCACACCACGTGATAGCGTTTAAAGAATCAGATTCCACAATAATATTGCAAGATTGATCAAGAATATCAACTGATAATTGGAGTGCTTTTCTAATAGCGATAACTTCAGTCGCATTCGAATAAGCAATGCCACAAGAAATAGAAAACAAACATTTAAAAGAACCTGAGTGGTCTCTAAGAATCCCTCCAACACCGGCTAGGCCAGGTTTGCCTAGCGATGATCCATCGACATTCCACTTTAGAACATTTTGTGGTGAAGCAACCCAATGGCTAGGAACTCTGCTCTTTAAAGGTGGATTTTTAAACAATTTAATAGCATCAACAGCAAGGAAAAGATCCTGATTAAGTAATAGGTCTTCATCACCAATAGCTTTGAGCCAAAAACTAGCTCTATTGACAAATTAATTGTAGATTCGCATGAAAATTAATATGTTTCTATTAGGTGATAATTAATAGGAGAAGAAAGTCATGCACCTCATGACAATGTATATTTTCTATTTAATGTGTTTGCTCAATATTGTAAATGCTAATTCCTTCTTCTTCCCCCCCCCAAAAAAAAAAAAATTCTTGATCGTTCTTTTATATATGAGGCAATAATGTCTTTAGTTATATATATATATATATATATATATATATATATATATATATATATATATATATATATATATATATATATATTTTTTTTTTTTTTATCTTTGATTCGTTTTCATTAGATGGGAAGAAAAATAGATATATCTGTGATATAAAATTATCTGAGCAAGATCTCATCAAGTTTACCTAATATGATAGCTCATGTGAAGGTGATTTTAGTCATTCATCCATAAATGAATCGTTTAAATTAAATTTTATAAAAAAATTTAATTTATTTAATTTGAATTATTATAAAATTTAATTTATTTAATTTGAATTATTTATTTATAGTTGAATGACTATGATGTATTCTGATTTATCGAAAGTTAGACTAATGTTTGATTATTGAATAGTGACCAAGTTGATCCAACTTAAATTTTAAATTAATAAATATTTTTAATAATTTTTGTGATGAATCAAAATTGGACACAGCAAAAACCAATTCTAAATCCCAACAATAAATTTTCAGAGTAATTATTTAATTTACAATGGTAATGATTATTTCAAATGATATGGGAGTCTTCCAAATAAAAATGAATTTTTGTTTTTTTATATTAATTAAAATTTTTTAACACAAAATAAGACATTAATTTGTACTAGTTTATGTTTCAAATCTAATAAATTCTTAGGCACGGGAGATGTGTTAGAGAAATGAATTTATTTCTGAAGTTTTCACTTTTATAAATTCAAAATTTGAAATTGGGTGATCAAGTAATCATTTTTACAAGAACGAAAATAATAGTGATGCACATTTTACATTTTAGGAGTAGATATTGATATGTGGGTGAAGACCATCCACCTCGGATATGCTAACTTTTGGGCTACCAATGGTGTGGATTTTGATATCATGTTGAATGAATTCCAACTTTAGGAGATTGTCCATGAGATTTAAACCCATCATAATCATGTATTATAGGTTTTGTAAACTCCGTTTGATTGGAAGCCTGAACTGAAACATACACTAAGAATTTGAAAACATTCAACATTTGCATGTGTATCTGCACGCGTTACACTTGCAACTTCGAAAAAAGAAAAGGGTTCAGATTTTTTCTCCTTCATTTTGTATTACCACATGGAGTTATTAATTACCTATGCCTTTGTCTATTAATCTACGGATAATAGCTGAATCTAGAGATTCAATAATATGTCTGAAAGGGCTTGACTGACTTAAGATCACCAACAACTCCAGCAATGGAGCCAGAAGCAGCAGCTATGGTAATAATAAGGGAAGCAGCACTTAACATTTGCAGGCCGAGCCATCTTGTGCTCCATTTGGGTATCTTTTTTTGTGCTATGTACATCTCAACGGGGAAGTAAACAGTCAATGGCCAAAATCCCAATGCACCAAGCAGTCCAACTATGTCATTAAAGAAAGGAAGAAGCATTGATATCACAGTGGTCAATATCACAAACACTGTCCTCCACACCAATCTGAAGAGGTTAAGATTGTAGGGTCCGAAACCAGGAATTGGGATTTTAATATCTTTGGTAATGAATTCACTATCTGGGAATCTTTGTGCTGCTGTTTTTTCAATGAAGGCAAAAAGAGGCTGGCAGTAGACTTGGTAGGCACCAACAAGGTGCACTACTATGGCAACATTGGCTATGTTAAGTAGCCAATATGGGTTATAAAAACCGAACCCAGTTAGGAGATTTCCCGGTGACATATCCCCGAACGCAGCATAACCAAAGCAGCCGCACAGCATGTAGAAAAGGGTTGTTACTGCCACGCTTATTAGTGTTGCTTTCTTCATTGTCTTTGATTCTGCTGGTGGGGATTTGACTGTGTCCTGTTTAAACAGAGCCATGTATTAACTCTAATTGACTTGATAGTCCTCTTTAAATAGTTTTAACCTGTGTGATTATGATTGTAATATACCTGAATTTCGATGAGGATGACGGAGTATGAATAGGCAAAAGCAATGTTGCCAAGAGCGTGAAAGCTTTTCCAAATTTTCTGGGTTTGAGTCACTGTGCCAATGCTTATTCCAGTTAGGCTTCCTTGGATTTTGCCAGTTTCTGCAACTTTACCAATACCAAGTCCGAGACCAATTGTTGAGTAAGCAAAGGACATGACAGCAGCGACAATGGAGAGCCACCATAGCTGATCAAAATCAGGAATTTGAGATAAAAATACTTCTGCAATTCCAAATCCAATCATATAAGGATTTGCATTCATTTTGCATGGGTTTTTGCCACCGCTTTTGTGGAAACAATTAGACCTCTTGATTGCCCTGTTTCATCACAACCCATAAAATTTATTTATTAGCCTACTAAATTAAAATCCCAAAGAAAAAGGGGTTGGGGTCATGATTCATGAATGACAACTCACATCATGCTGATGGAAGATGCTATTGTGTAACCAATGACAACACCAAAAAGATTCAAGTACTGAACATATCCACATATCTTGACCTTAACACCACCTGAGAAAATGTATTAACCACAATGTGAATATCAAGTTTAGAAACTTTTGAGAAGATTTTATTAAATTAATATAGAAACATGATTAATTAAGATACCAAGATTGGAGCGAACAGCATCCATGTAAGTGTAGTTTCTCTTGCCGGTGAGGGGATCACCGGAGCGGTAGCAGGCGGAGAGGAGAGTAGAAGTGTAGTAAGTGACAAAGGAAAACAAGAACATAACAGCAGGACCAGCAATCCATCCAAGCTGAGCTATTGCCCATGCTAATGACAATACTCCAGAACCTATCACTGCTGTTATGATGTGCGCACTTGCAGTCCACACAGTCCCTTTATTATATATCAAAATTAAATAGATAAGAATTTAAATAATTTTCTTGATAGAAAAACATACAGATTTAGGATGATATAAGATTTTAGAAGGAATTTAAATTTACCAGTTCGCTTAAGACGACCATCATCATCAAGCCATTGGGAGCCAGGTTGTGTGTGCATGTCAATGGACATGTCAAACATTTGTTGAGAATGGTTCTTTGCTGCTGAGCTCTCCACCATCTTTTTCTAATGAAAATAAAAAAGGAAGAAGAAATTAATTAGCTTTTCTTTTTGTTTTTCTATCAGATAGAGAATTTGTTTTCAAAGAAGGAAAGAAAAGCAAAAATGTGAGGGATACATTGATGAAAGAAAGAACTGGTATTTATAGACTTGAACTGCTATTACTACAATATAACAGTTAGGAAGCACGTGCTGTATAGTTTATTTATTTATCTTTTTTGCTTTTTAATTTTTTTAGTTTATTTTTTTTTAAATTAGAAATTATAGGTGCACTGGCGGACCTATAAGAGGGCTGATGGTGGCAACCGCTCCTCAAAAAAATTTAACCTATTTAGTTTCTTATAGATTTTTTATTTTTTAAATTATCATTTTTTGCCCTCATAATAAAATTATTTGCTTTATAACCCTGTGTTAGTTTGTAGATGGACTCCTCAAATCTTTTAAGTATAAGTATATAAAGGGTATGTTTAGTATTGCATTTAAAAAAAATACTTTTATAAAAAAAATTTATTTTTAATTTTTTAAAATTTTAAAAATTACTTTTAAAAAGAAATATATAAATATATATTTTTTTCAAAAACTGTTAAAAAAATTAATAAAAAATTAAAATAATCAGACAATCAATTTAAAAAAATTCTAAATTTACTTTTTTACAACGGAAACAATCCCAAATACCACCAAAGTTTTGAAAAATCTTTCCCAACCATTAACCAACATTTCACCACCTCACTTTAGCAGTTGCCAGTTAGCACTTAACACTGCTTTAATTTTAAGAGTAAGCAATCATACGTTTTTTTTTCTACTTTATAATTTACAGCTAAAGTTCACGTGGATAATTTTTCATGAATAAATTTGTGCACTAATTGAATCAAAATTTATAATTCAATAGATATTATAATTTGACTAATTTATAAATTTAATTATTGTTATCTAAAATAATAATCAAGAAATGGATTGAATTGGTTAATAAATGATGACCGATTTAAATTTTAAAAAAAATAAAAATTTTGAACTCTCTAGCTAATCACATGCAAAGAAAATGAGATGTTAAAAAAAAAATGAAAATTGGAAGTGAAAAACAATATGTACTAATTTCCATTAACATTTGGAAGCACTTTTTCCTAATTGTAAAATTTATTTAATTTTTTTATAAAAAAAAACCTCAATGTAAAATGTAAATAAATAGTTACAAAAACAACTAGCAATAAAATATTCTAGTAACTCTTACTACCTCTTATGGCCAAACCCTTCTTTCTTTTCCCAACCTTCTCTTCAACTAATGACAAATCTCACAGGAAGTTTTGTGTTATGCCTCACTTGAATCAAATATATATATATATAGATAGATAGATAGTACAAACTACACTTTAAAAAAATAAAATATTCTAATCTATCTATTTAAAGGACCACCTTTGAATCAAAATTCGAAATAGCTAATTGCAACTCAAATAATTCCCATCCATCCTTATTGTGAGGGAATATGGTTCCTTCATCATTCATTCCATTAAGGAGTTGTCAAAGGGGAAATGGTAGGATTAGGATATACCAGTCAAATTTCTCCTTTTAGGTATGGACTTAAAAATAATCTACCCATACATACATACCTCTTGGTCTTTATCTTGTGATTATAGAAGTTATTGATAGGTGCTCCACAGAGGCATTGATACTTATGCTTTTATTAATTAGCTTCCAATTACTAAGGAATTAATCAAAAGTTATAATTCAATCTTTTTAAGGGAATTATATGTATCTTTCAAATATGGAATTAATTATTTACATCTAATAATTTCTTTCCATTTCTTCTGTTTGGTGGGATATTTAGTTCTGACCACTAAAACTCTATCAAGTATATATTGATTGGACCTTATTTAGGTGCCTGTTGCGTATTAAAAATTGCCACCTTTAGCAGATATTGACAACATTCAAACAGCTCTAGATCTTCTTGGCTAGAATTTTACACAGATTTATTCTATAAAATGAATATATTTATACTTGCGTATGTTAATTAATTCAATTATATGCCATAAGTGCATTTTTCATTTTGGTATATATATATTTGTAGTAGAAACTCCACGCCTAAATTCTTTATATAAACATCATAACAAAAAAGGCATAAGGCATAAGAGGCCTCCTATATTTGTTCCATTTTGTCATTTAATCTTATAAAATATTTTTTGCTATTTTACTCTATAAATTCAATTTTTTGTTCCACATTGACCTCTTGTATTTAAAAAAGTTCCTAATATTGACATATTACCGTCATGCTAATATTATTGTCATGCTAAATATTATTATCATGTTAGTATTGGGCGTATTGGGGCGGGAGGTTATATTTTTCTAAAATACAAAGGAATAATGTAGATCATAAATTAAATTTAAGAAACAAACTAAACCAAAAAAATATTTTAGGATGCTAAATTAGGAAACGGGGCAAATACAGTTCTCTCTGCGCCTTGTGCCAAAACAAAAACTATTGCAATTCTCAGCCACGAATATACATTAAGCCGTAGAGGCTATCCTGCCTATGTGAATTTAATCGTTTATAGTAGAATAAGCACCTTGGTTTAATGCCCCACTAAACTAAGCCTGAATTAACTAGTTTTAATTTTTAATTTTTTAAATTAATTTTAAAAAAATAATACTAGTAGTGGGGTTTCAATTCTTTTCGTCGATGCAGTCGACTAAAAATAGTGATTCATAAATTGGGATTATTCTTTTTTAATTCCTTGCTTTAAGGAGTCGTAGACTGCTAAAAATGTTCCTATAAACTTTTTGGTAATTTAAATTTACTAGAAACTAGAAAAGTAGATAACTACTTGTCACTTGATATTGATATGTCATATTAATTAACAAAGCACATCATTTAACTAGTTGTTCTTTCATATAGAATTTTCCTTAATGGAATCATTCATTAATTTGAATTTTTTTTGTTAATATAACATAAAATAATATAAACATAATATTTTAATTTATTAATTAATTAATTACAAATTTAGTAAATTTATAGTTATACAGACAGGATGTCAAAATTAAGTATTGATATTAATACTAATTCAGAAACTGAAATAATTTCTATGTGAGGTGCATGGGTAGCACAAAATATCTAAGGCTGGTATCAATTAGGTACTAGCTGAAAGAAATATTTGACTTAGACATATCAGCCTATCAGAGTAGGGAATAACCTTCAAAAGGAAGCATCTATATATTTATGCCCAACAGCATTTCATAATCTTCTTTCAAATTAAGAGCTGCAGTCCGGCTTTCACATTTCAAAGAATTGCATTCCAAAAAGTTAATTTTCCTTATTTATATGTTATTTATTTCCTTTTTTTAAAAAAAGAAAAAACATTTAAAGTGAATTGGAGGGTTTTTTTTTTCGAAATTAGGGAGTTTCACCGCACTTAATTACAATTATAAGGTTCAAAAAAAGTAAAAATTCTTACATATATCGAATTTATATAAATTAAATTAATGAAAAAAAATATTATTTAAACTATTTTATTTACGTGATAATATCTTATTGTTTTGGTTTACATAGATTCCGTAATTTCAAGAAAAACACAAAATCTATCTGATAAACCTTGAGAAGGATATAATGGTTACCACAAGGAAATACAATTCAAAATCATAAGCAAATAGATATGTTTAGTCTCTTTATCTGGGGCATCTTCTTCTATATGTAATTAACGGCAGCAGAGATTTAGACACTATAATCCATTATATGCAAATTAAGAGATGAGATGCATGAAGTGTCAAGCAAAAACCGCATTAGTACAGTCTCCAAGGCACCACAGATTGGAGAAGATCAGTAACTTTCAACTTTCAAGCCAAAGACCAAGGCCAAGGTAGATCTACAGAAAGGCAGAGTGCATAAAAGCTCCAAAACAGGAGAAGCAAAACCCCAAAAAAGATAGAAAACCCACCAAAACAAGAAGAAATATAGAAGTTTTTATCACGTTAATTAATTATCATTAACATGTTAAGAGTTTAATAAATAATTAAATAACTAAAATTTTATTTTTAAGAGAGAAAATCTTATTGGTAGTTAAGATTTAAAAGAAAAATGTGTTAATTAATTAGTGAAACCGAAAACATTAATCTCATTTCTTTCTTCTTCTTTTTTTTTTAATTTATAAGAATAAAAGGTGAAAAAAGAGTTAAAAAAAAAACTTGTCTCTTTCATCTTTCTCACTGATTTGTTTGTCTTTCTCACTGATTTGTTTGTCTATCTCATGGTTTTCTTCTTGCATTAGATAGTAAATGAAATCCCAAAATTTATTTTTTAGTTTATCTCATCTTTCCATGTGAATGGCTTCAAGAGTCTATCAAGCAATCAGGCACAAATCTCACCCTCTCTTCCTCTAACATATACTTAAAATAATTGACTCAAGTCCCATAAAATGTATTAATTTTTTCCTTCCTTGACAAAATTTCTTAGCTCTATCCTCCACTTTATCTAAAAATAGATTAGGTAACAAAATGACGATTTTTGAAGGTAATATAATAATTGTATGATATAGTTTTTTGATCACTAACCTATAAAATCAAATTGGCAAAAAAAAAAAAAATCTAATGGGTTATTCTCTCTCTCTCTCTCTCTCTGTTTTTAATCTCAATCTCTTTATTTCTTTACTTTATGCGTTAGGAGAAGTAGAAAATTGAGAATTAGATAACATAAAAATCTTCTTCCAATTCTTAGAGTTTAAGAAAAGGTAAACTAAAAACAATGTAATTTTTTTTATATATTTTTGTAAAGGTCGGATATTGAGTCCAAAATTTTTTATTTTTATCATGATTAGTTCGTAGTTGGTATGTCAATTGAGCTAACATCAATTAGTAAAAAAAATACACTTTTAGTACAACATTAGTCTAGGAAAAAAAATTAACAAACTAAGAATTTCAACGAGGGACTTTTTATATTAAAATTAAATAAATGGGTTAAATTGTTGAAACTTTTAAGTACACAAAAGGAAAGAAAAATAAAGACGTGATAAGAATTATGAAGGGGGGAGTATAGATGTAAATATTGTAATTGCCTAATTGGCACATATTGGATGGTAAAGATAAAGCCAACGTTGTGGTGGTCAAGAAGAGTGGGTCCTCAAAAGGGACAGTGTTATGATACGGCAGCCAACTTTGGCATTTATTAAGGCATGCGCTATTTTCCGCGTCCCACGTACACTCATCAATTATTATCTGTGATTTTGATTGAATTTGGAATTTTTAGGCATCGCTTTATTAATTGGAAACCGAACCACAAATGCACCCGTGAAGTGTGCGCTGCACACGATTTCAAATCCATTTGGAAACATAATTTCTTTATTATTTTTATATATAATTACTAGTATTGATAAAATATAAGTAATCCAATAAAAATATATGCATCATCCACATATATAAATTTTTATTTTTATTTAAATATAATGAATACATTTTAATTAGATCTGATAAATTTTTAATCCGATTTGAATGCGTTCTGGACCATATATGATTTCCCTTAAACAATGTTGATTTATTATAACATTCAATGAAGAAAGAAAAAAGTATTGAATCTTGATACAAAGAAAGTTAGGTATTTGTCACGGAGCATTCATGACATGTGGGGAGCGGGAGAAGACTCGGCGCTGACTCACCTGTTTCGGGTGGCAAATCATGGCGCAGTTGAACGAAAATCTTTCAGGTGAAAATGGAAGTGGAAGTGGAGGAGGAGGAGGAGGAGGAGGACCACCATGTTTCTCATTTTCTTTAACTATATATCCATTAATTAAGTATATATCTAATATCTATGTGGATTGTGGAAAGTATAAAATTCAGTTTTATATGTTGCACTTGCAGATATATATCACTAATCATCGGCAATTCTAAAAATTTAACAGCTAAACTAAACAATCCAATCTTTGGATAAGGGAGGGACAGATCTAGGGCGGTTTCAATGGGGTACATGCTCCCATTGACCCCTAAAATATTTTTCAACACTCGTTTTAATCTCTAGAATTTTTCTTTATATATAGTATCTTGCTCTGTTAATAATAAACAAATTATGCATATATATCAAAATATGAATATTCGAAAAAAAAAACAATTGTAATAATTTAAAATTTATATTATTATATCATTATGAATATAAAAAAAATTTATACCAAAAAATATACATTAATACTCTAAAATTGTATTTTTTTATATATATCGTTTGTCTTTATATGATTTTTAATTTATTATCTATTAAATTAAAATTTTTCCATTAAAAATAAATTCTAGATCCATCCTGGAACAAAAAAAAAACTAATAATGAGTTTTTTTTGTTTTCTATTACTTTATGAGTGAAGATTTAATTATCTCATTGATTTCGTCTTCTTTTTATAATGCAAACAAGTTGCAATCTTATAATAATCCAAATGTAAATAGTCGAAATGCAGCTTTTTATAAAATTTTCTTAGCATGAGTTTAATTTGAAATCTTTCAATTAGGTTTTGGTCTGATAGCAAATTATCTTGGAGAGTTTAATAAGATTTCAATTTCAAATCTCCATAATGACATATTCCTCTTATATGTAATATATGTAAAAAAGAAAAAAGGAGAAAAGTTAAACATGACTTTTGTTTTTCTTTGAGATAAAAAGTTCTATTGCAAATCAAGCAAAGGCAAAGGAATAGCAAAGTACTCCCAACAAATGAAGTTGGCAAAAGAATTTGAGAAGCCTTTGCAATAGAATGGGCATCACTATTAAGAGGCACACTATTAATCTGCCTCTTAGTCCAACAAAGAGAAATGACTCAGTAACTCTTGTAAGATAAGTTATTAATTTAAGAGCAGAAAATGAAAGTCGCAACAAATAAGAGTAGCATTAATTAAATTAAAATTTTGATTTTGAACAGAAAAAAAACATTTTATTTTCCTTATTAATTAAGGTTTGCAACTATCGGTAGGATGTAAAGGAATTTCTTAGCTTAGGTTATAGAAAATGGTTAAAATAAAAACGAATCAAATGCAAATAGTTTCCCAAATCAAGAATCTAATGATGATATATATATCTAGAAAGCATAAAGTTCAAATTATTTTTTACACTTTGTAGCAACTGATAATGGGGATTCTCAGAGTTGGTATACATTTTGGAGTAAGGAATTGGCAAGTGAAGATTACATAAGGAATTGCAACCATACCTTCCAAAAAGTTGATGAAGAAAGGTTTGATAATGTAATTGATTGAGAAGACACCACTTGAAACTTGAAACTTGAAATATCTAAGAAATTGGAACAACTTAATGCCATCAAGTTGGTAGCCATATTGTCAAATCCAATGTATATCTCAGTTGATAAAAGTTTGCATATATAATTGCCTTATTCCCAAACCTTATCCATCCACTCTCATAATCGTACCACTCCCATCATTTTTTATGTATATTATGTACTCTTTCATCTTGTAGCAAAGCAAATTTGGAGCACCTATTTCTACCCAAATATTTTATATGAACACAAACACCAAGGATTTTAATATATATATATATATGATAATAACAAGTGATAATAAGAAGAATAATGTTGAGTTTGATTTACACGTGTAAAAAAATTATGGATACAACATTGAGGTATTTATACTCAACTAACATATGTTCTAATAGAATTCTAATCCGAATATGCTTCTGATTTCTTGTATTTCTCTGTTTTTTTTTTCTCTTTTTGAGAAAATTTATCTGTTTTTTTTTATTATTTACAAATAAATGTTGGGTTTCAGTCAATGCTTCCCTACAAATTCATGGAGCTGATATAATTTGGAATCCTTAGGTTTACTGGCCTTTACTTTTTGGGTCCATTACAATTTATAAATTACTGGAGTTAATCCTATCTAGCAAGCGTTCCACGTGGCAGCCACCTAAACACACTCTCTCCTCCACATGAGATAACTTTAACTTTTTTTGTTCACTTTTCTCTCATTTTAGATTTTTCCATCTCAACTCTCCCTCATTTGCCTTGTCTCTTCATAAAACTAGGTGATAATATAGTTTTTAACTGATAATGTGGTTAATTCAATTAAATACTTTTGGTAAAATTAGTTAAAAAGATATTTAAAAAATATAAAATGATATATTTTTATAATAAATTATATATATATATATATGTATATTAAATAATATAAAAACTATATCAAATATCTCATCCAAATATAATAAACACATCCATTTTTATTATCTAACATTCTATTTTTATTACATATACACATATTAAATAATTGAATAGTTATATTATATATAATTTAATAATTATATTATTATTATAACATGTCATTTGATAAAAAATAAGGGTATAAAGGAAAAAAAATCATAATCTAAAGGTTTTTAACCAAAACGCTAGTTCTACTATCTTTTTTTTTTAGAAATTATAATCTAGTTTTTTTTCCAAATAAATTATTTTATCAAATAAAATTATTTGTCAAATTAGATTATTTTTATAGTCAAATTATATTATAATTTAGTTTAGTATTACCAAATAGTCCCTCAATCTCTTTCCAACAAAAAAAATGTAGGTCAAAAGTAAAATCCTGTGATATAAGTTTTTAAGCTCTTGGTCAAATCGGATAATAAATTGGTTATAGAGATTGTGTTGGGTAATGAGGTGTTTTGGTGAATTGCCTGACTCTTATTTGAGCTATAAAGAACCTGGGCCTTAAGGAAATTCGATTTCAGCATGTCTTTCGCGACGTAAACTTTTGCGATAGATTTTCTCACAAATGAAGTTAGAAAGTGTGATATTGGCATCTTTGTATTACAACGTCCTCCAATTAGGCTCTCTCTTCGGCTTCTTCATGATATTTGTGTATTCTAACTAGTTTGTTCGTTTTACCCAAAAAAAAAAGAGTTATGAGTAAAGTTAGAGTAAAATTTAAATGCTATTTCGTAGAAAATCATTTAAAAAAAATTGAATAAGAAGTGGGCTGTTTGTTGGGTATTAGATTTTCCTGATTTAGATGGAAATTGGAAGGTTCGCCACAATTCTTCTTTATGGCCTTGGCTTGGTTAGGTTGGGCTCAGTAGCTAAAAGTTTAGTCCTTTGGGTCAGTACCATAGAAGAGCACCATTTTATGAACAACTGAGTATTCTAACTTTCTAATCATGTAAGCAATCAATATATATATATATATATATATAGTTAAGTTCGTACTCACAACAATATGTAACCTACAATTTTCTGTTGCAAACCATCCTGAGGAACCGAAACATCTTTTCAGGCAATTAACTTACAAGTCAATTAACACCAATGAATCACAAAAAAAAAAATCAAAAACTTGGAAGTGATGGATGAGAATTTTATGTCCCTGATACCTAAATCAGCAGCAAACTCCATGAATCTTTTAACTGCTGACAACAAATATGCTGATGATATGAATCAAAATGCGAAAGAATTTGTGGTGTCTCCAGCCGACATAATCATGGGGTCATCTATTTGAAGGCCTGTGCCAACACATGACGAATCTTCCAATTATGTTTTCTACGGAAGGGGTCCCCTGGTAATCGTACACCAATCAGAAATTCAAGTGAAAATACAGAGAGCACATTTTAGGGATAAAATAATTTTTTTCAAGAGCAGATAGCAAGAAATTCCTTTTAGGAAAGAGATTGCAATCTAAATTTGAGCATCATAGATAGGGGAATCTTCACATAATTAGAATATAAAGAAACCATAAAAAAAATGGTGGATCCGCATATAGCAATGCAAAAGAATCCTACCAATTATGCGAATCATAGCTGTTATTGCGGTTGTCACCCAGCACAAAAACATGGCCTTCAGGCACATACTGCAAACCAAGTAAAGGGTAGTATTATATCACATACTAATGACCAATAGTATTTTCAAGAAAAACTGGCGCTTATGATTTGATTGGATGACCAAGCATAGGTGAACCATCCACCGCTCATCACTAATCCAATACAAATTATAGGGATTATTGAGCTTTAAAACGTAATGAGCATTGAGTCAAATAGCAGCTAGGGTTCAGATTTGTGCACACAGTGCATTGAATCAGTATGGCTGACACCATTTGCCAAGCTTGAAAACCCCTAATGTTTTTTGAATATTATCTGGCAGTTTTCACAAGAAGTGGAAAGTAATGCAGTAATTTAGGAATACAAAGGAGATGAGATATGGAGCACACAGTTAAATCTGATGTGTATGTTGGTTGCTCTGCTAGAAAATCCTCATTCTGGGCTTTTCCATTGAGATAGAGGAATCCATGATGAACCTGCATGTGTTAGAGTGGAAAATTTAAGAAATCAACGTGAAAACCGCTTGTAAGTTTTAAAAGGGTAAATAATGTGTTCATAAGTCTTGTTCACCTTTTAATTAGAGTCCATAATGAAACAAGGCATCTATGGCACTAACTGAAGAATGTAATAACCTTTCAAGAATGGCAATACTAATAGAAGAGAGTGGAGATGTCACATCCGTCAATTTAGGTACGGTCGACATGAGTATTTCGCGACTGGACGTGCCGGACTGACAGGAAACTGTGCGCATGCTCGATCAGAATTGAACTGATATGACCGAATTTAAATTGGGACTGAGAATAAGTAAGAGATTTTAGTTTAAATATGTAAGTTAAAATTTTTACGAGAATCGATAAAAACGACATCCGGCTGTAAAATATGCGATTTTCGCACTGTTAGCGAATCACGAACAAAGTACATTGTGACGTAAAGAATATTGAGGCGGACTCCTAGGTACAATTTGGTGTCAAAACTCAAATGTTTAAGATATCAAATTAAAGAGATAAAATTTAACATACGATACCGTAAAAATACTTTGAAAAATGCGATTTTTGCCCCAATACTCCGATTGTGAAACCGAAAATATCGGAATATAGAAAAAATTAATTAATGAATAATGGTATATTTAATTTTTGGAAATTAAATTATTTAGGGCTTAGAATTTTAGGGATTTAATAAATGGGGAAAATAAATTAATTGAATAATAATTATTATTATTATGATAACAATAACAATAACAATAATAATAATAATAATAATAATAATAATAATAATAATAATAATAATAATAATAATAATAATAATAATAATAATAATAATAATAATAATAAAAAGAAAAGGGAGAAGAAGCCAATTTCGGCTAGGAAGCAAAGAAAGAAAAAGAAAAGATAAGTGAAAGATTGATGGAAAATCCCTCAATTAACATCACCTCCTCATTGTCATAATTAGCATAAATTAAAAAGTTAACTAAGCATTTGTTTGTTTTGAACAAATTTTGCAAAAGGTGGCCGACAATGGTTAGCATGGAATTCATCCAATTATTTACAAACCATTTTAGAGAATTCTTTCGATTTCTTTTTCTTTCCTCTCACAAAACCATGTACTCTCTCCCTCCATCTCTTTCTTTCTTCTCTTCTTTCTTTCATTTTCTCTCTTTCTCTTCTCAAATCCGAAACACCTATCTCCCCATTCTCTTCATTTCTTTTATTTCTTCTTGAAATTTCTATCATCTAACCACAAATTATAGTATAGCAAGTGATAATCTTAGGAGAAATGAGATAATTTTCTTATGAAGCTCAACCTAGTCGAGACCTCTTGGTGAAAGATTGTATGGGTAGGTTCGGTCAAAGCTAAGTTTGGGACTCTTTGATGATGCATGCCATCTTTGAAGCTTGAGAAAAACAAATCATACCTTGCATGCAAGGTTGAGTGAAGAAGGAAAACCAAAGGAAGCAAAGGAGGTCACAGGTTTGAAGGAAGCCTCTAGGTGAAATTTTTTATTTTTGACTTTAATCATGTTTTCCCCATGTATCCGAGAGCTTAAGCTCTCTTATCTTGTTGTACCATTTAAATTTGTATCATTTCATAAACTTCAAATTTCATTTGTAATGGTTGTTGTTAAGTGGGTTGTTAAAGCTTGAAATGATTATGTTGTTGAAATTGGAGTTGGGGTTTATGTTGGAGTTTGGCCGAGAACCATAAAGAAGGGTAAGGTGATGTTATATAAATCAAGATTAAGGAAGAAAAAGTTTAATTAACTAAACAAGATTTGGTAAATAAAAAAACTTAACTTAATTAAAACGAATTAATAATGGTGATTAGTGTTAATGAGATCAGTAGTAATGGGGCTATGGAATTTGGGTTTAACCGAAACAATGATAATAGATTAGTGTTAATCTCAAATATTAGTGAATAAAGGGTTAAGAATTATATTAACTGAAATTTTAAGGTGGATTGGAAGCTAATTATGTATGATAAAGTAAATTAAGTTGATTAATGTTAAATAAAAGTTAATTAATTTAATGGAGTTTAAAGTTAAGTTAATTAAAATCCTAGATAACTTAATTAAGGGTAAGGTAAAATAAAAAATAAATATAATTAAAACATAAAAAGTCTAATGGTAAAAATTGGACCAAAACATATATAATAAAATTTAGATAATTTAGATAATATTATGAGTTAGTAATAAAAAATCAAACCAATTAGTGAATTAAGTGAAAAATGTAAGTAAGATAAAGAAACAAAATAGTTATTTAAATAAATTAAGGTAATAAATAAATTGAGTAAGTTAAATAACTAGTGACATAAAAAGTAATTATAATGATAGTTGGATTAAATAGATTTGATAGAATCAAGTTTGGAAACCAAATGAGTAAATTAAATAATGAGTTAGTATATTTCAGGAAATATAAAATTTAAATCCGTAAATTAACGTGAGCAACGCTGTGTTAAATTTAAGAAATAGATAGATTTTCATTATTAGAAGAAGTATTATACTTCTAAATATTTAACAATTAAATATAATTTTATTATGTGCATCTTTGACTTAAGCGTCAGTATTGGGCAAAGGAAAACTTGCAGACATGACAAGACGATAAATTAGGTTTGTGCAATTAGTTATAATATTAACTATTAATAAATGAACTTGATTTATTTTATATGATATTTTGAATGAAAAATAACTGAGAATGAAATATAGTTTTGTGCAATATCTATTTTAATAAAAATTGATATATTTTGGCCTACGTATTAACCTAAACTTGGCTCAGAGATTTGTTGGCATGCTAATATGGTAGAAACTCCATGACATGTGGTTATCTTGATAATGAGAGGTATTGACTAATCCTGTGGTTATCTTGGATCAGATTTGAGATTATGGTTTAACCCTGATGTTGTGGTTATTTTGAACCAAACATGTTATACATATATTTACCGATCTTGTGGTTATCTTGGATTGAGATTGATCCTATGGTTATCTTGGATCAGCAGCGGGGTTATGCTTTGACATCGGTCCTGTGAATTTCTTGGACCTTGACTTTTCCGTCAATTGACGGTACCCCTTGTTTCCTTACGATTGGGTCTATGACATCTTAATATATGGGCTTGATAAAAGTTTTTATTTAGTAAATGAATGTAATGTTATGTTTTAATTATATGCTTATGATATAGCACATGAATGAATTAATATTCCAAAAAGTTTCACTGTTACATTCATTTACCGAAAATATGTATGCTAGATTATTTATATAAATATAAATGTTATTAAAGATATTGTCTTATGCAAAAATAATTTCAAAAATTTTCAATTATATATATTTCTTCAAAATAATCATTATTATAAATTATTACACTGCTAAGTTAAAACTCAGTCCGAAAGTTTATTTTTCCTCTCGCACAGGTATCAAGATGAGGGTTAAGAGCGGCGAGTTATCTGAGGGTACCGCCAGTCTAGTGAGCCCTACTCATGGAACAGAGCAACAGTAACAACCACCTAAATAGGGTTGGTTTATTTTTGTAACTACATCTATATGTATATAAAAAGTCTATAAATATTTATGATTCGTTGGGTCGTATAAAATTTTTGCATAAATGTAAATATGTTAATTAAGATTTTTCCTATGCATAAATGAGACGTGAAAATATTGTATTACACAGGTGATTGTGAGTAGGGATGAATATATGAATATACTCATATGTTAATATATATATACAGATATGTTCATTTTTACAGGAATTTATACGTATGTATATATATATCATGGATGATACATATATATTGAAACATATGCACAGATGCACTTGATACAAATTATACGTGAATATATATATGTGTCATGGATGATACATATATATTGATATATGCACAAGTATAAGGGATGATGTAATATACATGTTTTTCTATACAGTTAGTTGCTGACATCACTTTATCTGACTATTCAGCAGGAGAGTAAGAGGGTGTTACAGGAGAGACCAAAATTGTACAAATGGCAGTAATGATGTGATTGTATTGCAACTAAATTACAATTAGTTCCCCAAATTACTTTCTCAAGCAGATATGCATTATACTGAACCATACATGTAGCAGGGAGAGTGAATTAGAGAAATGGTTTTACCTGAACTGAGTCTCCAGCTTTCGCTACAATTCTCTTAATGAATACATCTCCCTCTTTGATGCCAGGCTGTTACAGAAAATCATTAGACAGGAATTTAGCAGAATCTATAACAACACAACGAACCTGTTTTGGAGCTCGGAATATGACAATATCATTTACAGCCGGAGCTTGAATATAGTATGAGGCCTGAGAAATTCAGAAGCAGCCCCCAGTTGGTTATAGCAATGCAAATGATATTATGAGTTTAAAGTTGAAGAAATTGGTTTGAATTTATGCATTTCTATACAGGGATTGAACATCATTATGTTGTAGAACATGCAAAATTAGTGTTTCCAATTAAATGCTGTTCTCCCATAACTTTCTTCTCAATAGTCCATATGCTTCAAGAGAGGCATTTGAATAAATAATTTTCATCTGGTTATCCTAATCACAAATTCCAGTCATTATGCACATCTCAAACATTTAAAATTTCCTAAATGAGTTGTTGATCATCTGGTAGATACCAGTCGAATGTCTGTTTATTAGTGCAGAAGAAATTTAACATTTCAACATAAAAGTTATATGGGATCACCCATTAACAAGAACCTCAAAAGAATCCCTCATAAACAACTATTCCAAATTATGTTCCAAGTTAAACACTTTATCTTATGGCCAGGACACAAGTTAGGCCTCTAAATTTCCTGTCTATATGATATGAACACCCATTATCAGAATAAAGAAAATTACGACAATCACAATAACAACAATATCTATATACCAGAAAAAAAAAATCTAGCTACCCTGCGTTAGCCAGAAACTACTAATAAACAAGAAAGAAAATGAAATGCACATGCAGTAATTCGTAAGCAGACTAATTGAATTAATTAAGCTACAGGACATTGAAAATACCAAAATCCAAAGGCATTCATCATGATTCTGTAATATCTACAACAATTTGATACTACCAAGAATGCAAAATGAATCAAATTCACTAAGCAAAATCTAAATCGAATCAAAACCAACCTTAAACGTGTAAAAGAAACTTTACCTTTTCAATAATGACCCGATCACCAACACGAAGAGTGGGATACATGGAAGAAGATGGAATGAAGCGAATCTCAGAAAACATAGACCACAAAAGCACCAAAACAAAAAGCCTCAGAAACCCATCGAAACCAGGCCATCGAAGAAACCCCCAGCTCTGACACGGCATCCATCTTAAAGAAAAGAATGTTGAAAAGAACTGATAGAGTGCAGATGGTCTCAGAAAACTCATTTCATCCAAGACAAACTTGCAGCTGATAAAGAAGCAGAATCTCAAGAAATTGAAGGTCCAGTGCAACAGTACAAAGGAATAAATTTCAAATTCTTGGGATTGGATTCAGATTCAGAGAGAGATAGAAGGAAAGAAGAAATGGATATGTATATTGACCATATCATTCTTAGTCAATAAGTCTCCACAGAGAGAGAGAAAGAGAGACTGTGTCAGGGTCACGGTCCCCGGCTGTGGTTATAACGAGTAACGCCAGCGGACTGTCACTGGTAGTTTAAACGAATGTCGGAGTGGAATTTGATTTTTTTTCTTAAACCTCTCTCTCCCAAGTACTTCATTAAAATTTAACCTTTTTTTTCAGAAAGGAATTGATTTTTCACTGATTTAAAATTTTGAAATCGCTTGAATATATAATTCACAAATCCAAATTTTTGTTAATAAATTTAAATTGTAAATATATAGCTGTTCATAAATTTATTAAAAGTTATGTTTTATCAAATAATTTATTGAAAATTAAATAATGTTATTTTATACTCATGAACCTAAACTAATAATAATTAAGGAGTGTTAGCTACTTTTTTTTCATATTATTTTCTATATTATCTTATCCATTATTAGAGTAACACTTTATTTTTTTCCTGGTTTTAATCTATATCATTAAAAGTGAATGTAAAGTCATTTAATAAATGGATAAAGTAAAAAAATAAAATATTTATTATTTCCATTTCATACATAAGCTGGTTCTAATCTATAGCATTAATTAAAAGTGAATGTACAAGTCATTTAATAAATGTATAAAGTAAAAAAAAAATTACTATTTCCATTTCATACATAAACTGATTCTAATATATAGCATTGAATTCACAATCAATTTTTTGTATGAAATTATAGTTTTAACATATTAGTTATCTATTACCTCCTTATTAAATCAATATTTATGTGAATTATTATTTATTAATTTTCAAATTATCCATAATTTATGTATGAATATATTAAAAAATTATAATGGAACCGGGTTGAGGAAGTTGGTTCAAAGTGGGTTAGCTGGTAGAAATAACCACCCATGTTTCAGCCCAGATGGTAAAAGTATTGTGTTTACCACAGATTATACTGGAATATCAGCTGAGCCAATCTCAAACCCACATCATTATCAGTCTTATGGAGAGATCTACACTGTTAAATTGACGGCTCTGATTTGAAGAGGTTTACACATAATTCGTTTGAGGATGGTTGCTCATTTGATTATGTCCTATCAAACAATACCTGCAATAATTGTTCTTTACTTGTCTTTAAATGCCTTGAACCTGTTCTTCTGTACATGACATGAAATAATTGCACTGGCAATTCTAAGATGCTTCATGAATCCAGACAGGAAGAGACAGAAAAGGAAGGCAAAAAGAAAAAGAAAAAGAAAATCTAAAGAAAAGCATTCTGAGGAAACAATTCTGCTAAACAGGAAAGAACAATATCATACAAGATTATCAGCATTAACATCTTTTGCTGAAAGAGTGAGTGAGCTTAGCATAACCTAAACCAACAGGCAGAAAACTACTGTCATTCTACATGCTACAAGAACATGTAAAGGAGTAAAAAGGAAAGAAAAATGATACAGTGATTCACTTGAAGTTCATCCAACAGAGCGTTGGAAGAGCAAATGAAATGTCTCAGTAACTTTAGTTGCGGAAAAATTCTTGAGGTATGGAAGGCGGGCAGTACTTCTTTGCTACAAATTTGTACTGAGGAAAAAATAAACAACTCGAGTTAGATTAGAAGACAGGGTTCAGACTGTAGAGAAAGTTTGGAAAAGGCATATTGGAAATTTTGCTTGCCTTGTGTTGACTGTATTTCTCTTTAATTGCAGGTAATGTAGAATTTTGACTGCTACAACACAAGCGGTGGAGTTCCTGAACGCTGTCGCACAAATCAGAAGGCTGGTACATTGTGTAATGCTGCAATGTTGAATTCTGTTCCAAAACAAAACGATGATCAGGAATTGAAGTTCAACTTAAGTAATGCAGAGAATACCAGGACAAATATATTGCATGGCAAGCTACATACTTTGGTCTTTTATCCCACAAACTTACCCATGGTCTTCTCGAAGGAAGAAGTATATATTTAGCCAAGAAGATTGCAGAGGCAGCAATAAGTGATGGAGCATAGGAAAGCATACTGTACTCAAGGAGAGATAATTCAGTGATGTAGTTGGCTAGGCACTCCAATTGCATTGAGGGAGCCTGAAGCATACAAAATCACCACAAAATAAATAAGCCGCTTTGTAATGAAGAAAGTATAAGAGAAAAGTTAAGGTGCTCTATTATTAATGGGAAAACACCTTCTGTTTAACTACTTCTCAGTTCTGATTTGTTAACAGTTCCAATCTATTGGCAAAATGGATTAGGTATCATACAAGATGTTATCAGTTCTAATCTATAGGCATAATGTATTATGTATATTTGACATCACATTGAACATGATTAAGACATAAAAGATTAAGAGCCAATACTCTAAACAGTCAAAGATAGATACCTCATTCACTCCTTGAGCAGCACGAACAAATCGCCTGCATGGCATAGGAATGGATCATAATTCACAAGTCGCAACAAGTATTAAAGCAGAAAACATAGGATATGATAGTTAAAATTTAATAATTACCTAAGAAAACATTTAGCTGTTGGGGCTGTCATTTCAAATTTCAAGTAATTCAGAACAGCCGATTCCATTTCTAGAACCTGCAGGCACAAAATGCTTAGTGTTTTTTTATCTGTTAGGTAATAAAGCAAAAATAAGGGGAATCATGATGGAAATAGAACCCGTACCTCATCCCTAAAATAGGTGTTATCTGTGATGTAGCAAAATTCTTCAACCTGAGGTGCACAAATTTCCTCGTATTTTCTGCCACACAATAATTTTCCTTGTTATTGTATGAGCCAAATATTTTGAGGAAACTGGAGATGCTGTTCACAAGATTAGATCATAGAGATGAGAATGTTTCTTACGCAGCAATCATCATGCAGGCAACACCAAGTAGCTGTAGTTTTTGCCTGTTCATCACATTCCCTGAAAGATACCGATCTATGTAGTTCACAGTCAAATGTAATGTATCAGGTACAAGCCTGTACTCTTCGGCCACCTGCAGTTTGAATTAGAAGTTCAGCATAAGAAGAATTCTAGCAAGAAGTACATGTGGCAAATTGGTAATTCTGGAACTCCATCACTAAATAAAAGTTGACTTCACAAATTTAAATTCTCTAAATCGCATATATAATACTGCAAATGTGTAATAAAACAAAGAGAAACAAATTACCTCCACAAGCCAATCGATCAATATTGCACGCATGCTGGAATTTATGTCTTTCTGAATTCTTTCCATAAAATCTGTTGAAGGCCTTTTCTTTGTCTACAATCACAGAAACTGAACAGAATCAGATTAATGAAAATAGAAATAAGTTCCAGAATGCATTCAACAAGGAGATGCAATGCACACTTCAATCATGCAGGAAAAACTTGAGATGAATAATTATGTGTTAGAGAATGCAATTCAATCATACTCATAAGAAGCATATATATAAAACCATTTTGCTAGGGGAATGACATGTACTGAGTGCTTTAGCTTGAATATTCAGAATTCTGATGCTACGGTGAATACCTATTTGAATGCAAGTTTCGCTTCAAGAGAAAAATAAAAAGGAATAAAATATTGCCAATGGATAAGAATGACAAACCTCTGATGCTCGCAAATGCTTGTAAATATCACACGCAATTGTGGCACAAAGCTGTGGGTCCTCATAATTGTCATCAAGGTTAACAATTTTATCGTCTGTTTCCATATCAGCAAGTATATCTCTGCAGCACGCATTTTCTGCAACCATAAATTCAAACTAAATTAGGAAGTTATGACTGAAATTAAACGAGGCTAAAGGAAAATTTTAAAAGGAACAAGTTTGATAAATGATCAATGTTATACCGTTCCCAAGTGTCTAACTAATTGATGGAAAAATTAAGGATAGAAGCAACATAATGAGTAAGAAGAGGACAAGTTAAAAATGTTTTTGTGAGGCCACTTAACCTGCTGTTTGTGCATGATCTGAGATGTAGAGATTGCTAAGAGTCTTCTTATTGATAGAATCAATTTCTGGAATATCATGGCTGTCCATATACTCAACTTCAGGGCTCTTGAAAGAATCGCAAGTCGACATTGTTTCATCCAAGGAAATTGAATTTTCATCTGATTTACTAGGAGAGACATCCATGGCCATGCTGCATGAAGCAGGATCAGCAATGATGCAAAGGATAGCTTCATCATTTCTTGGCAAAGATGGAACCTTGCATGTATCAGTTGCACTTGATTTTACATTTAAGGATGCAGGCAAATTGTTCACAGAAACGCCTGTGCTGCTGGTACAAGCAGGAGGTCCCTTTTTCACCTTAGGAATTTTATTTGAACATGGTGCCTTAAAAATTCATATAAGAATTCAGTCAGGAAAAAGTAATTCTCAATTATGAAAAGTAACAACCCATTTGCAAGAGTAAGTAAAACACCAAAACAAAGTGGCACATTGAAATGCTCATCATTGAATCCAGCAGATGCATTAATTACTTCCAGCAAATTCACGGAAATTCTTTCAGATGCTCACATGCCCCATAAAATTAGAGTAACAAGGTGAAACTGACACATCCTTTGGCACTTGAAAACTTAAACAACATTTTCCACTGAGATTTATATACCTAGTACAATATTAGGCAACAGTCAGCAAGATATGAAATTCTTGAGGCTCAGCATAATATCACAAAAGCATCATACACGGCAATTCCATGTATATCTGAGCTGATGATAAAAAACAGAGTGGTTTATGTGCTAAAAGGATGATTCATGTGCTTTAGTAAAATCCGTGTAAAAAATCATTATCAAATTCTTAGTCGATCATATTCACATATTATACATCTATTTTGATTCCTTCGAAAGAAACAATTATGAGTCAGCAAAACCCTAATGGGAGAAAAATGTAAACCCCGTAAAGAAGAAAAAACTCAAGACCCTGATGAAACATGAACTGGTCCCTATCTAATGTAGCCACCAGCATTAAAAGATTCACTGAAAACAGAAATGCAGACCCACTAATATAACTTCTTCTTCCTTTAATTCTAAAAATCAAAAGAAAAACAAAATGAATAAAGAAAACCAACCAAAGTAGACGATGGAATCGAAGTTTTAGATCCCTTTTGAGGCACATTCTTGTGATTAGTGATGTCACCAAGAGGCGCTCGTTTCCTAGCCAAATGGGTAGTAACCGCCGCGGCCTTGCATACATTGTCCGACGCCGCCGAGGAAGAGGCGTGCCGTTTGGCGAGAGACGACGTCGTGGAAGAAGAAAACGAAGGGCGACGAGTCTGAGTCGACATTTTGAACCAAACCCTCAAGAAACTCACTCCCTCTCTCCACTATCTTTCTGAAGAGTTCTACAGAGTAAAATGAGAGAGAGAGAGAGAGAGAGAGAGAGTCTTAAAAAGGAGATTTCTTTCGATTTTGAAAGCGAAAATTAAAGGGTTTTCTTGCAGATTTTTCTGCACAGACAATTTTCCCTTTGTTGAGGCACAGAGAAAGAGAGTGTGTGATCGTATGTTTTGCTATTTAAATATTTGTTTAGTGCTTTTGAGGCGGGGAAGGGGGTTGATTTGAATTGAAGAGAGATCCTGACCGTCGATTCTGGCTCGGTAGTCGTTAGGAGCGTACCGGAGTGGGGTCCACTTGGATGTATCCGTGCACTCGAAGAAGATTTTCGTTTATAAACGACAAACCAAATTGTGCCACGCGATGAAAGACGTTAATGTTGCGTTGCATTTGGCAATATTTGAATGGTGGTGATACGGTTCGAAAGTCACAGCGCTGTCGGGTGAGAGATATCAAAGTTTTGAATTCGAAATTTAAACGGTCACTGAAATTTGTCTGTTTTTAAGTAAGCCATCAATAGAGACATGTTTCCGAAAAATTGAGCTGTCTACAAATACAAATTACAAATGGTTAATGTGATGCCTAAACTACCCTCTTTTTTTTTTTTCTTTTAATTCAACTAAACTAATAATGTTTAGGAGGAAGTAAAATATCATAGGAAGAAAAATAATAAAGTAAAATAATAAGATATTTTCACTTTACTTTATTTAAAAAATATAAAAACTAATTTTTATTTTTATCTTTAAAGTGATTGGATAGAAAAAAATATATGAAATAAATGAAAATAAAATGATAAAATAAGGAAATATTTAGAAATAAAGAAAAATAAGGATAAAAGATAAAATAATATTTATTTTTTACTCTTTACTTTCTTTTATTTTAAACCTGAGAAATTGGATAAAAAAATAACTATTACTAATAAATTTATTTTTTTTATTTATTGATCATTATAATAAAATATTTATTATTTTTATAAAATGATGCATAAAATAATAAATATGTAATAATATAAATTTTTTCTCCTTACAACAAAATTATCCAATAAATCTTATTTTTTTCATTTTTCTTATTATTTTACTTATATTATTTCAATTCAAAATATGATAAAAAAAATAAAAAGAGAAAATAAAATTTAATTTTTTCCATATTTTTCCACTTAGAGGAAAAATTTCCAAATAAGGCTTAAATCTTGAACCTAAGACATTGAGATAGAGAGAAGGAAACTTATTGTTGGCTCAAAAACTATAATTTTTATTTTGATAATTTTAAAATCATTATTGAAGCGTTAAAATTTTGTTATATTATTATTGTTGTAATTTCATATTTTAATGTGCAAAAAATTAAAAGTAAGATGAATATTCAAAAAAATAGACACATGTGTAAAAAGAAATATATTAAGGTATTAATATAAAGTTATTATGATGTGTATCTAAAAATAAAGCTCAAAGTATAAAAGTTTTGGTACCAAAATTATAAATGGTTGTTGAAAGGATATTTCAAATGTTGGAAAATTAAATATTTCACAAGAGAAAAGTCTTATATTTTCTTTAAATCATTTTTGTTTCATTTGAGTTTCATTCTTAAATATTCTTCATCTTGGCTCTAATTCTTCAATTGTATAATTTATTTTTGAGCTTTTGAGTGATTTATTTTTGTGTTAGTTTTCAAGTTATGTTTGAAAACTTGATTATTGGATTGGTTAGCACATTTGAGATAAAAACTAATTAAATATTTCAAATTTTACTTTATAAAAACTTGGATTTGGACTCAAGAGAGTTAGATATAATTTTATTTAACTTGATTACTACCCTTAAAAAGAATCATTAATAGAGAAAAAAACTCTCAATATTGTGTCTTTAGAAGTAGATGTATTAAACTATTTTCTCTTTTTTCATTTTCATCTTCAATATTCTAATTTGTTGGAGAAAAAAAACTTACATTTGATTTTTATGTCAAAATGTGTTTAAAAATATTTTAGCAAAAATCTATTATACTTAAATTTGTTTGATGGTTTTTTTGTAAATAAAAAAATGATTTATTTGACAAAAATGATTTTAGAGATTGAAAAATAATTCTCGTTCCAAACTTTAATTTTGTGAAAATAATTTCAAATTACTTTTATAAATATTATTTACCCAATATTAGAATACTGTTAAATAAGAGTTATTTTGCAAATGTCAGAAAATTCTTAAATAACTCAATTCATAATCTCTTGAACTGTTTTGAGACCTACACTTATGCCACTAGGGCACGTAGCCTTAGCATGCCTAAACTACTTCTACAGTCTACGCTGAAGTTGAGCATAAACTCTTTCGAAAACGCCTATTAATTACTTGATTGAGAGATTGAGAATACAGCTTCACCAATATATCTATTAAAATTCTATCCAACTAATTAACCTATTCAAAAACATCAATAAGATCAACTTAAAACTTAAAAGAAATCTTGTTTCTAGAATACAAATTTAAAAATGCAGTTCACAAGAAATTTAAAAAAAAAAAACAACATAAAGCAAGTAAAACCCATATATAAAATACAAATTTAAAAAGGTAAACCAAATTATATTTTTCAATGAAATATTAACACAGTGATTATTGGACAATAAAAGCTAAAACATTATAATTCTATTAACAATTGTGGTGGTAAAATTTAAAATAGTTCACTTAAAAAAATAAAGTTAGGAAATTTAGTTATCTTTTTTATGTAAAATATAACTATATTCTTTTTAAATAAATACTAATATATATTATGTTTCACGAAAAAAATATATAAGCAACTAATGATTTTTTTAATCAAAATATATAAGCTATTAATGATGCAAACGGCAAACATAAAAATGAAAATGAAAAAAAAAATATAATTTAAATAAATTCAAATGTAGAAATATTTTGTATTTATGTTTGGAATCTAACTTAAATTTAATTTATTCCATTTTTTTTATGTCATATATTGTTTTCGCCTTTACCTGCTATGGAATGCATTTCTTGATCGGCCAACTTCAAGCACTTGATTCCTTATAATTGCTAAAAAGGCAAAATAAATAAATAAATTTTCTCTCAGGATTAGAATTGATATGCCTTAAATTGTAACCCTTTTCATACATCAATACCTAATTTTAGAGTCACAAAATATGAATTGGGAATATGTCAGCCCCCAGTTTATTCCATTGGAAGGAGGATTTTCTGTGTAACCAATAAACCAGCACTAGTACAAAAATGATATATACATGTCTGTTATTTTAAACTTTATGTGTCTGTTAAATAACAGATACCTATAAAGAAGACGTATATGAGTTGAATTTTAGGCGTCTATCAAAATGATAAACGCATATAATTATTTTATGTATCTGTTAAAATATAATGACAGACGCATAAAGTATATTTAAAAAAATGGCTACAAACATCTGTTGTTACAAAAACAGCATGTACTTAAAGTTAATTTTTTTTAAAAAAAAATTCATTATAGGTGTCTGTTGTTATAAAACAGCAGACACCTATAGCTATTTTTTTTAAAAAAAAATTTCACTATATGTGTCTGTTGTTACAAAATAGCAGACATCTATAGTTAATTTTTTTAAAAATATTATAAATTAACAAATATACAGCAAATCGTAAAAATTACTTAAATTCATAAAAAACTAATTGTATAACAAAAAAACAACTACTAAGTGAAAAAAACTATAACATAAAATTAACAAAAATAAAATACACAAAAATAAAAAAGATAAATAAACTTCTTTGCATAAAAAAAGTAGAAGATCAAGTACCAATAGTAATAAGGCGGATAACATACAACTCCTTGACTAATTGATGGTGAAAATTAGTTTTAACATGTGCAGAACCAACTTATTTTCTCTTTACCAAATGCCTTAGACAACCTCCCAATGCATGAAATTCACTTTCATTTTATAAATCAACAAAAAAAATATTTTTTTGTCATCATTATGGCTACAACATGGAAGTTCAAATTTGAACATGTTAGCTGAAAAATGGAGACTCAAATTTGAACATGGTAGCCAAAAAATATAGAAAAAAAACTAAAGAGAAAAACAAAGAATACATTTTTCATGCGTATCTTTGGCCACCAACGAATAATGTAGTTCTTGTCATTATGGTTGCCACTAAAACAGGTCCAAAATCGATGCGATGAAGGTATTACAAACCAATTTTATGTTGAGAGCTGAAGATGGAAATGTTGGCACATACAATTAGGTTTCAAGCTCTAAAGTAAAAGAAATAGATATATATAGTTGAGTTTCAAATAAAAGACACAGAGAAAAATTGTGTTTTTTGATTTAAAAAAATAAACTATAGGTGTCTGTTTTTACTCGTGACACACCTATTGTACACTAATATGCGTATGCTTTTATTAAAGCCAAACGCATATGAATGTAGAGATATTGCGCTTCTGTCATTTTTAAAGAGAGACACTTAAAGTAAAAGGTATATATGTCTGTTTTTTTATTAAGACAGACACCTAAAATACAAGTTAAATTTTACATGTCTGTTGTTTATATTAACAGACGTATATACCAATAAAAATATTTTTAAATAATTAATTCAAAAAAATTATTGTTTATTAATAAACAATAGGTGTCTGTTGTTTGTTAAGACAAATACTAAAAGTACATCATATGTGTCTATTTTTTATTAAGACAGATATCTAAAATACAAATTGAATTTTATATATCCGTCGTTTATATTAATAGACACATATGCTTTGTCATTATATCATATATTTACAAAAATATTATCGTTTCTATTTTATATGTATAGCATTTTTACAACAGATATATATAACCTTCGCTTTTTTGTACTAGTGCATGGAAGACTGAAGGAAAGTCGGCGGCGACACAATGCAGTTAGTAGAGGAGCACTGGTGGCCCAGTCACCATGAGTCCGTCACCAGAGAGGCATAGAAAACCTAACTGTCTAGGTTGATTCTTGAACTTAGGGGTGGGATCAACAGTCCATGATCCATCAACCTTTTGTGCAATGTTGTTGAAATTGGACCGGATTAATGACTGTGTCATGATTTATAAAAAAAAATTAAAAAATTATAGATAATATTTTTAGGAAAAATAAAAAATAATCGTAGGTAAAGATTAACTTATAACTTATAAATATACTTTATTCATCGCATGCATCTTGTAATTTTGTTTTTACATTATTTAAATACTCGCACTTTTATGCTTATTATAATATATAGTGGATTTTTGTTATATTTAATAATTTTTTTTGACAAAAATGTGAGAAACTAAAAAATTTAAAAGATTAAATTGAAATAATCACAATTTCTATTTAGTTCATGAGCAATTTAATGAACAATAAAAGTTGTTATGTCAGGAAACTCAAAAATAAAATCAAAATTTCAAAAAAAAAATAAAAATAGAAAACTGCTGTTATTATGAAAAGAACAAGTTACAAAAAAACCTAACAATTTAAAAAAATTTTAGTTTGCTTCAAATGATGGAATAAACTATTAATTTGTTAAAAATTTATTTTTTGTTATAATTTATCAAAAGGAAGTTTTCTATAATTTAATATTATAAAAATTTATCTAATCTAATATATAATATAAAACCGAGTTAGGAAATATTGATGTGACATTATTTATGAAAAGCAATTTACATAATTTCTATTGATCTTTTTTTTACATATTTTTAAAATTTTTTAATCATTAATTTTTTGTTATTAATGATGATAATTGACATTTGATATTATCTTTTATGAATATATAAACAATTCAATTCTACTAAAATATTAATTTAATTATAGAGATTTATTTAGTTAATAATTTGATTTTAATAAAACACTAAAACTCTATTAAAGTACTTTAATAAAAATCCTGATGAGGCGGGGTATACCAAATCAACTTCCAAAGAGATCTATTCTGACATATCAAAAGGCAATGGAAAAGTTACCATCAGCAGAAAGATTCCAAACTAAGACATAATTTCCTACATCATCTTGTGGAACACAATAAACATCTAATAATTGAAGAACATTTTGGGGGAGAAAATCCTTCAAAAAATCTTTCTTCCAAGAGTCATTGCTAATCACATCCTTAACTCTCCAACCATCAGAAAGGATAGGCATGGCTCTAGTAACATGGTTAATCATCGCTGATCCACCAACCCAATTGTCATACTAAAAGGAAACCGTGCAACCATCACCAACTATTCAACTAGAGTTGCAATTAACAACCAACCAAAAATTAAGCATTCCACATCATGTAGAGGAGTTTCGCACCTTTACAATGAGAGGAACTAGATTCATATTAATCTGTCCATGCTTACTCTTAATCACCTTCACCCAAAAAACCATTCGGTTCAACAAAATAATGCCACATTAGCTTTGTTAAAAAAGCTTGATTTAAAATCTCTAGGTTTTTTAAACCCAACCCCCCATTTTTTTGGCTTGCAAATGTTCTCCCAGCTAACGAGATCAATATTTCTACCTGACTATTCCGTTCCCCAAATGATCGTCTGCACAAAGAATTAATATTTTCAATAACAAACTTGGGAATCACAACCGTTTGGACTACATAAGACGAAATGGTCATCAGGACGATATTAACTAACGTTACTCTTCCTGCAAAAGACAAGGTTTTCAGTTTCCAAAGCACTGAACCTTTTCATAACCCTTTCCTCCAAATAGCTAATTAAAGTATTTGTGACAAATCCTACCATGGAGAACAGGAGCCCTAAGATAATGACCTAAGTCATCCGTATGTCTAAACCTCGAAGTAGAAACAATCTCATTAATCCTTTGTCGGCTAAAATTCCTGGAGGTACAAAAGGAGGTTTTAGACTTGTTAATGTTTTGCCCTGATTGTGCACAAAAATCCTCTAAGACATCCTGCACCACCTTGATTTGATCAACAATAGCTTTCACAAAAATAATAAGGTCATCCGTGAAAAAAGGTAGGTTAGAGGACATCCATTTTTCCTCAGCTAGATAGGATTCTATAAACCATCCTCGACTGCTTTTCTAATCCCCTAGGAAAGTGGCTCCATAAATAAAACAAAAATGTATGGCGATAGAGGGTCTACTAGTTTTGAAACAATTAGAAAGAACCCCATTCCAGTTAATACAAGTTGAATTAGCCAACCAACTTCTAAATAAAACATTAATAAGAGAGACAGGATACTCGCATCCACTAAGGTATCATAGATAAAGTTCCATCTTAACCTATCATATGCTTTTTCAAAGTCAATTTTGATTATAACCCAACCCTTTTTACCTTACTTTTTACGCATGGAATGAACTACCCCTTGAACTACCATAAAATTATCTATGATTTTTCTATTTGGAACAAAGCTAGCTTTAGTTGAGTCAATCAAAAGACTCAAACTTGATTTGATTCTATTGGTTACGGCCTTCATGAGAACTTTGTAAACAATTAGACGCAAGCTAATAGGACGTAAATCCATTATGGAGGACGAATTATTTTTCTTTGAAGATTAGAGTAATGATAGCTTTGACCAGATCCTCTTGAATATCATCACCATCCAAACATCTCTGAACAAAGGTAACGAAGGAATGTTTCATGTGATTTCAACTAGATTGGAATAGTTCAGCACATAGCCCCATCTTCTGTGACTGGCAGAACTAATCCGTTAACATAATCAGGAAGAAGGGTAGGGAACATCTCTCGAATTGGATAAGCAGGTGCAAACAACACCTCTTCATTATATAAGTTGTGATAAAAGTTAACAACATGCTGTTGAAGAGTATCACTATCGGAGCACCAGAAGACACATAAAAGCTGAAGGCGGTCTATTTTTATATTTTCTCTGGTTAACCTTAGGTTTGGCATGAAAATAAGCTGTTTTTTGGTCTGTCCTTTTTCACATACGAAGTGATAAAATTTATGTTAACTTTATAGGTTTTATGCTATTGATATACATCCGATTCCCATTTTTCAAGTGCGTGGAAATTCGATACGTTGATTCTTCATTTTAATGTTAGGTTATCTCACTTTATTAAAGGGTGTTGCTCCTTTAATGAGAATCTGTCGTTTTTGGTCCAAATTGAAGGATGAATATTTATTTTTATGATATTATCTTCGAAAAAAATTAAAAACTTATTATTATCTATTTCTGATTTTTTTTTTAAATTGCAATTTATGATTATGGAATTTTATTTTTGGTCAGTTATATTTATACAAAAACATTTATTTAAAAATTAAATATTTTTTTTATTTTTTTTTCTGCGCAGAAACACGTTTAGTATATTTATAAAAGAAGGGAAAGAGAAAAAAAAAAAAAAGGCCCCTCTCTCCTTTTTATTCTCCCCACAATTAAAAATGAAGTAGATTTTTATTTTTCTTTTAATCAAAGTGGTTTTTTTAATTACCCAGTTATAACTGGCTTTTATTTCGGTTTTTATATTTTTTTTCAAAGTTTTTCATTAAACCAGACCGAATGAAGGACTATAGCTTTTAGTTTTTTTTTTAAAATCGATTTAGTCTGGTTTCTGTTTTTTGGTAATCAATTCTCTAAGTTCGGTTCTATAAAATCGATATTCTAAATTTATAGATTAAATATTGATTAATTATTAATTGGATTTTTGATCATTAGAAAGCAAATCATCCATTCAAATCCCATCCTATAAAATCAATTTATAATATTATAGAATATGTAAATTTTTCACATATATATAAATCACAAACTATAAATTATAATTCAACATAAAAACATAAAATAAAAGTTCAAATGGAAATTAAATTAATATGTCCAGGGAAAAATTAATTGGAAATACAAATAAGAAAAAATTATACATGCATTGTCCAATAGAGTAATTCTCAAAAATACAGTTCAAAAAAATAAGTAAAATATATATATATATATAAAAGTAGGCTTGGATTGAATTTGATAATTTATGAGAGATTGATTTATAAAGTGTTCGAAATTGCTGTTAGATATTAAAAAACAGATTTAAAATTTTTTTAATTTAATTTAATAATTTTTTAAATTTTTTATAAACTATTTTTTACTAATCTATCTATTTATTTATTTTAAAACAGTTTTTAAAATTTAAATAAATTGAGTAAAAACAAATACTTACTGTTTTCAATTGGACCGGCTGGCAATGTGTGGTATTAGTGACTATGACCAAAAATAAAAATAAAAATAAAAATTTCGAACACGCAGCTTTCTCTCTTCTCCTACATTTCCCTCGCTTGAACAGATTTGCGGCCGGAGCAATACTAAAAACATCAAGGTTTGTGGCCATTCTAAACCAAAATTAATTTCAGCAAAATTAACTTGAGGTAATTCTAAACCCAAAATTTCAGCTTTTGACTCCTCCTTTTGTAATCAAGGTTTATTTTCACAACAATTTGGATTCATAAATCTAGTTGCTCTCTTTTTTAACATTATTTTCACTGTTAATGTCCATTTGGCTAGTGATTTTGCAGTACATGTACAATTTTGTATATGTATATATATAAAAAAAAAAACAGAATTTCTTGAATCCTAATTAGCGTGAGTGCGATTTTTTTGTTCTCCTATTATTATGTTCTACGTTTTGGATCTGATGCGTTATGCCAATTTATGCCTCTTGTTTTTTTTGGTTGATTTTGTACTATGGTTTTGCTGTGAATTTCACAAGCTTAATGCAAATGAAGTGTTTGACGAAATGCGTGAGTTATATATTCATTTATCCACTCTTTATGCCCTCTCACGCGCCATGGATTGAGTTAATCCCACACTCTTTGCCTCTAAACTACAAAATGTATGAGTCGAGGTGTTCTTTTTCTTTTTTTTGTGCCTTTGATGTATTTGGCCAAAAACGAAATTGCTTTTTCATCAAAAGCAAATAATTTTGACTCTTTCATTGACATAGGGAAACAAATGGCGCCAGTATTGCAGAGCTCACAGCCATGGGTTGAGAAATAGTAACGACCTTCTTTTTCTTCCCCATTTATATTTCAACATTCTCATAAATTATGTACATGTCTCTGTTGAATTGTTAAACTCTAATTTTGGCATTGTCAGTCGACCAAAGCAAGTGAAAGATGTGGCTCACCAGGATGAGGTGGTTCGGGTCCTCACCAACACCCTTGAGACCACTAATGTGAGAGATGTTGATCTTCCTAATTTAACATATCCCTATTTTATGTATTAAACTATTTGTTTTTAGTGCTAATTTATGTATTATGATAGTTGTTAGAACTTCAAAAATGTAGTTCTAATTTTATACTGATTGCGTTGGTAATTTCTGTTTTTTGCAGCTCCCGCACATGCTCTTTTATGGCCCACCCGGTACTGGTAAAACCACCACAGCGCTGGCCATCGCTCACCAGCTTTTTGGGTACTTATTAACTTTGTAACTGTGTTCACTGTGACTGTGACTGTCTTTCTTGCCCTGAATTAACTGCAATCCTTTATAGGCCCGAACTTTACAAGTCCAGGGTTCTGGAGCTAAATGCTAGTGATGACCGTGGTATCAATGTTGTTCGGACTAAGATTAAGGATTTTGCTGCAGTGGCTGTTGGTTCTGGTCATCGTGGAGGGTAATATATGCTTCAATCATGCAGTCACTATTATCTCTAGCGTAGATCATATCTGGTTTTCATATGTTATAGTTGACTTGCCTGTTCTACCTCCAGGGCTTACCCTTGCCCACCATATAAGATCATTATCCTAGATGAGGCAGATTCAATGACAGAAGATGCTCAGAATGCCCTGAGACGTACAATGGAAACTCACTCTAAAGTTACAAGATTTCTTTTTATATGCAATTACATCAGCAGGTGCTCCTTTTCTACTTGGCTCAATAGATTACTCTGATGTTGTATGTTCTCGAATTAATCATAGATTTTGCATGCTATATGTTACTTTTCCTAATTAAATCATTGAAATTTAATACTTGATGTGGTTCTATTCTTAATTGTTAACAATTTCTATGATTAAAACTGCAGCTTTTAGTAATGAAGGATATTTAGCACCTCATTTTTTTCAATAGGCTACTTGTGCATTGTATCAACTATTTCTTGGTGCTGCCCTTTATGTGCTGCATATTTATCAATTTGAAAGGTTTGAAATAGTCGATTAGCATAATGTAGGGAATGATGCATTCTTGTCTGCCTTCCCTCTTAGCAATCAAGTTTGCCCAGATGCTATCTGGCAGTACTTAGCCTGTATTCAGCTGCTGTTTCCTTGCTTGTTTCTTTATCAATTTAAATTTGGAACAGTTAAAAACCTAGATCATTTCTTTGGTAAAAGGCTATACAGCACCAACTATAGAATATTCAACCTGGTCAACCTGGTAAGAGGTGGGACTTTATCGTGTTCTTATTCTTTGAATTTCTTCTGCATGATTTGCAAGAAGGCTTACAAGTTAATAGTTATATAATCAATTTTTGGAAGACATGCTTAACTTTTATTGTTTCTATTGGATGTTTAGATGATAGGGGGGCACTATTGAGACATCATAAACTAATTGCAATTTTCTTGTAGAATCATAGAACCACTTGCTTCAAGATGTGCCAAATTCAGGTTCAAGCCACTTTCAGAAGAAATCATGGGTAGTCGCATACTACACATTTGCAAAGAAGAAGGTCTTAATCTGGATGCAGAGGTAAAGACTTAAAATGGCTTAAGGCTTATTTTATTACGAAAATCAATTTAACCGTGGTTTGATTTCCTTGTACAAAACATGTAATTTTCTAATGTAGGCTCTTTCAACACTAAGCTCTATATCACAAGGTGATCTTCGTCGGGCTATCACATATTTGCAAGTAAGATCTAGTTCTAGTTTTCTTAACATTATTACTATGCTTAAACTATGTGCTACATTTCCTACTAGCATATTTTTGTTGTACTGGGCCTCTGCCCCTATGAATGCATGAAGCAATTTATTCTTTATAAGAGCTGTTATATGGCTAATATTAGAGAATAATTTCATGCCTGAATATTAGGTTCTGTTAAAAATCTCAGTAATCTAGGATTGGATTCCCAGGGTTTTTGTGTATATAATTCATTTAGGAATCTGAATATTAGCTTTAGCATAAGATTGTAAATAAAACAAAAATCCTATTGTTAAGGCCAAGAAGCAAGGGCTGTTGAATTTCATAATGTATAATTTTTATAAATATATAACAAATCAATAGTTTGTTAATAGATTTTATATTTTATTCAGTAGTTATTATTCTCTTATTTTAATCCCTTTTTCAGTGAACATCTGCTCCGTTATTTCTTAAATACTCAATGTTCCATTATTAGACTTATATGTGGTCATCAGTTGTGTACTCATTCCCAATTTGAACTTGAACTTTTCTTCTATCAAATATTCGCAGGGAGCAGCTCGCCTATTTGGATCAACAATTTCATCTAAGGATCTATTAAGTGTGTCTGGGGTAATGTGATAAATTTTTGAGCCATAATTATTTTTTGCAACATATTTCATGCAAATTTATTTTGGTATTCAGAAAATTTGTTTATGTTAATTGTCAAATATGTGTGTTAATTTATCAATGTCTACATTAGTAAGTGATTTTCTTATTTTTTATTTACGCAGAAAATATTCTATGTAAGGTTCAGTTGAGATTGAATTCAAATTTCTATTACTACTTGATACTCTGGCCTTAGCATTTCAATAAATGACAACTAAATCTACAAACAATAAAATAACAGATGCACTTTAGGTAGATGAGTTTTTTTAGTTGCACTAGCAAACAATGGCAATTTGCTGGAATATATTGTGTAAGAGTTGAGTATCTCATTTATTTTTTTGTTTATCAGGTCATTCCACAAGAGGCTGTAGGTGCATTTTATGCAGCATGCAAAAGTGGTGACTTTGATGTGGCAAACAAAGAGGTCAATTGTATAATTGGAGAAGGGTATCCAGTCTCCCAGTTGCTTGGTCAGGTACCTTTTTCCTTTACTATGAATTTTTAATTCATGTTGCTGGTCCTAGGAGAATAGCAGCTCAGATAATTATGTTTCCAGTTATTTGAGGTGGTGGTCAACACAGATGACATATCAGATGAACAGAAAGCTCGATTATGCAAGAGCCTTGCTGCAGCTGACAAGGTCACTTTCTCTGCTTATTTATATTGCAACGTATTTTCAATTTATGTGGCAGTAAACTTGAAAGAGATTTGCTATTATACATATGACTGTCCTGTCAAGAAATCATATAAAGATATTTGCATTATATGTATGGTTTTCAGTTTATGAAATCATATAATCCTTGAGGCTTAAGACAGTTAGGAGGTGTGATGTACTATTATTGTTAATTGATAGCAAAAAATAGTCCAAAAACCGAGTTAAAGAGGAAGGGATAATGGTTACTTGACGTTCTTGGACTGACACACCACCTGTCTCCATTCCAGTGTGTATGGAATTTTTTTGCTTTTCTGAGAAAAACTTCTCATATCAACATCACCTCACTGGTCAATAAAACATTCTTAGTTCGTTTGTTTTTGTCATTAATTATTTTGAAGGTGTATGACTAAAGGATTCTTATATTCTGATGCTGTTGTAAAATTGCAGTGTCTTGTTGATGGTGCAGACGAATACTTGCAGCTGCTGGATGTGGCAAGCAGCACAATGCGAGCTCTTTGTAATATGCCAGAAGAATTCTCTTACGAGAGTTAAGTAGCACTTTGCAGCATGCTGTGGTGTCTTGTACAATTACTTAGTTTGTATGATGGCCTTGAATATTTCTATATTTTGATTTTTGCTTAATGTGATTAGGGTACTTCTGTAGCAACTCTTAACCCTAGTTGAAGCCAATTTTGAGTGTACTAGTGGGCTGAATATTCTCTATTTTTTCTTTGAATCTATTGTAAATCTGGGTGCTGCAGAATTTAGAAGATGAAAAAGTCAGAAACAGTGTGGTGTCACTGGCATGCCTTTGCCGGTTCTCATTTGATCTATGTAATATTAGTGCAAATATTGATGCAAAGCTTGGAGAAATGAATGTCTTTCACTCTCAGTGCTGCTGTAATTTTGAAGTTGATATGATTATAGCTGCACAAATATGTAAAGGGTTACTTTTACTTTTACATTATGAACACAGCTACGTTAGTGGTAATTTTTACCGTTGCAAGTTGCAACATACAACAGGCTTCTCAAGCTGAGCCAGGCATCATATATGATAACATGATCATGTCTGGAATTTGAAATCCTGAGGGGAGCGGTGCCTGATGGAGAGATCTATAGCGGAAATCTGGCAGATCTCTCTTCCAGGATCCCATACATGCTGTTTAGAACACAAAACACATGAGTTTAATTGAGTAAGAGGAAGATGTGTATCTGATTTGGCCGAATCCATCGTCTTAGAAACGATCCGAGAAGTTTTTGCACCAAGATCTTCTCTCGTTTTCTAACCCCAGAATGATGGAATTCTTATCTTATCTTTTCCTTATCCTCTATCCACCTTTATATAGAGGAACTTAATCATTAGGGTCAGCAACAAGAGAGACTTAGCTCACCGGTATATAATAATCATGGGCTATCCATCATACCCATATTATTATCTGAGCCCACATTAATTCCCTCACACTTAATTAATAAATGAAGTCATGCCTAAATAAAGAATTGATCAAATTCTTAAGGCCCTTTATTTGTAATTTGTCCTGATATCTCAATTAAAAGCCCATAAATATAAGATATTAAAATAAAATATCTTACATTCTCCCACTTGGGCGTATTAATTGAGAACGTATTACAAAAGACTTCACATTCCCGCTCGATTCAATAAGATTATCAACATAGGATCATGGCGGAAACCACATAATCAAGAACATGACACCTTCCATAGTCACACATGCCAATAACCCTATCAATCATAATGAGCATCAGTGTGGTAATGTGGTAAGAATTATTCAACACTAACTTTATGATCAAAACTTTATGTGTTGATTTTCTTATCATCCAGATTTCTTATCTTTATGTAACACAGTTACTTCATAAGAAATCCTTTATTACTTCAAATTGAAGTCTGTATGTCTTAAACTTTATATCTCGAGATACTTTATGTGTCACAAGACATACACCAAGGCTATAAACAGCAATGCCCTAAGCCTTTGCTTAAGATGACACTAATCTTAAGACTTTCAAACATTTAATCTGATATATCACATAATATTTTCCAATGAAAATATAACAATGTATTGATAACCATCAGAATTACAATAATGTACATTTATACCAATGTATAAAGTACGAACAAACATTACATAAAGTAATATAAAATCCTCCCACTAATCCAAGGGATCAAAACCAGACTTTAGACCCATACTGATGACATGTCTCACATAAATAATGGGCCGAAGTCCCTTGGTAAGAGGATCTGCTATCATATCTTCTGTATTGATATGATCCACCTCAACGTCACCTTTCTTTATCAGCTCTTTCAATGTCAAATATTTGACTTCCATATGATTAGACCCTGTGATATTCTTGTTGTTTTTAGCAAACAACACAGCTGGAAGATTATCACAATACAACTTTATGAGCCTGTTAATGGAATCAACAATTGACATTCCTGCAATGAGATTTCGTAGCCATACAACCTGTGTGGCTGCACCATAACATGCTACAAACTCAGCCTGCATCGTGGAAGAAGAGATTAAGGACTGTTTAACACTTTTCCAAGATACAGCCCCACCAGCCAGCATAAAAACATAACCTGATGTGGATTTTCTATCATCTGAGCAACCAGCAAAATCTGAATCTGTATAGCCAGTTAACTCCAGATGCTCAACCTTTCTGTATGTTAAGATATAATCACTAGTCCCCTTAAGGTATCTCAAAACTCTTTTAGCCGCAGTCCAATGGTCCATTCCAGGATTAGATTGATATCTACCCAGAATACCAACTGCAAATGCAATGTTCGGCCTAGTGCAGACTTGAGCATACATCAAGCTTCCTACTACACTAGCATATGACACTGCTTTCATTGATTCTCTCTCAACCTCATTCTTAGGACACTGTGCCAAGCTTAATTTATCACCTTTAGCAATTGGCACATCCCAAGATTTACATTCATGCATATTGAATTTCTTCAATATCCTCTCTATGTATGCCTTCTGAGAGAGACCTAAAAGGTTTTGAGATCTTTCCCTTAAGATTTCAATTCCCAGGACAAAAGATGCTTCTCCAAGATCTTTCATATCAAAATATTTAGATAACAACTGCTTAACCTCATGCAGTGTACCTAAATCATTACATGCAAGCAAAATATCATCTACATATAATATCAGAAAGATATATTTGCTCTCACTGATCTTGAGATATATGCATCTATCAACTTTGCTTTCAACAAAGCCTAAAGAAGTGATTGCATCATCAAACTTTAAGTACCACTGTCGTGAGGCTTGTTTCAAACCATAAATAGACTTTTTAAGTCTACAGACAAGATGGTCTTTACCATCTTCATGAAAACCCTTAGGTTGTTCCATATAGACCTGCTCGTTTAATTCTCCATTCAGGAATGCGGTTTTAACATCCATCTGATGTAACTCTAAATCAAAATGAGCTACTAGTGTCATGATTACTCTAAATGTATCCTTAGAGGATACAGGAGAAAATGTTTCACTGTAATCAATTCCTCCTTTCTGAGTAAAACCTTTGGCAACTAATCTGGCTTTAAACCTCTCTATATTCCCTTTGGAGTCTTTCTTGGTCTTATAGACCCATTTACAGCCAATAGGTCTACAACCTTCAGGTAATTCAACAAGCTCCCACACGTCATTACAATCCATAGATTGCATTTCATCTCTCATTGCTTTCCACCACAGATCTGATTGGGTACTAGAAACAGCTTCCTCAAATGATATAGGATCAGAAACATGACCAATGTCATAATCACTCTCTCCTAAATAGACCACATAATCGGATGAAATAGCAGATTTCCTTTCCCTAGTAGACCTCCTGAGAGGAATCTGTGCAACTGCACCCTGTGATGATGAAGCCTCATTAAACTGTATAGGCTCATCCCTTAATACTGGATTAATCACAGGTGTAGGATCCAACATTGCAGGTTGCTTGGGAACAGGTATATGTATAACCTTAGTCTGCTGTTCCTTACTAGTGATCTTAGAGTGTTCATACTGATCAGCTATATCAAATTCTAAAAATTTAGCTGTCTGTGATTCTACAATTCTAGAACCCCCTTCTCTACAATAAAATTTGTAGCCTTTAGAATGATCTGGGTATCCTATAAAATAGCAACGAGTAGATCTAGATTGCAATTTACCTTCAGTAGGATTATAAAGGCGTACTTCTGAAGGACAACCCCAAACACGGAGGTGACTCAAGCTAGGTTTCCTATTAGTCCACAGTTCAAACGGCGTTTTAGCCACAGACTTACTGGGTACTCTATTGAGGATATATAATGTCGTTTTAATAGCCTCACCCCATAAAAAGTCTGGGAGATTAGATCTTGACATCATGCTTCTAACCATTTCATTTAAGGTGCGATTCCGCCTTTCAGCCACACCATTCAGTTCAGGACTTCCTGGCATAGTAAACTGAGCTACTATTCCACAGTCCTCCAAGTATTTGGCAAAAGGACCTTTTAATTGTCCTGCTATACCGTATTTGCCATAATACTCACCACCCCGATCAGACCTAACAATCTTGATAACTTTTCCCTGCTGTTTCTCGACTTCAGTCTTAAAAATCTTGAATTTCTCAAGAGATTCAGACTTTTCCTTAATCAAGTACAGGTAGCCATATCGGGAAAAATCATCAATAAATGTTATAAAATATTTATTATTGCATATTGTGGGTGAATAAGGTCCGCATATATCTGTATGGATTATCTCTAAGAGATCTGAACTCCTGATAGATCCCTTTTTCTTAATTTTGGTTAGCTTACCCCTACAACAGTCAACACATGTTTCTAGGTCACTGAAATCAAGGGCAGGCAAAATATTGTCTTTAATTAGCCTATCTACCCTTTCCCTAGAAATGTGGCCAAGTCTTTTATGCCACAACATGGATGACTTTTCCTTTATTAAGGGTCTTTTGGCAACAATATGTTCAACATTACATGATGTAGAATATATTTCATTTGAACTTAAAGAAACTTGATACAAACCATATGACAAAATACACCGGCCAACTGCCTTTGAATTAAGAGTTATATTAACAACTCCATCTTTAAATACAAAAGCATAGCCAATTTTGTCTAATTCAGATACAGATACCAAGTTCCGTCTAAAAGTTGGTATGAACAATACATTAGATAAAAATAGTTCATAACCACTATCTAAGTTCAAACAAACATTTCCAACTAGTTGAACATCAACTGTAGTATTATTGCCAACTGTGAGCATTAACTCTTCTTTATTTGGCTTCCTCATGTTTGTGAATCCCTGTAATGTGAAGGCAACATGTTTAGTCGCTCCACTATCAAGCCACCAGGAACTGGATGTGGCATCAGCCAAATTAGATTCACAAATAACAAAACCAAAAGAGTTACCTGTAGGCTCACGCTTTTCTAACCAAGCTTTATATTTAAGACAATCCGTCTTTTTATGACCTTTCTTTTTGCAAAAGAAACATTTAAATTTCTTTTTCTCTATGCCTTTAAGATCACCCACAGCACTAGATCGGGAAGACTCATATCCCTGAACAGAAGATGAAGCATTAGTCTTAGCTTTCTTACCTTTCATTTTACCTTTATGCTGAGGTCCGGATACAAAAAGCGCAACACTGGATTGTCTCGCCTTTAGCTTCTCTTCCTCAGCTACGCAAACAGCAATGAAAGCATTGACAGTCCAAGGATCCTCCCTTGAGTTGTAAGCCGTAATAAGCATCTCAAACTCAGGAGGCAGAGTATTGAGAGCTTGATGCACAATACAAGCATCAGGGAGAATAATGTCAAAACCCTTTAACTCATTCTGTATGTGGACCATCTTTAAAATGTACTCCCTAACACCTCCAAGTCCGTTATACTTCATGGAGTATAACTGTTTCAGAAGGGTACCAATTTCAGCATTGATTGACACTTTATAACGCTGAGACAAAGCTGTAAGAAACTCTTTTGCTATATGAGTTTCAGGAAGACCGCTCAACAGATGCTCTGGAATTGACCTTTTAAGGGTCAAATAGCACATGCGGTTCATCTTATACCAGGTTGAGTATAACTCTTTTTCCACATCAGTACTCTCAGGAGTTAAGTCAGCTGGTTTAGGAGTAATCATGGCAAGATCAATATCTGCCAACTCCATAGCCATTTCAACATCTCTTTTCCACTCCTTAAAATTAGAAGCTGATAATGTCTGAACTGTAACATTACAGTTATTGATTGAGAAGGTGACTGAAAAATCAACAATGTAATACTTTAGTTCAAGACAATAATAATACTCAAAGCCATAAAAGAGTATTAATCCGAAGAATCTCAGCACATCATTATATAATCACCTTTGGGCAGAAAATATAACATGCAATAGATAATTCTTCAATATAAGAACGATCTAGGAATTTACACAGTCTTTGTAAATTTAAACACCTTTGGGCAGAATAAATTACTCAGACCAGTTCATTCCCAATCAAATGTCTTATATTATCATCTCAAAATTTGAATTTATAATAAACACCTTTGGGCTGAATAATTATAAACCAAATCTGAGACATCCCTAAACCATATAAGTCTGTATATTTCTTAAAATCTCAGCTAAAAAGGTCACTTTGGCAACTACATTTTAGCCAATTTTAAAAGAAATACTTATATCGGGATACACCTTATTTATTGTCTTGCAAAATATAATTTTTCATTCCTTATGGACATAGGGCTTAAATGTCTCGAAAAATTATGATCACAAAATAAAATTACATCGTCAATTTTACCCGAGAAAAATTAATTCCATATGTGACATTTTATGCCAATGCATAAATAAAACAAATAATGAGATAACCATTTATCTCCAAAAATGTCACAATTTTTCTCAATTATGGCTTTTAAAAATTAATTTAGAAAATCTAAATTAATTCCAGAAGAAATCGGGTCAAAAATAGCCTTATGGAGTGAAAAATCATGAATTAGGGACTTAATTGAAAAAATCAGAAAGTTCAGGGGCCAAATTCGGAAAACTGGAAAGAGGGAGAAGCGGCGCGCGCGTGCAGTACACGCGCCTGACGCGCCAGCGCATGTCATACACGCGCTTGCAGCTGTCGTCTGGCGCGTGTACAACCACGCGCCCGACAGCCCCAAATTATCTCCCCTACGCGCCAACGCGCGCCTCTGGCGCGTGTAACACACGCGCCAGACTGAATCCTTCCCAGTCTCCACCGCGCGACACGCGCGCCTCTGGCGCGTGTAGCACACGTGCCAGCGTCTTCCTCCTCCAGATTCTGCAATTTTTCTTCGAAAATTTTCCCAAAAAATTCAATTTACTCCAAAACCCGAAATTTCTTCAAATTTTTGCTTTAAATCAACATGCAACAACATATTATTCTGATTTTATTAAGCAAAATTTACCGAAAAGCAATAAAATCAGAGAATCAAGCATGTGATTAACCAAATCAAAAATTCCTCAAAAACTTAATTAAATTCAGTTTTTCTCTAGATCCTGATAAGAAAAACTCAAATATGGTTCTAAAAACATGTATTTAGGCTCTGATACCACTTGATGGAGAGATCTATAGCGGAAATCTGGCAGATCTCTCCTCCAGGATCCCATACATGCTGTTTAGAACACAAAACACATGAGTTTAATTGAGTAAGAGGAAGATGTGTACCTGATTTGGCCGAATCCATCGTCTTAGAAACGATCCGAGAAGTTTTTGCACCAAGATCTTCTCTCGTTTTCTAACCCCAGAATGATGGAATTCTTATCTTATCTTTTCCTTATCCTCTATCCACCTTTATATAGAGGAGCTTAATCATTAGGGTCAGCAACAAGAGAGACTTAGCTCACCGGTATATAATAATCATGGGCTATCCATCATACCCATATTATTATCTGAGCCCACATTAATTCCCTCACACTTAATTAATAAATGAAGTCATGCCTAAATAAAGAATTGATCAAATTCTTAAGGCCCTTTATTTGTAATTTGTCCTGATATCTCAATTAAAAGCCCATAAATATAAGATATTAAAATAAAATATCTTACAGTGCCCACTATCATTTGTAGTATGGCTTTTTTTTTTGCTATGGTCAATATGGCCATCTTGAATCCTTCATCATGCGCCCTGGCATACTTGGTTTTCACTGAATTGACTGGTCATCGGATTACGTCAGAAATTTTATCTTTTTGTTCATATAGATTTCATAAAATTTGTGAAATTCATTTTCAAATCAATTTTAAATTTTGATTTAAAAATTGATATGCATTTTTTTTACCTATTTCAAACGTTTAGATGCAAGAAAATAAAAAATTCGTTACTTTTTTTTTTTTTACTAAAATTAATAAATGTTTATGAGTGAGTTTCAATAATTTTATAGAATTCAATTATATGATGAAGGGGCTTAGTCACAATTCTAAAATTTGGCTCGAGTGGGTGATTTTACTTGTAATATAATTAGAATCAAGTGAAGTAAAATCTGATAGTAAGTAGACGGAATTGAGCTGAAATCTTTGACAATGGTGCTTAAATGTCCATGATCAGCTGCCAAAAAGCCGAAGTGATTGGACAATTACATGTTGAGAAGTTGACATAAATTAGCACATTTGGCCCCGTATTGAGATGCAGGTGGATATATGCTCATGTCCTCCGTTGACTGATGCAATCCAAGTTCCTTCTTAATTTAAAACTTGTTCCCTGCATATAGTTTTATCTGAAGCCCTTCTTCCCCGATTAATTTTGAATTTTCTGCTAAAAAAGCTTGTTCCTTTTCTCATGAACCCACCAGCCCCACTTTGATGCCTTTAATCTCGCCCATAGAAAACCTTTTTCTTCATCCTCCTGCTTCACCTACATATATACAAACCCTGACATACAAAATGAGAGAACTAAGTATAGCACTAGTGTTGCTGGTTAGTTATTTTCAGTTGAAAAAGATGCCAACAGACGATTCTTTCAAGAAACCTGGAGCTGTCCCATTTAAGTGGGAGATCCGACCCGGCGTACCCAAGATCCGAACCCAACAAAAACATCAGCCGAAGCAGCAATCAACACAAGCGCTGCCATCTCCATCACCGCCTTTTACTCCCCGCCGTTCATCACCTGCTACTCCACAACCACAGCAAAAGCTCAAACCTCCACCGGCTGGATTCATTTTTCTCCCTCCGCCAGAGCCCCGCACCCGTTCATTTCGATCAATTCCGCGTACCCGATCCGAGCGTTGGCGGTTCGAGCATCCAACACGTCTCAGACCCGAATGCGTATCGCCTGGCTGCTTCCCCCATCTCTTTTATTTTAAAGGAAAGACAGCAAGAGGAGGACTCCAATCCGATTACACTTCCGACCTTGAGACAGTAGCTCGGTGGTCCCTGTCAAGTCGCAAGTCACTTTCGCCCTTCCTTGAGTCACCGGCGTCGTCTTTTTTCTCATCTTACCAGTCATCTCCTCGAGCAGTGAGTGATGTTGAATGGGCGGGGTTTGGGCTTTTCTGAAGAATCCTTCTTCTGAATATATAAATGCTCTTTTAATTACTAGGGCTCAAGGAGGTTGAGTTTGGACATGATAACCATGATCTTTGATTGCTTTTTCAAATCTTGCAGACAAATCTATTCCACAAGTGTTGTCACTGTTATAGTGTCACGGCAGAAGAGTATAGAAGTATTATTGTATCATCCAGTCTGGATGGAGTTCTTATTTTTATATTTTTTTCTTTTGATTGTTAATTGCCTTTATGGATTACTTGAGTCGTTGTCTTTTTAAAATTAGAGACGAGTATGTGGTGGAATTTTTAGCTAGATTCACTGTACCGCTGTAACTTTAGACTAATATAATAAAATTAAGACATATGAACTAAGTAATTGTTTTAAAATTAATTGATATATCTTAATTATACTGGATTAGTCTTATGGTATACTTAATTCATTTTAAAAAATTTTCACATATTTTCAAGAATAAAAAATATATCTCGAAGTACCTGTGTGAATGCCTTACCTTTCTTTTCAAGGCAAGACAACTTGGACACATGAATGAAGAAAAATAATGTTGTATTTTTGTGCTTATTTATATTTATTACCTAATTTGACGGTGATTAGTGACCCAGCAATCCGGAATTAATTCATTCCCATGATGGATAAATTAATACATCAATGAATTATTTGTATAAAGAAGAGTGTTCCATAGTTTATGAAAGCTTAACGAATTATCTTGTAAAAGCTAGACATTAGATCTACCATCTTCTAATCAATTGAGCTAATCTCAGTAGATTGAAGATGATCTTATATATCATTTAAATTATTTGAAATGAATTTGAATGTCATATGTCTAGGTAAATATAATGAATTTCAAATGGTTATTTCGAAAGGTTAATATTGTAATTAAATACTGAATTTCTACTGTCTGTCATTTTCTGCTCTATTTTACATTTTTTTGGGGTTCAATTAATATGAATTTAGTATAACATTTTTGTGTTACGAATTTAACTTGAATTTGACTCGTTAACTAATAATAAAAAAAATTTGAATTCGATTCGTTAACTAATAATGATAAAAGTTTGAGTTCGACTCGTTAATTAATAATGACAAAAGTTTAAATTCAGTTTATTAAATAACATTGATAAAAGTTCGAGTTTACCTCGTTAATTAATAATGACAAAATTTCTAATTCGATAATAAAATATAATATAAACGAGCTCTAAATGAATACGTTCGTAAGTTTTTAAACAAACACGTTTGCAAGTTCGTAAACGAATACACTCGTGAGGTTTTTAAACAAACAGAGCTGACAAACCAAGCAGTATTAATCTCGAACTCGATAAAATTTTCGAACTTTAATTTGAGATTGAATTTGGTTCGTTAACAGTAATAAATGATTTCAAATAAAATTTTTTCCAACCAAAACCTAAATAGTAAGACAGGTAATTTTAGTTGATTTACAGTCTTAGATCTAGCTACGATATGCGGATGCGATGAGCTTAGTCTTGCTACTGTTGACTTACCACTGTATTTAAAAATGGTCATAAACTCAAATGTCTAATTTGGCTCGATTGCTTTGGGCACAAAAATGAGCACACATTAACCCATTCGTAGCTAATCCATCTTAAGTCAGCCCATCATGTCATAGACTTGACTCTTGTGTAGTTGAGCCTTTTATCAACCAAAACCAAACCCAATTACCCTTACACTCCCTTGTTCTCATGGCTGCAGGCTGCCCGCTATCTTCAATCTGAACCGAAACTTAGGATTTTGATCTTAGCCTTTATAAAATTGATCTTTTCTGCAGCAATGTCTGTTTGATTTTTCCCCCCCTTTAAATGTCTCTTTGATTCATATACAGTCATTCCATTCATATTATAGTTTCAAGGACTAGCTAATAGTGTTTCTGTTACTAAGGAACAATGATCCCATCAAGGCCTCTAAACAGCAACCGCTCTTCCGTCCTGATAAACCAAGTGCTCTCCGTTATGATCCAAAGCCGCCCATTCGATACCCAACTTGCTTCTGCATTAACTGCTTCTAATTTATTAACTGCCGATTTGGTTTCTGATGTTCTCCGATCACTCCCACGGCTTTTCTTCCAATCCACCCGCTCAATTGGCCGGCAGAACACTACCCGCCACCGCTCTCCTTTAAAACAGCGCAACCTCAAGCAAGAATCCGACAAGTACCTTAACAAAGTTCTTATTCTTGGTCCTGCTGCTTTTAGAGACCCAAAAAGGGTGAATTTAGGCCTGGACAAAGCAATGGAGTTCTTACATTGGGTAGAAATTCACTTTGACTTTGCACATACTGAAATGACATGTAGAGAGATGGCTTGCGTTTTAGCCAGAGGGAATAGACTAGAAAAGCTATGGCATTTTCTCAAAGAAATGGCAAGAAGAGAGAATGATGTTGGAACAAAACTTGTTACAACAAGTACTCTTACCTGTTTGATAAAAGTCCTAGGAGAAGAAGGGTTGGTGAATGAGGCATTGGTCTTGTTTTATCGAATGAAGCAGTATCATTGTAAACCGGATGTGTATGCTTATAATACTATCATCTATGCTCTCTGTCGAGTTGGGAATTTTAAAAAGGCTAGATTTCTGTTAGAACAAATGGAGTTACCGGGCTTTAGGTGCCCTCCAGACACATATACTTACACTATATTGATTAGTTCTTATTGTAAATACAGTTTGCAAACTGGATGTCGGAAGGCTATAAGGAGGAGGTTATGGGAGGCTAATCATTTATTTAGGATTATGTTGTTTAAGGGCTTTGTGCCTGATGTTGTTACATACAACTGTTTGATTGATGGCTGTTGCAAGACTTACAGGATTGAGAGGGCTCTGGAGCTTCTTGAGGATATGAATAAACGGGGTTGTGTTCCAAATCAAATTACTTATAATTCTTTTATCAGGTATTATAGTGCAGTGAATGAAATTGATAAAGCTGTTGAGATGTTAAGGAGGATGCAGAAGATGAATCATGGGTTGGCCACTTCGAGCTCTTACACTCCAATTATACACACCATGTGTGAAGCAGAAAGGGTACTAGAGGCTCGAGATCTTCTGGTTGAGTTGGTTAAAGGGGGCTCCATACCTAGAGAGTATACATATAAGTTGGTTTGTGATGCAATGAAGTCGGTGTGCGAGGCCAATTTGCTAGATGATGAATTTCATAAAAAAATTAAAGATGGAATAGAGGATAGATATAGGCAAGTGAAGAAGGTAAAACCAATTATGGTTCGGAAGTGATAGATAAGCATATGGGAAATGTTAAAGTTTCAGAAGATGCAGTTTGTTGTTGCGTCACATTGAGTCACATACCAGCTTGTTTTATGTTGAGGTGCAAATGTGGTTCTAGAGTATCTAGTTCCCATTCTGTAAAGCACACACTGGAATCTTCTAATTGAAGTAAAGGGCCCATGTAACATGGGTTACACTCGACCGACAAAGAAATTCAGGAAGAGGGAACAATTAGAATTCATACTGCTGCTCTGCTGGTAAAAATCACAACACTGATCATAGCATCTTTCAGTTTCTTCAGATGCAATTGTACCCTGTAATCGGCATAGAAACAAATTAATATTGTCTTTCTGCAGGTTTACAAAACGGGACTTTACTTCTTGTCGTAGATGCTATCGTTGCACGTTTTAATTATGCTTTTCATGCAGGAGATAGCTCTTTTTTGTCACAGATCGTCCCATTTTTCGGGTATACCTCCGATAATGCCATACATGTTGGTGAACTCCGTTAAATAAAAAGACATAATGACAAAAATAAAAATTAAATGACTTAATAGAATTAAATATAAATTCAGAAAAATCAATTAAAATTTTAAAAAACTACAATTCTGGAACCTCGAGATGCATTTTGCCTATTCTGGAGCTGCAGTGACGCTCTTATATCTTAATATTCCGTTACTCTTTGAAATCTCACCCATATTGCTGTGCATTTGGAGTGTATGCAACTATTGCATTTCGGCCATGATCCTCTCGACTACCAAACTAGTTATATTTTGGTTAAGTATATTATAGGCCTGTTTATCTTGGCGGGCATGAGCCTGATCAAGCAAGCTGGGCCCATCGTTTTTAACAGATCTACCATTCCTACTACTATTTTTTTTTTTCATTTGTGTGCTAATATTATTTGAGAAGCAATTTTCAATGGCAAGATATTTTAATTCAGAGCTTAATCTAATATCGAATGAGCTGAAATTGAGTGTCAAAAAAGTCTCACTGTCACTGATATAAGTGAAGGCTTTACGAAAATTGGGTTAGAGCTATTCAACAAATAATTTATTTACCAATTACCTCGATGAGTTTGGTTGGATTTATAGAAATTTTTTAACCAATTTGGCCATCAACAATCCTAGTTTGGACAAATTCAAGTGCTCCAATAAATTAGTCTTGTTTAAATCTTATCTCCAATATGATAATAACATATATATGCACGTCCGATTAGATTGTAATATTAAATATTACCAATCCCGTTTAAAACTTATATATATATATATATATATATATATATATATATATATATATATATATATAAAATCTTTTATAGAGATTCAATTCATAACATTTTATTTTTACTTTTCACTATTTCATGATATGTATATCAATTAATTTGTTTAAAACTATTAAATATAATATTAATTATGATTTGGTGTCCGTAATTCTATATGTGATTTTTAAAAATACTCAATTTTCAATAAACTTCATTCTATTGCATTTTTTCCCATCATATATATATATTTTTAATATGTTGCTATTAATCTTTCGAGATGTTTAGAATTACTGTTGGATGTAGAAAAAATAGATTTAAATTTTTTTATTTAATTGATTGATTTTTTTATAAATTGTTTTTTTCAAATACTTATATCAAAAGTATATATTTATCTATTTCTCCGAACAAAGCCTTTGTCAATTGTCATGCTTGTAGTAATAAGCACATTTCTAATCCTAAAAAATTCCTTATTAAATAAAAATGAAGTAAGATACATGTAAGTTTCCTTGTTTTTTTATTTTTTAATTTCAATTTGCATTTACTATTTTTGAAAAAAATGGATATTACGTAAAAGGATAGTGTGAGTGATGGCACTCAAACTTCTAATAATCGCACCTATTTACCTATTTCTCCAGGCCTTTGTCAATTGTCATACGTGTAATGATAAGCATGTTTCTAACCCAAAAAAAAAATTCCTTATTAAATAAAACTTAAGTAAGATACATGTAAGTTTCTTTTTTTTTTTAAAAAAAAATTTCAATTTGCATTTACTATTTGTAAAAAAAAGTGGGACATTACGTAAAAGGATAGTGTGAGTGATGTCACTCAAGCTTCTAATAATCCCACTTACTCAAAATAAATTGGAATCATGACCTTTATCCAAAATGAGACAAATATATATCTAATATGGTTAAAGGAGTTGGTTTAGAGAATGTGTCATGTTTTAGCTTTGGGTAATATTAATATTATATAAGTTTGGTTGCATGGTTTACATTATCTTTTATCACAATTTTGTCATTTAAGAATTGGCTTATTATTTTTGTACTTTCTAGTTTCTATGATTAATATCTTGTTAATTGCTCCAATAATTAGGTTGTTTTGCTATTTGCAAATACTCTAATTATTTTTTTTCTCTTTATTTTTATTGAAATAGTTTTAATGAAAATTTATTTTTATGGGGATTTCTATAATTTTTCTCTTTGCATGATTTTAATATTTTAGATATTATGCTACAATTTGATTTAGTGCTTAGTTAGGTTTCTGCCTTTTGTGCTTTAGGTTCTGAAATTTTGTTCTCTTGTGATGAGTGATTAAGTTATGGTGGCTTTCTGTGCATTTTGGACAAAAAGGAATGGAATTAAGGCAGATACTAATATAATCTATAAACGTAATTAAAATTAAATTAACGATGGAAATCCATCCCTCCCCCTCGGTATGATGAAAATGATGCCTTATATATATAAAATATGATTTTATTACTTAGAATAATTTAATGCATCTCAATTTGTTAATTTGACTTAAATGTTTTTAAAGATATGTTTTAGACCGTCCAATTATATTATCTTTTATCAATAGAAAAATAATAGACAGTTAAAAATTAATATGGATCTTAAGAAATGATCAATCCACTGAGTAGCATGATAGGTTATTTATTTTCTGAAAATAAGTATTTAATATTTAATTTTGACCAATCATTGATAATTAATGGTGAAGGTTAAGTGAATATAACATATCATTTTCAACCCAACTTGAGTGGATTTCAATCCCCAATCATTCTTCACGAATTTATTTGAATATATACCAACTTCATTTTTCTTTTATTTTGAAAATATAGACAGACAATTTTCTTATATATATAGTGTTAAGTTAACTGCTACCTTAATCAAAATGATGATGCATGTAATGTAAGCATAAAGTTGACAAATATATCAAATGAAATTTCAACATTTGAGGCATGAATCATCTCAAGCCTTCCCAGGAAATATAGAGGCATGGATCATCCAGCCACTATTTTTCTATTTATTTAATCCTTTTTTTTTTTTTTTTGCAAAAGGAATTTTTAAGTCCTTGAATTTTTTTTATTCTTTTTTCTATTAAAGCTTTCAATTTTATTTTGTTACATTTAAGCCCTTAAACTTTTATAAGAATACATATTAAGCTCTTGATTTTTGTAAATTAAAGATTAAACCTTTGGATTTTATGTATACATTAATTCAACCTCTTATATTTTTATAAATTTACACATTAAATTTTTTTCGCATTGTTTTTCTTAATACATCTTGCAAAGGCTAAATATTGAACTCCTAATCTCACATATTTATCATAATTATTTTATAATCAATTGACTTAGCTTCAATTGGCCTATCTAGGGTTTAATATGCACATTTATAAAAAATCAAAAGCTTAATATTTCACAATAAAAAATAATAAAAAAGGACATACCCATTTATCAAAAAAAATCATTTTTCTACTTAATTTTACAGAGTTTGGGATACTAACTAGAAGAGAAGACAAAATAGTGCATATACACCAAAATGGAAAGAACGGTATAGTGTGTATATAAATGTGAAAAATGTTGCTTGTGAGTGGTCTCTAAGACATATTTTTGGATTTATAACTTATATTTTTGTATTTAAAGATTTAGTTTATTTATTACCATTATTATTGTATTGAACATATATAATTCTATTTGGATGATGAATAGCTTTAACATAATTATAGATTTATGACTATATAGTTTTATTCATTCCAAAAAATATTAACAATTTTCTATTTTTATAAAAATTCATTAAAAAAATCAGTTAAACCCATAAATTCGATTTAATATTTAGTCCGATATTAATAATATTATAAATTTCTTCTTGTGAATTAACCCATTGATAAATTTAGTCAATAATTTCACGTTTTTCTTCTAATGAATTAATAATTGCTAAAATTAAACCTTATAATTTTGGTAACTACATTCCATTTAAAAAGTCAATAACGTTCATATACGAATAAATAATGGGGTATGATATGTATAATATCTCCTTATATATAACGAGGCTGAGAACTAATGTTGGAAAGAATGCGAAAAGAGAATATGGAAGTGATCTAAATAAGGATAAAAAAATTGCATATAGTAAGAAATTGACTAACTTCAAATATATATATATATATATATATATATATATATATATATATATATATATATATATATATAAACAAGAAATGTTGGAACTTGAAAGCAGAGGGTAGGAGACAGTGAGCACCGAGAACAAGTAAAGCCATTTAGCCATTTAGGTAAAAGAAATACATCCGACTCCTAAACTAATAAGCTGTCATTGTTCAAACCAACGTCTGCAGTCTGAACCTTTCAAATATCATCAACTTCCCTTATTATAAATACCCTTACTATTGTATTACCATTTCATCAACTAAATAATTAATTAAGCTAGCTAGAGATCAGCAATGGTGAATAATATTGTTGATCAGCAGCAACCCAGAGTTAGTAGTGACGTAGTTCCATCATCGTTTACAGGACACAGCAACCGCATCGCCGCCGTTAATGTGGAGGGGAAGCCACTACCTCATAGCATTGATCTTCCCAACGATGAACAGGACCCATCTCACCAGGTAACTTTTAGCTTTCCAAATTTTAATTTAGTTAGGTCTCCACAGTTGGAAAAATTAGGAAAAAAAAGAAAGAAAGGAAATTAGCTTTCATGGTTGTGTTTTAAGAATTCATAGAGAATTGTGACCTATAAATTGTTTGATGAATATTAGAAACCTGGATGGAGAAAGTTCTTGTCATATGTTGGACCTGGTTTCATGGTTTCATTGGCTTATCTTGATCCTGGAAACTGTAAGTCTACTAGCTTTAATTAATTTCTTGCTCTTTCTTTAATTTAATTTTTTTTATGATATTATATACAGTGGAAACTGATCTACAAGCAGGAGCTAACCATGGATATGAGGTAATCAATGAATTAACATTCAATAATAATAATAATAATAATAATAATAATAATAATGCATTTGTAATCTTCAATTTTACAATTTCCAGCTGCTATGGGTTGTACTTATTGGACTCATCTTTGCTCTCATTATCCAATCACTCGCGGCAAATCTCGGGGTAACCACAGGCAAGTTTTCAATTTTCATATATTCCAAACTTTTTTTTTTTAATTTTTTTGAAAATAGCCCAAGAACGATAAGAAAACCAAACCAAAGAGATCACTAATCTGAACCAATAGATCTCCCAAAAAACCCGAGCTAAGATCTTTTGATAAGGCTTCAGAGGAAATAATTTCGATAAAAACCTAGATAAACAATCCAACTATGAGGGCTAGCATAAAGAATAGCAACTCGAGCGATAGTGTGAGCTGCTATATTAGCTTGCCGTTTAACCCAAGAGTAAGACAAATTGCTAATTTGTCTGCTCAACCTTTTGCAATCATAAATTATACTCAACCTTTTGCCAAGAGAGTGTCATCCAACGTTACAAAGATATGATTAAGAAAAACAAACATGTTAGGCAATGATTCAACAAAACCCAAAATCTCCCAACATGCAAGAGCTCGTGGGTATTGAACACAATGGTGTTCTATTATTACCTCCAAACCACATAAATTACAGCCCTGTGTCTATATTGATTCCTTTTTGGGCTAGCTCAGACTTGGCTGGAATAATATTTCTTGTCACCCTCCAAATAAAGAATCCACAGAGTCTCTAATATTTGAAGAAATAGATCACACCGCATGATACCCAGATTTTACTTTAAATGTTTATATTAATTTATTTTATTTTATTTTAAATATTTATTTTTAAAATTAATATACAATTTCTCAATTTATTCTTATTTATGAAAATTAATTTTTTATATTTTATAAAATCAAGAATATTGGATTGAATTGTAATGAAATTTTTATAAAATTGATAGTAATTAATTATTTTTTAATGTATATAAATATTATAAAATGCACATTTAAATGAAATTAAAATAATTAATTTCATAAAGTAAAGACATGAAAGACGACATACATGTGGGGTCATGGGAAAACATGAGTCATTAATAACCCTTAAAAAAAGATAGTTTCCACAAATATTAAGTTTATTAAAACTTACGGTAAATTGACAGGAAAGCATCTGTCAGAGCTATGCAAGGCTGAGTATCCAAAATATTTGAAGTTGTGCTTATGGTTGCTGGCTGAGATAGCTGTCATCGCTGCCGATATACCCGAAGGCAAAATTTCTCTTCTACTAGTTATTTATTTATTTTTTAACTGTTAAATAATAATAATAATAATAATAATAATAATAATAATAATAATAATAATAATAATAATAATAATAATATTTTTATTTGGAAAAAAAAAAAAAGTCATGAGCTTAATTGGAAATGTAACTGTAATTTTGACTGACATGGCTAGTAAAAGTGGAGGATGACAATAAATAATTTTTCTCTCTTTTTCTTTTTTCTTTATTTGGCAGTGATTGGAACAGCCTTTGCCTTAAATATATTGTTTCACATCCCAGTGTGGGTTGGAGTTCTCTGCACAGGTGTTAGCACTCTCCTTCTTCTCAGCCTGCAGAAATATGGGGTAATTTTAATACTTCACTGTTTAATTTTTCTTTCACTTGATAGAAAAATATTTATTTTGGTTGTTTAATTTAACTATTGAAAGAAAAAAATTACTTTTAGAAAATTCAGGTGTATAGATTCATTTTTCTTCACTTCTTAAAATAAGAAGTTATTAGTTACTTCAAAATCAGGACCCAGTTTTAAAAAAATAATATATATTAACTACCAATAATGCTGTAATTATATATATTAAGAAAATAAAAGATTGTCAAAAATGTTTAAAATTTTTGAAATTTATTTTATTTGCTTCAAGATTCATGATTTTGAATTGCATAGTGGAACTCTTTTTTTTTTCATGTTATATTTAACATCCACCCAAATAAACTAAAATAGAAATTATATTGTTGATTTCTAAGCCAGGTGATGAAGTCCTTATCTCGTACTAGTAAGCCAAAATCAAAATTTTAATAATCTAATACAAAAAAGTTTAATTATTTTCTGTTATAAGATATTTTTTGAATTTTAGTATTTGAAATTATAATTACTTTATAATTTATCATTTAACGTAACAGACAACCATTAATAAGTGAATAAACAATTGGAATATTTAAAATAAAATTAAATAAAAGCAAATTGTTAAACTCAACGAATGAAATTTAAAATTAAAAAAAAAATCAGTGATTGAGATGTGTCTATGTAAGTTTAATTTTATATATTTTTTTCCCTATTTAAAATATGGCTCATCTGCCAGTCAACAACTCTATCTCATATCTTAGATACGTTTTTGTCACTAACAATTAAAGTGTTAGAAAAAAGAAGAAACAACTACTGAAAGCAAAAGATAAGAAAATTATTATTTTTATCATGTAAGGTTCCGACTAGATATTCCAATAAAATTTCATTATAATATTTCGTCGAACAAAAAAAAAATCCAGTCAAGTGCTTAAGTCTACAAAATAAAAAATGAATTAAGGGTAATGTTTTAAGGATTACTATTAAAATTATGATTCATAATTATTTATTTTGCACAATATATATATATATATATATATATATGTGGGCAGGTGAGGAAGCTTGAACTGTTGATAGCGATGATGGTGTTCGTTATGGCGGGATGTTTCTTTGGTGAATTGGGTCATGTAGCGCCACCGGCCACCGATGTCATGAAAGGTATGTTCATCCCCAAGCTCTCCGGCCAGGGAGCCACCGGCGACGCCATTGCCCTACTCGGCGCCCTTATCATGCCGTATGATTCCTCTCTCTTCCACTTTCTTGTCGTTTTTTATCATCAATATCATTACATTACATGTGGTTTTTGTTTTTCTTTAATTTTATTCAACAGACACAACCTCTTTCTTCATTCAGCTCTGGTGTTATCTAGAAAAGTACCAAACTCTATCCAAGGCATTAACGTAAGTAAAACACAAATATTTGTCCTCTGTTTCTTCTTCTTCTTCTTGGATCTTCTTTAATTAATTAATAAGTAATTATGCTGAAGAGAAGACAGACACTTTGATCAACTTTAGTTTTCAGTTTCACACGTGCATATTATAATTAATTATATTTTTCATTTGAATTGTTTACAGGCTGCCTGCCGTTATTTCCTGATAGAGAGTGGATTTGCATTGTTTGTAGCATTTTTAATAAATGTTGCTGTTGTATCGGTTTCGGGGAGGGTTTGCACAGCTGATAACTTATCACAAAATAACGCTGACAGCTGCAGTGATCTCACCCTCAATTCTGCCTCTTTCCTTCTCCAGGTCCAATTTCTATAATAATTGAAAGAAATATTAAGAATAATTAATTAAAATAAAATATTTAATATTTTGTTTGATTTTTCAGAATGTTTTAGGAAAATCAAGCTCCACTTTATATGCTATTGCCCTATTGGCCTCGGGGCAAAGCTCTACTATAACAGGCACTTATGCAGGACAATATATCATGCAAGTATGTGAAGCCATTGATTAAGAATTTAAGTAGATACTTTTATTATTATTATTATTATTATTATTATTATTATTATTATTATTATTATTATTATTATTAACAAAGAACAATTATATTTAATCAATTAAGTTTCGAAATTATATGTAAATTTTAGGGCTTCTTGGATCTTAAGATGAGAAAGTGGATTAGAAACCTAATGACAAGGACTATTGCCATTACACCTAGTCTTATTGTCTCAATTATTGGAGGATCAAAGGGAGCAGGTCGATTAATCATCATTGCATCTGTAAGAAAGCACTTAATTACCACATTAATTAATATACCAAAAAATCAAATATTAAATCCAATTTCGAACTAATCTAAGTACTGTACTTTGTATTTTAATCAATGGATTTTGCAGATGATACTCTCATTTGAACTTCCATTTGCCCTTATCCCACTTCTCAAATTCAGCAGTTCTTCCACTAAGATGGGACCGCACAAGAACTCGATTTATGTAAGGTTTTCACTTTTTTTTTTAAAATAATAGAAGAAGAATAAAACAAAAAAAAACTCATTATTGAAAAATATTTATGGTAATTCTGCCTGCAGATTATCGTTATATCATGGATTTTGGGTCTAGGAATTATTGGAATTAACGTGTACTACCTAAGCACAGGCTTTGTGGGTTGGCTGATTCACAACAATCTACCAAAATTTGGGAATGTGTTGATAGGAATTGTAGTATTTCCTTTAATGGCAGCTTATATCCTAGCAGTAATCTATCTAACATTTAGAAAAGATATTGCGGTCACATTCATAGAGCCAATAAAGGATGAACAAGTGCTCCAATCTAACATGGAAGATGGATTAGGAAAATCAAACATATCAATGGATCGTGTGCCTTACAGAGAAGATTTAGCTGACATCCCATTCCCAGAATAGAACATTATTGTTCATTATATGCATCAACGTCTTTCTCATGCACAGATCATATCAAAATGATCGCATAAAATTTTATGTTAATTTATGCAAGAGAAAAGAATTAGTTATCCGTGGGTCTTATTCCATAGTTTTGTTAATTAATCAAGATGTCTTTTTTTTTTATGCATGTTAATTAGGAAAGTTTGATGTGCCTGTTTTTGTACATTAGTTAATAGTGCACTCAGTAGGTGCAATCTAATGTAATATATATATATATATATATATATATATATATATATATATATATATATAATATGAATTAATCCTTTTTTGAGTTGACGAATAATTACTTTGAGCATATAATTGCCTCAAATTTCATGCTTATGATTTTTATACTAAATGTATGAGCTAATAAAATAATAACCATATCTTAATTTGTTGCTTCACTGAATTAGGTCAAATGGATAACAAAATCATATATTATTAATCTTAAGAAATATTATTGATTAGGGATTTGTATTAATATATTCAAATTCAACGGCCAAATTGTTGGAAAAAAAAAAGAATGAAAGAGCAAGCATTTATAAATTTAAATAGACTATCTTTAGGTATTTTTCAGTTTGTCAGCAACTCAGGCAAGCCACTATCCATCAAACAAACTTATAATTAATGCTTATTTATATAACCTCATTAAATTAAAGGTAAGGTATTAGTCACTTGTCAGGGCAAGCCACTATACATCATAAACTTATAATGACAGTTTTTTTTTTTTAAGAAAATTACAATGGCATATTTATAACCTCATTAATTTAAAGGTAATATATATATATATATATATATATATATATATATATATATATATATATATATATATATATATATATATATATATATATATATATATATCCAACCATTGTAAATTTTATTTCATTAAACCCTTGGACTGAATTTCTATTTTATTAATTATGAATTTAACTAACATTAAAAAATTTTAGGGTCTAATAGAATAAATCAAAATTTTATTTTCATATATAACTTTAGATTGGCACTTGAAAATCATTAATATTTAATCAATTCAACATTCAAGAGCTTAATAGAATAAAAAATTAATTTAAAACCCTAAATCAAAAAATTCAAAAATCCAGAATTACATCTTACCTAAATTAAATTGATAAGTGCTAGCTCATTGATATATTATCAAATGATTATGTCTATATATATAAATATAACTAACATTCAACCTGGCCTTAATTTGATAAATAATTGACATTTCAAACATAATTCGAAAATTTAGGTCTATCAATCCATTCATTAGACTTTAATATTCGTAAAAAAAAATTATGGTTGCCAAGAATATATACTTTTTATATAAGGCAAGAATCATCTTAAAGGCCTACATGGAATGATGGAAATTAGGAATGGAATGGGTCCATCTTGTTTCCACCTTTTATTTCTATATATATTCTTTATTTCTTTTCGTTTTAAAAAGATATGATTCATGAATTTGTTCCAAATTATAATACTCTTTCTTTTTTTTGAAATAATAATTAATTTGTTAATTTATGTATTATATCCCTATTTAATTTATCTTGTTATCAATAAATATAAATTTTATATTTTATATTTTCTAATATATTTCTAATTAATGTAGATTTTTTAAAGAAAAATTTTATAATATTAATTTATAAATCTGTCTGAAAATAAAAATATTTTTTTTAAAAAAAAAGAGTTTATATTCTTAGAATGAAAAGAGCATATAATTATTTTCTTGAAGACATTTCATTTGGATGAGTCCAAAATGGGCATAGCTCCAAGCTGAATGGTCTGTGGGCCGTCAGGGGTTACAAGTTTGAGCCTTAAGAGGTCGAGAAGGGGAGCCTTAAAACCACCAAATATTTTTTTTAGAAATACAAACAACACAATCTATTTTTAGACTCCCACTTTTTAATTAGTAAGTAAAGAAAAATATTTTTTTTAAATAATTTTTTTCTCTCTTTATTCTCTATTTTCACCCAACAATTAAGAGATGGTAATGGAGTTATTAACATTTGTTTTAATATATAAGAAAAAGCGCAGAAAGAAAGTACAGGCAGGCGGAGCTTGAGAGTTGAGATCCACCATTTACTGTTGCCGCCAAGTCGCTGACAAACTACGTGACCAATATTTTAATAGGATGTGTCTTTTTCTAAATTCAATTTATAAAATTATATTTAAAAAACTATTATTATATAAATAAACTGCTTCAATCTATAAATAAAATAATAAATCAAATGTCCTTTTCTTTAATAAGATTTCATTTTGCAGCATTTTCTAACTCATTTCAAGCATTTGTTTCAAGTATTTATCGTCTTCTCACATGTACGTAAACATATTAATTTTTTATACGATTTAAATTATTCTTAAACTAGCTATAATTTGACGTGTACATTAAACTAGTATTATATAAGTTTATTTCATAACATAAAACATCATCTGTAAGTGACTTAATATTGCGAGAACAATGGTTCTAATAGCATGTTTGAAAATATACTTTGAACTTAACTCATCTTCAAAGAAAAAAACAAAAATCAATAACACCTTGGAGAGTTATTGGCTTGAAGTATCAATATATATTAGGGATGACAATTGAATCCATCTCTGTTGTGTCTGTCCTGAATATGGTGGATTTTTTTTATAATTTTTATTTTCTGTCCCAACACTGAAATTTGATGTGACGAAGACGGAGCGAAAAATGGTATATACATCTCTCTTTCCGATCCACCTAGAAAATATATATATATATATATATATATATATAATTAATATTTTAAAAAATATTAAAATAAAAATATACCACTTATTTTAAGTAAAAAATATTTTTTATTTAAAAAATTCTATAACTAACTAATTAATAAAAATAAAAAATATTTTAAATATTAAAATAAAATAAATTTTTTTAAAAAAACTAGAAAATGGGACGAGATCTTTATTCTCGTGTGGTGTGAAACGAGAATCTAAAAAATTTTTCTAACAAGGTATAGAGTGAGATCGGAGAACGGGACGAAATTTCGGGATCAGAAACGATGATGGAGAACTTCACTCCAAATCTGTCGTATTGTCATTCCTAATATATATGCAAAGTTGGCTTGAGCTATACTTTATAATTACGGTACACATTTCCTCTAAAATGATCTAATCCATTTTACAATTAATCTACCAACAACTATAAGCACACTTGTTATCTCTCAAATACTAACGATGTGAAATTCCTATTTTAATTTAATACTCTCCTAAATGCAGTTGGCTGGACCTGTCACTTATCAATTATATGAGTACCTGATCTTCTACTAGTCCATTCCATTTTAAATTTAATTATTTGGTTTTTTTCTGTCGAACCTCAATTTTTCAAATGAAAGCTAAAAACTTCTAGATTTGAGTGCCTCAATAGCAGGAGGCACAGGCCATCATAAAAAATACTTGTATATTATAATCAGCTCATATATGATATCTTAACAAAGCGGCCATCATACATTACTGTATATGTCAAATTTGATATATAAATACGAATTTGATTAATTAGAAGCAATGATAAATCAAGAAGCTTAATTTATCTAAGTTGCATTAGGATTATAATGCATATGTGTGCCAACATGCATGGTGTGAACAATGATAAGTTTCATGGATTTGAAGTGAGATGATACAAGTGTATTTATAATACGAAGGATAAACAACACTAGATATATACAGGAAGTAGCAAGTAGAAAACTAATTAAAGGATAAAGATAAGCTGATAGCATATTTGTTATTGCCATACCCCCAGCAAGTCCATGGCCATCACGTGGAGGTAGCTGAGATAGAAGGGATTAAAACTGTGTGATGGACAGGGGCTTGGTAAACAAGTCTGTAAGTTGGCCTTCAGACACCTTGAATCGAAATAATAGTGCGCCATTAGCAATCTGTTCCCTTACAAAGTGAAAATTAATTAGCTTTATGTGTTTCGTTCGAGCATGAAAAATCGGATGTGATGTTAAATAAATAGCACCAATATTATCATAATAAATGGTTTTGTGGGGGAAGAAATCCAATTTCACCAAGTTTGGACCATAGCCAAGGAAGTTCTTAGGTGGCATTGGCAATGGTTGTATTCACTCTCGATCGAGAAGCGGACACAACGGGTAGTTTTTTGGTCATCCAAGAGATCAAAAAACCGCTCAAGAAGATTTTATATCCTGCAGTGGAGCATCAATCATCGGCATCGCTAGGCCTAGCTATAAGTGGGTTGGAATTGGTTCGGTCCAATCCAGATTAGACTACTAAGCCTAGCCCAGACCGCGGCCTGGCAGAGAAAGAGTAGTTCGGACCCTTTCTTCTAGGATCCTGAAATCATAGTGGCTCGAATAAAATTCAATTTTTTTATTGTTTTATTTTTAAAAAATTGGTAACGGTCTCATGACCGTTACCTTACCTTTGCCTCCTCCGCTTGTGTTGCTGCACCTTGCAGTTTTTTTAATAATCAAATATATTAAAATATAAATATAAATATAATTAAAAAATAAAAATATCTTTTATAATAAAAAAAAATAATTGATATATTTCAGGGGTATTATTGAAATTTCAATTTCAATTTTTTCTCTATAAATACTAAAATTATTTCAATTTTTTTCACTTTATGCACAATCTCAATTCTCAATTTCTCTATAATTTAATCTCAATTTTCTCTACATATATTCCTAAATTATATCTTATTACACTCTCTATTATTTTCTCTCTAATTTCTTTTTAATTATACTCTCTAGATAATTTCAATTTTTTCTTAAATTTTTTCTAATTCTCAATTTTTTTAATTTAAATTTCTTTTTTTATTATCTTTCTCTATAATTTTTTTTAATATTCTCCAATTTTAATTCACAAGAATTAATCATAAAAAATAGCAAGTCATGGTGGAAGAAGCAATTTTTTTGATGAAAATGTTGTTGATTTGAAAAACTTTATTGAAAATTTAGATGAGAAGTTTGAAATTCCAACTAAAGAAAACCAAAAAAATAAGAGTGATAAACAACCAGGTTCAGGTCCCGCAATGACATCATCTGAAATAAAAATTCAAATATCTGATATTTTTTAAATTTATTTTAAGAAAATTCAGAAAAATGATGCGTAATTTGATATTTTTATGCAATTATTATATACAAACAAACAAATTTAAAATTGAATGTGCTTATAATACATTTCGAAGGCACTTGCAATACGTTAATACTACTCAAATTGGAATAAAGAAAAGATAGTCAAATTTCTGGATACACAATATTTTCTTCTACTTCTTATTTATTTCAATATTTGGATTAAAAAAAATAATTGACTTAAATGATAAGTATGAAATATTTATCTTTTCGTTTTGGTGAATAAGTGGGTTTTGTAAATTATTGTCAAAATACATTAAATTCATATACTAAAGTATACCTAGAAATACCCTTAAATGTATTTTATATAATTTAGATAAATTAAATAAAAAAATTGCTCAAAATATTAACTTTTTTGAACGAACGTATTTGTATTTATAGTGATATTTGGAGTGATTATTGATAATTGCATTTTTTTCATGGGTCTTATATGTTACTGGATTAATGATAAATGACAATTACAAAAAAGATGACTCGCAGTTAGAGTTTTTGATGACCAACATATTGTCGATAATATTTTTAAAATGATAAAAAATATTTTAGAATAATATGAATTAGTTTATAAAATTTTTTCAATTTCTTTAGATAATGTGGGGGTAAATATGCCTCAATTCAAGAATTTCAAGTATTATATCGACCTAACATTGAAGGTAGATTTTTCTATATTAGATGTGCATGTCATATGTTAAATGTATGTATTTAAAACGGTTTGAAATTTTTGAGTGGTATAATTGCACCAATTAAAGTAGCAAGTTTATTTTTATAGTCACATTCACATATAATGAAATTATGAGTTCGAGTTTGTCATGAAAATAACAAAAAATCTAAAATATTTCTAATGGATATTTCTACTCATATAAATTCAACTTATAAATTACTTAATGAGTCATATAAATATAAAAAATCATTGTGCACATTTATTTTCAATAATGTGCCACAAATTAATTTATATCCATAATATTGAAATGTTTGTCAACAACTTTTAGATATTTTAAAAGTTTTAATGATGTAATATATATTTGTCAATACATTCGGCATCAGTAGTTCCGATTAAAAAAAATGTTAAAGGGTCAACAACTAAAATTTAAAAAGTAAAAGAATTACATGAACTTTGATGTAGGCAATTTAATTAATTCAAGTCCAATTATTAATATTATAATTTTTTAAATATAAATTCAACCTTTAACAATTAAATTATTTTTTTAAAATAAAAAAATTAAATTGATTTTTTATCCCAATTATAATTTTTATAATTTATTAATTTATCAAATAAAAATAATTCTTTCTAAATTTCAACTTATAATTTCTCAAATTCAAATTTCTCATTTTTTATAATAATCTAACTTATTACACAAAATCACAAATTAATATTTAATAAGTTAATTTTTTTCTCAAAGTTTTCATTTTTTTTATAAATTATTAGTTGTAAAAATTTATAATTTATAGAAATTAATATTTTATAAGTTAATATTTCATTTCAAAATTCTCATTCTTTCTAACTAACTTATTTTCCATTTTTTTTCACTTATTTCTAAGTTTTTTTTTGCTTCATTTATAAACAAATTTGATAGGTTAAAATATTTTTTTTTTGCTTCAAATTCACTCAACTATTAAGTTTTATTTCTAAACTTTAATAATTTTAATTGTATTTATTTATTGTGTTAATTATATAATTGTATAATTTTTTTTAAAAATCAAAAAAATGTTGAAACTGGTCGAACCGTCTAGTCATGAACCAGAACCATTTGGTTCTAAACTAGTGTCTCTCTAATTCGGATCCAGTCCTATATTTCTAGGATCATGGAATTAGCGGTGCCGAATCGGAATCTATTTGTTCCGAATTGTGGTCAAGGCTAGGCATCACTTCCCTAATCATTATCTGCATAACAAATTAATTATTGATTGAATTCATGAGAGAACATTAAACCTTTTGATTTAGTGCCCTTAAAGTAGAGTAGGAGGCATTTTAGAGCAAGCCAATGGGTATGACTTGGGGAGTGCATAAACTGGCATAATTTGTTGACACTAAATGTTATGACCAGTCTTCTAATTGTAATATATTGCAATGCTCCAACATATTGTCGATATATATCTAATTCGGGAATAATCTAATATTGATTTCAAACTAGAGTGTGTTTGTTGCAATAGGATGTAACTAGGCTTTGAATCAGCCATTCTCGATCTATCTAAGAGGTTGCATATGTATTTGTGTTGATGAAGAAGAAGACCATTATGATGTTTTTTAAATTTGAGGCCCAAAAAGAAATTAAGCACAAATTATATCATGGATTAATTGGTATGATATTGTTTTTAACTAGGTATTCATCGATATATTCTTCTTCTTCGGTATATCTTCTTATTTTTCTATTTTTCTTCTTTTTCTTATTATTCTTAGAGATTAAAAAAAATTATGTATATTTTAAGTCTATTTTTAGAGAGAAAAATTTTTAATTTACATATTTGATTTTATTTTTAGTATTTTTGAATATTGTAATAATTGTTATTATTGTTTGGGATAAAAATATTAATTTTGACTGTTTTCGTGAAAGAAAATGATTGAAAATGAAGATATTTGAACTCAAAATGAGCAATAGAAAGAGAAATTCGTGTTACTGGAGGTTGAAGACGATGTATTTGGTAGAAATAATAAACCTATAAGTTGTAAATTATAAATCTGTAAGTGATAAAACTGTAAGTTTTAAACGGTGAACTTGTAGTTTCTATCCAATAAATATGTTAGTTTAAAATGATAAATCTGTAAAATGTAAATGATGAACCTGCAAAATCTAAACGATAGACCTGTAGCTTCAAAATAATGAATCTACAAGTTGTAAATGATGAATTTGTAAGTGATGAAACAACAAGTTATAATGATGAATCTTCCAGTTCAAAATGATGAACCGGGAAATTCTAAATGATAAACCTGTAACTTATAAATGATGAATATGTAACTTCTAAACAATGAACTTCTAAGTTCAAAAATAATGAACCTATAATTCTAAAATAATGAACCTATAATTACAAAATGAACTTTCATGTTATAAGTGATGAACCTATAAGTTCAAAACGATGAAATTGTATGTTATAACTGATGAACTTATAAGTTCAAATATGATGAACCTGTAAGTTATAACTGATGAACCTGTATTATATTTATTAGTTTACCAAAATCCAGTTAAGAAACAAATGTGTGCTTATTGAAGGAAGGTGATTCATAATATAACATGGACTTGAGTCAATGATATAACAACCCATAATTAAGATCATCGGGATCCGTTGTAGGAAATTCTCTTTTCAGTTTTGCAATAACATTGGGAACTAATTGATCATTAGAGCCTGTGATAACCAAGTCATTGACATAGATGAACATAAACACAATATCACCAGCTTGCCTAAAGTAAAACAATTCCTTTTAACCAACAAATTGAATGGAACTAAAAAAATTACTAACTCGTGAAACCATGTTCGTGGTGTGTATTTTAAACCGTAAATGGATTTATACAAGTGACATACATGATTGAGTTTTGTTTCATCAACTAAACCTAATGGTTGCACCTTGAATATTTTCTCAGATAATTGACTATGTAAAAAAGCATTTGACACGTCTAATTGCTATAATGACCAGTCAAACATATTAGCAATTGAGAGGATTGTTTAAATTGTAGTTGCTTCAATGGCGTTTTGATGATCAGACTCAAGGTCTCATTGTAATCAAGACTAGATTTTTGTATGAATCCCTAAGTAACTAGCTGCACTTTGTAATGTTCAATGCTACCATCCGACTTCCTGTAACGGCTGGATCTACTGGAATCCGGGTCTCAGCCCACAGTAGTCCACCCGCCGTCTCACTGAGACTAACGGGCTGCCGGGGTCCATGGCCCAATACCTCCAACCCATCACTGGAATCGCACTCAAGGTGTTTGCCACAGTAGGTTGTTGGAGCTGGGATTCGAAACCCCAACCTCCCTTTAGCCTCAGTAAGAGACTACCAATTGTACCATGGTACAATTGGTAGTCTCTTACTGAGGCTAAAGGGAGGTTGGGGTTTCGAATCCCAGCTCCAACAACCTACTGTGGCAAACACCTTGAGTGCGATTCCAGTGATGGGTTGGAGGTATTGGGCCATGGACCCCGGCAGCCCGTTAGTCTCAGTGAGACGGCGGGTGGACTACTGTGGCAATGGGCTGAGACCCGGATTCCAGTAGATCCAGCCGTTACATTTCCTTTTTATTTTGTAAATCTATTTGCTACCTGCAACATTAGCATCACAAGGTCTTGGAACCAAAGTCCAAGTGGAATTAGCAAGAAGAATATTTATTTCATTAGCCGTTGCATTATTCCATTCTTTATATTTGCTGGTTTGGAGGAAGGTATGTGGTTTTGTGTTTAAAAAGTTGATGGGCTTTGAATTGTGAATAACTAAATTTGCTTGTCGTTTTGCAAGTGTTAAAGAGCAAATAGTCATAAGATGAGTTTGAGCTTCAGTGATGTTGGTATTAAGTATTTAGTGAGATCCACAACCAATTGTAATCCTGGGGAAGTTTGAGAGGAAGTTGTAGTGGCACTATTACAGATACAACTTTAAGTGAATGTTATAAGTATCTATTGTAGAAATACCAAACATATAAAATAAAGAGGGTGATATTTTTATAAATAAAAAACATAAAATGACGGAGCATATGCATATGTTACTAAAACACAAACATGTAAAATGCAACTTAAATTTTAGATGTATGTCTGAGTAAACAACAGACATATATGATAGAAGGTTACATATGTTTGTTGTAAAAATACTAAACACATAAAATAAATGTAGTAACATTTTTAAAAATATGATGATCAATGTCATATTATATGCGTCTGTTTTAATAAACAACAAACAACTATTATTGTGACAATTTTGAAAGAAATAAATATGAAGAATATTTTGTATTAATTAATTAATTAATTCAAGAACATTTTAAATGCTAGCTAGTTTTATATATAACTTTGTGTCAATTTAAAATATTAACGTAATTTTATTTTTTCAAAATTGAATTTTGTATATATATATATATATATGATTAAAAATTAATGTATTTAAATTAATTGAACAAATTAAATTAATTGAGATTATGTATAATTTTAAATTTTAATTAAAATAATACAAATTAATATTTAAATTAAATAAAGGTCATGTTAATTAATAATTAAATAATATTTAAATTAAAAATTAATATTCGAACTATTTTAGCTAAAAATAAAAAAAGACAACGATACGTAAATAATATGTGTATGTTGTTTAACAAAAACATATGCGTATTTTAAAAAAATTATAACACATATGCATATATTATTAGTTAATAACAGACACATAAAATGACATATATGTGTTTGTTTATAACTAATGATAGACGCATATGCCCAATGCACATATGCGTTTGTTGTTAATAAATGGCAGATACATATGTATATTTTATGTGTCTGTTATTGACTAATAACAGACGCATATGTGTTATTTTTTTTTTAAAAGATCTGTCGTTCTCTCTTATATTTTTCATTCTCTTTATTTAGCACGTAGCCACTCCTAAATCTACAGTCGCTCCCTTGAAAGACCTGTTGTAAATGGGGAGCTAGTCGCCCTTCACCATTGTAAATCTATGGTCGCTCAGTATTACACTTTGAAGTTTCTATTTCCCTACGAAAGCTGCTCACCATCCACTGCAGTAAATATATTTTTGGTTTTTATTCTTTTTTTAATGAGTTTGTTTTGTTTGGCAGAATGCATGCATTTGAATATAGTTTCTACTCGAGTTAGAGTTTTTTTGAAAAAACAGATTCTGCTACCCTAACTTTAATATTGGATCATCACTTTTTAAGATCATAAATGACAAAAAATAATAATAAAGTAAAGACATAAAATTTATTTTCCTATATAAGAATACTAGTAATAACCATTAATTTTTTAGAATAACATAATTTGATATTTTAAAAAAATTGCTATTGACAATCATTTTTTCAATTTATTATTAAATATCTAGTATCTTATTATTAGATGACTTAATTACTTTAGTAATTAGTAGACATTTGGTTTAAATTTCTAATTTTAATAGTTTCTATTTTGAGATTTGTGGTTTTTTTTTTTTGCTATTTTTCAATAGATATAATTTTCTATTTATGGTTCATGTTTCTAATTAATTTGAATTTTAATATTATGTGAATGAATTGTATTTTCCTTAAAAATTAAATTTAAAATGAATATAAACATTATTTAAATTTCAATTCTAACTACTATATATATCATTATAATATTGATTAATTTCAATTCTAAATAATATGTCTCTAGGATTCCTAAGGTACTACACTTAACATTAAATGTGTCTACGTACATTAATTCTTCAAACTCATATATTTAAATTAAATGTGGCTCGATTTAATATTAAATGGTTTTTAGAATTTAATTTAAAATTGATCAATCAAACTCATATATTAATTATAAAAATAATCCATTTATTGGTGCAAGATAAGAAAAGACAATTGAATAAGGGGAAAAAATTTCTAGATTGTCACTTGAAGGAGGAGAAAAGCTAGTCGATGACTAAAAAGTGAAAGGAAGAGAGCAATTGCAGTAAGTGTTTGAATGACAAAGACTTAATGAAAATTCTAATTGAATATAACTTAAATTAATTATGATATATTGTAATTATGTTAGTCAAAGTGATACAAATTTGTAATGTGATTTTTAATTATTGTATGATTGTATTTCCTTAAAATATAGTTGATCTATGTAATGTTCATTTTTTAATTAGTGTCGAAATTTATTTTGAACATCCTTTTATAAATTAATCTATTACTTAGAAAAATATATATTCAATCGTATTGAAATAATAATAAAATTGAGCCTAGATATCCATTTAATATTTCAAATTCAATAATATATACATAAAATTTCAAATTCAACCATAATCTCAACCATATGTCCAAATTTAATTCCTATTTTAAACCTCAACCATAATTTCAAATTCAATAATATATACCTAAAATTTAGGTCTACTTTATTCATAAATAAATATCAAACTTGTTAATGATAGTATTTCTTTCCTATTTGTATACAATTTTATTTGTTGTTAGTGTTCATCCTTATTTAATCATTATTAATGAGTCTGGATACCCATTCAAAATTTATTCATTAGGAGTAAGTCTTAAATAGTTCCCACTTTGAGACTATTCTTAAACATCAAATCTCACTTAGGATGTGAATGCATATATAGTTTTTAGTTCTAAGAAAAATCTTGTTATCATTTCCCTTATGTTCTTTGGGTACATGTTTGTAATGCCAAATTTTTTTGGAATTCAAAAACTAAATATACATTTACTAATGAAATTGGATATTTGAGGATGAGTTAGGTTGGAGCAATAAAGACTATATATATAATTATGATTAGAAGTAATGAACTTTATATTGAACTTTTTTTTGTATGGTTAGATATGGATCGAAATGGAGGTGAGGAATTTGTTAGAGTTGTGGTGAAAAACTAATGAGAGAAAGAGAAGAAATGATTGTATGTCCTTGTATTGATTGTAAGAACATGAGAAAATTTTGTGATGTTCAGATAGTGAAATTTCATATAATAAGACGTAGTTTTAAGGAAAATTGGACACGATGGATATGGCATGATGATAGTGTATTTGCTTGGACACATTTCAATAATAATGAATTTAAAAGTCGAGGGGAAAATAACATTAACGATTAAGAAAATGATTGTATAAACGAGATGATACATGATACTGAATATTTTATGGAAATACTGGAATACCTTTAGAGATTGTTAAGCGATGCTAAGAAATCGTTCGCGCTAATTTCATGAAGTTGTCTACTGTATTTAAACTCTGTAACATGAAGGCAAAAAATGAGTGGAGTGATAAAAGTTTCATGACACTATTAGAACTATTACAAGACATGGTTCCGGAGAGAAACAAGCTTCCCATGTCTACCTATGAGGCTAAGAAAATATTATCTCCCATCTGTATGGAATATAAGAAGATATATGCATGTCCAAATAATTCTGTATTGTACTGAAATGAATATAAAGACTTCCATGAGTGTCCAATGTGTGAGGCGTCACACTACAAGAATGGAAAAATGTCTTAGGATAAGAAAAGGCCTCCGGCTAAAGTATTATGGTATTTAGCTATACCAAGATTCAAATGCCTATTTGCAAATGGAAAAGATGCAAAAAGCTTGAGATGACATGCAAAAGGCAAAAAACATGATGGAAAATTGAGACATCCTACAGATTCTCCACAATGGAGAACAATTGATAAAACGTTCCCAAAATTTGGTGGTGAAGTTAGGAATCTAAGGCTTGGCTTCTGTAGGGATGGAATAAACCCCCATGGCACACTCAGTAGTCGATATAACATATGGTCAGTTCTTCTTGTGGTTTACAATCTACCTCATTGGTTGATTATGAAGCGTAATTATATTATGTTGTAATTGCTGATATCAGGACCCAAACAACTGAAAAATGATATTGTGTTTACCTTGCACCACTTATTGAAGATTTAAAATTATTGTGGAATGAAGGTGTGATTGTATATGATGCATACAATAAAAACATGTTTACCTTATATGCTACGATATTTTGCACTATAAACGATTTTTTAGCTTATAGTATCTTATCTGGGTACATCGTGAAAGGAGTAACAACATGTTCGATTTGTGAAGAAAATATAATGGACCAATGTTTAAATCATAACCATAAAAATGTATATATGAGTCATTAGACATTTCTCCTTCCTAATCACCCTTATCGTAAAAAGAAAAAAGTCTTTCAACGAACATATAGAGATGCAAGTAGCTCGTTTGAAGTTAACTATAAATGAGGTTTATGAACGAGTTAGAGATATTGATAATGCATTTGGCAGAGTTTTTCATCCTGCTCAAAAAGGTTTTTGGAAAAAGAGACATGTATTTTGGGATCTTCCATATTGGGAATACTTACTGGTTCGTAATTGTATTGATGTGATGCATGTCGAGAAAAATATATGTGATGCTATAATAGGGACATCGTTGAACATACTGGAAAAAATAAAATATGATATCAAAATTAGAAAGGACATGTTAGAAATAAGCATATAACTAGAGTTAGCACCGCAAGATACAAGAAAACAAACATATCTTCCCCCTGCTTGTTATTTGTTGTCTAAAAAAGAGAAAATAAGTTTTTGTGAGTGTCTTTATAGGGTCAAAGTTCCATTTGAATTTTCATCAAATATAAAAATTCTTGTGTCAATGAAAGAATTGAAGTTGGTAGGTATGAAATCTCATGATTATCATGTTTTGAGACAACAATTCTTATCAATTGCAATTTGAGGCATACTACCAAATCATGTTAAAATTGTTATAACAAGACTTTGTTTTTTCTTCAATGCAATTTGTTGTAAGGTGTTGATCCAGTGATTTGTGGATGAGTTGAAAGCTAATGTTGTTGTTACTTTATACCAACTTGTAATGTATTTTCCACCCTTATTTTTTGACATAATGGTGCATTTGATTATTCATCTTGTGAGAGAGATTAAATTGTGTGGTCCAGTGTATTTGAGGTATATGTATCATTTTGAGAGATTCATGAGTATCTTAAAATGGTACGTGAGAAATCGATTATTGAGGGTTACTCGGTTGATGAGTGTATTGAATTTTGCATTAACTACTTATTAGGTGTTGAACCTATTGGCATTCCTAAGTCTCGTCAAAAGGGAAGACTCGGAGGTAAAAGAATAATTGGATTTAAAATTGTATTACCTAGTGCTCTGATGCATGAGAAAGTACACCTCATTGTGTTGCACCATTTTACAAAGGTTCATCCTTATTTAAAAGAGCACATATCTAATTTAAGGCATCTCAATCCATTCAAAGGTAAAATATGGTCGGCAAATGAACACAATCGTTCTTTTATTCGATGGTTTAAAGATTGAGTGATGTGTTAGTTTCAGAAGTACTAGAAAATATAATTGATACGATAAAATGGTTAGCTTATGGCCCTGGATTAAATACACGGTGTTATGAAGGATATGACATCAAATAATATACCTTTTACACTAAATGTCAAGATGACAAAGGCATAATGCAAAATAGCGGAGTTACTTTGATTGCTTTATCAAGAGAATTTATTAGTAGTAAAGACACCATGCCAATAGATACTACGATGTTATATTATGGTGTAATTGAAGACATTTGGAATCTTGATTACAAGGAATTTAGGATTCCTCTCATTTGATGAAAATGGATTGAAAACCGACGCGGTGTTTGAGTGAATGAGTTAGGAATCACTTTAGTCGATTTTAGTCGGTTGAGTTATCAAGGTGATCCATTCATTTTTGCTTCATAGGCCAAATAAGTCCTTTACATTGTTGACCCTAGTGATAGTTAGTGGTCTTGTCATGTCCATCAGTTTAGGCCTTGATTGATATGTATGTTTCGCCATCGGATGCACCAAATTGATCTAAAACTAAGTGCATTCGCAATCAAAACAGTACCAATATGACTAGAGCCTAAATTCAGACTGAGAATAACTGAGAAAAAAAGTTATTATGAATATATAAGATTGAATTTTCCCGAAAACTGATGAACACAGGGTCCAACTGTAAAATACGCAATTTTTACACTATCGATAAATCGTGAACAGAGAATATCACGACGTAAAGAATATTGAGACGAATTTGCCAGTATAAAATTTTTAATTTTTAATGCATGAAATTTAAAAAAAAAAAGAGTTTGACATACGATTTCGCGAAAATATCGGAAAATAAAATTTTTGCTCCAATGTCCCAATTATGAAACTAAAAATACCAATGCATTGAATAAATTATTTCATAAATATTATTATATTTAATATCAAGAGATTAAATTGTTTAGAGCTTAAAATCGAAGAAGCAAAGATTCATGCTGTACTTAAATACAAATAATCAGATGATCAATTATGATATTTTGCTTATGAGTGACTAATTAAATTTTAATGGTCAAGATTGAATTAATCTTCTCTTGGCACGCCACATGTGTGGCATGCAAGCTAATTGTTCCACCTAATCTATTTATTTAAAAATAAAAAATAAAAAAAGGTGATGGTACAACTTTGACAGAAAAAAAATTCCATAGAGTAATTGTAGTTTTCCTTTATCTTTCACCTACTCATTCCCCATTTTTATTTCTTTCATAGCTTGACTTTAATTTCTCCATCAAGAGCTTTCAAAGTCGGCAGCACTCATCACCAAATCCAAACCTCTCATGTCTTTGTTGACCTAATTTCTTATTTATCTCCTCCACCCAAACACTAATCCAAGCTTTAAAATAATAAATTTTGAGGAAGCAAGCTTTTTAGTGTTATAAATCAATGGTGGTCGAAGTAAACTTTTGAAGAAGAAGAAGGTCTTGGATCTCGTTCAAGCCTAACTTTATCTCTTGTTGATGTTGTAAGTGAGTTTTGAGTAAAGAGCTAACCAAGTCGAGTCCTGTGAGGTCACGGATTAGAGAGGATTTGAGTAAGGTAAATTTTAGCTTCATCTTCCATTTTGTGTCCGAAAACTTTAAGCTCTCTATTTTCTTTATTCTAGCCTTATTCTTTTCCCTTTCCTTTTAAGTTGAAATATTAAAGAGTAAAAGAAGAAGTATATATTTTTTTATCTTGTAACCTGAGAATTTCAAGTTATGTATTTTGTTGGTTTTCTCATTTTTCCTTCATCAAAACCCTAATCTAAGTTTCTTCTTTGTAATTATGTTGTGTTGTATTGTGATATAAATTTTTGAAACCCGAAGGCATGTAAGGAGATTTTGATCCATCTTTATAATTAGGCCGAGACACTAGTGAAACAAGATAGAGTTTTGGGTTTAAAACCCATATGACCTGAGTTTTGGAAATGATGAAAGATGAATTTTATAGTTAATGAACTTGAATTGTTAAATCGTGATGACTTGTGAAAAGGAAGATTTAATTGAGAATGCAATAATGAAGAGAATTAGAATTTGAGAAGGAACCGATAACCCAATAATGAAGTAAAAAGATGAAAAGGTTAAACCAAAACTGAAAAGGTTAAACCAAATCTAAAAAGTTTGTTAATTGAAAGAAAGAAAGTAGTTTGGCATGGACATAATTCAGCTGAGAATATTGAGGACAAAAAAAAATGGATTTTAATATTTAATTTGGATTGAAAAAAATTAAAATTAAAACACAAAAGGGAATTTTGGTATATTTAAATATAAAGTCCAAAAGTATTAAGTTAGACCAAAGTACAGTAGAACCCGATATGAAATTTATGATATTAATTTAGGAACTTAGAATTTAAATAAGGACTAATTATGTAATTTAATTTAAAGACAAGACCAAAAAGTAAAGATAACTATGAGCTATTTAAATTTAAGTTGGTATAATTAAAATGCAGAATTAAGGCGGTGAATTTATTTTTGAAATCCAGACATGACTTGATACGCATAAAATATAATGTGTTGTGGCGAATATTAGATATGGATACTTGAACTGTTTATAGATCGAAATCTTAAAACTACAAATTTACGTGAGAACCGTTGAATTTTATTAAAAAGAGATAATCTTTTAGTTATTAAAAGAATTATTATTATTTTTCGAATGTCTAATATTTAATTATATATATTCTATCAGACACATTTTTGACACCAACACCTATACTGGGTAAAGGAAAAAAATCGACAGACATGGCAAAAGAATAAATCAAGTTTGTGTAAACTTTTTGACAATAGCCATTAAAAAAAATTTCAATATGATAGAAATAAAATAATATAATAATTATACTGATGTCACGATTTAAGCCCATGAATAAGCCTGGACTAGTATAGGGTAATTTGTTGGCATGCCAATAGGGTCATATGGCTTCAACCGGGACATATGGCTTTGGCCAGGGTAATCAGCTTTTAGTTGAGATATATATATATATATATATATATATATATATATATATATATATATATATTATATGACCATAAGGTCGGGATACTCATTTTATGTTTCCCTAGGACCTAGTTTAAACAACTTAATTTATGGGCATAAGAAGTAACATCCTGTAGTTATAAATTTCAACGTTAACGTGTACTTTTATATATTGATATAAAATGTCATGATATATGGATTATGTTATTTTTTTTTGTTTTGAGCACACTAATATAACATGCATAAATTTTAATTGTATGAAAAGTTGATTGTTTCTATAAAGTTTGCACCACTGAGCTAAAATTTATGGCGAAAGTTTATTTTTCTTTCGCTTATATATCAAGACAAGGAACGTGAGTAGTGAGTTATGCAAGAGACCCACCAGACCAGTGGATTCCATATGGAATAAAGCAGCAGCAGTAGTCACTCAGATATGATATATATATATATATATATATATATATATATATATATATATATATATATATAATTATCTGTAAAACGTATACTGGTTTTATGGACTTCTGTAAATATTTACGATCTATCTTGATCATGTTAAGTTCTATAAAAATATAAACATGTAAGTAAAAAAAATTTAACTTGTACATATATGAGATGTATATGTTGTATTATACATGAAATTATTATTATAGATGAGTGTATATATATATATATAAGTTCGACCAAATAGGTAAACAATGACATTAACTTACTTGACTATTATGTAGGAGGGTAAGGGAGAGTTACATGTCTGTTGTTCTTCAAAGTAAGAGGCGTATTGTTGGTATCGATGATATGGTAGATGAGGAGAAGTATGATCAGTTTGATGAGACTTTCCTATTTTTTTATAGGATTACTTATGCTAGATAGAGAAGATATTTTAGATTCAAATTATATGCGTGCTGATCATATTGAAGGCTTATGGATCGATAATCGCCAATAATTGATGCACACATGTCCATGTTATGTTTATAATTAAATGTGTAATATAATTAATATGGTTTATACTCATAATTACCAACTTTGTGATTGTTTATCAAATAAGTATTTTATTTTTATTTCCTATTGAAATAAATTGTTATTATTATGGATTATACTAACATGTTTCTTTGTTTATATTACAGGAAATCATGTCAAATGAACAAGAAGATTTGGAGCCATCAGGTAGCACTATAAACTGGAAGACTAAAGGAGCTATCATATGCAAGAAAATGAAGAAGAAAGGAGATGAACAAAAAATAAAAGAGTTTGATGAGTTTGATTGCCTAATAGGAACATACGCTAATATATTTAGTTCATACATCAGCCTTGTAGCACGTTCCCATATGAACATCACAATAAAAAGTTGGGATATGGTCGATAAAGGGTTTTAAGGATTCAATTTGGGAAGATATCAAGGTAACTCTCTTTCAAAATTATTGATAAACTTGATATAAATAATTAATTTGTGATTAAAAGTAATAAATCTAAACTATTAATATGCTGAAAAAGTTCAACTTTCCTGATGATAAGAAGATGATTGTACTAAAAACTGTTGGAATGCGATGAAAGAATTTTAAGTACCGATTGGTGGTTAAGTACATAAAGAATAAATTCGAACAGAAGTCACCATTGGAATTTTATGACTTTATCACTAAAAAAATTGGGAGGAGTTTAAACAAGTACATGAATTAGAAGAATATGAGATATTAATTATTAAGTAGAATGCAATTTACATTCACATTTATGCAAAACATGATAACGACTTATTTATTATTTTTATTTTTTTAACAGCAAATCAATGCCAAGGAAAAAGCAAAACAAACAAAGAATATGCACCCATATTTCTTAGGTCGCATAGGATATGCCGGAAAAAAGGCCTATTGGATTGTTAAAGATCCCATTTCTTCTTTTTCATCATCAACATTTATGAGTTTTGTTGTTACCTCATCATATGATTGAAGTCTTGATTAGGTAAGAGCTAGAAGAGAAAAGATAGAGGAAGGAAAATATATAATCCTACTGGAAAAGACAAAAGAGATGGCAAAAAAATGGTAAGTATAAGTTGCTAAACAATCATTAATTGTAATTATCTATATTTATCCATGATTGCTTATTAACATATTGTTTATTTGGTAAACAAAAGACATTACGAGAAGAAGTCGCCCAAGGTAGTTGGGCACCAGAGAGGCATGATGACATATTGTCACGTGCGCTTGAAAAATCTGAATATTCTGGTTTTATGAAGGGTGTGGAAGTGGCGTTTCTACCAAGAAATTTTATAGGAATACTAGAAAAAGAAAACTATCAACATCCAACTCATATGAAGTTATAGAAGAGCTCGAGAATAAAATAGAGGCCAAGTTATTTTCCAGATTCTCGACACATATCGCTCATTTTGAGAGCATGATGGAGTAGAGGACTAGCAAGGCATCTCAATTTGCCCCTAAGATGGAGATGGAAATGGATCCTACATACGTTCGCCCAAATCCTAGTAGTTTCCACTCTGTGCACCCACCATTTCCAATATCAGAATTACAGATAAAAGTTTTGAATTTCATTATTGCCACTTCCACTTTAATCTAGCTAATATTGATTTTTTATTTATTTTTATAGACACCTATATCATGCAGACTTATTACTATTAATGAAGGTAAATAGGTGATTGTGGAAAAGAGGATGATTTATCCGCCATCGATACTATGGTGCATAACCGACCTATCATGCCCAATCATGTTAAGGTGTTTGTTGATGAAGTATTTTATGGCTGCTACGAAGCCCAAATTTATGTGCCTACTAAATACCTCACTATAGTTGGGGAAACAGATGGTTGCTTTGTTTAATGGCCATAACATCTCGTGATTCTTGAAGAGGTAACAATTCTTAAACTTATAGAACAATAAAATTTAGATTTTTGCATTTCATATATCATAATATATGTCTATTATATTATTAATTGATAAGAAATCAAATCTAACTCATTAAAGAAGGCTCCAAAGAATAAATAAGATAACAGTTTATCAAATGAATCAACTACAAAGCAATATAAGTCTCTAGTTAATGAGAAAATTTTGGCAAGTTTGAGGGGTGACCTAAAATTGATGCATGACATAGTTGCTAATTTGTCTACTGTGTACATTGTTGAAGTTTTTGCAAACATTACAGTGTTTAAGTATCAAATAGATGATCTTAAGACTCATGTCGGTATGGAAGACATCGCTCAACTCCTCTCCATGGAATGACTCAATGTCTCAGTCATTCGTATATTTATGATGTAAGATTATATTGTTTATTACTAATATTATGAGATCGATATTCCATATTGGAAAAAAAAACTTATATATGTATGTTTTGTAATTCATGCATGTAGGTACCTTCATAACTTGTGCAATATATTTTTTATATTGTCAATTGGATTTCTTTGTCCAATAATACTTCATTTGATGTTCACAGAGACTGATGAGATAGAAAGATATATTATAGAAGCTATGAAGGAACAAAGAGACAAACAATTTGTTCTACTACCATATTTTCAAGAGTAAAAACATTTACTTTCATGTTTGCTTAATTTTTATTTTCAACATTTTTACTAACTTCAACAAAGTTTTATATCTCTAGTAACCATTTGATTGTATTTTGCTGTAAACAGAGTGAGATATTTTTTATGACTCTTTTAGCCCGTGGCAACCATGATATAAGTCTAAAATCTCATCTTAACCTGTAAATTATATTACTACTTGCTAATAGTTTCTATAGTATTTGTAAAACTTTCAATATTAATGCCCATTTTGATATACACTTATTTTCCAGAGCCTATAGAACTTATACTATCGAAGGTAGAAAAAATAAAAGTGTTATATTAAAATGGAGTGACATTTCGGTAAGAATTTTATATTCCTAATTACTAGTTAGATTGGTGTTTTTATGATTTTATAATCATTTATTTGACTTTTTATTTATCTTTTTTTTTTAATTTTAAGTGTCTTCAATAACAATGAGGTGTAGAATGTGGATATTACGTCATGAGGTATATATACGAAATTATCGTATATCATAACAGTGATACAATATTGCTTAAGATATATTTTTTTAAATATTAGCTAGTTTATATTACAAGTAATTAAGATACATGGCTAGCTATTAATTTATTAATTTATAACATATTTTCTACTCTTTGTTGAATTTTTTTTGTAGACATTTAAAAATTGGTCATATAGTCAAGATCAAATAGATAAAATTTGACATATTGGGTCCAATTACTTTATAAGAGAGCATATATAAGAGATCAAATGAATCATATTGTCTTTAAATTGTTTTAATCATGTTATAATAGATCATGTTGGTCATAGGTTATGTTAGTCCAATTACTTTGACCACTTGAATTTTGATCATTTATTTTATATTGTGAATATATATTTCGTGAATTATTGATAGTTTAATGTATTTGTGACTTATGTGTTGGATAATTATTATTGTGGCTTGTGACTTGTGTATTAGATGCCTATTGTGGCTTGCAATATTAATATTGAAGCAAATTATAAATTTTGAAGTAGATTCTGAATGATTGATGCATAATTTGAGCTCAATTTAAGAAAAAAAACAATAGGTTCTATCGTTTATTTTTGACAGACACATATAATTGGATTATACGTGTCTGTCATTAACTAATAATAAATGTATAAAACTTGATTATTTGTGTCTGTCGTTAATTAAAAATAGATGTGTATAACTTGATTATATGTGTTTGTCGTTAACTAATAACAGACGCATATAACTGGATTATATATATGCATATATTTTTACTCAACGACAGACAAGTATAGTCAAAATAACATACACATAAAATCTATATTATATGCATTTATTGCATATGTATATATCATTTAATAAACACATAAAGTACAAAATAATAGACATGTATAACTTTTTTTCTTTACTAGTGTAGGGGAATAAGAGGAGGGATTGTGCGGGTCAATAGGATCAGGTGCTGGTGAATTTGGTTAACAAGTGAGAAGTGGAGCATATTGCGTTAGAGGTATTTAAGAAAGGAAAAGAGGACTGAGGAAATATTGTCCTTGGTACCGTGGGGGCTGATGTTGATATTGTGAACCAAGGGAATATCGCATCCTGCCTTTGCAAATTGGTCACTAAAACCTCCTTTTTATATGAAAAAAAGTATTTTCAGAAAAGTGTACATAGCGAGCCACGTGCACACGACCAGATTTAATGTCCAAACAGAAATATCCTGAACGACCGAGAAAAATACAGCACCCACTCCTAAAAGAAAATTTACTTTTATTGTATAGTCGGAAAAGGGGATAGATTGCACACCCAAAAAATTTTAAATCATTAAATTGTGGAACCTTATGATATGACATTTCAAATGGACATGAATTTTGAAAACCAATGCTTCTTATTCTTTAAACATATCAAAATAAATCCAAGTAAATCTTATAAAATCAATTTAATACCATTTGACTAAATGAAGACATGTATTTTTAACCTATATAAATTTTTATATACTATAATTATATTTATTTAAAATATAAAAAAATATAAAAATTTATTTATCTTCGATTTAATTGTTTATATTTTTATTACTAATACACATTATTAAAAAATTCAAATAAATTATTTTTAGTTTTATAAAAAAATAATGTAAAATTAATAGTATTAACTAGTTAAAGAGTTTTAATATCAATAATCTCTACATATAATAAAAATACTAATTTTAATTATTCAAATTATTCAAGACTCATAAATATATAATTTAAATATTTTTATTTTTATTATTAGTATACAATATTAAAAAATAATCATATAAATTATTTTTAAAATTATTTTGAATTGTACCTAAAAATATTATTTAATTGATAAAATTAATACTGTAATGTAATTTTTAAAATTATTTTCTATTTTGAGTATTTTGAGTTTTAAAAATTAAAAAATATATTAAAAATCAAATTTATTATTTATTAAATTCATATTTAAAATGAATTTGATTATGGTTGTGTATTAATTTAAATTATGAATATTAATATTTTAGACATATAATTGTACATGAAATAAGTTAATTGTAAGTACATTTTACTATGAACATATTAAATGTTATATATTGATCAAGTTTCATTCTCACCCGTTTCGACTCTAGTTCAACTTTGGCTGAACTTCTAACTCACTCTTTGCATTTTCCAGTTCTCTGACCGTCTAAAAACACTAATCTTACATGCTTCAAAGCAGGATGTCATGAGCTAGTAATAGATTCTGGTTTAAGATTGAGTGCATAAGCCGAAATAGAGAGGTCATATGTTCTTTTTAGGTTCTTGTAATTCAATATGAAGCTGGAGTTGACGGTTACGAGAAAGGAGCCAAATGCATTAGTAAGGGCTTTCCAAACTTCAAACAAAGTATTGAGACCAATCAGATACGGGAATATCTCCACTGTGAGTGAAAGAAAAATATCAAGGAAAGTAAAAGTTGGCCTTTTTGAGATAATTAGGATTGGGTATAGTAAGGTCGGGATTGTCAGGGGAAGGTATAGTAGTGGTTGGGGTAGAAATCGTTTCATCAATTAATCCGGTCATATGATGATAATTGAGTAAGGGTATGCATTGTGTTTTCCAAGCCAAAAAGTTAGCGTGAAATCAGTTTTATGGAAAAACTATGATGTGTAGTAGGTGTGAGGTTGGTAGCAGGTGGGTTGGGAAATGTCAATTGATTTGCCATGATAAAAGGAAATAGCAGTGATGAATATTACGGGTGAAGGAGAAAAATGGGCTCTGATACCACGTGAATAATGACAAGTTTCATTGATTTGGAGTGAGATGATACAAGAATATTTATAATACAAAGGATAAAGATGAATCACAACAACATTAGATATATGCATGAAGTAGCAATATGTAGAAAACTAATTAAAGGATAAAGATAAGATGATAGCTTATCTGTTATCGCCTAACACATAGAAGTGTAATAGGGTTCACACACAAAAAGAATAATTGAACAAAAGATTAAAAAAGGAATAATTAATTAAAAACTTAATGGCATAAGTATGAGATATTTATGATATTAATATGTAATATTAATAAGTAATGAGATAAATTATAATTTGTCGGAAAAACTAATGAAATTATGATTTTGGCTCGTATAAATAAGCTTCTTATGAGTAGTCTCCAAAGAAAAAGAAATCATTCATTGCAAATTAAAAATAAAAAAAAAGGAGTTTTTAGTTTCGGCTAACACACAACTTTTTACCCTCTTTCGGTGGTTTAATTGCTACAACCTAATTTGGAGGAATTAAAAAAAATTAATTCGCAAGAATTAAACAATAAGTAATAAATTTATATAACTTGTATAAGTAATTGAAAGTAATTTATTGAGTAAAAAATAAATTTTAATTTTTTTTCTTGTTCATCCATGAAACGCATAATATTAACAATAATTGTATACGTAAATTTGTGTGGTTAGAAGACGGAGCCACATGATATAGAATTTTGCTATTGGAAGTTGAAAAAGAAGAGAGTGACATGTCCCAGAGGCCAAAGGGATTTTGATGGATCAATAGCTAGTTCTCACTGGTGTCTGCTTCATATTAAATTGTGGGAGTTTAAAGAGTGGGGCTTAATAATGAAGCAAGTCTAAAGAGTCGATGGATTTACCATTATTTTCAGAATATCTTAAATTATTCTAAAAATTAGTTTCACCACATGTAAAAACTTATTATATCTCTTCAACTTTTAATACAGAATTATCCCCAGTAGTCCAAACCAAAGGCTATGAATTAATTCATGATCAGATCCCACTGCCCTATAAATACATACTAATATATATGTGAGCTACAAGCACACAAACTAAAGGAGAGAGAGATGGAGATTAGAGTTGAGCAGCAACTGCAACAGATGGAAACAGTGCAAGAAGGAGCAAGCAACCATAATTTAGCTGCTGTTAATGTGGAGAACAAGCCACCACCTTGCATTGTTCCCGACAATGAGGACCCAACTCATCCCCAGGTACAATTCATATATGCTTGACACTTCTGTTTTAGTTGGCTCCTCATGAATTTGCAGATGACTGTAGAACCTTCTAGTAACTTCAGCCAAAAGTGGTGCCGGTTTTGCCTAGCATGACAGCTGCAATATCTCCTTTAAAACTATTCTTCAAACTTCCACCAGGAACGTTTAACTTCAGTTTTTCATACATTTTCAGAACATTTCTTCAAACACCCAAAAATTAATTTAAACCTATTGAGTAATTGTTGTTTTTTTAAATAAGCAAAAGGAACAGTAAATATATAGATTTTTTTATTATCCATGCAGGTTCTTTTCTTATAAAAATTATTATAATACATTCTTTGGGTCAAAATTATAATTTATAAATTAATGTATATGGTTATGTTTCTTAATTAGTCAATAGCGTAAGTTGGTGAATTTTGTGAGAAATCCATAAAAGAGACTGAGAGTATGCTTTGATGATATAAATAGAAACCAGGATGGAGAAATTTTTTATCGTATGTAGGACCTGGTTTCCTGGTTTCAATGGCTTATCTTGACCCTGGAAACTGTAAGTCTCTCTCTCTTGTTTCTTTTTTGAGCAAGTTATTTGTAGATCTGTCACTAACATATATATATATACACACTCTTTTTACAATTGATATAGTTGAAACTGATCTACAAGCTGGAGCTAACCATGGATACGAGGTAAATTAAATAAAAGAACAGAGAAAAACCAATTTTAAATGTAATGAGGTTAATCATTAATTAATTCATTGATGATTTTGATCTTTTACTATCGTCAGCTTCTATGGGTCACTCTTATTGGACTGATATTTGCTCTCGTAATCCAGTCACTTGCAGCAAATCTTGGTGTAACAACTGGTATATAAATATAAATATATATAATATTCTAATTAAAAGCAGACCATTAATTAAAGTGATGTCATCATCAGAATTTAGTTTCCCATTACTATTTACCTATATATTTTGCTTTAATTAATGCTTATTGATTGATAGGAAAGCATCTGTCCGAGCTGTGCAAGTTCGAGTACCCAAAACATGTCAAGTTTTGCCTGTGGTTATTGGCTGAGATAGCTGTCATAGCTGCTGATATACCCGAAGGCAAAATTTCTCATCCACAAGCTTTTTCATATATATATATATATTTATTTATTTCGTTCACTGTTAGAGGGATCAAATAAGGATCCCAATCCCTTTAATACATAAAATACAACAGATTTAAGTTCCTTTGAATTGAACATAAGATATGTTCATATTAGCTATAAATGGGAGATTATTTGTTTTTTAAAAAATAAATATTAATATTTAATTATTTATTTATAACGAGATTAAATAAACATGACCAATTATCTTTAACTAATCTAAATATAACAAAGGTCTATATAATTATGGATCGACTATGGTTTAAAACAATTTAAAGTAAAAATGGATCACAATCTATTATTAAATTCAGTTGAAATTTTTTTAAATTGAATGTATGATAAAAAGTGCAAGCAGATTGATAAAAAAAATTAAAGAAAACATATTCGTATTTTGAGAATATATGCAGTTAATTTCTTGTAAATTTTATTTTAATTTTTCAGTGGTTGGGACAGCTTTTGCGCTAAACATACTGTTCAACTTCCCACTGTGGGTTGGAGTTCTCTGCACTGGTCTTAGCACTCTTCTCCTACTTGGTTTGCAGAAATATGGGGTAATTTTTGTAATTTATATTTGTTTTATTTGTTAATGAAGTGGATATATATAATACAATATTGAGAAAAATTTATATTCAGCTTTGTTTTTCTGGGTTTCTTATAAAAATTTTAAGAAATAAGATTTAAATTTTTAACATCACTCTAAAATTGAGTGACATATATGGATTTTACTTATTTAAATTCGATTCGTCTATTTGTTTTATATCTATCAAGCCAATAATACATTATTACTTATTGAAAAATTAACTTTTAAAATTAAATTTATATTTATCAAATAAAGAATTTTTTACATGATAATATATTTTTAATAAGAACATAAATAAATTTACAGGCAATTACTTAGATAAATAATTTGGCTTAATAAATGTGAAGGCATATGTACTCAATAAACGTTAATTCAAGGAAAATCAATAGACCATGACGCAAATATATATAATCTATCAATTCACTAAAGGTTATTGATTTTGAAAGCTGACCTCTATTATTGTAGCACTAAAATGATTGGACTGAGATAGTTAACTACAATTCCATCTTGAGTATTTGCATTTATCTGTCAGTCAACACAAAACTCAAACTTATATTTCAGTATCGTATCCTCTTTCGTCAACACAAATTAAAACTATATTAAAAAGTTTACTTAATTAGTCCACTAAACGATCATAATTATTACCTAAAATAAACCATCATAATTATTATTGATAAGTACGTTTAATCATAGTCAATTTTAAAATAGTAAATTAAAAAATGTTTGATTGATTAGTGTTTATTTACTAAATTACTATAAGTTTTCATTGGCCTATAATTATGCAAATTATAAATGTCGACATGCAGGTGAGGAAGCTTGAAATGTTGATAGCAGTGCTGGTGTTTGTAATAGCTGGCTGTTTCTTTGCTGAATTGAGCCATGTGAAGCCTCCTGCTTCCTCCATCTTGAAGGGTATGTTCGTCCCTAAGCTCTCCGGCCAGCGAGCCACCGGCCATGCCATTGCCCTACTAGGTTCCCTTGTCATGCCGTAAGATCCATATCCTCTTGATTACGCCATTAATTTCCCACTGATAATACACTGTAATCTATATTATACGTACGTATAGTTGTTTTAGTACATGAAAGATTATCAAAATTCATGACTAAATCGTAGCTCCGGCTACATAAGGGGCAGTTAAGAACCGCCGCTACGTAGGCATGGGACTGCGGCTACAGGTATTCTTTCATATATGAACAAGTATATATAATTATTTGACAACAAAGTATAATAATTAACTTATATTTTTAAAAGGAAAATATAATTTTATGAATAAATATATTGTAACAATAAAAAGAACTCGGCCAATCTTTGCAATCTATTTACATACTAATATAAAACTGGTAATCTATGTAATTAAATAATAATATATAATTTCTTCTATAAATAATTTTATCTATAGAATAATGAATATTGATTTTTTTTTTCATTTAGTATATTATATTATACTAATTTAGATAGAGAGAGCATTCCATTATATAAGTTCTGATGAGTCAACCCAAGAAGCAACCATATCCGCACAAAGTGGATATTGTTAATTTAAAATAAATTAACAATACAAATTATTTATAAAGAGGACGAATCTTTTTTTTCCCCTCTACAAAAGTGAAATTCTCACTGATTCGTAGCAAAAACTAAATAATGAAATAAAATTGTCCATTATATATATATATATATATATATATATATATACATTATATATTATGTAAAAAAAAACTAATCAATATAAAGTGATTATAAAATTATTTTTTAAACATGACAATAAAAGTATTGACTTGATTTATTAATTACTAAATGAATGAAATTTAAATAGGATTGACAAAGAGAAAATTGTTTAAATAATATAGTGTTTTTTTTTTTTCCAAAATTTTCAAACAGACACAATCTCTTTCTGCACTCAGCACTTGTACTATCTAGAAAAGTACCGAACTCTGTTCAAGGCATCAACGTAAGTACAACTCTAAGATTAATATTTTGTCTCTTTTAGTAACGTTTAGTAGTCATTTTTTTAAAAAAAAAAAAACCCAACACAAATAAATTAATTTCTTATGTGAAAATTTTATTGTTGATTAAACTTTACAGGCGGCCTGCCGTTATTTCCTTATAGAGAGTGGATTTGCATTATTTGTAGCATTCTTGATCAATGTTGCTGTTGTATCTGTATCGGGGACCGTTTGCTCAGCCAATAACCTTTTACAAAACAATGCTGATCAATGCAGTGATCTTACTCTTAACTCTGCTTCTTTTCTTCTTCAGGTAGAGTTTGCTAATATTATGAATTAATAATTTTATCGGGAAAAAAAGTTTTTAATTTGCACATGATATATATTAAGAAAACATCACATTAGTCGATTATATAAGGTATCAATGGTTTTTATAATAGTTTGGAAAATTATTCTTCCTTTAGCTAGCATATAGGAATGTAGTAGTTCAAAAACCATTTTAAGTTTCGTATTAGAGCTACTGAAATTGCATGCAACAGAGTGATACTCTTTTAAGTATTTTCTCTCTTTGGTAAAATATTCTTTGTATATTACCCATAAGATAATAAATGAAGTTAAATTTATTCTATATTACTATACAATAAAAAAAAGGTTCAGCATATTTTTAAGAGCTGAGATGAAATGTTAACAGTTTATTTTCTTTTAACTAAAAATTTTAAATTCAAGTTTTAAGCATAAAATATATTTAAAACTTGAAAGAGAATACTTTACCCTCTTTATGGATCTATCCATTTCCAATTCAGATTGGATAATTAAGGAAAAAAAGTTCAATGTAAATGGTGTCTCGAGAGAGAGAAGAATACTAAAATACTTTCTATTTTTCAACACTTTCTAATACTCGCTTTTTAATTGGCTAGTGAGGAAAGTGAAATTTTTAAAAATAATTTTTTTTCTTATTATCTTTTCACTAATCAATCAAGAGATTAATGTTGAAAAATGAAAAATGTACTTAGCATTTTGAGAAACCAGCCACCTAGCTCTTCCCTCAGCGAGGATGAGAATAGAATGCCGCAAAAAAGTTAAGAATCGCATAGAGGGAGAGACTCCAGATAAGGATGTCGAGATGAGTGATGCAGAGACAGTTAAAGTCTCTTCTTTTGATAAACTGCTAGTAGGCAATGGAGCTTCATGGGGAACAGATACTCTCCCTCTGCTGCTGTCAGTTATATTATGTGTGAAGATTTTGTGGGAGCGGCTTCCTCCAGATTTGCAGCTTGATTGTTGTTTCTTTTCTCCTTTGTTTCCCAAAGAAAAGGGTCCAACATAACTTATATTTGATTTGGTTTGGGCAGAATGTATTGGGAAAATCAAGCAACATCCTCTACGCTATTGCCCTATTAGCCTCAGGGCAAAGCTCCACAATAACAGGCACTTATGCAGGCCAATACATTATGCAGGTCTGTAAAATATTTTCTTTTTTATTTTATCAACCTAACTCGTTATTTTAATTATGGTTTGTAATATATGAGATTAATTTTTCAGGGTTTCTTCGATCTTAAGATGAAAAAATGGATTAGGAATTTAGTGACCAGATATATTGCCATTGCACCTAGTCTTATTGTCTCAATAATCCAAGGATCACAGGGAGCAGGTCGACTAATCATCATTGCGTCGGTAAGATAATTTACAATTCTCTCTGTCTCAAATTATAGTTCAGTTTTTTTTTTTAAAATAATTAATATGTTAATTCTTTATTATACATTTATTTAATATGCCTAGTAGTTATGAATGATCATTTATTAGTTTTCTAACATAACTTTAAATAATATAGGAATGTATTGAAAAAAAAATGTATACAACTCTAAATTTATATTTCAAATAAGAAATTCACTTAGAAATTGGAGATACACAAAATTTTTATTAAATTGAAAATATTATAAAAAATACTCTCAACTTTCACAAACCACTTAACACTTGTAATATTATTTTCTTCTCCAGTACTCTTTTATAGTTTAAGCTTTGGTGACATGTCTATTTATAGGTACAAAAATAAATCCATACCATACATTTATTTAAATCTATATTACACATTTTTAGTACAAAAATTAGTGGTGGTGGATGTACCTAATATGTGTTTAATTTTTTTAATAATTTTAATGGAGGTGAGTGTACTTAACTTTCAACACAATAAACTTAATTTTTTAATAAATTGGTAATAGTGGGCCGGTATACCTAATATTTTAACAAATTATTTTAGTTTGACATTGATTTTTAATACTCCCTTTTAATGTCAGCTCTCATTATTTGTACTATGTTGAACTGTCAATGAAACATTTCGAGCTTGCTTGTACATAAATTTTTTGTAAACAAGTCCACAACTTGATCATCTATCTTGATCCGTCTTATATCAATTTCTTCTTGCAAAATTTTTTCTCTGATAAAATAATAATGCATTTCAACATGCTTAGTTCTTGTATGAAAGATCAGATTATCCACCAAACAAATTGCTAATTGATTATCACAGTACAACAGAACTGCATAATCTACTGGTTAATAACTTCACATCCATCTGCGATGATATCTTCACATCCATATGTGACAAATTCAAGTTTTTGTTGGCTACAAGTGCAAGTAGGACATGTACTATTGTAAGTTTCACTACTGGACTAAACGTTTCATCATAATCTAGTCCGTATTGTTAAGAGAAACCATGAGCTACTAATCGTGTCTTGTACTTCTCGATTGACCCATCTGTACGATGCTTTATTTTGTAAATCCACTTACATGATATGAGTTTCACATCTCTTAGCTTGGACACTAGATTCCAAGTCTAATTTTGCTCAAGTGCATCAATCTCTTCTTTTATAGTTGTCATCCACTCAAAATTATGCGATGCTTCTTCGAATATCTCAGGTTCTATTATAGTTGCTTCTTCGGTTATGGCTGCATTGACATATTTAGAATTTGGTCGTCGTGTTCTTGTTGACCTTCAGAGTTGAAATTATAGAGTTGATTCTTCAGTTTCATTAAGCCCACATTCTTTGTTACCATAATTCTCTTGGCATAAAGAAAAGATAAGAAGATGGCTCCATGTGTTCTGATTTATAGATTCCGATCCTCAAACTTATTATTATCAAAATGATTCGAACTTTTTCAAAGACCCAACATGCATTTTTTTTTGCATTGGGCTCGTTCATTAACTGATATAAAGGTGGTGCATGGCTGTCGTCAGCTCGTGCCGTAAGATGTTGGGTTAAGTCCCGCAACTAGCGCAACCCTTGTGTGTTTTTCATGTTGTTAAAGAGTTGAACAATAAAAATAGATGACGAGTACCTAATTGAATTGATCGAGTCATGTAGGAACAAGGTTCAAGTCTACTAGTCTATTAGGATGCCGATCTAGGATGTGTGATGTATATGCCATTCCAAAATGATCTATTAATCTGCTAATAAGTCGTTTAATGGCAGTTCCATCTATGAAGATCTATTTTTTTTAGGTTATGTTTTAGGAAAGATCGAACATAAATACACTCTAGTTTGCTAAGGATTTTGAATCACTCTTTGTTTGACATCATCATCGCTCCTGATTCATCTGAACTTGGTTGGAGTTTAATGGTATGCTCCTCTATCTTTTATTGTAGTTTGTCTCCAAATGCTCTAGAGTCTGGTAGCTTCTCTTTCTTTGAGAACCACCAAAAAGATATTTCATTGAGCACCACATCTCGTAAAGTGTAACATCTTTTATTTATTGGATCGTAATATTTTTACCTCTTTTTTTGGTCGTCGTATCCCATAAAGATACATCTAATAACTTTTCTTGTTATACTTACTATATAAATGATTAGAAATAAATACATAACACACATAACCAAATACTCGAAAGTAGCTAACTGTAGGTTTCATATTTTACAGTTTCTCAAAAGGTAAAACAAATTCTAACATCGGTTGATGAAGTCTATTGATCACAAAGGTTGAAGTTCTCATTTCTTCAGTCCAAAATATTCCTGGTACTTTTTTTTTTGCATGTAACATACTTCAATAAATTTTTACAAGATGTCGGTTCTTTCTTTCAGCTACATTAAACCTTCAACTGACTCTTTGAACTCTTTATAATTTGAGAATGTGTTACATTTTTCTTTCATAAAGAAAAACCACATATACTTTGAGAAGTCATCAATAAGTGTTGCTATGTACCACATACTATCAATTAATGGTTGCTTAATTGATCAGAATACATTAGAGTGAACTAACTTTAATGATTTTTTTGCTTTAAACTTTGATTCCTTATATGACAGTTAATATGCTTTACCATGCTAATATTCCACACATACTGTGTGTTCACATGTCAAGTAAGGAAGCTCTTTAAGCATTGACTTCTTCATCTTCACACTTAGCTTGGAATAGCTAACGTTGCTTAACTGCATATGTCATAGATCTGATGTCTTATTTTTTTTATTATTCTATATACATATGCATTTTTTGTTGACATCACGTAGATTGACTCAAATCATCGCTCCTTCATTATTAGTGTTTTTGAAATTTTGAGATCATGATATGCCTTTACATCTTGGGGACCGAACAAAATATATTGGTCTGATGATGTTAATCGAGTCACAAATATCAAAATTTACTTCATTCTGGAACATGGTAAACATCTTAAAGTAGCATCAAGTTAGAAATATATTGAGGCATAACCGTTGTTTTATTGATGTGGGTGATCAATAACCTTGGGTTGTCAGCTATTACTACCACATGACCTCTATTATACTCAGACATGTTTTGCAACTTTTATTTGTCCCCTGTCATATAATTTGAGCATGCTAAATCTACAATTCAATCATTCTTATAGTCAATATATTGTAATGTTATTATTGTGAGAGCTAGTTCTTCTTCCTCCATAGAGAATAATGCTTCAACATCCCAACTATCTTTGTTATTTTTCGTAGAACTGGAAGTAGCAGTATTACTTTCAATATATTTTTTCTTAGTCCAACAATCTTTCACCATCTTCCCGTAGTTGTAGCATTCGCCATAAACTTTCTACTATTACCCCGATTCTTTGAAGCTCATTCTAGACGAGAGCCTCTATTTCTCTTAATGGATTTTTACCTTGTTACAATCATTTTTAAATCCACTGTCAACGTACTGCTTGAAAATGTCTTTGCTTTTGTTGGTAAAAAGTATTTCCTCATCACTCTTCAGCGAGACTCCTCCCATTTGCTTAGCCATAGCTTCCTGATTTGCAAGAAAATTTTCAAACTCAACAAACGATGGTTGTGTCGGCCATCTCTATACAACGACAAAAACCCCTAGTATTCGGTTCTTAAACCATTGATAATTATTCTCTTTATCCTGGTTTCCACAATAGGAGTTACAGAATCTAGATCTGAAATTTTGCGGCATATCGCTTTCGTCTTGTGAAAATATTGGGCAATCATCATGTCACGTTGCACCATTAATAACAAATTATTTTTGAGAAGTTGTAGTCTCATATCATTATTTTTTGAGAATAGTAACAAAAATATCCCATGATTCCTTTAGTATTTTGGCATCCTGAATGTGCTCTAATATTTCTTCTTAAATTGTGGCATTTAAAACAAATATCATTTTGTCTGCTTTAATCTTCCACTTTTGTAAGACATATTATGTTGTTGGCTGTGTAGCTTCACTACCATCGACAATCTCCCAAAAGTCCTGACCTTATAGGTAAGATTCCATATATGTTGCCTATGTATTGTAGTTTTTGTTATAGAATTTTTTGATTTTTTTGACTACTTAAAGGTCATCCTTCATGCTGATATGATTTCAACTATCCCAAACAAGTTTGATTAACAAACTTTCAGTGTATCAAACTCCTCACGACTTAAGATAGTTATTCCAAGAACGATCTTTAATCGTCACTCTCTAATACTAATTTTCAAAGGTGAATAATAATTTAATTTATTTTCTGATGTAGAGAATCCATTTATTAGTGAAAATTATAAAGTATATGATAAATAAATATTAACATATAAGTTAGGTTATGATACCAATTATTGAGAAAAATTTAGAATGTGCAACTCTAAATTTATATCTCAAAGAAGAAATTCAATTAAAAATTGGAGATGCAACAAAAATTTTATTAAATTGAAAATATTATAAAAAATGCTCTTAACTTTTATAAAACACTTAAAACTTATAATCTTATTTTCTTCTTCATTTTTTTATGATTTAAGTTTTGTAAGTGTACCTATTTATAGGTACAAAGATAAATTCACATATTTATTCAAATTTACACCATACATTTTTAGTGAAAAAAATTGGTGGTGCTAGGTGTACATAACACGTGTTTAATTTTTCAATAAATTTAGTGGAGGTGATTGTATTTAATTTTTCAATACAATAAACTTAATTTTCAATAAATTAGGGGTGGTAGGTGTATCTAATATTTTAAAAATAATTTTAGTTTGACATTGATTTTTAACAGTATATTGGGTAAGTTTTCTTAGTTAGGGTCAAAATAAAAGTGAGTTTATATTTCTGGAACAGAGGGTTTATTAATATATTATAATCATTTCATGCTAAGCAAAATGATTTTAGTATAAAAATCAGAATTTTTTCTTAATTAATGGATTTTGCAGATGATACTCTCATTTGAACTTCCATTTGCTCTTATCCCACTTCTCAAATTCAGTAGCAGTTCCACTAAGATGGGACCACACAAGAACTCAATTTTCGTAAGTTATACCTAATTATTTCTTTTTGACATAAAATTAAGATCATTAATCAAACTTCTATAGTAATTTTATTTCTTGCAGATTATTTTGATCTCATGGATATTGGGTCTTGGAGTAATTGGCATCAACTTGTACTACCTAACCACAGGCTTTGTGGGTTGGCTAATTAACAACAATCTACCAAAAGTTAAGAATGTGTTGATAGGAATTTTGGTATTTCCTCTAATGACAATCTATATCCTTGCAATTATTTATCTAACATTAAGAAAAGACAGTGTGGTCACGTTTATGGAGCCCAAGAAGAAGGGTTCCCTGATAGCCCAGGCTAAGATGGAAGATGGGCTACCACAATCTAGTGAGGAATTAGAGTTGGAGATTGTGCCTTATTCAGAGGATTTAGCTCATCCAACATTACCAGAATGAAGGGTTTTAGCCATATTTTTATTTATTGTTTAAAAGTAAAATTATGACCGTGATTCTCCCTCCTTTTTTATGTGGAGTTATGAATAAAATGTATAAGTTCAAAAGAAGAAATTATAATCAAGCTATGTGAATATATATTTTTTCCTAATTAAGGTTTACATTATATATGATTTCCAACTCCATGGTTACATTTAGATAAATGGCAAGGGAGATGAAGTTAAAATGCTAAAAGAAAAAGATTAGCTATAACTATAAACTACTAATTATAATGATTTGGATAATCTTCTTAATTGAGAAAGCTGTAAGCTTTAAAAAAGGGTTAGATTCAAATCCTATTTACCTTATATAAAAAAATTCAATTGGTCGGTGTGTGATATGGTCAGAGCAAAAAGCACATTTTGACCAATTCATATTATTCTATCAAACGTTATAAGTAATAATGGACAACTTAAATGTCGTTGTAAAAAGAAATAGATATAAGTAGTTGATAAGTTGACTTTTTGATTTTGTTTGTAATAACTAATAACTGCAATGCCAAGATGAATATAGAAATAGTCAATCCACTCGGAAGGCTTTTAAATTAAGCTTCAGAGTCACATCCTTGGCACATCAGACAAAAGGAATGATATATACAGACAGCAATTAAAAATTTATTCAGCTGTTTTTTTTAATTAGTTAAAATTATTTAATAAATTCTTTTAATTATTAATTTTATACTAATTTAGTTTCTATTTGTAAAATAATTAGCATCAAATCAATAATAATAAAGGGAGTCGATAGAAGAAATTTAGTTAATTCCATTTATAAACTCTATTTAAATATTGACAATTAAAAGAGTAAATTAAATAAATTTCAATTTATAAACTAAATTAATTCAAAATTGAAAGTTAAAATAATCAATTGAATAAATTTTTAGTTAAATAAAATTATAAATTTAGTGATCATATAATATAATTTAAGACCTAATTACTGACCAAAATTTAAACGCCAAAAAAAAAAAACTTGCCTGTAAAATTAGAAAAGTGTGGACACCTATTTAAGTCCAGATAAATGAACAAAAATGAAAAAAATTTAAAAGGACTTGATTTAATTTATATAGTGTAGGGATTATTTTTTTTTATTTTGCCTTTTTTTTTGACATAAAGAGTGGGGATTAGTTATTACTTGATTTAATTAATTTTATAAAGAGAGAATAAACTTAGTTTAATTAAACATAGAAAGTATAGGTATAAATCATGTATATGGGATGTCCTTTTGAAGGCTGGATAGGATAACTGGATGTTGACTGGACATTTGGGACCAAGCCCAATACAATTTTCTTATTGAATAATGAAAATTTTGTTATTCAAACAATCTAAAAAAGAAACAATAATATACAAACCATGATAATAGCTAGATACAGAAAAGGGAAAATAAAAAATGAATTACATCCCAATTATCTTTGGTGAAATGAATCATTGCTTCTCTATCTAAACATCAACGCATACATATCTCATGAATAAAGAATTTGCCTTGAATTATATTAATAACTGGGCAAATTGACGAAACTTGAAATGTTGATTGCAGTGCTGCTGTTGGTCATAACTGGTAGTTTCTTTAGTGAAATGAGTCATCTAGAGCCTCCTAAGCATGTAATGAATGGAGTTAATGGACCCCACTCATTTAAGGGGTAAAATTTACTGTGTAAAATTATTATTTTTATTTTAGTCTTTATGTAAAAAATGACATTATTTCTATATATTAATTTTGGCTCCATGATACATAATGCTTGGTTCTCTATATCTTCAAGTGCATTTATATAAATCATTAGTAACTCTAAACTCTCTAATCAGCGTACAAGAACCAAACGCAGGAACAAAACTAAAATATAATTTTAGAAGATAAAAACTTACACATTTTATATGAATAATCTGTTATGATACATGAATTATTAAAAGTAGTCAGAACCAATAACCGAGTCTTGCTCTATGCAAGTGTCTTGCTTCATACAAATTTTAGAGTTTTTTCATGTTTTTAGTTCTATTGTCCTTTGTTAGCCGTTTCTGTACCGGTATCATGGAGCCTATGTTAGAGAATCTTTCTCTTATGGATGATGAGGAGGATGTTATGGTTGTCGGATAAGGAGCAGATGAACAAGGCTTATACTACGAGCTAGCGTTGATGGGACACTTTCTCGCAAGCTGCACTATCAATGTAGAAGCCATGAAAGATACCCTTACTAGGCTGTGGAGACCGGTTCTAGGAATATGTATCAAGGAGATTGATCTGGGTCTTTTTTATTTTATTTTATAAAAGAGATCTTCAAAGGGTGGTAGGGGGTAGTCCATGGACTTTCAACAACCAGCTTTTGATTCTTAGTCGATGTGAGGAGGGAGATATCCCTTCTCATATTCATTTTAATCAGGTTGAATTTTGGGTGCAAGTACATAATATTTCATTAGGGCTATCCTCAGAATCTTTGGCAGTGCAATTGGGAAATTTTGTAGCCCAATTTGCTAAATACTATTCTAGCGCTGGTTCTGGCTTTATGAGAAACTACATGAGGATATGGGTTTTTGTTGATGTTAGAGAACTATTGAAAAGCTGGAAAAAAATGAAAAAGAAGAATGGAGATCAATTTCAGGCCAGTTTTCGATATGAGAAATTACCCACGCTATGTTTTGTTTGTGGTAGGCTTGGTCACTTTGACTCTTTTGTAAAGAGTTAGTTCAACATCCTGAATTGGAATAGTCTAAATGTTGGGGATTAAGGTTGAAGACCCTCCGATCTTAGATGCGTGATTTGATGAGTAAATCTATAGCTCATGCTATTCCTACATTCTATATGGGAGTTTTTCATATTCCTATTTCTACTTATGGCTTCAGAAGATGATGAATAGCCTTTGGTCCGTATAAAATCTAACGGAAGTAGAAATATGCAATGCTTTCATGTAATGAATTTCTTTTTATCATCATTAAATATGTCAATTAATGACAATAAAAAATATTTATAGTGATAAAAGTAATGGTCATCACAAAAAGGAATATTATAGTGAGAATAATGAAATTCCTAATCATTAATTAACAAATTGTGACACATTTTTGTGCATGAAAAGAAAATTCGTGCATAAAATATGTAATTTCTAATAGTGGTTGTGCACTAGAAAGGAGAATGAGGGATTAGGCTTTCGAAATTTACACTGCTTTAATTTAGCCATGCTTGGCAAGCAGAGATGAAGATTGCTCTCTAATCCCAATATTCTTCCAGGTTTGATTCTCAAAGACAGATATTTTCCTAATGATGATTTTTTAAATGCTCAGGATGGTCACAATTCAAGCTTTGTTTGGAAAAGTATACTGCAAGCTAAGGATGTCTTAATTAGAAGTATACGATGGAGGATCCTCTATTAAGGTGTGGTCTGATATTTGGGTTGCTGATGATAATAATTTTTTTGTTTCATTTCTTGTGCCTCCTTGTTATGAAAATCTGTTGATTAGGGACCTTTTTGTTGATTTCCTGGGATATGAATAAATTGCACACTTTGTTTCAACCTGAAGATGTTGCCTGCATTATTAAAATCCATATATCTAATCCTTGTGGTTCTGATTGTTGTATTTGGCATTATGGAAAGTATGGCCTTGAAAATCAGCTTATAGGACTGTTGTTGGTTTGAGAAGTGATATTAATTATTTTAATGATACGTGGAATTAGAAATGTATCTGGGCTTTTGACGTTCCTCCCAAGCCGCGAAATTTCCTTTGGAGATTTTATAGGGATATTCTGTCGTCTAAGAGTAAGATTTTGTCAAGAGGAATTTATATTGATACTAGATGCAATTTTTGTGATAATAAAGAGGATGCTATTCATTGGCTCGTTTCTTGTCAATTAAAGAGCCAAAGCATGCTGGGTATTTGATTAATGTTAACTTGGGTGGATTGATCAGTTTGAGAGAGGTAGTCATTTCAATTCTTGGTTTGCAGATCCTGACTTGGTTTGTAAAGTATGCTTTCTTTTATCAAGCTAGCAGTGGCACTATAATCTCTTTATTTGGGAGAATAAATGGAAAAGGCCTTTTGTTATTGTTAGTTATGTTGTTTCAGAGATGCAAAATGGACGTGCTGCAAAAATCCTTCTACCTACTCCAATCATAGGTGCTAGCTCACACTCTAATGCGGTTTTTCCCTTGTTTCCCCCTCAAGCTGGTTGTGTTAAATGCAACCTGAATGTGACAATCTCTGGCAATGAGAACAAGACCGGAGTTGGAGTCATCCTTAGCGCTGATAATTTTATAATTGGTCTTTCTGCTACTGTTGTAGGTCGTTTAGATCTAAAAAATGCTGAAGCTTGGGTCCTAAGACGTCAAAATGGCTGGCTAACCTCAGTATACAAGCGGTTGATGTTGAATTGGATAATCAGGAGGTCTTCTATGCATTTCATTCGGACCAAGCTAATCTGATCAAATTTGGCAGCCTCATTTCTATATGCAAAAACATCTTGGGAATCTTATTAATGATTTTAAGGTCTCATGGATTAGAAGACAAGCCAACACAGCTGCGCATACTTTAGCTAGGGGAGCTGTGTCTTATGCTAGTCTTCAGATATGGCAATCTACGCCTCCTTTCTTGGTCAATATTTTGTTTTCTGATGCTTTAGCACAAGGAACTTAGGTTGGATGTAAGTGGGGAGACCTGATGGTCTGAGTTTAGTTGTTTCTGTGTTTTTGCCTGTTCGTTGAAACTTTCGAAAAAATAAGTAGTCAGAACCATAAAAATCATTTTGGGTGAGATTAAATAATAAAAATAATACATTTTTTTTAAAAAAAACACGTAATTTTAGTGAGATAATGTATCCGGAGTAAGTGTCTTCTTTGCCTCCTCTCTAGAGAGTTTCCCTGCACTGGAGACGCCATTATCCAACTAATTGCCCTTCTCATGCCGTGAGATCGATCATCGAATTAAAATATACGCACATGAAAATTTTACTAATGAAGTGTTATTTTCCTAATATCGTACACTACGTGGTAAACATATTCGATTCTTGAATTCTAATTATACTGCTGCATCGAAAAGAAATCGTCTTTTAAAATAAACCAATATAAAATTAATAAACAATATCACTGCTGATGGCATATATTATTAGATCATCACTAAGATTAATGTTTTGTCTTTTTATAATGTGAACTAATCTTTTTTCTTTTTTCCCTCTCAACCAAACTAATTAATTTATATAGGTATCGATCAAGTCAATAACCCGTAAAAAAAAAAAAGAAAAATAAAAGCTGATCGATACCCTCAACTAACTCTGCTAAGAGATTGCAAAAATTGTGAAGAATTATATAAGAAAAATGATTCGGATCATGTGATAATATGAAAATTTTCTTTCTTCTGGTAGACTTTCCTATTATTATAGAGAAATTATTAAGATATTCTATGTATTTTCTGCATAAAATAATTATGCTGGTCAATACATCGTGCAGGTTTGTAAACTCTTAATTTTTTTATTCTTGCAAAAAAAAATTATCTTAATCAATCGGAATGTAAACAATCTTAATCATTCGAAATTAAGTAAATATTAGTAATTAATTACACTGTAGCTATACGCATGTTGCTTGATTGAATACAACAAGCACTAAAGAAATAATAGCTGAACCGCAAACTGTTTTATTCTATATAAATTAATTAAAGCAATGCACAAACATAGTATTTAGTGTTATAATTATTTTATGAGGTGTGAACGCACACTTGCAGATCATATTGTATATAAAAATAATAATTTATTAAGGAGCTCGAAGTTATCATTGCAGCTATCAATTAGACTTAATTATTGCTGACAAATGCATATGTGTGCGCTTTGTCTGTACATTTACAACATAAAAAAACAGATGGGGGTCGGGTATTGTCGTTTTCCAGTCCCATTGGTATCTTACCTAATTATGTATTAGAATCAAGAGAACGTTCTATCTCAGATTTGTATTGAAATATAATTAAATAAGACCACGTCATGCCAGTGATCTAAACTTTGAAAATCTTATATGATACTATTTTTATATAACCAGTCAACTTAGTACTTGTATATTCCCCATATTCATATTAATGGAGTACAATTTGGTATGAATATGATATACAAGCTCCACTTTTAACATTCACTCTCCATGGAGAGATTCATCATTGAGGAGGTAATATCGCACGAGTGTTTCTACACTTTCTAGGTTATCATGCCATGACTTTGTGAGACCTTTGGCTGTTGTAGCTATGAAATATGCATTTTCATAACAAAATTTATCTTTTTTTTCCACCAAAAATTTTATATATATTGTGACTAAATACGGATTGTGGTTTAATTGTTTCATTGTGGTGGTGATGCCAAATTTATCCCCAAATTCGAAGTTATAGTTTTGTTACAAATGAGGCATAATCATGGTTTTGATATTTTTCAGGATCTTATCCGACACATTCTAAATTAGTTGAAATAATCCGGATATCAAACAGAAAAAAAAAAAAAGAATTATCAAGGATAGCTTGAATTTCCTCCACCCAAAACCAGCCCATTTAAGGAGTTCCATGACATCATTCCATAAGTTCCACGCCACAAATTGCCAGCAACATTCGTACAAGTTCAGTAAAGAGCAAATAGATTAAACCTCCACTGCTGAAGTCCTAACCAAAGGAGGCTTTGAAATCTTATATATATAAATCACTGCCCCATTTCTATATGCTATGCCTTTGTCATTTTTGTTGTCATAAGTTGCCACATTTTATATACCAAAATTAAAATAAAATATGGATTTATTTTTGCCCGGACCAATATATGAATAAATATATAAACCAATTCAATTATAATCTATCATGTACGGTTAACTATTTTATATAGATCACATATTACAATTGAATTAATTATAAATTTATTTATCAACTAATATAGGGAAACTTTATTCATCGTCCTATATCCATTACCAGTTGACTTTTTCTATTACACCTTTAGCTTAATCTCCGCTAAGATTGCTCCATTTTAACATTTAATAAAGGAGCTAGCCCTGGATTTTCTATTGGTTTTTTAAAAGAATACAGCAGCAACAAGATTAAAGGGATGAAAGAGATAACAAAAATCTCTTTTAGCTCAACCAGACGTTAAAGTTCGAATTATGAATATGCAACATTCATTGTAAAAGAGTGCTCAAATTTAAAAATATACAACCCTTGAGGTCTTCCACGGTGTGGTATATACATAAAAATATAGTTGAAAATTTGTCTCTAAAAATTTCAGGAATCATGAAACCTTAAATAGACATTTGAAAAATAGAAAACTAACAAAATCTGCAACAAACATGAAATCAAACTTAACTTTAAAACCTTTAAATCCTAGATATCTGAACTAGATAGACTTTTCTGACAGCTACACAACTTATTTGAATTTAAAAATAGATTCTTTCACTAACTAAATTGCTAAATTAATCTTATTCAAATCTGACTCAGCAAATTATACAAATATTTCAACATCTTCTAAAACAATGTTATGAAGACAAATCTCTGCTGTCTATCAAATATCAACATAAGAGTTTTCCACACTCAAGTTCAGCGGATTCAATATAGTTTTGTTTTGTTTTGTTTTTTTGTTTTTTTGTTTTAAAGATTCTACATAGACAAAGCCCCGAATATCTTGCCATTAAAGAAACAAATAGAAGTTGTAGCAAAAAAAAAAAATTATGGAAATGTACAAATTGGAGAGCATTCAGGTTCTTAAAAGTTTTTCAGTAATAAAAAATAGATGGTTGCGCTTAATTCAAAATTATAGGTTAAAATGTATAGTTTTATACTATGTTTCTTTTCATTTAAATTATCATGAAAATTTAACACGTATAATTATTACTTAACTCAATTTAGTTATAAACTATTTATTTTGAAATATTTTTAACATTTTATAATTTTTTTATGAAAAGATTCGATAAAATGTGTCATTAGAATTGGACATGAAAAATAACCTTTTTTAAAAGAAATATATGTGTAGAAATACCAAAATCATTAAATAAATACTTATAGAAAGCTTCAAAGAGAATGTCAAGGTACAAAATCAAGTTCGAGATCCATCTCTACCATCAATAGAGTTACCCTACAACTGCATAACACTCTTAATTTCTTACAATTATAAAGACACAGTGTCATGAAAAATATTTCATACACACCGCTAGAATAGCCACATTAGATATTGATTTTTCCCTCTCTGTAAAGAAACAAATCAGAAGACAAAATCTGCAAGTAATCTTCTTGCTTTATCACCTTCTCAATCATCTCTATGTCAACTGACTTCCACACTTGGAGGACGTTTGGTTTAACTGCTAGATATATTTGATAGCTTTTTTATTTCCAAAAATTGAACAAAAATATTTGGTAATATCAGCTGATAGTTAATAGAAAGTACAAATAACTACTGATTGAAAAAAAATAAATTTTGAAGTTTTTTTTAAAACAATTGAAATTTTTTCTAATAAAATAACAAAATTAACATTTTTAAAATAAAATACTTCATTTATGAAAATTTTTTATTTAAAATAAAATACAACTCTTCAAAATTAGTCTCTTCAAAATAAATTATGTTATATTAAAATTGATTATATTTATAAATTATAAATATAAATTTTTGGAAATTTTTGTTTATAATTAATTATATTCTATTGTTGTTATTATTTTAATTATTTAAATATGTAATTAATTAAATAATCATTGTATTTTATTTATTTATTTATATATCATAGAAAAAATATATTTTTTAAAATAAATTATACCCTACTAGTAACTTTACATTCAAGTAGCAATTGTTCAATTAATTTTACCAAACACTAGTATCAAATAATTACTAGTTATCCGCTATTAGCTATTAGCTAACAGTTAAACCAAATATCTCTCTTAGGATACTTAGCTTATTTAATTTTTTATATACATAAATTCTCTAGCATTTATTAAGCTTATATACACGAAATACTGTTGGAGCCGCTAGATTTTTAAGATTTGATGTAAGATTTTCTACATAAATAATATTTCTATTTGGTACACCCACATATAAAGAAAGTATGGACAAAGAAGAGTGGCTAAATGGGTTTCTTGTATTTTTTTTTTTTTTATGCTTGTTAGTACATTTCTAACATAACTATTATTTACTCCTAAGCAGCCCAAAAGTGAAAATTCTAACAATTCTAACTATTATTTGTCTTATGATATGTATGTGAGCTGCATTTTAATTATGTGAAAGAATTGAGAGTGTTAGAGAAAAATAATTTAAGTTAGATTTGTCTTTATGTTTATGTAAGAAAATGAGAAAGAAAAGAACGAAAAAAAAGTATTTGTATGTATTGATTTATGTTTTAATGGGGTAAGTTTAAATGATTTTTTTTCTTATTCACTTCTATTTTTGAATTTTCTACACTTGAACATTTAAGTTTATTTCTTATCTCTCCTCTCCAAATTTAGAATTTTATTTTGTCTCCTCACTTTTTGTTTACTATATACCCTATTCTCAGCAACAGCTCTGCTGCAAATTTTTTTTATTTAAATTTCAATGTTCTTCTTGATTTTACAAATACAAATATAAAATTCATCTCTAATATCTCTTTAAGTTTATATATACATATATACCAAATGCAAAACCCTCTTTAATTTTTGCAATGCACCTTTTTGCTAATATAATGCAACCATCAATGAGAAAAAAGTAATAATAATTTTTACGGGTGCGAGCACATCAGAGATAGATTAAACAAGAACAATTTATGGAGGCGTTCGAATTTAACATTGGAGTTCTTATACTTATTGTTGTCTTATGACATTGTGGTGGTATACAAGTTTTTATAAGTTATCATGGCCACAAGTGCAAATGCTTTTTATAAGAGTTTTAGCAATACTCTTGAACTAACTTCTAGAAGCAAATTAATTTAATTCGGTATCTATTTTCAATTTTGTATCAAAAATCAAAGCCATCTTGCAATGTTGCACTTTGTGCAAATATTTAAGTTTGTTTTCAACGCTGAAATATAGACTTCCCCTACCCAAAATCATTCTAAGGAGTCTCATGATTGTTAATCTCATATCGAAAGTTTAAGAGATAGAAAAATAACTTATAATTGTGGTATAACTAACTTCAAATTGATTTAAATTATTTTGAAGCAATAATAAATAGATAATTATCAAATTCAATTGTCTTAAACTCGTTCAATTCTAATATGGTATCAGTGGCATGAGATGACAAATTGCCACATGATTGTGAACTCTTGAGTAAAATCTGAGGCCCAATAAATAGAACAACACATATCAAAGAATAAATGAATTTGTCTTTTTAACAAGTGAGAAAAAACTCAGACAAAAAATTTGAATTAAACAAGTGACAACTAGGTCAAAAACAGTTGTACTTGAGAGAGAATGGTAAAGAAAATTCCACATATGAAGTTTAAGAGACAGAAAAATAATTTATAATTATGATACAACTAACTTAGATTAGTTTAAATTATTTTAAAGCAATGATAAATCCGTAATTATCAAGTTTAACTGTTTAGACTCATCCAATTCTAGCAATGACGTTCCATAACAATGATGCATGCGCAAATTTGCCAGCAATTGTAATACAAGTCAGGAATATTGATCCTTCAATGCAATTTTAATTTAAATTATTAGACAATTACTTATAGAGAAGTAATTATGGGAGACAGATAATAGATTGAACCTCCCCTGGTGAAACGCAAATCAAACAGCGGCATCGACAATTACAACTGTCCTTGTAAAAATAAATGAACATGAGTAGTTGATTAGTGTTCTTAACCGTTAGTTGACTTCTATTTTGTCTGTAATAAAACTGAAATGCCAAGATATGTCATCCCAGAGATATATAGTTCCCTGATGTAGAAGAAAGAAAAAGAAATTATCAGAAACAAACATGTGGCAACCCTAAAACAGGAACAACAAGTACTGGAAGGGATTAGTCCCTATCCCTCATCACGGAGGAGCAGTCGAATTGCAGCCATTGATTTGGAGGACATCCCTGATCATCAAGTTCAAGAGATAGTTCCCTATCCCTCATCAACGACTAGTTCTGGTGGACACAGTAAACGTATTTCACCTGATGATTTGGAGGACAAATCCCCACCACCTATCAATCTTCATCAAAACCAGGTATATATGCACTATATCAGGTTGTGATTGGTTTGATCCTTGAAGACATTCATGGAACATATATGGACAAGAATTTTTCCGTTCCACAGTATTTTCTTTTTGGCAGTGAGATGTTCATGTACTTATATAAACTTTTCAATAATATGAATATTATTATATAATATAATTTATCGAGTTTTGTTAATCACGCTTCAATCATATATGCACGAAAAAATAAAATTTAATGGCTAATTTTTTGATTTATCTCTGCTAACTATTAATCCTATTGATACATATTCGACTTTGTTGATAATTAGAAATCTGGATGGAGAACATTTCTATCATATGTTGGCCCAGGTTTCCTGATTTCAATATCTTATATTGATCCTGGCAACCGTAAGTTCTTGCTCTTCTTCTGCTACTATTTTACTCTTTGAATGTCGACATGTGAGTACTCTTACGTGTTTGCTAATATATATGGTGGCATCGCATATGCACAGTGGAAACTGGTATGCAAGCTGGAGCTAACTACGGTTATGAGGTAATTGATTTTATACGGTATACTCTCCATAATTCTTATCTAGCTTGTTGATGAATAAATACATGAACGAACCTGTTCTAGATAAAAAAATTTCTGAATATATATTCTTACTCATAAATTCATTTTCAATGATGAAGGGAAGAATTATGGTTCGCACACTGCAAAAACGTAATTACTGGAATCCCGTTGAGGAATTAGTCTGTTCAATTACATATTTTTATAAAAAGATGTATTCCAAAGATCATGCTTATTGGATTTATATTTCTTTTCTATATATGTATATGTATATATATATATACACACTTTAATTGACAGATGATTTTTCTATTTTCAGCTGCTGTGGGTGATACTTATTGGGTTTATATTTGCTTTCATAATTCAATCTCTTGCAGCAAATCTTGGTATATGCACCGGTAAGAAATTTAACAAATACCACATATGCAAAAGTTTAATTAGAAATATGAGATTTGCTACCTCAAAAAAAAAAGTTATATTTTATCAACTATTATGTTAGTAATACTGTAATTTTTATTCTAATTTAAAAATACTGTAATTCAATTTTATAGAAAATGAATTAATATATATTGTCCTTTTAATTTAATTCTACTTTGATATACTAATATCAGGTAAACATCTATCCGAGTTGTGCAAGCTCGAGTACCCAAAATTTGTGAAGATTGCCTTATGGTTGCTAGCAGAAATAGCTGTGATAGCTGCAGATTTAATTGAAGGTGTGATTTAGCACTTATTAACTTAATCATTTTATGAATTTATATATTTAAAACTTGCATTTCTTTAAAATAGTATTTTGACATAATTTTGCATTTTCAGTGATTGGAACAGCTTTTGCATTAAACATACTAATTCATATCCCAGTATGGGCTGGAGTTATCATGACTGGTGGCAGCACTCTCCTCCTCCTTGGTTTACAGAAATACGGGGTAAATCTAGCTATTCTTCTTATTTCTTTTTTATTTTCTCAAATAAAAATAAAAATTATCAACAGAAAAGTTTGAGAATTTGAACGTTGAATATTGTGCTTCATAACTCAAATTTAAAGTAGCATATGCTTGTCACTAACTATTTAAACCAAATATTGTGCTTCTTACCTCCTATTATAAGGAGTTACACTTGAATTTTAACTCGAAATTTCTTAGCTCTAATCATTATATTAATTTTTTTAGGTTTTATTTTTTTAATGTATGATTGAAATTGATTGATGTGACTTAGAAATATTATTATTAAATATTGTTTCGAAGATTATAAATAAAGTGTATCAAAATTAAAAATTCGCTATAATTTATCTTTGAAAAAATTCCTAAAGAAAGAGCTGAACGAAGATATCGGACTTGCAGGTTGAAGCATCAAAACTCTTCTCCTTAAATAGTAAACTAACCAAAATTTTGGTAATATCGTGATGTACCAAAAAATTCTATCTATATCATATTAAATAGAAAGCTGCAGATATTCCTTGAATTGAAAAAAGAGAAAAGAAAAGAATGGAATGGAGGTTATGAGATTAAAATTACTAATCTCTTTATCTAATTTCTGCCCTTTATGTTGCACATCTCCTGAAGATGTCAATCACTTATTCCTCTTTTGTCCTTGGACATGAAATGTTTGGAGTAAGATTTTCAACTGGTGGAACGTCTCTTGGAGTATCCTAAATTCAATTGCTTCTCTCTTTGAAGAATGTGATTCATTTTCATGTGAGTGAAGTTTTCAAAATAAAAGCTGAAGGTTAATTTTTTATGCTTCGATTTGGTCTATATGGATTGAACACAACAACTCGATCTTCTACAATAAAAATCTATCCCACTCTCTCCTCTTTGATCTTATCATGGTTATATTTTCTCTTTGGATTGAAGCTTATGATTCTTCTTTTCCTTACTCTTCAAATCAAGTCATTTTGTCTTCTAATTGCATCAAGAATTGGGAAAAAGCTGAATTGTAGCAGACCAAGCACCTCTTGGACACCAACACCAACTTCATTTTTCAATTGGAATGTTAATGCTTCATCTTTGGGCAAACTACGCTCCTCCAACATGTTTCGGAAAATCTTCATTTGCTCAGTTGGCGTTAAAGACTCCAACGAAGCTGAGCTTCTAGCCATTCTTAAAGTACTTGAAATTTCAGTACACAATAATTCTCTTGCTAATTTCCACATCTTGATGAAATTTGACTCCACTAATGTTGTTTCTTGGGTTAATGGCCCTTTCAACACCTACCCTTAGAAGCTATGGGACATCTTATACAAAATTAACGATTTATGAAGTTCTGTTCTCACCTTCTCAATTAAGTATATTCATAGAGAGACTAATTCTATAGTTGACAACTTAGCCAAATTTGGGATCCATAGACAATATGACTTTATTGCTTGGCTGTGATTGTTTTGATTATATTCTTCAGTTGCTTTTATCGTATATTTGAGTTTTTTCACATAGGTTATGGAAGGTTAGGATTCTCTCGGGTGTTTTAGGAATGATTTATTGGTCTGGAATAGCTCATTCCACTATCCTATATTTTTTCCCATTTATTAATAAAAATTATTTTTTATAAAAAAATTAGATTAAAATAACAAAGGATGGTATAATCTCAAAACATATGTTAATAGAGATTAGAATTAGATGAACATAAACGTCGGGTTTGATAATTATAAATTCATTATTGTTTTAAAATAACTTAAGCCCTTCTTCTATCCTATAAATTTCCATATGAGATTCTCTTCAATATTCTCTCAAGTGGAACTCGTTTTGGTTCAGTTGTCATTTGCTTAATCCATCATTTTTATCTGCTTCAACTTTTTTTCTTTTCTTAAGCTATAAGCTTACTTAATTTTTTATTTAGGTCTTTTCACTTTTTAGATTTCAGATTTTACTTATAGAAACTACGGTCATATAATGGTTAGTTATCTCATAGCTCTGATACCATCTTTGAATTGGATAAATCTAGACATCAGACTTGATAATTATGAATTCACCATTACCTTAAAATTACTTAAGTTAATATAAAATTAGTTGCATTACAATTATAAATTTTTCTTCTATCCCTTAAAATTTCGATGTAAGAATCTCTTCAATAATAGAAAGGTTGTTTCGTTTTTTTTTTAATTTTTGAAAAGTTTTTGATAGGGGTTGGTGGCTAAATTATGATAAATCTTAAGGAAAATTCTTTGGGTTGATAATCTTAAAATTTCATAATTAATAAATTATGGATTTTCCCGAAGTAGAGTTATAGCACTGCACTTTTCAAAACAAAAATTTATTAAAAAACTATTCAACTTGAAAACTCAATTCGAATTAAAAAAAATAACTCAGCCTGAAATCTGAACAATTTGAAGTTTACATATCTTGACTTGAAACTTAATCTAAACCTCATAAAATTCAAAATATTCAACTCTAAACGACTAGAAAAATAACAATTTAAAACGACTCGAACATAAAATACTTTGGCTCTTGAACTTTTTCAACGTGATCCAATTGATAAGTTTCTCCCTACAGCACACGGATTGTCCATTACAAAATTATAATTTTTCATTTAATTAAATGATTGGTATTCAGCATGCAAGAAAATTTAGTCAAAAATAAAATTTAGGGAAAAAATGCTCTCTCTCTCTCTCTCTCTCTCTATATATATATATATACATATATATATATATAAGTAGGTGGGAAGACCAGTAAAATAAGGAACCAACTACTTAGTATAGGTAACACTTACAACATCATGAAGAAGCTAAATATTATCTCTGAAGGGGGGTAAGGAAGAACATGAAACCTGCGGGTAAGCCATAAGCCATATGAGATAGAAAGTCTGCTGTAAAGTTCACTTCTCGGTAACATGATTAATCTGGATAGTGGAGAAGTGTGTTATCAAACTTTTAATGTTGTAAACAATAAAATAACAGTCTGCATTGATATTAAACTATCCCACTATCATACCCACCGCCACACTGTTATCACATTCAATCAAAGATCAGTAATACCTAGGTCTTTAGCTAGTTATATACCCTGAAGAATAGCCCACAATTCAGCTCTCAGAATAGGATATATTCCTATATTGGACACGAAACCAACATTCCATATACCTCGCCTATCCCGAATAAGACCTCCACCAAAAGAAATGCCAACATTATTAGAAAGGCAAACATTTGTATTCAGCTTGCAAAAGCCTTCAAGATGTGCCGAATCAAGGAGTTTCTGCCTTTATCCAAATTATATAAGGCCTCAATACAGAACTTAGCTTGCCAGAAAATATCCAAGTATAGTTGAAAAATAGTCATGTTCTTGCCCCCAAAGGCCATAACATTTCTTTTCTTCCAAAAAGGCCAACATCCCACACCAAAAAGACCGGCCAGCTCATTTCATTCACCATAATATATAAATATTTCATATTGGAAAAAATTCAGACATATAAAGAAATACTAATCTTGAAGAAATTATTGGGCACAATGGGTATAATAACAAAATAAATACGGAATAAAAATAATTAGCAAAAAAATAGCACCAACAATTTAACGTGATCCATCCTCTAATTTGGACTAGTTTACGAGACAAACTCAGAATATTTTTTGTCCATTAATAAAAATTATATGTGTACAAAAAGAAAATATTCTCTAGATACATGCTAAAGAAAATAATTTGAAATAAACCAGGTGACACTCAAGTGTTTCCCAAAAACATAATAAAAATATTTCTCTCACTATTTTTGTCACTCACTATTTTTGGAAAATTTTCCAAACAAATCCAACTCTTTCACACACTCATCAAAGGAAATTTTCCTTTGGCCTTCGATATGTTGTCTTTCACTTGTAGCTCTTACCCATACAATTGTTCTTCTCATTTGCCTTGTGTGCTTAGGTATGAAGTTGTGCCTATTTATTGGCAAAAAATGTCAGCAAATGTGGAAGAGAAAAAGGTCATGTATGTGGCTTTTCATAACCACAATAATATATGTTTTTTTAATTACTAAATGGTGCACTCATACCTTAGAGGGATCAACAAATCTCCTTCTCTTGACTACATAGGGGTTCCACCATTCCTGCAGCTAACCAACAAAACTCAAAATTCAATATTGGCAAATTTTTTGTTAACATGTCTAATATATTTTCTTCTGTATGAATCTTCTCAAGTTATAGTAGCTTCTTCTCTATTATATCTTTAATCCAATAATATCTCCCATTAATATGATTTGATATTGAGTTAAAAGATGCATTCTTTCCAAGATGAATAAAACTGTGGCAATTACAAAATAACTGATATTTGTCTTGTTGTAATCCAAATTTTTTCAAGAACTTTTTTATCTACAATAAACTATGCTTTAGTAGTGGATAAAACAACACACTTTTATAACTTTGATTGCCATGACACAGATCCCTCTGCAAAAGTGATCAGATATCTTGATGTAAACTTTCTCAAATCTACATTGCAAGCAATATCAACATTTGTGTATCCAACCAATACATATTTGATATCTCCAAAATATAAGCATATTTTGGAAGTACCCTATAGATATCTAAAAATCTACTTTACTGTAATCCAATATTTTTTTTATGATTTGAAAGGAATATGCTCACTACTCCAACTGCATAAACGATATCTAGTCGTATGCACATCATGACATACATCAAACTTCCAATTGTTGAAGCATATGACCTTTGTTAATCTCTTCCTTCACTTTTTCTGTAGAATGACATTGTTTGGAACTTAGCTTAAAGTGATTAGCAAGAGGACAATTAACTGCTTTACCTTGGTCCATTTTAACCTCTAAAGTACAATTTCAATGTACTTTTCCTGTGACAACCATAAATTCTTAGCATTTCTATCTTTGATAATCTTTATACTAAGAATCTATTTTATTGGCTCTAAGTCTTTCACGACAAAATACTTGCTCAACTGCTTTTTCAAACTGTTAATTCTGGAAATATTATGTTCAATAATCAACATGTCATCTACATAAAGCAATAGAATAATGAAATCTTCATCAAAGAGTTTTTGCACAAAAACACATTGGTCTGAAGTAGTCTTTTTATAGCCTTACTCCCCCATAATATACTCAAATTTCTTGTACCATTTTCTTGGTGCCTGCTTCAAACCATAGAGACTTTTCTTCAACTTGCAAACATAGTTCTCTTTTTCATTTTGCTTAAAATTTTTTGGTTGCTCCATATATCTCTTCTACCAAATCAACATGTTGAAAAACAATTTTGATATCTATTTACTCAACCTCCAGATTAAGACTTGCTACTAATCCCAATACTATACGGATGAATGTCATTTTCACAATTGGTGAAAAAATCTCATAAAAGTTAACCAATATGGCTTTGAATTACGGATGAGAACTATTTTCTTCATGCTTGATTATAAGCACCCGTTTGGTTTTCAAAACTATCTTGCCTTTTGGCAACTTTACCAGTTTAAAAGTTTTGTTCTCATGTAAGAATTTCATTTCATCTCATATGGTTTCAACCCATTTTTGCCTATGTTCGTCAATCATAGCTTCTTCAAAACTTTCTGGTTCTCCCATATCAGTGAGTGATATATACTCATTTTCTAAATACCTTGTAAAAGGTTGTTTTGCTCTATTGCTTATTCTCAAAAGAACTAGGGAGAGCACATGTGTTGGTTGATGATGAACATCATTATCTTTAGTATTATCTTCTGGCTCATTAATGAGGGCAAACATCTGACTCTTTCCATCAAAGTTCTATTCATTCTCTCACCCAAACCATTTAAACGTGGTATTTTTGGAGGCGTTGTCTGATGTCTAATATCATGCTCTTTGTAGTTAGCTTCAAACGGTCCAATGTATTCTCCACTGTTGTCTGTCCGAATGCATTTCAATTTCTTTCCCGTTTGTCTTTCTGCTAAGGCATGAAATTTTTTAAATACATTCAACACCTGATCCTTTATCTTTAAAGCACACAGTCATATCTTCCTCGAATGGTCATCAATGAAAGTCACAAAGTACTAAACACCATTTAATGACTTTGGCTTTGTCTCACATAAGTCTGAATAGACCAGATCCAACACATTCTTCATTCTAGAAGTAGGGGAACTCTTGAAAGCAACTATGTTTTTCTTTCCAGCTAGACAGTTAGCATATTTCTCCAATTGCACTTCACCCATTCTGGGCAACATCTTCTTCCTGATCAGGGTAGTCATTCCCTTCTCACTTATGTGGTCAAGCTTTTTGTGCCATAATTCAATAATATTATTTTTCTCCACAATACTCATAGTATCATTGAAGAGTTTCGCATGGATCACATATAAGGTAGCATGTTTTATACCTCTTGCCAATACCAAAGAAGATTTGGTGAGCTTCCACTGGTTATTAAAAAAGGTACTGCAGAAACTTACATCATCCAGTCTATCAGCAAAGATCAAGTTTAGATGAATATCTAGAATATATCCGAAAAATTTCAAGACTAATATAGTACAATTCCTAGTCTCAAGACAAACATCCCAACTGTTAACATACGGAGTGACTAAGGTTTTTCTCCAGGTCTTCCCCAACCCATATAGAAGAAATCGTTTGATCCAAACCTTATCACAATATGGAATTACCTAAGTGACTCAATACTACTGGAAATGAGATGTTATACCATTCTACCAAAGTAAGGCTTTGGTCGGTGCCCATAATATGCACACAGGGCCAAAGATTTAACTAATGTGACTTTAGTAACTCAAAAAGAAAAGAAGAAAAAGTGCCTTGTTCCGGCGTTTCACGACTCGAGTTGGTCTCTGCTTTCAAAAGAAGTGTTAAATGAATCAGGAACTTGCCATGGATATGAGTGAAATGAAGGCACAAACCATTCTTCTATATCAATTTATTCGTTTTCTGACCCCTGATGATAGATCCTACGTTGATTGGCTTAAAGTGCCAAATAATGCATTCTAAAATACTCTGACAGTTGAATTGGTGATCAGCCTATCTTATATCTGAGTTGTAAATGTTTGTGAATGTTTGTAAATACTTTGTAAATTTTTTTTTCTTTCAGTAAAAGATCTACAGTAGTTCGGAGATATAGACATAATTGGTCGAACTCCGCTATCAATTTGTGTCTTATTATTCCGCATTTTTTTCGCTTTTGATTATAGGAAAATTGACATTATTTTCCAACAATAGTTAGGCATGGTTAAGGGTGTAAATAAGTCAAGTTATTTGAACTCGACTCGTAAAATATTCGAATTTAATTCAGAGTTAATTGAGTCGAGTTCAAGCTTGAGTTGTTTTTTGAGTCAAGTTCTAATACCACAATATCCTACTCGTAAGACCCGCGAACTTAATCGAGTAACTGTTATTTTTATTATTTAATAAATTTAAATATATTTGAGTTTAATCAAGTCAATTTATCGTCGAATACATTATTTTATTTAATTTGAGTTTTGTCAAGTCAAGTTTGAATAGCTCAAATATTTTTTAAGTCGAGTTTCGAACAATTAAAAAAAGTTCGATCAAGTTCGAGTATCGAGTTTTTTAATTGAGTCAAGCTTGAACCTGATACTGTATTGACTCGACTCAACTCAACTCAAATCGATTACATCCCTTGGCCTTGTTATCAACATTGATTGAGCAAAAGTCACTTTACTTGCCATCGAAATGTACCCAACGTTCCAATTAGAAATCTTTGCCCTCATCCTATCTAGAACATAACTATAGGTTTTCTTTTTTTTTTTTTTTTATCCTGAATCATTACGACCCTTCTTCACCACTTTTTGGTACTCTAGGCTAATCTCTCCCTTTGAAAGGATAGGGAGATAGGGGGGTAAAGGGCAGCCCTATCTTAATCCCCTTGAAGGATAAAAATGCTCCGTTAAAGATCCATTCCAAAGAATGTGTATTTGGGTGCCAGAAACACATTGCATAATAACAGAAATAATCTTATCTGGGATTCCCACATCTTGCAGAGTTCCATGATGAAAGTCCCACCTAATGTGATCATACTTTTTTTTCAAAATAATTTTTACAGCCATAAAACCTGAATCATTACGTTTATTTCTCATACTATGAATGAACTCCTGAGCAACAACAATGTTCTCTATGACATGTCTTACAAGAACAAAGCTTGTCTCTGTTGGACCCACAACCAGAGGCATAATACTTTTAAGCGTGTTGGCAATAACCTTAGTAATGATCTTGTGGCTAATAATACAAAGAGAAATAGTCCTATACTGGGCAAAATTATGCGGCCTCTCTCTACCTTTGGAATAAGACAAACCATAGTTTTCTTCATCGAAGAACTGAGACTACCACTTTCAAGCACTCTCCGGACTTCTATACACAAGTCACCACCAACCACATCCCACTGGGTTTGGAAAAAGATGGCTTGAAAACTATCAATACCAGGCCACTTCCAAAGCTTCATTTGGAAAAGAGCCTCTTTAATTTCCAAATTAGAAAATTGAGAAATAAGCTCATAAATCAAATTCTCCTCACAATGAGGGAAAGCTCCATCGAATCAGGAAACCCTAATTGATATTGCCTCCTCCTGATAGGTTTTTTTGAAAAATCCAAACTCACGCATTTCAAAATATCCTGGTCATGCACCCAATTCTTGTCATCATCCTGTGAAGCTTTAATGCGATTTCTCTTTTTTTTTTTAAAAAAAAAAACAAAATCTAAATATTGAGTGTCTATATTATTTACAATAGATTTTATCTTGAATTTAGCATTATGAATAAGTTAACGACAAAATTAAAGATTTTAACAACAGCTAACAATGATAGATGTGTTTTAGATTTAAAATATCTGAGTGATGTTCCCTAGCTTTTTCACGATGCTCACAATTAAATCCAAATTTTAATTCCATTTATGCTTATGTTTGTATTGGAAATCCACATGCAGTTCATTAATCAATTAAAAAATAAAAGTTGATTTGTTTTTTCTGTTATTATATGATGTTTTGAATTAATTGAGATATAGGTGAGAAAACTGGAGATATCAATAGAGGTTATACAATTTGCTTTGGCTGGATATTTCTTTGCGGAAATGGGTTATGTAAAACCTCCAGCAAAAGATGTAATGAAGGGCTTGTTTGTCCCTAAATTATCCGGCCAAGGGGCCATCGCAAATGCCATTGCCCTAATCGGTGCCACTATCACGCCGTAAGATACCCCCTTGTCTGTACTCTATTAATTACACATTAATTATTTACTTAAGTATAGATTATTAACTTCAATAAATTTTTTACACAGCTATCATCTCTTTCTTCATTCTGGTATAGTGCTCTCAAGAAAAGCACCTAACTCTGTCCGTGGCATCAATGTAAGATTATTTTCATTTTTATCTTTTTTATTATTTAGATGATCATAAGTTCTCCTAACGTAAACTAAGATTTCTTTTTTTTTTTTTTAATTTGAAAAAATTGCATATTTTATCCCTGAATTATCCGGATTTTAACAGGATGCGTGTCGATATCTCCTTATCGAGAGTGGATTTGCATTATTTGTAGCATTGTTAATCAATATAGCAATAGTGTCCGTAACAAGCGGTATTTGCATGGGCCACAATCTGAAAACTGAAGATGCTGATAGATGCAATAATCTTACTCTCGACTCTTACCTCTTTCCTACTCAAGGTCCTTCATAATTCATATATATATATATATATATATAATAGCACCATTCATAATTACTGAGTTATAAATGATTTTATTTTTCACAGAATGTGCTAGGAAAGTCAAGCTCACTTGTATATGGTATTGCGTTACTAGCCTCAGGTCAAAGCACCACACTCACCAGTACTTATGCTGGCCAATTTTAATGCAGGTCTTATTTAATTAATTTTCAAAATTCACCGTTTTGTAATAGTGATTATGTAAATTAAGTGAGATTAATTTATTAGTTCGTGGGCGCAAATTCCAGGGTTTCTTGGATCTTCGGATGAAAAAATGGATTCGCAACCTAATCACTAGGTGCACTGCCATTATGCCTAGTCTTATTGTAGCGATTGTCGGTGGATCTTCTGGAGCTGGCCGATTAATCATCATTGCCTCGGTTAGTAAATATTTGAGAATTTTTACTTTTATCACTTCAACCTACTAAATTATTATTATTTTTTATCATCAAACCATAAATTGAGTAAAATCATAGTTGAATGTTATATATTGTTTATTCTTAAACTGCAATGGGTATCTAAAACTTTATTCCGTCAATTTTTATTTTCTTTGTGATCTTTGCTCTCTCGAAAATATATTGTACCTAAACGGATAAAGCATTAAACATAAGAGAAAAAAGCCAATCCAATATCTATAATTTTTTGCTTAAAAGAAATACTCTAATTACCTACCATAACTCACTTCTTTTGTGTGAATTATTGACATTCAATTTCATTTTCAACCTTTAGTCAAAAAATAATAATAATTTCAACCTTCGATAAGAGCTTGATGTTGAAAGTAGCAATTGTTCCAAGACTCAATGGCACAAAATCGAAATTCAAAGGCTTAATAACAAAAACATAAAAGTTTAGAGTCTCATAATATGATTCGCCTAAATATTATAATTAAGTTTTAGAGATTTTGATTATATATATATATATTAAAGTTGTTCAACTAATTAATTTTTCTTTCTTGATTTTTTTTCTTTTTTTTTTTGGGTCAGATGATACTCTCTTTTGAACTTCCATTTGCACTCATCCCTCTTATTAAATTCAGTAGCAGTACAACCAAGATGGGACCGCATAAGAACTCAATTTATGTGAGTTTAAATATCTCCTTTTTTTCTCATTTATTTTGTTCATTAATCATTATATATAAATTCATAAATGTGCTAGGCTAACTATTATAATTAATCATTTGAACTCTTAATTACTTTTGCAGATTATTGTAATTTCATGGATTCTGGCGGTGTTACTGATCGGGATCAACGTGTACTATTTAAGCACAGCATTTGTTGATTGGCTAATACACAACCACCTACCGAAAATTGGTAAAGTGTTCATTGGGATTGTAGTATTTCCCCTAATGGCAATCTACATTCTTGCAATTATATACATGACCTTTAGGAAAGACACTGTTGTGACATATGCTGAAACCAACGAGAATGACCCAATTGACCTAGCTAAAATGGAAAGTGGGCAAGTAAAATCTGGATCACTGAATCGGGTACCCTATAGAGAGGATTTACCTGATGTCCCATTTCCAAAGTAACAATTGGTTCATTTATCCCACACTACTGGGATGGTTAATTGCTGCTGTCAAAGTTTGGTTACTGCTGTCAGAACTTTATATATGCAAGTAGCTACAAAACTCAGACTTTTATATAATTAAGATGCTATTATGTATAAGTATAATAAGTGAATAAGTTGGTGTATTTTATTATTCCACTTTTCTCATCTACTGTTCAGCTTTCCTCTCTGCTGTTCCACAGCCTGTTCACCTTCAAAAATTTAATAAAAGAAGGTTAAAGAATGTTGGAGAGTGCGACTTTTGCTAGAAATACGAAATTATTGATTGTTGTTTTTATGATATGTTTCTGTCCAAAGTAAGGTTTTGCAAATTTGGTTAAGTTTTTAAGTAAAATCTATTTAGGTAAATTTAAGCATGGATACTCGTGTCTTTTTTACTAGTTTACTTGTAATACATCTTTAACTTGCAACTTTTTATATATCTATATATTGGAGTCAAATGCAGAAATATGTACGGAATATTTAAAATGAAACATTTAGAATGGATTTCATTTCTTTAATATTTCACTAGCCAATCATCCCTCAAAACCTAACAATTGGTATCGTAGGTTAAATGACCTTAAGGGGTTGTGACTGAAAGTCTTTTTGAGCAAAAAGAAAAGAAAATCAGAATGGCTTCCACCACCAAGTCCAATGAAGAAGATGAAGATGATGAAGATGATGATAATGATGATGATGATAACTAAGAAGATGATGATGATGACGACGACGACGACGACGACCAAGAAGAAGAAGGCGGCAACAACAAGCACAAACACAGGTCTCAAGAAAACACTTACAAAATCTACCCAAGCAAAATTAAGAAATTGAGGAAGAGCAAGAATGCTTATAGTTGATGAGAAGTGTAGGAACATGATTTTTAATGAGATGTGCACCAGAAAAATTCAAAAGAATCTAGAGAAAAGTGCTTTAGAAAAATTAAAAATCCTGGAGAGAAATACTCCATGTAGAAAATGTAAACAATCTTGGAGAGAAGTGGTCCATGAAAAATTAGATCTCAGCAAAATTGGAGAGAAGTGCTCTGTAAAAACAAATTATGGCAGTTGAATTTGGAGAGAATGTACTCCAAGATGAATTTTCCAGCAAAACCATCTAGGAGAAGCTTTATAGGTCATTAATGATGCTACACCCAAACAAGAAGACAGTTAATTTGAGGATTGCACTATTAAGTAGGAAGAAAAAAACCCACATTTTTCCAGAAAAAGTCCTAAAGAGGATAGTTAGAGTGTAACTTTTGCTAGAAATACAAAATTATTGATTGTTGTTTTTATGATATGTAACTGTAATCTTTAACTTGCTTCTTTTTATAACTCTATATAATGGAGTCAAATGCATAAATATGTATGGAACATTTAAAATGAAACGTTTAGAATGAATTTCAATTTTTTTTATTTTTATCAACCTATCATCCCTCAAAACCCAACAAAGAAAAAAGAAACCAATGCTTTTGGTCTGCCTCAATTTGAAAATGACACAGTTGGATCATATAAGATCTAAATAATCAATCTCATATTTTACAAATCAAGATGACCCATATGTTGTTAAATAGAGCGGACAATTTTTGATATGATTAAACGATACGATACGGTACGGGCTTTTCATGGCACGATACAAATACGTCTAACATATTTATAATATGATTAGATACGTTTAAAAATATGTAAAATATTTAATAATTAAATAATTAAATTATATATTAATATTTTTTAAATAGATGTATAAATTTATATATGAATAAATTTATAATATATTATATTATAATTAATTATATTAATATATGTGAATAAAAATTAACAAATTATCTATAATTATTAAATTATTTTTTAATATTTTTTAAATATATGTATAAATTTATATATGAATAAATTTATAATATATTATATTATAATTATAGATGATTTGTATTAGATACATGTTATAAAAATTAATACATTATAAATTTATATAAATTTATAAATATTAATACATTATAAAATATCCAATCTTTACAGGTATATTTTTATATATATTTATAAATATGTTATATCATACCAAATTATTAATGCATTATAAAAATTAGCATATACTTATGAAATATTAATTTTAGTTATTTGTAATTATATACGTGTATTTTAAATGTGTTACACAATTACACGACATAAAATGACATATTTAAATCGATACGAATAACTATATAATACGTTTATACATGTAATACATGAATTATCAGCTCGACTGCTATAGATAATCTCATATTAAAAGTTTAGAAAAAAGAAAAATAACTTATAATTATAGTAGAACTAAGTTTAAATTAGTTTAAGTCATTTCAAAGTAATTTTAAATTCATAATTATGAAATTCAACTTCTAATCCTATTCAATTCTAATATATGCTGCCTATTTTCCTCCAAATTTAACAGGTTTTTGATATTAATCAATTACCTAAAACATATAAATAAAATTACAGAGGATATATATTTTGAAATATTAGACTAATTTTTATTTGATATACAACTATATAATTTCTAGTATCCACATCTGCAAATTCGTGCTCTTAGATATAGACATATATTTATCCTCCAACGAGAGATAAATACTATCTTTTATGAGAGATGAAATCCAAAAATCCCAAAATGCTAAACATAAAAGATGTCTTCTTTTTTGTGCTTTTAACAGGATTCTACATCAGCGCTAGGAAAAAAGTGAATTTTCTCTTCATTTCAGCTTTATATGTATATATATTAACCATAAAATTAGGCAATATCCCGTGCTACGCAGTTTTTAGTAATATTTTTAATTGATACAGTATAAAAATATATATCAAATTAATACATCGTCGAATAATAATAATAATATGCATAAAATCCATGAATTTACACGAACGATAATTTGTAAGGAAAAATAAACTTTCTTCAGTTTCATTTGTGGCCTTCAAATACCTGTGGATTATCTTATTTTGGTGAAGTAGTCCATTCAAACATATATTCTTCCAGACTTTTTTTGAAGATATATTCCTCTAGACTATTAACATAATAGAATATGTGAATCACACACCAACATGCAGCTGAATGTTTGCTTGTATTACAATGTCTTCATTGTCAACGCTTCATATTTTGTCTTCTTACAACTCCTTGAAGCCTCACTGGACCCTCCAGAGCTCTGAAGCTCCTCCTTGCTTGTGTGATACAAACCATATATGTCAGTTTGGTCAAAGTCCATTAATAATATAAATTAAGCTTTGTGAATACAATATCAGCTAAAAATGATATAAAAAACAATCCATGTTCACCGACATGCTTAAAATATATGATGTAGCTAAAATACTATATAAGCAACTTAAAATGTTGTTTCTTAGTAGGCACCATCCTGAAATTAAGCAATATATTTAGAAAAATAATTTCATCCACGTTTCTTAGCTACTCACATAACCATTTTAGAACTGAGGCCTCCTTGAAGGTCTTCAACTAAGGGAATCACTTATGAAGAAGATTTAATTGTTGCTAAGAAATTGAATACAATTAAGCTCATATTGGTGAAGACCCATTCAAAAACCACCTTCATTACAAATAAAATGTTTCACATATTTTTTTCTTCTTTTAAACATTATGACAACATGGAATAAGGAGGAAAAAAATTAGAAAAAACTGAAAATATATAATCTTAATGAAATCTTGATATGAAATTTGCACAAAACAAAAAGATAACATTTAAAACCTAGAAAACTAGAAAACCCCATATGAAAACTCAAAAGGTTTGCATACCTCTTTGTGCTAACAATCCAATAGCAAAATGGCAGCAAAGGAAACAAATAGGTAGAATTTTTTTTTTCTTTTGTCAAAACAGGTGGAAATTTAATAATGAAGAATACAAATAGAAATATACATTTGAAGTAACAGGTTGGAAAGTTAATAATAAAAAATACGTATAGAAACATAACATTTAAAGTACATATGAAAATTATCTACAATTTAGTTTGATCGAGTCTCTATAAGATTTGCTGTAAATTCAGACAAGGATATATGCATACCATTCAGTTGGCGGCAACCTCTTTATTCTGAAAATAACAGCAGAAAAAAAAAGGGAAGAAGAAGAAATTAAGAAATAAACATCTAAGATAAAAACAAAGCCTTCAATATAAGAGTACACTGAAAAACATGTATACTATCAACCATGTATAATATAAGGTAAGTTTTCTTAATTTAGGTCAAAATAAAAGTTAGTTTATATTTCTGGAACAAAGGGTTTTTTAATCTATTATGATCATTTCATGCTAAGCAAAATGATTTTAGTATAAAAATCAGAACTTAATATGAAGTAAGGGAAAATGACGAGAACAGGGAAAATTTTTTGTGGGACTTATTTTATGCATGAAATTTCTTGATGGATATTTTTTTACTGACTTAGAAAGTTTATGTCAACATTCCGTTAGTAGAGTTAATTGTGGGTGCTGGATAGAGTTTTTGTTGGCTAAGGTGTGGCAACACTTGTCCTGTGGTGGAGTCCCAATGTGAGGTCAAGTCATAATCGAATGTCATGGACACTTGGACTATACATGATAAGGCTAATGGTAGTGTTTTATCTATTACCAATTGGTTTTATATGAAATGGAAAGCGACTAAGGTCTACAACTGGTGTCAGAGCCGAGATTACAAGTTCGATTCCCAACAGGAGCAATTGCTGAGAGAGATTGTTGGCCAAGGTATGACAATAATTGTCTCATGGCAGATGCCCCAATGTAGGATCAAGTCATAATCGAATGTCATGGGCACTTGGACTATATAGGATAAGACTAATGGTAGCACTTTCCCTATCACTAATTGGTTTTAGGTGAAATAGTAACCGCCTAAGATTTACAATTTTGTGTTACAAAATTAAAGTTTAAACGGTTTTATGATACAAATTAAAAATAATTCAGGTACTGAGTTATTATGAATCAAATAGTTTAAATATCGTATGTAAAATTCACTTTAATGATCATCAAGATCCAAGTACATTTTTTTCTAATTAGAGATTCCAATCCAAATGAACCTTCTTAAGAATTCAGTTGCTTGCAAAGTAAATCTTTTGAATCAATAAAGCATGACATTTTCCTTTGTCACCACGTGCAACTCACTTTGTTTGCAAGCAGTTGTGGTTATCTTTCACTACAAGAAAAATATATTTTAGCGACGGACAAATCCGTCACTACAATTAACAATTTTGTCGCTAATCTAATTTAGCGACAGATCTGCGACGGATTAAATCCGTCGCAGAAAACCTTCTCGCAAGTCCAATAGCGACAGATTATTATTCTGTCGCTAGCTTTAGCGACGAAATATCTGTCACTAAGTCTATTGCAGGAATTGTAATGACGACAGAAAATATCTCGTTATTTAGCGACAGATATCGTTAGTCGCTATTGTTTGCTACGGAAAGATTGCGACGCTATTTTGCTACGGACATCGTCCGTCGCTATTTTGCTACGGATATTGTCCGTCGCTATTTGGCTACGGACAGCGTCCGTCGCTATTTGGCTACGGACAGAGTTCGTCGCTATTTTGCTACGGACAGCGTCCATCGCTAAGGTTTGTTGGACATTTACTCTATATATTAAATTTTGTAATTTAAATATTTTTGCAATTTAAAAAATCAATTAAATGAAAATCAAAATTTTGTTTTAGCTGAATTCATTAAATAAATATTAAAATTTTGTAGTCCAACATGAAAAATATTCAATAATTAAAAATACTACAATATATATATATATATATATATATATATATATATATATATATATATATATATATATAGTCATACATCCTGTCAGATTGTGGTGGATCATTAGATGGAGCTGATGAAATGTTGGTAGAATTAGTCATCTCTGCTATCAATTGTCGCATCTCTGCACGCATCTCGTCTCGAAGCTCAATTCGAAGTTCTTCGCGCATCTGTTCTCACATTTGCTGCTTTTGTGACTCCAACATAGTCTGAACCTCCTGCTGCATATCTTGCATAATACTAGCACGCAGCTGCTCTGTACTAATATCTCGTGATGTGGCAGTAGAGTGAAATGAGGAGGTACCAGTGTAAAAATGTGTTGTCTTTGTGCCCATTCCATATACACGCCATTTTTTCTGGCCACCAGTAGCCTCTAAAAATAACTGCCTCTAATATTTAGCGACGGTCAAATATCGTCGCTATATAATTCTGTCACTATTTTATCAATTTTGCGATGGTTTTAAATCCGTCGCTAAATGGCTGTCGCAAATGCGTCGCTAATCTGTCGTAAATTTTTAGTGTCATATAATCCCTACATATTAGCTAGAACATTTAGCTACGGTAGCAAATATTCCTCGTTAATCGATCGCTAATTTTGACGAATCAATTATTAATTTTTTTTTTAAATTGTCGTCGCAGATCCGTCGCTGATCCGAAGCTAATTGCTATGATGTCAATCCATCGCTAAATGTCGTCGCTATTCCATTCTTTTCTTGTAGTGTTTCTTTGTCACCACACACAACTCATTTTGTGATAATGAAGAGGATGCTTTTCATTCGTTCGTTTCTTGTCAAAGAGCTCAAGCATGCTGGGATTTGATTAATATCAACTTGGGTGGGTTGAATAGTTTAAGAAAGATAGTAATTTCAATTCTTAGTTTGCAAAATCTTGACTTAGTTTATCAAGCAAGCTTTCTTTATCAAGCCTGTGGTGGCACCATAATCTTTTTATTTAGGAGAATAAATGGAAAAGCTACTATAATATTATTAGTTATGCTGTTTTAGAGATGTAAAATTCGCTGCTGCAAAATTCCTTCTACCTGCTCCGATCATGAGTGCTAGCTCACATTCTAATGTGGTTTCTCAATAGTTTCCCCCTAAAGCTAGTTGTGTTAAATCCAACTTAGATTCAAAAATCTTTAGCAATGAGAACAAGACCGGAGTTGGAGTTATCTTTAGAGATAGCGCTGGTAATTTTATAATTGGTCTTTTTTCTACTGTTGTATGTTGTTGTATAACAATTCCTAGCTTAATACACATGCAACCCAGCTGGCGAAGGAGGAGAAGACTCTAATACTGATGAGGAAATCTATCTTCTTCACTTTCCTCAAGCTGAGGAGTGTGAATGGTTAAAACTCCCAGTTTAGATATTTGAAGGATGATATATGGTGTGCTTTAGTGAAGAGGTCTACCACTTGATTATGAGAACAAACTAGTAAGATCTTAACAGTACCACTTGCCACATTTTCTCTAATAAAATGACAGTCTAATTCAATATGTTTTGTTTTTTCATGGAGAACTAGAATGTGTGATAAATTAATTACTGATTGATTGTCACAGAAAAGCAAAGCTGAAGAAGAGTGTCCTTGGTGTAGATTTTGAAGCAAATACGCCAACCAACTGCTGATGATGCAAGTGCTCTATATTCTACTTCAATGGAAGATCGAGACACTGAAATTTGTTTCTCTGATTTCCATGAGATGAGTGAAGGACCAAGGAAGATATTGTTTGAAATTTATACAAATTTCCCTATAATAAGATTTGTGAGAAAGCAAGATAAATGCAGAATAAAAGACACAAAATTAATAACAGAGTTCGGCCAATTATGCTTATATCTCTAAGCTGTTGCAAATCTTTTACTAAAAGAAAAAAAAATTACAAAGTATTTACAAACACTCACAACCCAATTACACCTTAAAAATTTACTCTCAATTTTCTCTCACTAAAGCTTTTTTCTCTAATTTTTCTTTTTCTCTCTCACTTGGATTGATTATAAGTACCTATTATGGTGCTCTATTTATAGATGCAAAAGCCCCATTTCTACAAGTTTTGTCAACTAATTCTTAATTGAATTTCTTTATTTTTCAACAAAAGAATGCATCGTCTACTTAGTTTTTAACAAAAGGATGCAACGTCCATCTTTTTTTAACAAAAGGATATACCGTCCATTTTTTTCAACAAAAGGATGTATCATCCATCTTTTGTTTTATTATCATTTATTGCATCTTTTGGTGTATGTAAGTTTGACCAACAGTGTCCCTCTTGAAAACTGATTTCAATCTGTTTTTACACGTCGATCAATGCAACAATATTTATAGTTTTATTACTCTAGCAAACTAACTGAAATTGAATACAACTTCAGTTTGATGACAGTCGCCACCTTTGTCAACATATCCACTGGATTCTTACATCCTTTAATCTTCTCCAGGACAAACATATCATCTTTCAATAGAGATCTTTCTATTTTCCTATCCAATATGTTTGGTTTTGTAATGAAATGTTGAATTCTTCACCGAGTGTATCACATTTTAACTATCACTATGCAAAATATTCTTCTCCTATTTGCATCTCAACTCAGTTAACAAACCTTAAAGTCATATCAACTTTTTACTAGCTTCAGTCACTACTACATACTCAGCCTCTATAGTTGATAGAGTGACAATTTTCTGTATTTGTGACATCCAACTAATAGTTGTAGTTCCAATAATGAATATATAACCAATGATATTTCTTTGATGATCAATTTCACCATCAAAGTCTGTATCTATATAGGCTTTTACTTTTTAACTCTTCTTTACCAAAGTACAAACATTTTTCTATAGTGTCTCGTATATACCTTAAAATCCACTTGACTGCTTCCCAATGAGTTTTTCCTAAATTTGACAAAAACCTATTAACTACTATCACTGAATGGTCAATGTTTGGTCTCTTACAGACTATAACATACATCAAACTCCTAACAGCTAAGTTATAAAGAACTTTAGTCATGAATTCTCTTTTTTTCTTCGTTTGAGGGAACTGATCCTTGGATATGCGAAAGTAACTGGCCAATGGTGTGCTAACTGGCATGGCGTCACCCATGTTGAATATCTACAAAATATGGTTGGTGTACTCTGCTTGAGATAACTATAAGAACACTCTTTATTTATCTTTTGTGAATTGTATTCCAAAAATCTTCTTTGTTGGATCCAATTTTTTCATGTCAAGCTCATTTGACAATTGTTGCTTCAACCTTCTAATATCATATATATTTGAATCTGCTACTAACATATCATCGACATAAAGTAGTAAAATGATATAAGTTGACCTATATCTCTTAAATTAGTAACAATGGTCAGCATTACACTTCTAGAAACCTTTTTTATGCATAAAATCATCAAACTTTCTATATCATTGTCTTATGGCTTGTTTCAGGCTATACAAAACTTTTCTTAAGTTTACACACCGTGTTCTTCTTCCCTTTTTCTGAGAAACCTTTTAATTGATGCATGTATATCTTCTTATCAAAGTCTCTGTGAAGAAATGTGGTCTTTACGTCCAACTGTTCAAAATGAAGATCTTTAATAGCCACAATACTCAACTCTAATATGATAGTATTAAGCTTCACAACATGAGTAAAAATGTCAATGTAGTCAATTGTTTCCTTCTGCTAAAATTATTTGACAACTAGTCGAGTTTTATATCTCTTGAAACTATTATACTTCTCTTTTATCTGATATACCAATTTGTTATCAAATGTCTTCTTCTCCATAGGTAACTCAACTAGTTGCCATGTCTGGTTAGAGATCAGAGACTTCATCTCATCTTTCACGGAAAACTCCCATTTACTAGCATCTTCAGTCTGACAAGCTTCGTTACAGCATTCAGACACCCATCTGTCGGTCAATAATAAATAGTTCAGATATCTTATATTAAACACATAAGGCCGAAAAGACCTTTTTAATACAAAAGCTAGAGAGGAGGCTATGATGTGTCAGACTCTTGTGCATTGTTTTGTCTAACGAGTTCATATAACTGAGGGCTTATTCCAATCGGTTCGATCACAGAACTATCTACGACATCATCTGCATCTGCAAATACTGACATATTTTGCTCTGAATTGTTGTTGACTAGGTATATCACCTGTTCATTGAAAATCACATCTTTGTTATAGATTACCTTTTTATTTTTTTCATCTCAAATACAATAGCCAAACTCATCCTCACTATAGCCAATGAGGGTGCATTTGGGATCAAGCTTATTCCTTTTTTGATCACTAATATGCACATATATCACACAACCAAAAACTTTTCGATGCGATAGTTTTACCTCTTTTTGGCTCCATAACTCCTCTAATATTATGTGCTCTAATGAAATCAATGGTCTTCAATTGATCAAGTAACTTACTGTGTTGACAATTTCTGCCAAAAACTGTTTCAGTAAACCTAACTGTATACAAATGCTTCTAGCTCTTTCTTTCAATGTTTGGTTCATACACTCAGCTACACCATTGTGTTGAGACATTCTTAGCACGGTTCTCTTTATTCTGATCTCGTGCTCATAGCAAAATTTATTGAATCTAGTGTCTTCTATTCACCACCATTGTCGGTTCTGAGTTTTTTTTTTATCTTTAAGCCTGTCTCATTTTCAGCCATAATTTTTCATTTGTTGAAAGTCTCAAACACTTCAGACTTATGCTTTAGAAAACAGACTCATATCTTCCGAGAGTGATCATTGATGAAGGTCACGAAGTAGTATTTTGTTACCAATGGATGAGACGGTTGTTGGTCCCCAAACATTAGAGTGAATGAGTTTTAACCTTTATTTCTTTGAGGTTCTACCATTTGTCTAAAAGCTTACCCTTTTCTAATTACCAAGTATGCAATATTCGCACATATCTATCTCTACTGACTGTAGACCTGAAATTTTTCCTTTCAAATGCATAATGTTCATCCCTTTTTCACTCATATGGTCTTGTCTCTGGTACCATAGATTGAGATTTTCATTACTAGTTGCAACTAGGATTGAATAGAGTGCTCATGTTATCATATGAAGAGTGCCACTTTTCTTACCTCGAACAATCATCATTGCACCTTTTGAAATCTTCCAATCATCATCATAAAAATCGTAGTGTAGCATTTGTTAGCCAACTGTCCTACTGAGATTAAATTCTTTCTCAGGTTGGGAATATGTCTGACATCCTTCAGCTCCCAAACAGATTCATTCAAATTAATTTTCACTACACATTTACCAATAATAGTACAAGGTTGATCATCACCAATGTAACACCTATTGCCTTTCCGTACACTCATCTATATACTAGACGGATATAAGGTGCTACAGAAAATAAAACTCTCTAAAAATACTTCTTTAATTTTAAACATATTTAATATAAGAAGTTTAAAATATATACTAAAATATTATACATACACACCTTTTTATTTTATTTATATACATGCTGTAATGAAATTTAAAAACTTATATATATACATATCAAAATATGATAAAAAGATCAACCCGCTCTGGGTGGCTACCACTGCTACTGTTGTGCTCTATAATGGGGGTTTCCAATTAGCGTCTCTATCTACCAGTCTGGACGTTTTCTGCTAATCTGGTAACCTATGCGAGAGAAAACAAACTCCTGCGCTGAGTATATAATTTAGTGGTGCAAAATTTTTTATCATAATAGTCATTAAAATAAAACATGTTCTTAAAATATAATCAATTCAAATTTTGAATCTTCTTTTTATAAATAAAATAATAGTTTTTTTCATATACCCACATATTATGATATTCTAGACTTGCTTCTAGGGAATCAAAAGGGTATCATATTACATCTCAATTTAGGATCCACAGAAATGGACTGGATCCAAATGTAATATGACTCAGTCCACAGAAATACACATAACTGAAAAATGTATCAGGTGATCCACAGAAATGCACAGGATCACAATATTTTATTGGTCCACAGAAATGCACAGGACCATAATTTATACCCTATTGGCATGCTAACAATACCCTAGTTCACGTCTAGTCTAACATGTGGAAAAAATTCTCATATTCATAATTCACTTCATTTTTCATAAAATTTATAAATATTCTTTCCATACCAAAATAATTATCATCAAATAGAATTTTTAACATTTAAATTTTCTGGAATACAAAAATATATTTTCAATACAATAATTGCAAAAATTCCAATTTTCACATAAAATATATTTCTATGACTAATCTTTATAAAAATAGTTGCACCAACCTCTTTACACTCTACAGGTATCAGTCAGCTCTTTCTCTTTATCTCGGGTTGGCGTCTAGTCCAATGTCGTGCCTAAAAATAAAAAAAAAAAATTTGATTAGCTATTGAACCCCCTTACGATATAAAATCTAGTAAAATTTAAATTTTCCGCTCTCACGAATATCAAGATCCTATAATTTAAAATTTTGGGTATATATATTGTCTAAGCTCTTCCAACCCAACTTTTATTTTCTACTTCCATACACTCCAATTAACTCCATTATCTTCAATTTAAGGCAAAATTCCTCCAAAATAATTTTTCCAAAATTTACCCATAATTATGAAAATTCTCTAAAAATTTCACAAAAATTTCTAAAAATTATTTTCATCAATTCTTCACTCAATCCATCATCCTCAAGCCTTATTCTCTTCATTTCCTATTTTTCTCTAATTGTTCAATATTTTTTCCATAAATCCTAATTTTTCCATCAACCAAATATCACAAAATCACACCACAATTAAATAAATAATTATGGCAATAATTAAACCAAAAAAATCACATGGAGCAAGGAACAAGATCTCACCTTCTTTAAATGAGTATCAAGAAATTCTTTGATTTCTCTTTTTGCCAAAATTTCACCATTTATCTCTTTTTCTCCACACTAATCTAACTTTAATCCTTTTAATTGGTGATTAATATGATTAGAAGAAGAAAAATTGAAGAACTTAAGGAATTTGGGGCTTTGAGATTCTCGGCCATGGAAGAGAGAAGGGAAGAAAATGAGTTTTGTGATTTTTTTATTGAATTTCTAATTATTCTTATATATATACCCCAATTAACTTAATTAATCACAATTAATTCCTTAATTCATCTCCTCATTGGCCAATAGCATAATTAATTATCCCATAATATTGACACATAGCTCAATCATATTGCCATTAATTTTGACTTAAAAATTTTCCAACTAATCAAAAATTTTCTTCATTTTTCTTCATAATTAATTTTAATTCTCCAAACTTCAACCTCTAAACAACTCAATTTCATCAAATTAAATATTCCAAAAATTATAAAATAATTTTCTATTCGAAACGGTCTCTTCGATATTACAAAATGACCACCGGTGCAAAAATCGAGTTTTTACAGGTTAATCATTTTTCTTAATTTGACCTGTAAAAATTCATCTGTCATCTGATTTCTAATTTATTAGTTTTAAAAATCTTAAAATTAAATTTAGATCACATCGACTCCATTATGATTGTGATCGCATTTCTTTAGCTCCTGATCTGAAATATCATACTGTAAACTTATACTAAGCATCATATTTCCACAATTCGAACCCTTAACCTTAAAATTTTACCTTATAACTCCACCTATGACCTTAAAATAATATTTTTCATATTTTGGTATGCTTAAATTATAATTTCACTATTGAGCAAAAAATCCAAATTTCGACCCGTGCTGTCTTCTCGATTTGCATGCATAACACGAAATTGCATTGTTTCATTTGATAAAATTCCTATTCATTTTATCATATTAATATAATTAAATTTTTATGTATTTATCCATATTTAGACTCTGATCGTACACCTCTATACTGCAGTATAAACAAATGCAGTACACGTATACGGTCAGGGTCTAACTCGCGGATGTGACAACCAAGGTATACTTTTCCAAGATTTATAGGGACATATCTCTCAAAGAATTCTTTTTGTGAAGTAGTACGGAATGATGCTTTGGAGTCTAACACCCAAAACTTCTCATTCCTCTCCAAAGAGCATATCAACGCATCATCGCCTCTTAAGGTGGAAGTAACATTTGCCTCTACCTTTACTTCCTAGTCCTTTGGTGCAGTCTTGCACTGATTTTTGTAGTGTCCAGTCTCCCTACAATTCCAATATTTGACAGTGTTCGAGCTATGAGAATTACTAGGATTCCTGGATTTGAACCTCCTATCTTTTGATCTACCTCAGTAGTTTGATCGCCACATTCATTCCTTCTAATTGAATTTCTTCCTCTTGACTCTGTATGCAAAAATGAAGAGATTGATGATTCATTTGACTCTATTCATCGAATCTTTTTACTGAGAATTAGATCACGAACATCATTAAATTTCAACTTATTGTATTCCGATGAGTTACTCACAGTCGTGATAGTATCAGAGAAGACAAAAGTATCAATTCTCATACTTTTTTATTGAATTCAATTCCAATTGAACTTAATTAGGTTGTGAATATATTGAGTTCATCAAGATGTTGAGCTACCGATGCATCTTCTGTCATTCGCAAATTGAACAAATACCTCATCAAGTGTACCTTATTTAAGGCCAATGGTTCTCATGCATACTAGAGAAAGTCACCATAAGACCCACTGTGGTATTTTTCTTTGCTATGTTGAAAGCAACATTGTGGGATAACGTCAATCTTATAACTCTAAGGGTTTGTTTGTCAAGAAGATTCTAGTCTTCTTCCTTGATAGTCTCTGGCTTCTTCCTTGAGAGAGGTTGATATAGACTTTTTTATACAAATAATCCTCTATTTGCATTTTTCAAAAGTCAAAGTCTACGCTATCGAACTTCTCAATTTTTACTTTTCCTTCATCTGCAGTCATCGCTTCTACTCGAATATGATTTTCTCTGGATTGTTTGTCACAATTCCTGTGAACCACTGTGTATTAGAACACCTCCATAGAAAAATCGGTACAGCTGACTAAATTTTACTATTTATAAATGTCACCGTTCAATCAAAACTAAGTTAGTTTAAAATCTAATAAACTAATATAAATATTGAAAACAATAGAATTATTTTTGCAATATTTTATGTAAAATATTTCAAAAATTTTATTTTAAATAATATTGCACTAAATAAATTCCATTTTCCCAAATGAGTATAATATAATTAGAAAATTCATTTCAAAATCAAAATAGTGGTGAAATGTTCAAAATTGAAAATAAATTCCATTTCAAAATAATTTTTTTATTTAATATACTTTTATAATAAGTTGTAACGAAATGTTCTTGTTTTTAATTAAATAATTTTTTTTACAATGTTCAATAAATAAAATTAAAATGAACAATAAGAGAAATTATAATATGATATAGTAACTAATGAGTATTCAATTTATAAGAATTGGCCATCTTATCACATATAGCTTTCGCAACATTTTTTTTAAATATATGTTGGTGTTTGTAATTTGTAACTCTTACCATTTCAATTTTTCTATTAAATCTCCAAAATTGGAAACAATAGACAAAATGTAAAAAAAAATGAAACTGTGACCAGCTTTGTAATATCCTCAACCTTCCTCACTCATTTTATTTGAACATATGCATCTTCAATATAATTAAATTGAACACATGCATTTCATATGTATTTTCGTAGGAACAAGTCCATGACATGCACTAGCTACGTGTCCTAGTACATTGCAATTGTATCGAGTCATACATGTATATTTATAATCTAAATGAGGATAAAAAGTATTAAAAATAAATGAAATAAGGTGACCAAATTAAAGTATGCAAAATGAGTAGATTAGGATTAAATTGCATATTGTGTTGAATTGTGTAATAATAACAAGAATAATTAGAATAAAATAAAATAAAATAAATAAATAAAAAGTCAGAAAAAAAAAAAGAAATGGACGGGTGAAACAAATGGTGGTGCCTTTTAACTTATTAGGCAGCCACCATATTCATTTCCATCCTCACCTTCTTCTTCTTCCTTGCTTCATTTCTTCAACCTATTTTCTCTCAAGTTCCAACCACCAATTCTTCCTTGTTTCACTTGGTTTTTGAGGTAAATTGATCTCTTGCAAGTTTTTTCTTGGTAAGTAATCAATTCTTATTGCTATAAGGTTGATTTGAGTTGCTAAGGTTCATTAATAGACATTAATTTGCACCCCAAATTTGATATCAATCGAAATTGATTATGGAAAAGCTTAAAACACAAAAGTTGGTCATTTATGTCTTAGATTTATGGATATGTAAATATTTTTGCAAGATGTAGTGTATAGAATGAGATATCCTCTTCGTACTGAAACTGGTCCAGATGTAAACCCTAAGTAAATTATCTACTGTGTTTGGTAGTTTTGAATATGATAAAGTCATTATTTGAAGTATTTCAAAAAATAAAAGTTATATATATATATATGTGTGTTATGTATCTGTATACCAAATTTTAGATTAATATGACTTGTAAATTTGGAGTTATGGTGAATGGAACCATGTTCCATGACTTGAACTGCCAACCGAGTGCCCTGGGCAGATTTAGAAACTTGTTTGACTAATATGAGTTCCTTAGAGCTAGAATCTGTAAATTCTCAAAACTTTAAAGTTATATGTATATGTCTTATATAAATTTTGGTACTAATTTCAACTTGATATGTTATGTATAGACTAAGTTATGGCCTTTGGAAGTCATACTGGTCTGGAAGCCAATTCTATTCTGGACCAGTGAAATATTTGTTATAATTTGAAGACCTTAAAGACATAATTGATAAAAGTTGTAAACATAAAAAATGTTCCATTTGAACCCATATAAGTTTTTGTAAAGTTTCATTAAAACAGGACTTATATATTATAAGTTGTGATGAACCAAAATGGGTACCCTGAAACTGCCTAAAAGCAGAAAATAAGGTAGAAAACAGAACATACTTAGAAATTCCACAAAATATTGTACAATAATCCAATGGGTCTGAAATTTATTTAATTAGGAACAATAATCAGATTAATTGGTCAAGTATACAAGAATATATATGCTAAATAATCCCATAAGGTCACACTGCCTCATAGGAAAAATCTTAGCTATTGAAATGAACAATGCATAGTAATTTGTTTAAGCCACATTAAGTCTCCCTAATCATGTGTTAATTGATTATATTTTTATATTAGGCTCACAACATATTGGAGACCCACAATGAGCGGATAGACAATAAGTTAGGGGTCGGAATCAAAGGAGAAATGTGAGTCTAATTATCAATTGAATTCTTTAGTGCAAATGAATGTTGCTTGCTATGTGATTCATATGATTGTCATGATCGGTCCTTGATAATATAATGATGGATAATTTGTGGCAATGTGGTACTTATAAATGGTTTACTTGTGGTATATTGGAGGTATATGTTTGACATATGTGATATATATATACATGGTATATGTATAGTATATACAAGATATATGAGTGGCATATGAGGCATATATGCGGTATGTGTATGTTATATGTGGAAAGATACAATGGTTGATGAATGATTAAGTACAAGTGCATATGCATATGGACTTAAAAAAGCATTGTGACTAGTTAATCGATATTGTAAAGCAAAAGAAGAGGCTTATGACCCAACAAATGTGCAAATGATCAAGCTAGCTAGAAAATGCAAATGTTCACATGGCAAATGTTCAAATGGAAATCCGAGGCAATGTCTGTTTAACTTAGTCACAACAAAATGAAATAAGCAAAGCATTTGCATACATAAAGAGTAATGATTATATGTTTCAACTTTATTGATACTTATATGATACTGATGAATGAAATGAAATATATGGTATATATTGGATTTGTGATTTATTACTATGAGTTGTTCGGTACTTTAGAGCTCATTTGATGATTATTCTCACTGAGCCGCAACTCATCAATTTGCATCATTTTTCAGGTAAAGAAAAGTGATAGCTCATTTTGAGTAGCGTATAGAAGACATGGAACACAGGTCACTGGCCGAACCTCATCACTCTCTCTCCTTGCATTCCACACAAGCATGAAAATATGTCATATGTGTTTTGTATTTACGTGCTTGAATATGTATAGTCATTATGGAATGAGTTTAAAAATGTATAAACGAAAACAACTCTTAAATACTTGTGTAAAGTTTATGTTTTGATATATGTGATATATTATATTGTGGTGAAAACCTCAGTGTTAACTTTGCAAAGTCATTAAACACTATTACAGGATATAAAACTTGCAAGTCATTGAATAAAATTACAAAATATGAGACTTGCAAAGTCATTGAATAATATTACAGGATATAAAAATAATTTACTATCACTATTAACAGGATATTTTGTTTTTTTTCCAGCATGCTATGTGTGATTATTTAATACAGAGATAGGTTATACTTAAATGCATAAGATGTGATGTTACAAGCTTTGAAGGTCAATAGTTCTATTTTGGTTTTTTAGTTTCTTGGTGATAACAAATTTCCTTGAAAAGATTTTCGAGCTCATATTTGAACTCGAGCTCGATTCTTTAACAGTAACAAACGATCTTGAAATAACTTTTTTACGAACCGAAACTTGAATGACTCGCAAGCTACTTGGTTCATTTATAGTTCTATATAGATGAGTTTTTTTTTTGCAAATTAGTAGTATTTTTAATTTAATATTCATGTATATTCATGTGTAATTATATCGTGTAAGTTCTATACATTTAGACAAGTTTAATTAATTGTGTCTAATTGTATCGTGTTGTGTAATTTATACATGTTTAGACATATTAAATTAATCATTTAGTGTTTTGTTAATACGGATTTCAACCGTATTGTGTCCGTATTTTGGATTTTTGATACGAATACTTAATCATATCATATTCGTTTTTAGTTTAGTCGTGTTATATCCACATGAGATACGACACAATTAGACACGACACGATATAAATTGTCAGCTCTATTAACTAACCTAATCTATAAGTAACTAACTTGCAGTGACTAATTAAGAATTAATACACGTGCATGATGGAAGTATGTTGCTGTATAACAATTCCTAGCTTAATGCATGTGCAACCCAGCTGGAGATGGCAGAGAAGACTCTGATTCTGATGAGGAAATATATCTTCTTCATACACTATATAGAAAGAAACATTCGATTATTGAATTCTAATTCAACTAATGTAATACTTTTGCCCTTTTTTTTTTGGAAATTGTAAGATATAAATTTACTAATATATAAATGGCGATACCGCTGTATCGAAAAGAAATCGTCTTTTAAAATATACCAATATAAAATTAATAAACAATATCACTGCTGATAGCATATAATATAATATTAGATCATCACTAAGATTAATGTTTTGTCTTTTTATAATGTGAACTAATATTCTTTTTTTTTTTTTTTGCCTCTATTGATCGAGTCAATAACCTATAAAAAAAATTATAAAAAAAAAAGGCTGATCGATGCAATGATCTTGCCCTCAACTAACTCTGATAACAGATTGCAAAAATTGTAAAAACATTTATAAGAAAAATGACTCGGATCACGTGATAATTAATATGAAATTTTTCTTTCTTCTGGTAGACGTTCCTATTATAGAGAATTATATTAGAAAATGATTTGGACCGTCCGACATATGAAATTTTAACTTATCCTTAGTAAGATATTCTATGTATTTTCTACATAAAATAATTATGCAGGTCAATACATCGTGCAGGTTTGTAAGCTCTTTTATTTTTTTATTTTTTTCTTTTTGAAGAAAAAAATCTTAATCAATCGGAACGTAAACAATCTTAATCATTCGAAACTAATTAAAGATTAGTAATTAATTACACCGTAGGTGTATGCATGTTGCTTAATTGAATATAGCAAGCACTGAGCAAATAATAACTGAACTGCAAATTGTTTTATTCTATATAAATTAATTTGTGCAATGCACAGACATATAGTACTTAGTGTTATAATTATTTTACGAGGTGAGAACACACTCGAAGATATTATATAAAAAATAGAATATGAATTTACCATTGGAGCTCTCAATTAGACTTATTGCTGACAAATGCATGTGTTCCTTTTGTCTGTCCATTTACAACATAAAAAAATCAGATGGGGGTACTGTCGTTTTAGTCCCATTGGCATCTAACCTAATTATGTGTTAGATGTTGTGGAAATCGGGTTAGTTTCCACCAAAATGAATAATTGTGCCAAAAATTAAGACAAAGAAAAATTCCCAGGTAGTTGGTGGAGTCACAAATGGTCTCCCTTAAAAACCAACTTCCTTAGACTCTTGAGTCTTGGTGACAGAATTTTTCTAAGATAATTTAAAGCACAATATATCACAAAGTAAAAGACCCGACAATAGCTATTAAATAGAAATAAAAGGAACACCAGAATTTAACGAGGTTCGGCCAATTATGCCTACGTCCTCGGACACTACTAAAATAATATTTCACTATTTCAAAGAAATATTACAAAGTGAAATATTACAAGAGAGAGAGGAAAAATACAACCAATCTTAGAAGTAGAGAGATTGGTGGTTTTTGGGATGAATTGTTAAGAGGGGATGAAGTCCTTTTATAGCCTAATGCTATGGTGGAAAATTGAAATCTTTCCGATGTGGGATTGTCATATTTCAACAAATCTCCACCTTGACAATCTCACAATTCCAAACAAACATCCTCTAAACTCTTATAAATTTCAGTAATGTCTCCAAATGCGCTTCAAAGCGCCCAATTTCAAATTCTAATAACATTTATCAAGTCCAAACAATGTTGGAACTTGACACTTGTCACAACTTTCGTTGTCATATCTGCGGGATTTTCAGCAGTCAAAATCTTCTGAAGAAGTATCCCACCATCTTCAAGAATTTCCCGTACAAAATGATATCGAACATCGATATGCTTCGTCCTTGTATGATAAACTTGATTCTTTGCTAAACAAATAGCACTTTGACTGTCACAATGCACTTTGACATGCTTCTGACCAATTCCCAAGTCATTCAACAACCCCTGAAGCCAAATTGCCTCCTTAACAGCTTCTGAAACTGCCATGTACCCTGCCTCTGTTGTAGACAAAGCAACTGTTGACTGTAAGGTGGACTTCCAACTAACCGGTGCCTTTGCAAGTGTGAACACATAACCGGTAGTAGATCGACGTTTGTCTAAATCACCTGCATAGTCAGAATCACAATATCCAACTAAATATTGACCACTTTTCTCATCCCGCTCAAACATTATACCAACATCTACAGTATTCTGAATATACCGTAGAATCCATTTCACAGCTTGCCAATGTCCTTTGCCAGGATCATGCATGTACCTGCTCACAACTCCAACTGCTTGTGAAATGTCAGGCCTCGTACACACCATTGCATACATCAAGCTACCAACAGCATTTGCATATGGAACCTTTGACATATATTCTCGTTCTTCATCACTTTTCGGAGATAAAGATGCACTGAGCTTAAAATGAGGAGCAAGTGGAGTACTAACTGGTTTTGTATTCTCATTTATCCCAAAACGCTTTAGTACTTTTCTCAGATATTGTTTCTGAGTCAAACAAAGTCTCCCCAATTTTCTGTCTCTGCATATCTCCATACCGAGAATCTTCTTAGCTTCCCCTAAATCCTTCATTTCAAATTCCTGATTTAGTTGAGCTTTTAACTTCTGAATCTCTCCTTCATCTTTTGAAGCTATCAGCATATCATCAACATAAAGGAGAAGATAGATAAAGGAACCATCCCGTAGCTTGCGTAAATATACACAATGATCATATTTGCTTCTTGTGTATTTCTGCCTTATCATAAACTTGTCAAATCGTTTGTACCACTGTCTTGGAGATTGCTTCAATCCATACAACGATTTGCTCAACTTGCACGCCAAATTTTCTTTTCCAGCAACTTTAAATCCTTCTGGCTGAGTCATGTAGATTTCTTCTTCTAAGTCTCCATGTAAAAATGCAGTTTTTACATCCAGCTGAACTAGTTCCAGATCAAATTGTGCTACCAAAGCCAGCAGTATTCTTATGGAGGAATGTTTTACAACTGGAGAAAACACTTCATTATAATCAATTTCCTCCTTCTGAGCGTAGCCTTTAGCTACCAATCTTGCCTTGTAGCGGATATCATTCTTATCAGGAAATCTGTCTTTCTTTGCATAAACCCATTTACAGCCAATCGCTTTCTTTCCCTTTGGCAGACTTGCTAGCTTCCATGTCTGATTCTTTTCAAGGGACTGCATCTCTTCTTCCATAGCCTTTCTCCACTTTTCTTCTTCTGAGCTTTGAATAGCTTCACAATAAGTGGAAGGAATCTCATCATCTACTGAAGATGTATAATTAGTCATATCTTCAAGTCGAGCAGGTTTCTTAATCTTCCTTTTCGGCTTTCGTAGTGCAATTGGCTCAAGTTGCTGAGGAGGTTCTTGTGCTGAAACCTCTGCTTCCTCATCTGATCCATTTTCTACCATTATCTCCTCTTCTTCCGTAGGAGTAATTTTATCAGACTCTACAATTGTTGGATCAACAATTCTTCTTCTATCAAACTCCACCTGTTTGGGAGTTTCCTCCACCTGCTGTGGAGAACCATCCGTCTGCTCCTTTGTTACCTTTAACATGGTAGACTCATCAAAGGTAACATCTCTACTAAAGATTATTTTCTTCGTCTCTGGGCACCATAGTCGATATCCTTTGATACCAGAGGATATCCCCATAAAGATAGCTTTCTTTGCCCTTGGATCTAACTTTGATTCCTTAACATGATAGTATGCAGTGGAACCAAACACATGTAAGGAATTATAATCTGTAGCAGGTTTTCCATACCACACCTCCAAAGGTGTTTTGCCATTGATAGCAGTTGATGGCAAACGATTAATGAGATGACATGCGTATGTTACAGCCTCAGCCCAAAACTGTCTGCCTAATCCAGCATTAGACAACATACACCGAACTTTCTCCAGTAGAGTTCGGTTCATGCGTTCAGCCACCCCATTCTGTTGTGGTGTATTTCTGACAGTGAAATGTCGAACAATTCCTTCATTTCTGCAAACTTTCATGAAGGGATCACTTGTGTACTCTCCGCCATTGTCTGTTCGAAGACACTTGATCTTTCTGCCCGTCTGAGTTTCTACCATCTTCTTCCAGATGAGAAAAACTTCCAACACTTCATCCTTTGTCTTCATTGTATACACCCATACTCTTCTTGAACAATCATCAACAAAGGTAACATAGTAGTGTTTACCTCCCATTGAAGCAGTTTTGGAAGGACCCCATACATCTGAGTGAACATAATCCAGAATACCCTTGGTATCATGGATTGCAGTGCCAAACTTCACTCTCGTCTGCTTCCCTTTGATGCAATGCTCACAGAAGTCTAATTTGCAGGTTCGCACTCCTTGCAATAATCCTTGATTCGCCAGAAGTTTCAAGGATTTTTCGCCTGCATGCCCCAAGCGCATATGCCACAATCTGGTTATTTCTAGCTCATGGTCATCACTAGAAACTGCTGCTGTTGTTCCAACAATTGTATTGCCTTCATAGTAATACAAGTTGTTGCTCCTTTGAACTCCTTTCATCACCACAAGTGCTCCAGATATAACCTTCATTACTTCATTTTTAATGATTATAGTGAAACCCTTTCTCCCAAGGATTCCCATAGAAATGAGGTTTTTCGTCAGACTGGGCACATATCTTACGTCTGTCAGAGTTCTGATTGATCCATCACGATTCCTCAATTGGATTGAACCAATTCCAGTTGTTTTGCAAGGGCTGTCATTTGCTGTATAGACAACTCCACCTTCAATTTCTTTAAAATCGAAAAACCATTCCCGATTGGGACACATATGGTGGCTACAGCCTGAATCCAGGATCCAAGCAGTCGAACTGCTTATTGATGGCATCAATGCTAATGAAAAATCTGAATCATCACATTCAGCTACATTTGAATCTGCAACAGACTTGCCTTTGCCAGATTTGCTTCTCAACTTAGGACAATCTTTCTTCCAGTGCCCCTTTTCTCGACAAAAGGCACATTCATCTTTGCCCACTCTGGACTTTGATCTGTCTTTCTTTCCCCTGTTCTTATTTTTCGAACGGCCTCTTACTATCAAAGCTTCAGCTGCTCCACTGGTGCTATCCTTCTTGTCTTTTCTCCTCAATTCATAACTGTATAGTGCAGCACATACTTCACTAAGAGACACCTCAGCTTTCCCATGGAGTAGAGTAGTTTCTAGAAATTCAAACTCCTCAGGAAGGGATCCCAACAGCATTAGGGCCAAATCTTCATCTTCAAATGTCACATCCAAGTTCATCAGATCTGCTACAAGTTGATTGAAATTGGTGATGTGATCATTCATCGTGGTACCAGAAACATATGTGAATCTGAACAGTCTTTTCTTCATATGAAGCTTATTTTGACTGCTCTTTTTCAAGAATTTTTCCTCCAATGCCTTCCACAATTTACCTGCAGAAGTTTCTTTACAAAAGGCATACTTCTGCTCTCTGGACAGGCACGATCGAATTGTACCACATGCCAAACGATTGATTGTCTTCCATTCCTTCTCATCTGCACCTTCTGGCTTTTCTCCCTCAATGGCAATGTCTAAGCCTTGCTGAAATAAGGCGTCTAGAACTTCACCTTGCCACATGCCGAAATGGCCTGTACCATCAAAAATCTCCACTGCAATTCTCGTATTTGCCACAGCAGTTCTCGCCAAAATTGATGAAGTAGAAGCTGTTGTGTCCATTGTGGATTTTTGTCCGTCTCTTGCCATTTCCTTTTTAAGACTATTTAATAGCTTTCAAATGCGGAATACCCAAGAATCCAAGGAAACCTTTCTGATGTGGAAGATCAGCTTACGCCGCAACCACAGAGCATATAACTCAGTAACCTTGGCTCTGATACCAATTGTTGTGGAAATCGGGTTAGTTTCCACCAAAATGAATAATTGTGCCAAAAATTAAGACAAAGAAAAATTCCCAGGTAGTTGGTGGAGTCACAAATGGTCTCCCTTAAAAACCAACTTCCTTAGACTCTTGAGTCTTGGTGACAGAATTTTTCTAAGATAATTTAAAGCACAATATATCACAAAGTAAAAGACCCGACAATAGCTATTAAATAGAAATAAAAGGAACACCAGAATTTAACGAGGTTCGGCCAATTATGCCTACGTCCTCGGACACTACTAAAATAATATTTCACTATTTCAAAGAAATATTACAAAGTGAAATATTACAAGAGAGAGAGGAAAAATACAACCAATCTTAGAAGTAGAGAGATTGGTGGTTTTTGGGATGAATTGTTAAGAGGGGATGAAGTCCTTTTATAGCCTAATGCTATGGTGGAAAATTGAAATCTTTCCGATGTGGGATTGTCATATTTCAACATTAGAATCAAGAGAGAGTTCTATCTCAGATTTGTATTGAAATATAATTAAATAAAACCACGTCATGCCAGTAATATAAGCTTTGAAAATCATATATGATACTATTTTTATAGAACCACTCAACTTAGTACTTATATATTTGTATAATTTGGTACGAGTATGACTCAAGCTCCATTTTTTAAATTCACTATCCATGGAGAGATTCATCAGTGAGGTGGTAATATCGCATTAGTGTTCCTACTTTCTAGGTCATCATTCCATGACTGTGTGAGACCTTTGGCTGTTGAAGATGTGAAAATGAATGTTTTCATTTTCATAACAAAATTTCTTTTTTTTTTCCATCAAAAATTGCACATTTTATATGCTGACTAAATACGGATTGTGGTTTAATTGTTTAATGGTGGTGATGATGCCAAATTTATCCCCAAATTCGAAGTTCTATTTCTGAGCCTGCCATTCAAAAGGTTCAAGCTCCACAGCTTCAGATCCCATTTCTGCAATTTTTTCAATCTATGCAATCAATCAATCAAGTAGCAAAGATGTAGAAATTAGGTAGGTAAATGGGTCTTGAACCTAATGCTAATCATGCTATTGTCTAAGCCATTCCATTATAAGTAGTATTTCAAAGTTATAGCTCACTAATGCAGGATAATCATGCTGTGCATGTCAATAAAAGAATTATGGGAGATAGCTTGAATTTCCTCCACCTAAAATCAGCCCGATTAAGGAGTTCCATGAGTAATCATTCCATAAGTACCATGCCACAAATTGCCAGCAACACTCGTACAAGTTCAGTAAAGAGCAAATAGATTAAACCTCCACTGCTGAAGTCCTAACCAAAGGAGGTTTGAAATCTTATATATATGCATCACTGCATGTTTTTTTTGCTGTCCTTTAATTATCGCTGCTCCATTTCTATTTGCTATGCCTTTGTCATTTTACGTTGTCATAAGTTGCCACATTCGCATATAAAATATAAATTTATTTTTGTACTAAAATAAAAAGTAAAATCTGGATTTATTTTTAAACAAATCCAATTATAATCTATTAACTGATGACTATATATTTATATACATCACATATTACAATTGAATTAATTATAAATTTATTTATCAACCTAATTGAGATAAACTTTGTTCATCATTCTATATCCATTACCAGTTGACTTTTCTCTATTATACCTTTGGCTTAATCTCCGCTAAGATTGCTCCATGTTTTACGAGATTGCTATGTGGCAACTCAATTTTGGATGATGATTGCTTCGAACAGTGTTTTAAGATGGGTTTTTGAGGGGTACTTGTATTAAGAGTTGGGTTCAGCATAATATGAATGTGAGGGAGAGAATGACTTGTGGAGCTGGGTGGTCGACTGTTTTTGCAGTGGGGTGCTGGTTACTTTGGACGAGAAGAAACAAGATTATTTTTTAGGGTACTTGTATTCCCCTCATCGAGATGGCTAGAGAAATAATCACCCAGGCTTGTCTTATTGAGGACGTGTTTGATAAACTCAAGGACCCATCTGAACACATTAACAAAGAGAGGTTGGTGGTGTGGAGCTGTCCTTCCTTTAATTTTCATAAAATTAACACTGATGCTTCCTTCAATTGTTCTACTGGTCTTGCAGTTGGGGGAGGTATTATCCGAAATTATTTAGGAAATTCGGAGCTTGGCTTCGTGACTAAAATTGGAAGTTGCCCTATTCAAAAAGCAGAAGCTAAGCTTAGGCTATTCTAAAGGGTATCCGTCTGGCTTTTGACAAAGGCTTTCACTCGGTTCTAGTGGAAGTGATAACCAAGCTGTGGTAAATATGGTTCAAGGTTCTTGTTCTCCGGATGTAAAGCATTTCTATTATTAATCAGATTCGCTCTTTGGCGAGTTCATTCTTCTATTTCTCCATTCGCAATGATTGGTGCGAGGCTAATTTCTCTGTAGATTTCATGTCGAAGTTGGCTTATGATTTTCCCAATGGGTACTCACATCTTGCCAGATCCTCCACTAGGAGTCATTCAGTGGTTGCAACATGACATTGTTGGTATCTCCTATTTTAGATGGTTTTTTGTTATTTTTGTGAGTCTTACTCACCTTTATGTACCCAAAAAAATATAGTTGAAAATTTGTCTCTAAAAATTTCATTAATCATGAAGTCTTAATTAAACACTTGGAAAATAGGAAATTAACAAAAATCTGCAAACAAATATGAAATCAAACTTAAATTTGAAACATTCAAATCCTAAATATCTGAACTCTAGACTACTCTAACACTACACAACTTATTTGTTTTTAAAAATAAAATCTTTCACTAACTAAATCACGAAATTATTCTTCTACAAATCTGACTGTGCAAATATGAGCACAGCTTCTAAAACAATGTTATGAAGACAAATCTCTGCTGTCTATCAAATATCAACATAAGACTTTTTCACACTCAAATTCAGCTGATTCTATACAGTTTTTATCGAAAAAAAAAGATTCTATATATATAAAGCCTCGAATATCTTGCCATTAAAGAAACAAATAGGAATATGTACCCAAAAAAAAAAGAAACAAAGAGAAGTCGTACAAAAAAAAAAGGAAATGTACAAATGGAAGTGCATTCAGATTCTTAAAAGTTTTTCAGCAATAAAAATTAGATCGTTGTACTTATTTCAAAATTATAGGTCACAATGTATAGTTTTACCATGTTTCGTTTCATTTAAAGTATCATGAAAATTTAACATGTATAATTATTATTGAACTCAATTTAGTTATAAACTATTTATTTTGAAATATTTTTAACATTTATAAAAAAAATTTATATAAAATAGATTTGATAAAATGTGTCATTAAAAAATGGGCATGAAAAATAACCTTTTTTCAAAAAGAAATATATATGTAGAAATAAAAAAAAATCATTTAAGAAATACTTATAGAAAGCTTCAACAGAGAACGTCAAGGTACAAAATCAAGTTCATTACTAATGTTGTAATTATTCATAAGTTATTTTTAAATTTATATTATTATCTTCTGGATTCGAATCACATTCATGTTTCACTTGCGCAAAATGAGAGATCCGTCTCTACCACCAGTACAATTAATTACCATACAACTGCATATCATTCTTAATTTCTTATAATTAAAAAGACATAGTATTATGAAAAAATATTTATTGATTTTTCCCTCTCTGTCGAGAAACAAATCATAAGACAAAATCTGCAAATAAATCTCCTTGCCTTATCACCTCCCTCAATCATCTCTATGTCAACCGACCCCCCACTTTTAGGATACTTAGCATATTTAATTTTTTATATACAAAAATTATCTTGCATCTATTAAGCTTATATACACCAAGTACTGTCGCTGAGATTTTTAAGATTTGATGCAAGATTTTCTGCATAAAGAATATTTCTTTAGTTGGATTTGGTACACCCACATGTGAAGAAAGTATGGGCAAAGAAGAATAGGCAAATGGGTTTCTTGTATTTTTTGGATTTGTTATTACATTTCTAACATGGCTATTATTTACTCCTATATAAGCAGCCCAAAAGTGAGAGTAGATTGATATGTATGTGAGCTGCATTTTATGTGAAAGAACTGAGAGAAAGTTGGAGAGAAATAATTTAAGTTAGTTTTGTCTTTATGTTTATGTAAGAAAATGAGATAGAAAAGAAGAAAAAAATGTATTTGTTTGTATTAATAATATATGCTTCAATTATGCTTTTGTTTAAATGAATTTTCTGTTATTCACTTTAATTTTTCAATTTTCCGCACTTAAACATTTAAATTTATTTCCTACCTCTTCTCTCCAAATCTAGAATTTTATTTTATCTCTTCACTTTTTGTTTACTGCGCTATTCTCAACAACAGCTCTGCTTCAAATTTTTTACTTAAATTTCAATGTTGTTCTTGATTTTACAAATACAAAATATACAATTCATCTTTAATATCTCTTTAAGTATGTATATATATATATATATTCCATCAAGAACGTTTTATAAAACTCTTGGACTCCTAAATTTAGAGTATCTTACTTTTACGCAATTCATAGGATTCAACAAACAATCGATATTTCACGATCAAGGGTATAGTACTATTTATAGTAGTGGTCCTTATGTATCATATCAACATTCGAAAGAAAAAAAAAATCTCTATTTGATAGGGTTTATTCCTATACCTATGAATTTCATTGGACCCATAAATGATACATTGGAAGAATCATTTGGGTCTTCCAATAATAATAGATTGATTGTTTCGTTCAAGAGAACAAAAGAGTTATATCATTTCATGGTGGATCAATGAATTATTGGGTCGAGCTAGATTTGAACTAGTGTATGTAGATATATTGCCAACGAATTTACAGTCAGTCCTCATTAATTGCTTGGGCATCAACCTAGGAAGAATTAATTCCAGACTTATTAATAAAATAATCCAGGATCAACTTTCTTTCATAATACCCCACCCCAGGGGAGTCGAATATACCAAATACGAAACCCTCTTTAATTTGTGCAATGCACATTTTTCCTAATGTAACCATCCATGAGAAAAAAGAAATAAAAAATTTTACGGGTGCGAGTGCACACATCAGGGATAGATTAAACAAGAATAATTTAAGGAGGCGTTCACATTTAGCATTGGAGTTCTTATGCTTATGGTTTTGTTTTATGAAGTTCTTATAAGTTATCATGGCCACAAGTGCAAATGCTTTTTATAATAGTTTTTGCAATTCTACTCACTTGAACTAGCTTCTAGGAGCTAATTAAGTTAATTCATGATCAATTTTCAATTTAGTATCAAAAATCAAAACCACTAGTCTTGCGATGTTGCACTTCGTTCAAATATTTAAGTTTGTTTCAACACTGAATATAGATTTCCCCTACCCCAAAATCAGCCCGAGGAGTCTCGTTACAACGTTCCATAACAAAGATGCATGCGCAAATTTGTCAGCAATCGTCATACAACTAAGGAATATTGATCGATTAATGCAATTTCAATTTAAATTATCAGACATTACTTATAGAGAAGTAATGATCGGACAGATAATAGATTGAACCTCCCCTGGTGAAACGAAAATCAAACAGAGGCATCGCCTATATTATATGCGTCCCTGCACTGTCCTTGTAAAATTAAATAAACGTGAGTAGTTGATTAGTGTTCTTAACCGTTAGTTGACTTCTATTTTGTCTGTAATAAAAATGAAATGCCAAGATATGTCATCCCAGAGCTATATAGTTCCCTGATGTAGAAGAAAGAAAAAGAAATTATCAGAAACAAACGTATGGCCACCCTAAAACAGCAACCGCAAGTACTGGAAGGTATTAGTCCCTATTCCTCATCACGGAGGAGCAGTCGAATTGCGGCCATTGATGAGGACATCCATGATCATCAAGGTCAAGAGATAGGTCCCTATCCCTCATCAACGAATAGTTCTGGTGGACGCAGTAAACGTATTTCACCTGATGATTTGGAGGACAATTCCCCACCTCCGACCAATCTTCATCAAAACCAGGTATATATGCACTATACAAGTATAATCGTTACTATATTTATCAAGAAACGATTACTGTCGCTAAATAAGGAAGCTGAGGGTTTCTTCTCTTGCTAAGACTTGCCTAGATCAAATCCATGAAAAAAATTTATGTACCAAACCAATCATAATCTGTCACATATGCAAAGTAATATTACTTTGCATATATATATATCAGGTTGTGATTGGTTTGATCCTTGAAGAAATCCTTGAACCATGTACGGACAAGAATTTTCCCGTTCCGCAGTTTTTTTTTTTTCGTAGTGAAATGTTCATGCACTAATATAAACTTTTCAATAATATGAATACTATTATATAATATAATTTATTGAGTTTTGTTAATCACGCTTCAATCATATATGCACGAAAAAATAAAATTTAATGGCTAATTTTTTTGATTTAACTCTGCTAACTATTAGTCCTATTGATACATATTCGACTTTGTTGATAATTAGAAATCTGGATGGAGAACATTTCTATCATTTGTTGGCCCAGGTTTCCTGATTTCAATATCTTATATTGATCCTGGCAACTGTAAGTTGTTGCTCTTCTTCTGCTACTATTTTACTCTTTGAATGTGGACATGTGAGTACTCTTACGTGTTTACTAATATATATGGTGGCATCGCATATGCACAGTGGAAACTGGTATGCAAGCTGGAGCTAACTACGGTTATGAGGTAATTGATTTTATACGGTATACTCTCCATAATTCTTATCTAGCTTGTTGATGAATAAATACATGAACGAACCTGTTCTAGATAAAAAAAATTTCTGAATATATATTCTTACTCATAAATTCATTTTCGATGAAGAAGGGAAGAATTATGGTTCGCACACATGCAAAAACGTAATTACTGGAATCCCGTTGAGGAATTAGTCTGTTCAATTACATATTTTTATAAAATGATGGTATTCCAAAGATCATGCTTATTGGATTTATATTTCTTTTCTATATATATATATATTTTATGAATTTATATTCCAAAGATCATGCTATTTCTGCAATTTGACAGATGATTTTTCTATTTTCAGCTGCTGTGGGTGATACTTATTGGATTTATATTTGCTTTCATAATTCAATCTCTTGCAGCAAATCTTGGTATATGCACCGGTAAGAAATTTTACAAATACCACATATGTAAAAGTTTAATTAGAAATATGAGATTTGCTACCTCAAAAAAAAAGTTATATTTTATCAATTATTATGTCAGTAATTTGATTATCGATCGTGTATTTTTATTCTAATTTAAAAATACTGTAATTCAAATTTATAGAAAATGAATTAATGTATATTCTCCTTTAAATTTAATTCTACTTTGATATACTAATATCAGGTAAACATCTATCCGAGTTGTGTAAGCTCGAGTACCCAAAATATGTGAAGATTGCCTTATGGTTGTTAGCAGAAATAGCTGTGATAGCTGCAGATTTAATTGAAGGTGTGATTTAGCACTTATTAAATTAATCATTTTATGAATTTATATATTTAAACCTTGCATTTCTTTAAAATGGTATTTTGACATAATTTTGCATTTTCAGTGATTGGAACAGCTTTTGCATTAAACATACTAATTCATGTCCCAGTATGGGCTGGAGTTATCATGACTGGTGGCAGCACTCTTCTCCTCCTTGGTTTACAGAAATATGGGGTAAATATAGCTATTCTTCTTATTTCTTTTTTTATTTTTTCAAATAAAAATAAAAATTATCGACAGAAAAGTTTGAGAATTTGAATGTTGAATATTGTGCTTCATAACTCAAAATTGAAGTAGCATATGCTTGTCACTGATTATTTAAACCAAATATTATGCTTCTTACCTCCTATTATAAGGAGTTATACTAGAATTTTAACACAAAATTTATAATCATTAGATCAATTGTTTTTAGCCTCTTATAGTTATTTTTTTTAATGTATGATTGAAATTGATTGATGTGACTTAGTAATATAATTATTAAATATTATTTCAAATTAAAGATTATAAATAAAGTTTATTGGATATAAAAATTCGCTATAATTTATCTTTGAAATTTCCTAAAGAAAGAGTTGAACGAAGATATCGGACTTGTAGGTCGGAGCACCAAAACCCTTCTCCTTAAATAGTAAACTAACCTAAATTTCGTAACATCGTGTTGTACCAAAACATTCTATCAATATCATACTTGTCTTAAAATAAATAGAAAGCTGCAGATATTACTTGAATTTAAAAAAAAAAAGAATGAAATTTATGAGATTAAAATTACTAAGATGGTAAAAGCTCAAAACATATGTTAATAGGAATTAGAATTGGATGAGCCTAAATGTCGGGTTTGATAATTGTAGATTCCTCATTTTTTCTAAAAATTTAAGTCATTTTTTTTTTAAAATTTTTATACGGGATTCTCTTCAAAATTCCTCTTCAAATAAAACTGATTTTGATTCAGTTGTCACTTATTTAATACATTATTTTTATCTACTTCAACTTTTTCTCCTTTCATTTTTATATGTATGATCTTTTTCTCATTTTTTAAGTCACAAACTTATTTAATCTGGGATTGAGATCTTTTCACTCAATTTAAGACTGTTTCATTTTTTTTAATAACTTTCTGAAAAGTTTTTGATAGGGGTTGGTGGCTAAGTTATGATAAATCTAAAGGAAAATTGTTTTGGTTGATAATATTAAATTTTAATAATTAATAAATTTTGGATTTTCCCAGAGTTATAGCACTGCACTTTTCAAAACTAAAACTCATTAAAAAAATATTCAACTTGAAAACTCAATTCGAATTAAGTAAGCACTGTTCTTACTTAATTTTTGATCAAAGCCTTCTCAATATTTGGACCTCAGATTTTACTCATATAGTCTACGGTCATACGATGGTTAGTCATCTCACGGTTTTGATATCTTTCTATAATTTGATGGGTCTAGACGTCGAGCTGATAATTATGTGGATTCACTATTCTTTCAAAATTATTTAAGTTAATTTGAAATTAGTTACATTACATTTATAAGTTTTTCTTCTATCCCTTAAATTTCCGACATTAAATTCTCTTCAATAATAGGAAGGTTGTTTCATCTTTCTAATAACTTTTTGAAAAGTTTTTGACAGGGGTTGGTGGCTAAGTTATGATAAATCTAGAGGAAAATTCTTTTGGTTGATAATATTAAAATTTTCATAATTAATAAATTTTGGATTTTCCCAAAGTTGAGTTATAGCACTGCACTTTTCAAAACTAAAATTTATTAAAAAAATATTCAACTTGAAAACCCAATTCGAATTAAAAAATAACTCAGCCTGAAATCTGAACAATTTGAAGGTTACATATCTTGACTTGAAACTTGATCTAAGCCTCTTAAAATTCAAAATATCCAACTCTAAACGGCTAGAAAAATAACAATTTAAAACGACTCGAACACAAAGAACTCTGGCTTGAACTTTTTCAGCCTGATCCAATTGATAATTTTCTCCCTACAATACACGGATTGTCCATTACAAAATTCCAATTTTTCATTTAATTAAATGGTTGGTATTCAGCATGGAAGAAAATTTTGTCAAAAATAAAATTTAGAAAAAAAAAAAAAAGCTAAATATTTTGTTTTATGTAAGTAGGTGGGAAGACCCACAAAACAAAATAACCAATTACCTACTATAGGTAACACCTACAACATCATGAAGAAGGCAAATACTAATCTCTGAAGGGGAAGAAGGAAGAACATAAAACCTGGGGGTAAAACCATAAGCCAGATGAGACAGAAAGTTTACCGCAAAGTTCACTTCTCGGTGAACATGATTAATCTGGATGGTGGAGAAGTGTGTTATCAAATTTCTAATGTTGTAAACAATAGAATAACAGTCTGCATTGATATTAAACTATCCCACTATTATCACACCCACCACCACACTTTTATCGCATTAATTCGATCAAAAGATTAGTAATATCTAGGTCTTTAGCAAGTTGTATACCCTGAAGAATAACCCACAATTCAGCTCTCAGAATAGGACATATTCCTATGTTGGACACAAAACCAACACTCCATATACCTAGACTATCCCGAATAAAACCTCCACCAAAAGAGATGCCAACAATATGAGAAAGGCAGGCATCTGTATTCAGCTTGCAAAAGCCTTCAAGAGGACACCGCCAATGAACACCAACACTATTCTAAATCAGGGAGTTTTTGCCGTCATCCAAATTATATAAGGTCTAAACACTGAACTTAGCTTGCCACATACATCTAAGTATAGTTGAAAAATAGTCATATTCTAGCCCCAAAAGACCGCAGCATTTCTTTTCTTCCAAATAGGGCAACATACAACACCAAAAAAAGACTGACCAGCTTTCTTCATTCACCATAATATCTAAATATTTCAAATTGGAAAAAATCCAGACATTTAGAGGCATACTAATCTCGAAGAAATCTTGCTTAATTTCAGCCGGGATGAAAAAATTCCAAAACTAAATAGCGATAGGGCAGTCACACAGAACATGTAGGCTCGATTCAGGAACACCATTGCAAAAATAATAGGACCCGGAAGTACATAAGTGTCTTCGACTCCGTTCTTCGTTGGTCATAACTCCACTATTCAGCCGCATCCCAAAAAAAAACTTTTAAGCCCTGCTGGCCTGGCCATCTCCAAATAAGTTTCCAAGGAAGATGATGTTCAATCAAATCATCTTGCAAAAGGAGGTCATAAGCAGATTTATTAAAAAAAATTACCTGACAAAGAAGGAGCCCAAAAAGTTGTGTCATCGCTCAGCTCTGCATTAGGAGGTAAGGTAGCCACATTACTCAGCAGCATTGAATGAGGGAAGAAACCAGAGAAGATTTCCCACCTCCATGTCCCGTTATTGGAAACAAAGGAAGAGACCGAACCAATTTTGAGATCTTCAGGCACCTCTCCCTTCACGAAGGAAAGAAGATTATTTCCCAGATCGGGAATCAATTAATCCATCCAGAAATTAGCAGTCTCTCTCATCCCCAAAGCCCTATAAACGTTCCGCAATACTGTCCAATTAGCACACATAAATCAGCAAAGAGGAGTGCAGCTAGGGGGAGCAAATAAGTTAAGCAAGTAAGCATCTACAATTTTATATTTCACTCTCAAGACCTGCACCCAAAAGCTCTTCTGCTTTTTAAAAAAAATCTCAGCCCAACTTTATAGAGTAAGCAACATTTAAATTCATGCATGCATCTCAACCTTAAGCCTCCATCCAGCCTAGTACATTTCATTTTATCCCATGTAACCAGAGGAATTCCCCTAGAACCGTCTCAACCACCCTAGATAAATTGCCTAACCCTCTTCTCCATTTCATGACAGGAGAAATGGGAATTTTGGTGGTTTCCATCAAATAACTAAGCATGGTCATCAAAATGGATTGAGCAAAATCCAGAACATAACTATAACCATCGATACCAGGTGACATCCAAAGCTTCATTTGGAAAAAGCCTCTTAAATTTCCAAATCAGAAAATTGAGAAATAAGCCCATTAATCAAATTATCCTCACAATGAGGAAAAGCTCCTGGAATAGGGAAACCCGTAATTGATCTTGCCTCCTCCTGATAGATTTTTTTGAAAAATCCAAAGCCATGCATTTCAAAATATCCTGGTCGTCATGCACCCAATTACTGTCATCATCATGTAAAGCTTTAATGCGATTTTTATCTTTATTTTTAAAAAAAACTAAATATTGATTGTCTGTATTATTTACAATAGATATTATCTTGAATTGAACATTATTAATAAGTTAACAACAAAATTAAAGATTTCAACTACAGTTAACAATGATTGATGTGTTTTAGATTTAAAATATCTGAGTGATGTTCCCTAGCTTTTTGACGATGCTCACAATTAAATCCAAATTTTAATTCCATTTATGCTTATGTTTGTATTGGAAATCCGCATGCAGTTCATTAATCAATTAAAAAATAAAAGTTGATTTGTGTTTTCTATTATTATATGATGTTTTGAATTAATTGAGATATAGGTGAGAAAACTGGAGATATCAATAGAGGTTATACAATTTGCTTTGGCTGGATATTTCTTTGCGGAAATGGGTTTTGTAAAACCTCCAGCAAAAGATGTAATGAAAGGCTTGTTTGTCCCTAAATTATCCGGCCAAGGGGCCATCGCAAATGCCATTGCCCTAATCGGTGCCACTGTCACGCCGTAAGATACCCCCTTGCCTTTAATCTATTAATTACACATTAAATATTTACTTAAGTAGAGATTATTAACTTCAATAAATTTTCTACACAGCTATAATCTCTTTCTTCATTCTGGTATAGTACTTTCAAGAAAAGTACCTGACTCTGTCAGTGGCATCAACGTAAGTTAATGGAGAGCTAGCTACCTGTCAATCAGTATTATTTTCATTTTTATCTTTTTTATTATTTAGATGATCATAAGTACTCCTAACGTAAACTAATAATTTTTTTTTTTAATTTGAAAAAATTGCATATTTGATCCCTGGATTATGCGGATTTTAACAGGATGCGTGTCGATATCTCGTTATCGAGAGTGGATTTGCATTTTTTGTAGCATTGTTAATCAATATATCAATTGTGTCCGTAACAAGCGGTATTTGCAAGGGCCACAATCTGACAAAAGAAGAGGCTGATAGATGCAATAATCTTACTCTCGACTCTGCCTCTTTCCTACTCAAGGTCCTTCATAATTCATATATATATATATATATATATATATATATATATATATATATATATATATATATAATAGCACCATTCATAATTACCGAGTTATAAATGATTTTATTTTTCACAGAATGTGCTAGGAAAGTCAAGCTCACTTGTATATGGTATTGCGTTACTAGCCTCAGGTCAAAGCACCACACTCACCAGCACTTATGCTGGCCAATTTATAATGCAGGTCTTATTTAATTAATTTTCAAAATTCACCGTTTTGTAATAGTGATTATGTATGTTAATTAAGTGAGATTAATTTATTAGTTCGTGGGTGCAAATTCCAGGGTTTCTTGGATCTTCGGATGAAAAAATGGATTAGCAACCTAATCACTAGGTGCACTGCCATCATGCCTAGTCTTATTGCGGCGATTGTTGGTGGATCTTCTGGAGCTGGCCGATTAATCATCATTGCCTCGGTTAGTAAATATTTGAGAATTTTTACTATGAGACTTTTTTAACTATCACTTTTATCCCTTCAACCTACTAAATTATTATTATTTTTTTACCCATAATTGAATGTTATATATTGTTTATTCTTGCACTGCAATGGGTATCTAAAATTTTATTCCGTCAATTTTTATTTTCTTCGTGATCTTTCCTCTCTTGAAAATATATTGTACCTAAACGGATAAAGCATTAAACATAAGAGAAAAAAGCCAATCCAATATCTATAATTTTTTGCTTAAAAGAAATACTCTAATTACCTACCATAACTCACATCTTTTGTGTGAATTATTGACATTCAATTTCATTTTCAACTTATAATCAAGAAATAATAATAATTTCAACCTTTGATAAGAACTTGATGTTGAAAGTAGCAATTGTTCCAAAACTCAATGGGACAAAATCGAAATTCAAAGGCTTAATAACAAAAACATAAAAAGTTTTAGAGTCTCATAAATATGATTCGCCTAAATATTATAATTAAGTTTTAGAGATTTTGATAATATATATATATATATATTAAAGTTGTTCAACTAATTAATTTTTCTTTCTTGATTTTTTTTTTTTTTTTTTTTTTTTTTTGTGGTCAGATGATACTCTCTTTTGAACTTCCATTTGCACTCATCCCTCTTATTAAATTCAGTAGCAGTACAGCCAAGATGGGACCGCATAAGAACTCAATTTATGTGAGTTTAAATATCTCCTTTTGTTTTCTCATTTATTTTGTTCATTAATCATTATATATAAATTCATAAATGTGCTAGGCTAACTATTATAATTTATCATTTGAACTCTTAATTACTTTTGCAGATTATTGTAATTTCATGGATTCTGGCGGTGTTACTGATCGGGATCAACGTGTACTATTTAAGCACGGCATTTGTTGATTGGCTAATACACAACCACCTACCGAGAATTGGGAAAGTTTTCATTGGGATTGTAGTATTTCCCCTAATGGCAATCTACATTCTTGCAATTATATACCTGGCCATTAGGAAAGACACTGTTGTGACATATACTGAAACCAAAGAGAGTGACCCAAATGACCTAGCTAAAATGGAAAGTGGGCAAGTAAAATCTGGATCACTGGATCAGGTACCCTATAGAGAGGATTTAGCTGATGTCCCATTTCCAGAGTAGCAATTGGTTCTTTTATCCCACACTACTGGAATGGTTAGTTGCTACAGTCAAAGTTTGCTTACTGCTGTCAGAACTTTATATGTATAATTAAGTAGCTATAAAACTCAAAACTTTTATATAATTAAGATGCTATTATGTATGTAAAAAGTATAATAAGTGAATAAGTTAGTGTATTTTATCACTCATCTTTTCTCATCTACTGTTCAGCATTTCTCTCTGCTGTTCCACAGCTTGTTCACCTTCAAAAATCTAATAATAAAAGAAGGTTAAAGAATGTTAGAGATGTGGCTTTTGCTAGAAATACTAAATTATTGATTGTTGTTTTTATGATATGTTGTTGTCACAAGTAAGATTATGAAGATTTGTTTAAGTTATTAAGTTAAATATAGTTATAAGTAACTTTAAGCATGGATCCTCATGTCTTTTGTACTGGTTTATTTTTAATCTTTAACTTGCAACTTTCATAACTCTATATATTGGAGTCAAATGCATAAATATGCATAGAACATTTAAAATAAAATATTTAGAATGGATTTCATTTTCTTACTCTTTCATTTCCTATCATCCCTCAAAACCCAACAATTAGTATCATAACTTAAATAATCTTAAGGGGTTGTGACTTAATGTCTTTTTGAGTAAAAGGAAAAGAAAATCATAATGGCTTCCACCACCAAGTCCGAAGAAGAAGAAGAAAAAGATGATGATGATGATGATGATGATGACCAAGAAGAAGCAAGAATGCTTATAGCTGGTGAGAAGTGCATCAACATGATTTTTGGTAATATGTGCACTAGAGAAATTCAAAAGAAGAGAGAAATGCTCTAGAAAATTTAAAAATCTTGGAGAGAAATGCTCCATGTAGAAAATCTAAACAATTTTGGAGAGAAGTGTTCCATCAAAATTGGAGAGAAATGCTCCATAAAAAAATTATGTCAGCAGAATTTGGAAAGAAAATGCTCCAAGATGAATTTTCCAGCAAAAACTTCAAGGAAGAGCTTCATAAAAGATAATTAATAATGCTCCACCTAAATAAGAAGGCAATTAATTCGAGGATTGAACTGTTAAGTAAGAAGAAAAAAGAAAAAACCCACGTTTTTCTAGCAAAAGTCCCAGGAGTGTTGGAGAGTGTGACTTTTTGTAGAAATACTAAAGTATTTATTGTTGTTTTTATGATATGTTACTGTCAAAAGTAAGGTTATGCATGTTTGGTTAATTATAGCTACTCTTGTCTTTTGTACTGGTTTACTAGTAAAATTTAACTTGCAACTTTTTATAACTCTATATACATGAGTCAAATGCAGAAATATGTATGAAACATTTAGAATGAATTTAATTTTCTTACTCTTTCATCAATCTATCATCCCTCAAAACCCAACAAAAAGAGAAGAAATCAAAGCTTTTGGCTTCCCTCGATTCGAAAACAACACAGTTGGATCATATATGATCTAAATAATCAATCTCAGATTTTGCAAATTAAGATGACCCATATGCTATTAGAGATAATCTCATATTGAAAATTTAGAGAATAGAAGAACAACTTTATAGTAGAGCTAAGTTTAAATTAATTTAAGTCATTTCGAAATAATTTTAAATTCATAATTATGAAGTTAGACCTGTAATTCCATACAATTCTAATATATGCTGGTTATTTTCCTTCAAATTTAACAGGCTTTTTTATATTAATCAACTACCTAAAACATATAAATAAAATTACAGAGGATCGATTGTTTGAAATATTATATTTTTATTTAATCAACTATATAAATTCTAGTATCCACATCTGCAAATTCATGCTCTTAGATATAGACATATATTTATCCTTCAACGAGAGATAAATATTAATACTTTTATGAGAGATGAAATCCAAAAATCCCAAAATGCTAAACATAAAAGATTTCTTTTTTGGGCTTTTAACAGGATTCTACACCATCGCTAGGAAAAAGTGAATTTTCTCTTCATATCAGCTTTATATGTATATATATATATTAATGATAAAATTAGGCTATATCCCATTCTACGCAGTTTTTAGTAATATTTTTAACTGATATAGTGTAAAAATATATATCAAATTACTATATAATAATATGCATAAAATCCATGAATTGACACGAACGATAATTTGTAAGGGAAAAATAAACTTTCTTTAGTTTCATTTGTAGGCTTCAAATACCTGTGGATTATCTTATTTTGGTACAAGTGGCTCATTCAAACATATATTCTTCTGGACTTTTTTGAAGATATATTCCTCTAGACTATTAACATAATAGAATATGTGAATCACACACCATCATGCAGCATGCAGCTGCATGTTTGCTTGTATTGCATTGTCTTCATTGTCTGCCGCTTCATTGCAACTCCTTGAAGCCTCACTGGACCCTCCAGAGCTCTAAAGCTCCTCCTTGCTTGTGTGATAACAAACCATATATGTCAGTTTGGTCAACATCCATTAATAATGTAAATTAAGCTTTGTGAATACAATATCAGCTAAAATGTTACCAAAAAAAAATCCATGTTCACCAACATGCTTAAAATATATGATGTAGCTAAAATACAATATCAGCAACTTCAAATGTTGTTTCTTAGTAGACACCATGCTGAAATTAAGCAATATATTTAGAAATATCATTTCAGCTACGTTTCTTAACCATTTTAGAACTGAGGCCTCCTTGAAGGTCTTCAACTAAGGGAATCACTTATGAAGAAGATTTGTTGCTAAGCAATTGAATACAATTAAGCTCATATTGGTGAAGACCCATTCAAAAACCACCTTCATTGCAAATATGGTGTTTCACTTTTTTTTTTCTTCTTTTCAACATGATTACAACATGGAATAAGGAGAAAAAAAATTAGAAAAAGCTGAAAATATAAAATCCTAATAAAATCCTGATCTGAAATTTGTACAAAACAAAATGGAAAACACCATCCCATCAAAATTAAAACCTGGAAAACCCCGTAAGAAAACGCAAAAGGGTTTGCATATCTCTTTGTGCTAACAATCCAATAGCAACAAATCAAAAAAAAAAAAAGTAGCAATGGACACAAATAGGTAAAATTTTATTTTTTTGTCAAAACAGGTAGAAAATTAATAATGAAGAATACAAATAGAAACACACATTTGAAGTAGCAGGTTGGAAAATTAATAACAAAAAATAAGAATAGAAACATACCATTAATTTAAATTGATTTTGGTCGAGTCTCTATAAGATTTGGTGTAAATTCAGATAAGGTTATCTACATATATACCATTCAGTTGGCAGCAACCTCTTTATTTTGAAAATAACAGAAGAAAAAAAAAGAAATTAAGAAATAAACATCTAAGATAAAAACAAATTACGGCCAAAATAGAATAGAGTTGTACTTAATTCTCAAGAAGCGGTGTCTGAAAATCATTATTTTTGCTAAAAAATTAATAAAGTACCTGCTATTAATTTGTTCAACCCCAAAATCAACCCAAATTTGCCAGCAATATGCGCCATGCATACTTAAATTAGATAATTACTTACAGATGTCAGCATGCAGAAAGCCAAATATAATGATCGAACCTCCCCTGGTGAGTACACAAAATCAAACAGAACACTGCCATTAATTAAAATTAAAATAAATATGAGATTGAGAATTAGTTGATTAGTATTCTTAACCGTTAGTTGACTTGGATTTAGATTAAATCACTGAAATTCCATATATAGTGAGTTCCCTGATGGGATGCCATTAACATTAACAGGAAGAGCAAGTGGAAGGGATTAGTCCCTATCCTGGCCTCTTCAAGGGGGAGCAATCGAAATTGCAGCCATCGATTTGGAGGACATCGATGATCATCAACTGCAACAGATAGTTCCCTGTGCCTCATCAAGAACTGGCTAGTACTGGTAAACACAGCAAACGCAATTCACTTGTTGATTTGGAGCTCATCACCAGGTATATATATATATAAATATATCCACGTCGCTAGGTTTACCGTCGTCCCTAAATATTCTACTAAGAAAATTCCGGCTGAAGTTTATTTTCTCTTCTTGCTAATTCATCTCAACATTTTGCATTCCGTTGTTGTTGTTGTTATAGCTATTAAGTTAGATTCTTAGGGTTAAAACTCAAATTTTTGACCTTGCGAATTGCTGCTATATAAGCAGTTCCTATGCATGTAAAACATAGAATAAGCAAGTCAAGATAGTTAATGTATTCTATCGTTTTACTTCTTCTCTTCTGTTAGTTCATTTACTAACTCTTTTTATTTTGTAATATGTGCAAGCATACTAACCACCACTGGCTAGTTAGTGTATTGATTATATTTTAATTATATAGGACTGCTTTTTGTAGGAGGATTCTTTGGCCGTTAAGAAAGTATTTGCTTCGGTTTTTATAGTTGTTTAATGTTCAACATGTACTAAAATGGTGTTAGTAAAACATTATAATCAGCTACTAATTAAAAAAATTTCTTATCACGTAGTTGTTGATTTGATTTAATTTGATTTTTTATTTGAACTATATTACTTTTATATATTTTTATTAATTACAAAAAATTTACTTTCTCCAAATTAATTTTTCAATCAATAAATTATTTGTAATTATTAATTTTTTAATCAATAAACTATTTATAATTACAAATATAAAAATATTTTTAAATGTCAAAAATTATATACTATATTTTTAATTACTATATATATCATTTTATATATTAAGCATAAATTATGTTAAATTAATTGATCTTGTTCATAAATTATATATACACATTTATTTATAATTGATTTTATTTTATTATTTTAATTATAATAAATAATTATATCAAATATATACTTTATTTCTTCATACACCACATAAAAATACATACATTTGAATAAAATTAATTATATCACTATTGATAATTTTACATTATAACAGTAACAGCTTAATTAATTTAATTAAACATTAATAGTTGAACCAAATATAATTATAACTCCATATATCTTCATAGGAAGACCAAATTGTAAAAAACAATTATTATTATTATTATTATTATTATTATTATTTGAGGAAGGAATACTAATAAAAAAGACTTTTATGTTACAATAACGCAAAGATCAAAGATTTTTAAGTTATACATTTAGGCTCAAGGCTGAAGTGTTCATTGATGCAGTCCTCAGTTCACGGGAGAAAATTACCCGTACAATTCCTGGTAAGTTTCTTTCAGAAATTACATTAATAATCAGTAAATAGTCCAATTATAATTATTTCATGATGATTCACCCATGCATCTCAAAAACATCACACATGCCATCCAACATAAATAAATAAAAAGAAAAAGAAAAGGGAAGAAGAAGAAGAAGAAGAAGAAGAAGAGGAAGAGGAAGCTAGAACCACATTAGTCCTTAGATGCCCTTTTTCGTGACATGTTATATACTATGATTATTCATCTACCGTACAAATTGTCCTAATTCATTGCAATAATTCATAATTTAATGCAAACACTACGGTCTGTTCTCTTATAAGCCCTGCACACTGCAACCGCTGAAATCATACTCAGATCAAAACTCCAAAAGCCAAGGCAGATGAGAACGCTCTTGGCCCCACCATCATTCTCAATCCCAGTCGCAGCACAGCAAGAGCCGGTAGCCAATGGAATTAACCATATAATTATCAATTTACAATAAATTTTCTTCTTTCTTTTTAGTTGTTTCAGCCTAAACCTGAGCTCGGCCCTGATACAGACCTCAGCATTTGATTGAGAACAGGCTGTGAATTCCCAGAGGCGTTGAACATAGCATTTGATGGAGCAGATGAGGATGGCTGTATAGCTGCTAGAGGCAGCCTCGGCCCCAATGGAAACATCGGCTGTCCTTGTCCTCGTTGCATAAACGACACGTGGGGATGGACTTCTTGATTGTTGCCGTATCCTGAAATCCCTGCTTGTGAAGAAGAGGGAGGCATTACTTGTTGCCTATTGGTCCCCATGTTACTGTTAATCATGGAAGGAGAAATGCCTGCCAAATTCATTTGTGAAGTTGCCCCAGCAGGTCCAACACGGGTTGATAGAAGGCGGGCCCGCTCAGCAGCAAATCTCTGCCTTGTCTTCTCTACTTGTTCGCACTCTCTCATTAACAAAGTTTCCACTTCTGCAAACTGCTTCAGCTTTAACTCCAATCGCTTCAACTGCACCATATCAACAACTTTTATTTAAGGCTGACTTGATAATAGATAGCTGTCAATGCAGTCTTAACTATAATAATCGAAGCAAGCACAAAAATTAAGAATAAATCCAATTCCACCTGAATCAATTATTTCTAACCTAGCACAAGCCATTGTACTCAATGGAAACTACCCAAAGGCTGAAGCCGAGCAAGGACTCATAATTTAATATCAAAATGTCTAGAGTCGAGACTAGTGACTAAATCAGACTTCGTGTTTGAGAAAACAGAAGCAGAAAATAGCTTTAAGTCTCTCATATCAACTAACCACTAATCATTGCCATGGCAAACGCCTAAATGTCTTAAGAAGGTTGTATCATAGATTACATGATAAATGACAGAATTAAAAGAAGATAATAAGATTAGTAGCATTTATACCTGATGATTAATGATATTGGCAGACAGTCTTTGAATTTCCCGTTCCTCATGATCTGCAAAGAGTTTAGCCTTAGTTGCTGCAGCTGCAAGACCAGCTTTTGCAGCAGCTTTGACCTTTTCTGCAGATATAGAAGCACCATCTGCCTCATTCTGATCCCATGAACCACGCACGTTGTCATCTGATATATAGTACATTGAAATAAATTAAAAAAGAAGAAGAGGGAAGGTTAAAGGCTGTGCAACAAATGTGAACTAGGAAGTATAACCCAAGCCTACCTTTTTGCTGAATTGAATTTGCAACTTCTCCGTGAAAACTACCTTCTCTACCATGTAATCGCTCTGAATTCATCCTTCACAGGCAAGGGAAAAGATCAAAATTCATATGCAAAAGATTGATACAAGAAAGCATAATACTTCCAAAAGCATTAAAAAGTTTCCTGCTCACATCATTATTTTGGCTATAGAACAGAAAAAGAATGTAAATGATATCCAACGAAAACCTTATGAAGATAAACTGGGCATTCTGCAAATATACTTAACAATTACTAAAACATCAGAGGTGAGGGAAGAAAATACATCTATAAATCAAAACATAAAAATCCTTAGGAATCCCTAACTCATAGAAACAATAATTAAGTGAAAAAATACACTTACCTATTATCCTCCGACAATGCAGCCAAAGAAGCATGGGCACAAGCAGCAGCAACTCTTGGTCCAACAGCAGAGGCCAGAAAGGCAACCTATAAATTTTCCCACTTGTTAGATGCAGAAAGGTAAAGCTAGCAAAACATAAAAATAAAATAATCAGCTCACTCTGTTGTAATATTCCATCATTATTCTCTAGCCGCACACACACACATTCTCTCTCTCTCTCTCTCTCTCTCTCTCTCACTCTATATACATGTATGACAAAATCCTAGAGTGAAAGTGGAATTCTTAACCGAGATGTTTACATCTTGAAACCTTTAATCTTTCTCTCATGTTTTTTTGGTATATTTTAGTTTGGTTTGAGAAAAAATGCTTAAATATTTAAGCCTTCAGCTCCTGCACACTGCGAGAAAGAGCTGGATCCAGCAAAGCCTCATAGAGATAAATTTCATGTCCAGTCCACCTTTAAAGTAGGTCTCAACCAGGCCAGGTATAGGTGCCTAGGCAATATAACATCTCATATTCCAAGCCACCACTAACAAATAAACTTATCGACACATTTGTCTGCCTTCATACCATCAATTTATTAAGTTAACAATCTGTTTAAACCCTAAAACTTATTGTTGCCGGAAAAACCTGCCATGTAGTTATCTAATCTAATCAACAAAAATAGTAATCTTCCCCTTTAACACCAATTATTATTCAATCAACCATTTTTAGCATACAAATCTGACCCCTTATTCCCTGAAACCTTAAATATCCAATTCACTTAGCGCTCACTCAACACAGACATGCAATATATATCAGCAAAACAGAATGCAGAGTCAAACAAATTCTGTCCTACGTCTCCTTTCTTGGATCTTTTTCACTGATAAAAAATATTCTCAAAATTGTAGAGACCAAAGAGAAGAAGATATTAAATCAAGAGAAAAGTAAAGATTGTGTAGTGAGAGGGAAACCAAAACATGAATCGTTGAGAAGATCCAAGATGGAAAGGAAATAATGATACATAGCTCACATAAAGAGCAGAGTCAACTTAAACAGATTAACACAAGACCAACCTCACCAAAAATGAAGTTCATCTGGTGAGTACAAGATTGAACATATATTCAGATCAACAATTCGCCAGACAGAAAATTTTCAAGGTTTTTGAACAATAATGTATGATCATTTATGTAAAGCACATCATGCAAAAATAAATAAGAGAGAGATAGAGAGAAAAGAAGAAAGTTGTAAGATAATTCATTTTCCTAACCCAAATAATGAGCCTTGATGCAACAGTAAGGGTACTCCATCGCAACCTAGAGGTCGGAGATTTATATCACTGAAGTATCCTCTTTGCTATGTTACTCCGACACTGCATTTTTTAAGAAGCATTTGTACCCTTTGAATATAACATTGGTATAACTATGAAATTCTTACCGGATCCTTCACTTTAAAAGTGTGTACTCATAATCCCGGTTTCATTTAAATTACAAGTGCAAATCAAATGGACTTGAAAGAATTTGTAAAGTTATAATAATTATTTCTTAATAACCCACAATTGAAGACTATAATTTGTGGTGGTAACAAAAATTAATATAGATTATATAGTAAACTTGGTCTGATTTATAATTTAAATGAACTTAGAATTATTATTTTATTGTTTGTTTGTGATCTGAATTTTAGACTTTAAGTTTATAATTTAAAATATTTTATTCAATTTTATTTTATTTAGTAATTTAATATTATAATTTGATTTATCTTTTAACTTAAATTATTATTTATAAAAATTAAAATATTTATATATATATATATATATACTCTCATACCCGTACCCTAATTTTGGATACTTTTTAATCGTAACCACGTATCCTAAAATTTAAAAAATAAGAAATCGAACTTCTAAATATGTACCCGTGTCAGGTATCCATACTCGAGTCCAAACAACATAGCTTCCTTGTAATTCAGCAAGAAGTTTGTGTACAACTAAACTCTCTTAGATTTTGCAGGCAGAAAAAACTTATGCATTCAACAAACATAAGTACTGAACTTGTGATATCTAATAACAAATTTTGAGTTCATTGAAGAGTCATTACCTAGACAGCACCAGTCAGAGTTCTTGAGTTTTCAATTTGGATAACAAAATGCAGTCTTTTTTAGTCTGTAGTCATTGTTACTCCAGAAAATTTCTTATTATTAGATCTTGAAAGTTTTAAGAATATATCACATTGAAATTTTGAGTTCTTTGAAGAGTTATTACCTAAAATAAACAGGTCAAATTTGAGTGACAAATGGAGTCACTATTAGTCTTTAGTCATTGACTGCACAAATTTTGCTATAATGAAATCCTGAAAGTTCTAAAAATCTCCACCCAATTTTTTTATGCTTCTGAAAGCAAAAATCAAATAACTTGGTTTAATGTCTGGAATTACTTAAGAATTTCCATGGAGTAGATATTTTAAAATCTGTCCAAGGAGTTGTACTCTTGATTCATTTATCTTGAATTTTCTGTGAATTTCCAAGATTGCATCTCCTAGACACCCTGAATTTGTTCTTCCAATCCGTATGAAAACGCGGTAGATCTACTAAGAGATGACAAGAGTAAGGTTAATTCCAGTTAAAATTACCAAGAAATAACGCATCAAAGTAGTATTTACAAAGCAGAGTCAGCAATCTTCCTAATCACATTTTGCATCATCTATACTGTGTGTCCCAAACAATTAAAGTTCAGGTGTTAATCACCAAAAGAAAAAAGATGGGATATAATACACTTGACAGCTATTCTGCTCAAAAACATTTTTAGTACATCTAAGGTTTTTTCTTCTTTGCCCTTTACTAGCAGTGGGAAGATTTCATCAATCTACAAAAAGAAATTGCACCAAAACATAAAAGACTTTTGATACTGAGGAGAACCAAAATGTTTAATTATTTAAGGCTCACAAATTAAAATAATTTAAAACTTTGCATGGATTATCAATTTTAGCCGATAATTTCAGCTTTACCAATCTGTATCCCAACTTCTGATATTAGTCTCAATTTACCAATGTGACTGAAATTAGTGAAAAATGAAATTAATAACTCAAATAAAATACAGATTCTTAATTTCTATTATCCATTTCAAAAAATTTTAAAATGGTTTATTATTTTGTTTAAATGAGCAATAAGGATTTTTCTAAATAATTCTAATCAAACTGCAGAAATTGAAATAAATGCTAAAGGTTGAGGTATGGATTTATAAAATCAAAGGGATTACTGGCTAAAATTGGCTATCATTTTACTCTTCCAATGTTGCAGGCTGTAAGAAATCAAAAGGAATACAAGAAAATACAGTTCTCTGGCATTCTAAGTGTAAACCAAATTTTCTTTAAATTGTAAATATCCATGTGCTTTCAAGTGAATATTTGAAAAGCAAGGATAAAAGATCACCTACCAATGCCATAACTGGATTCCCAGAATTTGTAAAAGGGATTCGACTGTCAGAATCTGCATTTTGAAGAGAGGGCCCAACAGAAAATATTGATAAGTGAATACAGAATGTCACAAACACATCATCATCATTTTAAAAGGCAGAAACCATAATCAAGTAAATAAGAATACCTGGCATATCACCATTTGAATGTGAATGTGGTCTTGCATGGTCATCTCTAGTTGATGGATTAGATGATTTCGACATGCTTGGAACTTCAATATTTTCCAACAGGCCATCTTCCATAGGTAGACGCAGAAAATGTAGAATGCATTGTGATTTTGATTTAGTTCCAACATGTTCTGCAATTTCATTCCAATTCTCATTGTAAATTTCCAGTGCCTCAAGCAGCAGAAGTGTTTCCTGATCATTCCAGCTTTCTCCATCTACATCACCATAATCCTTCAATGGATCCATCTTTACAAAATCCAAGCTCGAATGACTAGTCACAAACCTTCCCTCGTGGAAGCAATTGGAGCATAGCAGCACATCAATCTGCTGAATGAGATAGTTGATCATTAGAATGCAACAGAAAAAGGTAAACCAGAGGTTATGAAAGACAAAATTTTCCCACTTGTCTCTATGTGTCCGCAAAAAATAATAGCCCCCAATTACAAAGCTCAAATTTTATTGTTCTCTTCAAACAATATTAAACTACCCAACCCCACCACAAATTATGATGAAACAAAAAGCAAATAACAAATTCTTGGCTTATGTTTAGGAAGAATTTATCATTACTCTTAGTGATATATAAATTCTGCAGTTCTTCCTCTTTTAAACTCTTCACTATATTCTGCCCCCTCAAATTCATTAGTTAATATTTAACCATATTAATATCACCGGAAAAAAAAAATAAGAGTCATCTATCTTTTCTTACTCCAAAATAAGAAAGATAGTTTTATGATAGCATCTCAGTAATAGTGACTCCATCATTCTTCACATTGAGGTTGTGTTTTTGAAATATCATGTTGACATTAATAATCTTTGAACTCTTACTCTTTGCTGAACCTAATCACTTTTCGCTACTTCAACACCTTAACTCATCCTTCAATTGTTATGCACTCAACTGAATAAAGATATTCCATCCTAATTATCATTCATCGGCGCACACTGAATTTAAATCATGCGTTAAGAATTTCAATTCATGTTCCTATATTTCCATTCAAAAACCATGATGTGTAACAAGTGAGTTATATAGTTCTCTCCAATTTCCCTCTCATCCCTCTCTTATCCCATCTTCATGAAAGACCACCAAAAAGCTGATATTAATGTGGATATGAATATAAGCATGAATAATGCCACCAAACAATAATGCTCCATTTACTAGCCACAGAATTGAATTAAAATATGATCTCCTTTTTATAGATTTAACTCTCAACCCTCTTTTACCATATTCTTTATCAAACCAACTCAATGCTCCATCTCAATCATATCCACCTTCTAATGCAAAATGATCAATGTCAATAATTGAAACACTCAATTTGCTGCAATTCAATGAAAAAGAAGAAGAAAAATCTTCATGAATACAAATTTTGAGTTCAAATAATAGTTCAAATCACAAATTTTCAGCACTTTGAGCAATTAAGGAAAACATCAAAGAAGTAGGAAAAAATATTGATATGATGATGAGATATAAAATTGAAAAAGAAAAGGGAAAGGACATAATTTACCTCCTTTTGTGATTGATAGTATATGCCTGGAAGAGACAGAGAGCAATATGCGCAATGATTTTCAGACAAGCGCTCCCGAATTCTGTTGTCCAAGTCAGAGAAATCATCACCACCATGGTATGACAATGATGAATAGATGTTAGCTGCCTTGAACCTACATTTGGGCTTGTCAAATTTGATCAAACTATCAATTGACTTTAAAGCAGCTGATGGCACATGAACCTCACCATTTGGATCCTCTCTTAAGTAGGACCCACTATTCCAAGAATCACAACTTGGTGGGTCTGCACAATAGTTGATAATTCCCCAGTGATCAAGGAACCTAACAATTCGTGTTAAATCTTCATTATCAATACCAACTATCATTCCCTGACAATCAGAAACTGTAATTCTCTTCTCTGGATTCTCCATGTATTTAGCAACAACATAATTCCTACATTCCATGTATTTTTCTGGTGTATGATCTGGTGATTTCCCAGAGAAAAAATGAGGCACCACTTGTCTCTCTAGCCGATTCACCACAGCTGGTGAAAACCAATCTACTTATAAAGAATCCGCACAAGAAAACACCAAAATCAATACAAGTATACATTATGGCAGCAAAGATAAACATTTACAAAAATTTCAATGTAAGAATGTGTTATGCAAGCCTATATGAGTAAGCACATGAGAACACATATTTACTAAACTATCATAGCACAAGTCTATGACACAACACAGACTATGTTACTCGGACACTTCAAAAATGAATAAGTACCATTGTCGGATACTTACAACATGGGTATGGAATCCTTATTGAATCTTTTACTTTAAGAATGGGTACTTCCCGGTGTAAAAGCATGTTACTTAAACTTTAAAAATGAGTCATTACTAGTTTGTTTAACGCTAAATTGTTTAATTTTTTAAGTTATATGATATTATTTTGTTGTTTGTTTTTATGATTTGGACTTTGGATTTTTAAGTCTGTAGTTTGAAATATTTTATCTTAAAGTGAAATAGAGTATCACAATTTTATTTTATTTAGCAATTTAAATGATATAATTTGATCTATCTTTTAACTTAAAAATATTATATATAAAAATTAAAATATTTACAATTATATATATAAACGTATTTACGTACTCATATCCTAATTTTGAGTATTATTTCGCCATATCCACGTATTTTAAATTTTAAAAAACAAAAAATTGGACTTCTAAATATGTAACCGTGTCAGATACATATATCCGAGTCCAAGCAACATAAAAACAGAAGCAAAATAATGTTAATATAAATTTTTAAAAATACAATGTTGTGTTATGTGCCTACACGAGCAGAAAAAATATTTACTAAACCATCATATATGGTTCATATGAATCTCTCTCCCTCTCTCTTCTCTCCCTATTTGCGCATTAATTGCATACATGCAAGAGTACAATGAGTTTAAGTTCTTTTAATCATGGAGCTTCATTAGCTAAACTAGAACCCATTCTGAGTGTACAATTGCTTAACTTTTGTTGGAGATTAGAATTTCTATTTACAAAACATTATGATCTTTGCTCGCATATGGATCAGTATCAGAAAATCAATCCTAGATAGGTCCTCATTAGAACATGTGTAGGTCATTTTACACTTGCAAGGAACCTAATGCCAAAATACTCAAAATCAAGGATCATAACTCCATCACTGTACTTGGAGAGGAAACACAACAATCGTTTCCAGTTTCCACCATTTTCAAGTTTCGTGACCATTTACAGCCAAAGAATTGACAAGTTCATAAAAAGATTATACGCACAGTTTCCCAAGATTATAAGCAATCTCATTGAATCTCGCAATTTGAAAAGAACAGCAGTCAATGCAATTTTTACTTTGACCAACCCAACACTTCTGGCACAATGAAGTTCATAGAATCAATACCAATTGATTAGTTGATCATTTCCTTCAATTTCCATGGTGCTAGGAAAGCGCAAAAAAGTACACAACTATAACTGAAAACCACTTTCCCATAGCAAAGCAAACATAAATTCTTTGTCACATATATTAAATAATTACAAATGACACTACCATTATCTATCACGCAAACAGAAAAACCAGCTAATTCAGCTTATTTTTTAGTTCATGCCAGCACATACAAACTCAGACACTGACAGAGAGGAATGAGCATACCTGAATGCATCGGAACCACATGAACTCTACTTCCAAAGCGTTTTACCACACCTTTTCCCTCCATAATGGGAGGCGGCGTAATCACATAAGCAGAATTCCCACCATCACTTCTCTCCTGATCAGACCCAAAACCCTCAGCAGGCATTGCAGAGAGTGCCTGCAGCTGCCCGTACGATACATTCTCCAAATCGGACACCTGCCCCCTACTACTGCTAATATCCCCAGCCGAATTGGCCCTCTCTAAGGCCGCAATAGCCAAAACTGAAGCATGGGGTCGATTCACCGCAATCTTGGTCACGGAAGGGAAATCACAAATACGAACCCCGCCATCAAGAAGCACCTCAGTTTCAACATGGTTGGGATCGGGAGGGGGAAGAGACTGAGGATGGTGTGGGTTAGGATCCTCGGAATCATCATCCCGCTGGTCAAGGTTGTTATTATTATCATCCTCAATGGCATCATCTTCGTCTTCATCATCAGGGTCTTCATGTTTAGGTTGTGATTTTCGAGTAATTTGGGGCTCCCGCTTTCGCCTCTTCCATTTGCCTCGTCCATCTGCTGGAACAAAATTGAAACCGTGAAAGGAAGTAAAATTGAAAGAAATTAAAAAAAATAAAAGAAAAAGAAATTGAGGAAAAGCAACTGAGAAAGTGAGGGGATGATAAAAAGAGAGGAGGAGAATGAGGGATTTTGGGTTTATGGAAGAATTAGTACCTGAGGGGAAAGAAGGGGAAGCTGGCATTCTTGTTGAGGGAAATGAGGAGATTTGTGGGGTCTTTGATTGGTTGAATGGAATCAAAGGGGGGTGGGGGGTTGTGGGGAGAGAGAAAGAGTGATGGGTGACTAGGGGAAACTCTGCCTCTATCTATCTGAGAGCTTTGTGCTGTTGCTTTACTGTTGTCTTGACGAGGGGAAATATCAATATGCGTTGTTTCCCAATTTTCTTCTTTCTTTGTCTTGTTTTCGCTATTTCAACCTTTGTCTTACTTCTTTGGAAATACATTGATTCTGAATTTTACCAATTTTATCATTATGGTCTTTAATTTGTTTTAGTGATCAATTTAATATTTTTTTTATTTTTGACATTTTAATTTAATTTTATAGTTTTTTTAAACAATTTTAAAAATTAAATGTATGTAAATGCTTTTACTTTGTTACAATTCCCCACTTGCATTTAGTATTTTGAGTTCATTTAAGTGCTCAGCAAATGTTCTACCAAGAGTTATATATCATAAACACATGAATTAAATCAATAAAATTGAGAGACGTTGAGAAGAGTTATATGCATTTTGGTTTCGGATGGTCGTGACTAAGAAGTAGAAATTATTGTTGTTCGGCTTTGTGAACTCACTTAAATTGTGGTGAACATATGACCTTTTATAAGCTATTTCCTTAGTCTCATATTATAGAAGTACAAGAAAGTTTATGGATTACACTAAGTTAATTTTACCAACGGTTACTAAACTTTGCATCATTTGCTACCAAATCATTAAAAAAATTATCCCATAAAAATAATAAAACTTCACTTTGATTTCACTTAAATAATTTCTGATCAAATTTGATGATTAAGCAACAAAAAAATGACTTGAATTTTTATCATGTCGTTGCACATATCAACACTCATACAACGTCATTGTTCAATAAATGAGACATCAACAACTTTAAAAAACATCACATAGCAGACTCAGTTGGAGAAAAATGACATAATAAAGTTAATTTCACTAGTGAATACTGAGTTCTGCTTCACTATAATATAGATAAGTACAATAATCCTTAAAGGGCTCAAAGGGACAAAGAGAAAAAATATTTTGTTTTGTTACAAGGTAGAAAACTCAATATCTCTTAAAACTCTTCTTTTATCATACTTGAACCAATAATAAAAAATGTTATTTATAGAACATACAACTTATTGTCTAAGAATAATATTAATTGGTCATAAAAAAAATGGCAAGCATTAATTAGAAAATAGCCTTGAAAAGAATGTTAAGATTTACAATTATGAAAATTTATCCTGTAAATATGTAAAGTTGGGGAATACAAAGAGATGGAGAATTATGAACAATATAAAAATTTATCCCAACAATCTCCACCTTGACTTGAATTTGACGGAGCTACTCATCCCCATATAAAGCACCGAAGAGCAATCAACCATTGTAAACACCAATTAAGTCCAAGCAATGCTTGAACATAAGAATAGGGAGTGGCCTAGTCAACATATATCTTGGATTTTCCAAAGTATGAATATTTTGGACAATAATATCTCATGTAGCAATAGTATCCCTGATATAGTGGTACTTAATATTTATGTATTTGGTCTTTGAATGATGGGTATCATTCTTAGTAAGATGAATAACACTTTGGCTATTTGAGAATATAATAGTTGAACCTTGTGTAATACCAAGTTCAATAATAAGACCTCGCAACCATGTAGCTCCTTCACACCTTCGATAGCTATAATATCTTTAGCTTCTGTAATAGATAATGTAGCAATAGATTATAGAGATGTTTTCTAACTGATAACACCATAACATAAAGTGAAAATGTAGTTAGAGAAAGACATTCACCTATCAAGGGCACATCATAATTAGAGTCCACAAAATCGATAACGTCATAAGATGTTACTTAGTTATCAAATACCAAACCAATATCAGAAGAACTCTTCAAATACTGAAGAATCCATTTAACTACACCTCAATGAACCTTTTTAGGATTGTACATATAGCGACTTACCATACTAATTGCACAAGTCAAATCAGGTCTAGTGCAAACTATGGCATATATAAGGCTTCCAACTACACTAGAATAAAGAACACTTATCATATACTTCTTTTCTTTTTCAGTTCTTAGATAAAGGTCTGATTGTAATTTAAAGTGAGCAGCAATAAGACTTAAAAACAGACTTGCATGAGCTTATATTGAACCTTTCAAGAACTTTTTCAATGTATTTTTTTTGAAATAAAAACAATGATCCAGCTTGACGATATATGTACATTTATATGCCAAGTATCTTATTTGTTGTACCAAGGTCATTCATCTTAAACTCATTTTTAAGTTAAAACTTCAACTTGTCGATTAAAGATTTATCACTTGAAACTATTAACATATTATTAACGTAAAGCAACAAGTAGATAAAGACACAATTATAAAGCTTCATGAAAAATATACAACTACCATATTTACTCCTTAAGTATATTTGTCTAATCATGAAGGAGTCATATCTTTTGTACCACTATTTTAAAGCATGTTTCAAACCATATAAGGATTTCTTCAATCTATAAACATAATATTCCTTTCCAGGAACCACAAACCCCTTTAGGTTGACATGTAAATGTATTCTTCCAATTCACTATAAAAGAAAAACCATTTTGACATCAAGTTGCTCCAATTCCTAATCAAATATAACAACAAATGCAAAAAGAACATGAATGGAGGTATGACGAATAATAGGTGAGAAAACTTCATTAAAGTCAATATCTTCTCTTTGATTAAAGCATTTAACAATAAGGTGTGTGTCTTCCATCTTACACCATCAACCTCGGGATACCATATGTTTGCTCATATATCCATTTTGCAATCTAATGATTGTCAATCCTTTGGTAGCTCAATCAATTTCCAAGTATCATTCTTATAGAGACTTTCAATTTTTTTCATGCATAGCTATTAGCTATTGAGATGAATCAGGACAAGAAACTGCTTCTGAATAAGAAAAAGGCTCAACACCTTTAGGAATTTCTTATACAACTAACGAAGTATAAATAATCAAGTTATCATCATATCTTGCAAGCTTTTTGATCTTCCTCATTGTAAGTTGTGCATATGAGGAAAAAGTAGCAATTTTGTTTAGGACTGATGATTTTAACTCAACCTCCACCTTCTCATTAGTGCTTTATTGATTATCTGCATTAGAAGAAGAAATAGAAGCTTGTATTCCAAAATAAAAATATGCATCTTCATTATAAGTAAAAGTCGATTATATACAACATAGAATGCAAGCTAAACATGCTTAACAGCCACAGCCAGCGGCCCAAGTACAACCTCCAGCTCCACCTAAAAAGAAGTCGATTTTAGAGCAGTTGAAGAGATTGGGAGCTGAAGATTTCTATGGACGCGATCCATTGACCCCTGTACAAGTTGAGGAATGGTTGTTCAAGATGAAGAGATTATTTGAAATTACTCACAGCCCCCCAGAAGAGAAATTTGAAGGTACAGCGGCATTACTTCAGGGTCCTGCATTCATCTGGTGGGATTCAGTACGGAAGCATACCCCAGGTGAACAATTGAATTGGGATTTTTTTTTGGCTCAGTTTGAAAAGAAATACATAGGATCAGAGTATAAAGCAGAAATGCAAGATGCTTTCTGGAGACTCAGACAGGGAAACAAGACAGTAGCACAGTATGAGCGCGAGTTTGAGCGCCTCAGTGCCTATCTTGATGATTATTAGCTGACAGAAGAGAAGTTATGTCAGAGATTTGAGAGGGGTCTCCATAACAAGATCGGACAGATAGTGTGTGCACAACAACGTCCAAATTTGCGTGCATTGGTAGAAGCTGCAATTAAAGTAGAAAGTATCCAGTCAGATGAGGCTAACAGACAAACTCGGTTTCAGCAGAAGAGGAAGTCGGGACAGTTCAGTGGTTTGGGTTCTCAGAGTAAGAAGCCTAGAGGACCAGCTCCATCACAGAGTTATACATCAGTTGTATCAGGGTGTAACACCTACTAATTAGAGTTTAATTTGAATAATTTAGATCATATAATTAAATTGTATTTTTGATTAAATAAAATTAAAAATATTAGCTATAAACAATTATGTGAAGATGATAATAACAATAATAATAATAATAATAATAAGAAGAAGAAAATTAAAATTAAAAAAAAAATTGAGTGAACAGTAAATTGGACAGCAGCAAAAAAAAAAAGGCAGAATACAAAAACGGGAAAATGGGGCAGAATTCCCAATTTCTCTTTTCTCCTTCATCTCTTCTTCTTCTTCTTCCCTTTTTCTTCCTCCATATCTCAGATCAAATTACTCATCATCTTCTTCAAGAATTGTATCAAAAATCAGTCCAATTAAATCTGATCTTGGTAAGATATATTTTCCCCATGATTATTGTGTTATTAGAACTCTTTAGGTTTTATTTTGACAGAATCTTGCACTCTGTGTTTGATTATCTTGTGACTCGAATTTGGGGATGTGTTAAACATAAAAGTTGTTTATCTATGTCTTGTGTATCTCTCTGATAAATTTTATTGAATGATTTTGAGTATATGAAGAGATATGGTTATTGAGGTGAAACTGGTTCTGGGAGATGTATCAACCCAATAACCTACGGTTTTTATAAAAATTGACCATCTTATTGGCTTATTCTGATGTTGTGTAAAACATGAAAGTTGTAGGTATATATGTTATTGAGGTATCTGAAAACTTTCGTATGAATTGCTCTTGTGTAGGTTGAGTTATTCTGAAATGAACCATGATTGTTCATTGATTGAACTGATTTCATATACCTGTGCAGTTCTAGTAACTTCGTCCTTATATTTCACCTATTTTTAGATCGAATTGGCCAAAGTGCAAAACATAAAAGTTTTACCCCTATGTCTTATATAAATTTATGTGAAAGTTTCATCTTAAAATGTCATGTATTTTGTGAGTTATGAGCTGAACAATTAAACTGGTCGGGTTGATACTCTGTGTTGAATCAGTTATATATCCTCCCATATTTGAGACCCTTAGAGACTGAATCAGGAAATGAGTTAAACATGAAAAATGTTTCCAATTAATGTATATAACTGTATAAAAAGTTTCAGAATAATTGAAGCTACACATTGAAAGTTATGAATTGTTGAATTGGGTATCTTGAAACTGCCTAAGGGCAGAAATCAGGTCAATATTTAAAATTATACCAAAAATTATGTAAATGTTCAAAAATTCTAAAATTTTAGTATATTTTAGTTTTACATGTTATAGTTAATCAGAATTAAGAATCATACAAATTGGATAAATGTAGGAAAAGTTATTAATCCAACAGTCCTTAGAGGTCTTATTCTAGCTTAATAGAAATTGAAATTATTTATTTAAGTTATATTAAGAATAAATATTTTATCAAGCTATTAATTAATTATATTTTTAAATTAGGATTTCAACAAGAAGAAGACCAACAAAAGTGAACAACATCTGAACTTATATTTTGGAAAAAGAAAAATACTATCGAGGTTTGTACATATATGTATTTTGTTTTGCCTTTATGCATGATTGTGTGTATGACATAAATTACATGTCACAATGATGAAATTATATATTATGGCATGTTTTAAGGTTGTAAGAATGTTATTAACTATGAACTTAATATTGTGTTAACATTTGATAAAATATTATGTTATTACATGGTTTTGAAATAAATTGTGAATATATGATTGTGTTAATATGAAATGAGTATTGGTTATAGAAATAAGTAATTAATTGTGTTAATTGCTCATTTCTCTACCTGAGGACTAACATAGGATAGATGGTGCACCATTAAGGGGGAAATTACGGTACCGATATGGATATTATTTAGGGACAGGGTGGCTTAAGCTCTGGGAGCGCCCCTGATCCTGATTATACACATATGACATAATTATATTCAGTCAAGGTGGCTTAAGCTCCGCGAGCGCCCTTGACTTGAGATTATAGTAAGTAGGGTGGCTTAAGCTCCGCGAGCGCCCCTATTTCACACCCCATATCCGGACAATCCGGGAATGAGATTTGGGCTGATATTAATTAAAGACTATGAAATGAAATGTGACAAAAATTTATTATTGACATAAGTGACAAAACATGAAATGCTTACAAGAGGTAATGAGAATTTAGTTATTGAATATGATTTTTATGTTTATACTGTTATGTGATGTAGTTATTTCTTTTATATGAAATAAAAATTCAGTGTATCATGAATTATTTGAGACATGCATTTGTGTGACTGCTTGGAAAAAACTTAATACCTATATGTACCACTAAGCTAGAGTTAGCTTAGCGTGAGTTCTTCTCACGCAGGAATTGGAACTATAGACGGTAGGAGGTGAAGTGATCAAGAAGGAAATCCAAGCCCATATCAGCAGAGACACAATAAGCATAGTTAGAGGGTTGGTTATGTATTATTATATATTTTTTTAGTTTGACTATGTATATGGTGTGGTAGACATATCTCATATATTAATATTGTGTATGTAAATAATTATGTAACATAATCGGGTGCCATATGTGTATACAATATAAGGATATATATATATTTATATATTTTTAATTAGAACAATTTGCCTAAACCAAAATAAATAAATATATTAAGTTATAAAAAAAATATTCAATTTGAGCAGATTATCGAGTTAAGCTTGTGACATTCTTCTTATATATGTGGGATTATTCCTAATATATAAATGGTGCGTCACACAAGGCGTGGACAAGGAAATATATTTCGTGGCAATGTCTCAGTCACTTCTGTGGGTAGTACACCTAGAGGTAGAGGGGGAAGTACAGTTCAGACTTGTAGCCATTGTGGTAAAGCTCACCCAGGAGAGTGCAGATATTTGACTGGCGCCTGTTTCAAATGCAGTTCAAAAGATCATCAAGTCAGAGATTGTCCAGTGGCTCAAGTTTCTACCGCTATGTCACCAGCACCTGGCATTGGATCTTTACCATCCAGAGGCCGAGGTAGAGGAGCAGCCCTTAACCCATCAGCATCTAGACCTTCTGCACAACAATCTCAGAGTCAGGGATGAGCTACAGGTCGTACATATGCAGTGAGAGCCAGAGAAGAAAAGGATGCTCCTGATGTGATAGTAGGTAAATTCATGCTTATGACTGATTCTGTTTATGCACTTATTGATCCTAGTTCAACACATTCCTATATCAATACTAATATTGCACGGGTGAGAGGGTTAAAAGATTCACAATTAGACCAGGACATCCTAGTGAGCAATCCTTTAGGGAACAGTGTTGTGGTGAACAATGTGTATAGGAATTGTCCCATTAGTGCACAAGGTTATGAATTCATAGCTAACATAATTGAACTCCCATTCCGCGAGTTTGATGTGATATTGGGGATGGATTGGTTGTCAGCCTATCAAGCGACGGTAGATTGTAAACGGAACAGAGTGACACTTAAACTCTCTGATGATCGAAAAATCACTATTGTGGGTGAAAGAACATATTTCTTATCAGATGTGATCTCAGCTACAGCTGCCAAGAGACGTATAAGAAAGGGGTGCATTGCTTATTTGTGTTTTGCAATGGAAGCTAAAAAGGAAGATCTTAAGGTTTCAGATGTGCCTACAGTGAAAGATTATCCATATGTCTTTCCCGATGAATTACTAGGCTTGCCACCTGACAGATAAGTCAAATTTACTATTGATGTAGCTCTAGGTACAACACCTATTTCGATTGCACCCTACAGAATGGCACCTACAGAACTCAAGGAGTTGAAGACTCAGCTGCAAGAATTGCTTGATAAAGGCTTTATAAGACCCAGTATTTCGCCATGGGGGGCACCGGTACTCTTTGTAAAAAAGAAAGATGGGTCTCTTAGATTATGCATTGACTATAGACAGCTGAATAAAGTGACAATCAAGAATAAGTATCCTCTTCCACGTATTGAAGACTTATTTGATCAATTGAAGGGAGCAGGTATATTTTCAAATATTGACTTACGATCAGGCTACCATCAGTTGAAAGTAAAAGAAGCAGATGTACCCAATACTGCCTTTTGCACAAGATATGGCCACTATGAGTTTTTAGTCATGTCATTCGGACTTACGAATGCCCCAACAGCTTTCATAGATCTAATGAATAGGATCTTTCATCCTTATCTGGACCAGTTCGTGGTGGTATTTATTGATGATATTTTAGTGTATTCGAAGACGCTAGAAGAACATGACAAGCACATACGAGCTGTCTTGCAGATATTGAGAGAGAAGCAGTTATATGCAAAATTCAGTAAATGTGACTTCTGGTTGAATGAAGTATCATTCTTGGGTCATGTAATTTCAGCTGAAGGGATAAATGTGGATCCAAAGAAGATTGAAGCAATCTTACAGTGGAGAATACCTAACACTATTACAGAAGTCAGAAGTTTCTTAGGTTTGGCTGGGTATTATAGGAGATTTGTAAAAGGTTTTCCACCATAGCAGCGCCGCTTACCCGACTGTTACAGAAGCATGTTAAGTTTGAATGGACGAATAAATGTCAAGGAAGCTTTGAGAAGCTTAAGAACTTGTTGACAGAAGCCCCAGTGTTAACTCAACCAGAATCTGGCAAGGATTTTGTGATTTACAGTGATGCCTCCAAGAATGGGTTAGGTTGTGTATTGATGCAAGAAGGTAAAGTGATTGCATATGCTTCCCGACAACTCAAGACTCATGAGAAGAATTATCCTACTCACGATTTTGAGCTTGCAGCAATTGTACTCACCTTGAAGATTTGGAGACATTATCTTTATGGTGAGAAATGTTACATTTACACCGATCATAAAAGTCTGAAATATTTGCTCACACAGAAGGAACTTAATTTGAGGCAGAGATGATGGCTTGAATTGATGAAAGACTATGACTGCTTAATCGACTATCATCCAGGGAAGGCGAATGTAGTAGCTGATGCACTTAGTAGAAAATTTATGGCAGCCTTTCGAGTGGTGAATGTCAGATTAGATATGACACAAGATGGAGCGATAATAGCAGAAATGCAAGTAAAACCAGATTTTCTTCAGCAAGTGAAAGCGGCACAAAAGCTAGATGATCGTTTGATTTCCATAGTGAACAAAGTAAAAGAGGGCAATGAAGGTAGTTATTCTTTGGGTGAAGATGGAAGTCTTTATTTGAACCGGAGGTTATGTGTACCGGATCAAGATGAATTGAGAAAGAACATTCTCATAGAAGCTCATCATAGCAGCTATGCGATGCATCCTAGTGGCAACAAGATGTATCAGGATTTGAAAGTACACTATTGGTGACTAGGAATGAAACGTTATGTGACAGAATTCGTGAGTAAATGTTTGATATGCCAACTGGTGAAAGCTGAGCATCAAGTTCCATCGGGTTTACTTCAACCCATTGCGATACTAGAGTGGAAATGGGATCGAGTGACCATGGATTTTATGACGGGATTGCCTCTGACAGGAAAGAAGCATGATGCTATCTGGGTAGTCATTGATAGACTGACGAAATCAGCCCATTTCATACCAGTATGGAGGGACTATCCACTGACCAAGTTGGCAGAAATCTACATCAATGAGATAGTGAGACTCCATGGAGTACCATCCTTCATTATTTCAGACAGGGATCCCAGATTTACTTCCCAATTCTGGAAAAAGTTGCAGGAAGCATTGGGGACAAGACTTCATTTCAGTACAGCTTTTCATCCTCAGACTGATAGGCAATCGGAGCGTGTAATTCAGATACTTGAGAATATGTTGCGATATTGCGTCATCAAGTTTGAAAGTAGTTGGGAAAAGTATTTGTCATTAGCAGAGTTTGCTTACAACAACAACTATCAGTCCAGTATCAAAATGGCGTCATATGAAGCACTGTATGGGAGAAAATGTAGAACTCCTTTATGTTGGACATAATTGAGTGAGAAGAAGTTAATAGGAACAAACTTGGTTCGAGAAACCGAAGAGAAAGTGCAAGTAATCAAAGATAGATTGAAAGAAGCCATGAACCGACAGAAGTCATATGCAGATTTAAAAAGAAAAGATATAGAATTTCAGGTCGGAGATCAAGTGTTTCTGAAAAGTATCACCCTGGAAGAAAGTTATGAGATTTGGCAAGAAGGGCAAGCTAAGTCCGAGATTTTTAGGCCCTTATGAGATTATACAGGGAATGGGACCCATAGCCTATCGATTGAAGCTGCCTCAAGAGTTAGAAAAGATTCATGATGTGTTCCACGTGTCAATACTACGGAGGTATAGGTCAGACCCAAGTCATGTGATTAAGCTAGAAGAAATTCGAATACAGGTTGATCTGACTTATGAAGAGAAACCATTAAAGATCCTAGCCAAAGAGGTTAAACAGCTCAGGAACAAATAAATTCCACTAGAGAAGGTGTTATGGAATCACCACAATGTGGAAGAAGCCACATGGGAGCTAGAAGCTGCGATGAGGCAACAATATCTGCAATTGTTTAATACAGGTAAAATTTCGAGGACGAAATTTTTATTAGTAGGGGAGAATTTTAATGGCCCAAATACCGGGTTAGTTGTAAACTGTAGTTTCCGAGATTGATCAGTATACCTGGGGGTCAAAAATACATTCGTGGATGAAAAATATTTTATTTGATCATCGGAAAATATAGGTTATAACTAGTCTAAGGGTAAAATTTGGAGTGAAAATGAGGTCAAATAAGTCCTCAAAAGTCAAAATTAAGAAAAAAAAGGACTCGGTTTAACTAAATAGTTGGTTGACCGTAATTTGATCGGGTTATGAAAAATAGCAAACAACATCCAAAAATTTATTTTAAGATATAGATAGACTCTAAATAATATATAAGATTATTTGACAGTGAAAATGGAATTTTACGGTAACACCGAAAATTGAATTATCTGTCCGATTTAAGTGAGCTGGACAGGAAACGAACTCCGATTGAATTGAAATTTTTTTTGTAGACATATAAAAATATTTTATGAATTAAGGAATCAAATTTGGATGAAATTGAGTTTGGAAAGTGAGAAAAATAATTTATAGTGCATAATTGGGCATAAATGGGTTGGGTTTTATTTGGCTCAAGCCCACCCATTTAAGACCATTATAAATAAGCTCAACATCAGAATTATTTAGAGGAAATCTGGAACTTCTTCTTCCCCATATCCCTTCCATGGCCAAAACCCCTCCTTTCCCATTTTTCTTCCAATTTTCTTCCATTTTCTTCACTTTTTACACCAAAATCAACCATCCAAAAATAAAATTCAGCTTTTTTAGTAGCTATTAGAAGTTTTTAATCTTCATTTGGGAGGCTAAAGTGGAAGGAAATCAAAGGAGAAAGTTTAGAATTTTAATTTGAGGTAAGAAAAATTTATGGTTTTAAATTAATTTAATTGTTCAAATAGGTAGTTTAAGTTATGTAGATGTTAATTATGAAGTTTATTTGAGCTAAGAAAGTAAATTAATGGTGGATTAATGAAGAAAAGTTTTTGTCCATGGTAGGTTCAAAGCAAGGTGAAGGTGCTTCCAAAGGAAAGGAAAAGGAAAAGGAAAAGGAAAATTAGGAAGAGCTAAAATAAGAAATTAAGGTTAGTGATTTCAAAATCTACTTATTTCCATTGATTAAGCATGAATTAAGGTTATGGAAATTAGGAATTTTGTGTGTTTTGCATGTAATTGATAATTGATGCTTAAATTATGATTAAGGAATTATAAAAAAGTGAATTATAATGGTTAATTTCAATAAAAAAATTAATTAGTGGAAATTGTAAAATGTGACCTTATTATGTGAAAAATGAATATTAAGGAATAAAGACATTTTAGTATAATATTATGATATATATGGAATAATGAATGTATTAATTAGTGAAATGAATAATTAGAAATTGAAAGAAAAATTTTAATGATGAAAATTAAATATAGACAAAAATAAAATAAAATAGATATTAATATTTTCTTTGCTAATTAAATGAAAATTTAGTTATGAAATGTAAGAGAATATGATTTTAAGTATGTAGAAATTTATTGAAAATTTTCAATTAAATACTGAATATTTTTCTATTTATTGATGATATTATGTATGTAATGAAAAATAATGAATAAAATATATTTAGTGAGTTTATAAATTAATTGATAGATTAGAATACAAAAAATGTGAAAAAAAATTTTGCTAATGATAAAATTGTTATGAAAGAATAAATTATTAAGTGATTAATAATGTAAAAATAATGAAATTTATGGTTTAATAGAAATTGAATTGAAGAAATAAAATAATGTCCTTAGTTTATTTTTCTGATGGTTAAATCTAGCTCATGATATAATTGGCTAGCTATAGGGACACTATTACCGCGGTGTGGGTCATGGCGACTTGCTTATGTAGCTAATGATGGTCTAGTTCAGTGATTGTAACTCAGTGATTCAGTGTACAGTATGATGATCGGGTGATCCTTCGGGATTACTCTTCAGTGTTGTGGACTCTTGGAGTCCATGTCCCATGTATCCGATCCGAAGATTTTCTATCGGATTGAAACTAGGGGCAAGTGTGAATGAAATAATTAAAGTGACAATTATAAATAAAATATGAAAAAAGTGATTAAAATGAAAAATAGGATAAACATGAAATAAGTGAAAAATATAAGAAAAATAATGAAAATGAGAAATACAAGATAGATATTAAATTGTGTAGTAAAGATAAAAAAAAAATCAAATAAATAAATAAATATAAAAATAATAAAAGTAATAATGTTAGTGGCAAAAGTGTAAATAATATATAGTTAATGATATAATTGTAAATAAATAAAAATTTAAGAATTTAAGTGAAATTTGTAACAAATAAAAAAAAAAGAAATTGAAAAGAAGAAAGAAAAAAAAAAGATTTAAAAAGAATAAAATGAATTATATATTAATGAGAAAAATTGAATAATATATTAAAAATACAATTGCATGAAAATACAAGTAGTGGAAATTTTTAGATTAGTAATCACCTCTGAGCATATTAATGATCAGCACGTAGTTATTTGACTGCGTGCAGGTAACGGCAGGAATGACAGCAGCAGACATACAACCTTTGGGAGTTGATGGAATATTGACATAATTGAAGGTTATTATATAAATGACATGTATATATGGATTTAGATATGGTGTTGTATTGATGAATTTATGTATATATTCTGATAAATGAATATTTGTGAATTATTATATATGTGGAGAATTGGGGTTGAATGAAAAATATATTGTATTGTGTGTGAATTGTTGTGCCCAAAAATGGGCTGTGTATTGTTTGCTTGGCAGATGAGTTAGTTAGTTTATAGCTATTATGCTGCCGAAATTTTTGGAAAAGTAAAAAGGATTAATTAAGTGTTGATAATATTATAGTTATTAAATTAAAATAAATTTTTTTTTGGCATACATCAGCTATAATCCTATTTACCCACGTAACGTACATATAGAATAAGTATTTATAAGGGTGTTACAGGATCGAAACACCATAACCAATATCCCTTGGACTCACAAGTACATATAAGAAAAATGCATTTAATGGCTCAAAGAGCCAACTAGCCATCATTAACCTAAGTATATGCATGACAACCAAATATTCTAATATTAGAGGAATCAACAGGGTTACTTGACCAAACTTATTTTGGAATTTTAAAATCAATGGATGAATTTGGAGATCTATTCGCTAGATAACATGTTATAAAAGTTGTTTCAACCCAAAACTCACGAGATTTCACAACCCGACATTTGAGAGAATACAACAAGCTCTCTCAAGTAAAGTTTTTTTCATTTGTTCTGCGACTCCATTTTGTTAGAGCTTTCCGACAAATCTCTTATGTCTTGCAATGTCATATTCAGCACATAACCTATTGAAATCTGATTCACATAACTTTAAGCCATTGTCAATTCTAAGTTTCTTTACTTTTCTCTTGGTCTGGTTTTTAACATAAGATTTCCACTTCTTAAAAGTGGAAAAAAATCTTGTTTTTATGCCTTAAGAAGTAAACCCAAACCCTTATAGAGAAGTTATCAATTAAAGTCATCATATAGCATTTACCTCCAAAAAAATATACTTTAGAAGGTCGCCAAAGATTCCAATTGATGTAATTAAGGATACCTTATGTACAGTGTAATGCGGTGGAGAAACCTACCATTTTCTACTTCCCAAACACGTATTTTCACTTATACAGCTCAGATGCATATATCATAATTGAGTGAAATCATCATCTGATAATGAAGATATGGACACATCGGTTGAACCTATCATATAGAACCTTGCAAGATGTATAAGCTATCATGTCTATTACCTTTCAAAAGAACCAGAGTGTAACGTCCGCTAATTTAGGCTCAGTCGATATATATGTTTCGCGACCGAAACAGAGTCAATTTGACTGGAGTCTAAATTTTAGCCTGTTGCAAGTGAGAAAATTTATTTTAATATATTCCATTGAGTTATTTTTCACGAAAAATGAGAAAAAATTGGATTCAGTCGTAAAATACGCGATTTTCGCACTGTTAGCGAATCGTGAACGGAGGATACATTGATGTAGAAAATATTAAGACGAGTTTGTCGTTATGATTTCGTGTCAAGACTCAAATGTTTAGGGCACTAAATTATAAAAATAAAATTTGAAGTGCGGTTCCGCAAAAATAGCGGAGAATTCAATTTTTGCTCCAGTGCCCCTAACGCAAAACCGAAAATACCATTGTGTAAAGTAAATTATTTCATAAATATTGGTATAATTAATTGCAGAAAATTAAATTGTTTAGGCCTTGAAATTTTAGAAATAAAATTTATTAGATTTAATGGTGATTAAATAATTAAACTAAAGTTAATTACACTAATTATATACATGCATCACGCCAATTGTCTTCCATGCAAAGTAATTAATTCTTAAACATGTTATGTATCTATTAAAGGTGAAGACACATGGCTCATTTTCATAGCTTACACCATTTATATATATATATATATATATATATATATATATATATTCATAATTTTCATTCTTCCTTATCCTTGTTGACCAAACTTCCAAAGGAAAAAAATAATAAAAGAAAAAGTTGTTCTTCTTTTGCAATTCCTCCTAAAATCTGTCCATCTTTCCTTCTCCAAGCCGACCCACCCATTCTCCTACCCTTTAACTTTTTTTTGTTTTCTTATTAACCAAACGCATAGTGAGAGTAAACATAAGGGTGGTTGAGAAGAGACTTCAAAATTTCAATTCCTACCATTAAACTCATGTTAGCCGAGACAATTAAGGAAAGAAAATGGATATAAGCTTCGGTCATGGTTAGGAAGTGAGAAAAAGATGTTACATGTGAGTTTTGAAGTAAGGAAAGGGAAGAAGTGGAGCTAGGAGCCACAATTTATCAAGAAAGGGAACTTGAAGGTGAATTAAGATTTTTAACTATTTGGGTTGTTGTACCTGTGAGCTAGAAGCTCCTTCCTTTTTTATCCCTTTAATATTTCTCTTTTTATTCCTTACCTTTTTCTTTTAGTTTTATTGATTCATGGAGCTCTTATATAAATAATTTTTATTTGTGTTATGAAACAAGAAATCAAATTGAAAAGTGACTCACTTATATTAGGGATAGTTTAACCATGTGAAGTTGGAGTTAATTTTAATCCTATTCATTTGATTGAGTTGGAAAATTGTGTTGAGATGAAGTTGTGAAATCGTGACTTGATATGGGAGTTTTGATCCAAAGAGAAAAATCAATTGAAAGGACTTGTTGGCCGAGACATAAAATGAGAAATTATGATCCAAAAGTTTAATCTAATTAAACAATAGTTAGAATAATTAATTAGCCAATTAACAATTTAGTTAATTTAAATTAAATAAGATTAAGTTTAATAAGCATTTAATAGGAAAAGAAAATTAAGTTAAGTATGTAAGGATTAAATGGGAGGTTTAATTTATTAAATAAGGGGTAGACTTCCAATTATTGAAATAATTATTATTTTCCTAGAAGTCTGATAAATTAATTATATATTTATATATATTATCAGACGCATCTATAACACCAGCGTTAGTGCCGGATAAAGGAAAAAAGCCGGCAAACACTGACCAGCGATAGTCGATGTCTGTACAGTAATTTATAATTTTAGCCATTAATGTTTAAAAATATAATTTTAAATGAGTTTTAATTTAAACTGATTTATATGATAAATGTGGAAATTTGTGATAACATGAATTTATTTTTAAAGGCTTGAATATTTATTATGGCTTATTTTTACAATATAAATTTTAATGTAACATGATTTTGCGTATGTCGATGATTTGTTGATATAATACTTTAAATAAGCATATGAAAATTTATTTTAATGAGAAATTGATATTTTAACTCATATATTAGCATGAACGACAGTCTAGGGAATTATTGACATGTCAATAGGGTTGGATGGCCCGGTGGGTTTTCTGTGGCCACATGTTATGTTTTACGGCCCGGTGGGTTTCCTGTGGTCGTGTGACATATATATTCGGTCCGGTGGATTTTCTGGAATCGTGTGATATAATATTCACGTTATTTTTCTCTGATCCGGTGGGTTTCCTGGGATCATGAGAAGACATGTACCCTTTGTATTCCCTTAAGTTGATCTATGGTGATTTAATATAGGGGCATGACCAGAAATTTTTATAAGTACTATAATTTAAATGAAATGGATTTATATGACTTGATCTTAATAAAAAAATTTATATTATTTTCATATTTATCTTATTGCCTGTAAATGACTTTTATTATAAATCATTGTACCACTAAATTGTATAATTCAGCGCGGGAGTTTGTTTTCACTCTCAGCAGGTCTAAAATAAAGATAAGGCGGCAGGCTTATAGATATAGCGTCGTTGATAGTGAGCCACAGTAATGGAGCCGAGCAGCAGTGATAACCAACCCAGATGGGTCAATATTTTCAAAAATGCTTTTGTTATTATAATATATTTTATGTAACGAAAGATAAATACTCATTTTGGATGTGATATATAATTATGTATATAAAAGGGGTGTGATTAGGGAATGTATTTGTAATGATAATTCTTATATTTTATAATTCACTTTATATATATATATATATATATATATATTTACCTTACGATATACCTTTAGTGAGATCATATTTGAAAACCGTAACACTACTTATCCATTCGGTGTACGAAGGCAAAACCGGAGGGGTAAGGGGTGTTACACATAGCACCTTTAGACACATTTAAAACTCCACCTTCAACTGAATACTTACACCTAAGAGATCAAGAGTACCCAAAGAAATAAGGTTATGTTTCATATTAGGAATATGATGTATATTTGTCAACATCCTGAGACAACCATTATGGGTCTTTGTTGAACTTTAAGGGGTATTTTTGTCATTTTGATGCTAACAAATAAAATAGCAATAATGTATTTAACATACTTGTTTTCTAAATTTATTGAACAGAGCATGAAATATGATGCAAGAATAGAAAACTAACTTTAAAAAATAAAAATTAAAGAAATAACATATTCACGCCCGTGACTTTTTATGTCACGTCCATGATGAAGCTTAGTGTCAACTACCCAACATTTAAAGTTCACGGCCATGAAGGATCATAGCAACCTTGAATGATCATATTAGTCATGCCCGTGAAAGAAAGTCATACCCGTGAGAAAACATGTCAAATTTCTTCAGAGAGCTTCACGGCCAGAGTCACCACTTGGACCACGGCTTAGAAGGAAATTCACGCCCTTGAAAGAATAATGTGACGCCCGTGATTAAACACTTCAAATCCTTCCAGAATACTTCACGGTCAGAGTTACCACTCGAGTCACAACTTGGAAGAACATTCACGACCGTGACACATATTTTCACGACTGTGAAAGAGAAAAGAAAAACATGTCAGATGCGAAATTAAAATTTGGTGCAACAGCTATTTTCACATTAAATGCAACCAAACGGCTATAATTTGCCATGAAAGTATAAATGCAAGGCATTTATGAATCTAGAATACGAGAATAACAATTACTTCGAATCAAAATGTTGTTGTAGCCATTTGTGCATTTATTACTTTCAAACAAATATTCATTATCTGTAAAAATCTTTTTGCTCATTATTTTCTGAGCATTATAGATTTGTGAGTGTTTCTGTTTGTAATCTACTACTCTAGTGATTTTGGGTATATTGGGTTAAGAGTAGAACACTTATAAGGGTTATTTGTGTGAGCCATTAAAATATAAAAGAATTGATTTATTGTGTGAGCCATTAAAATACAAGAAATTTATGGGTTATGTGTGATCCATTGATAGAAACACCATAGTTGTGAGTGAGCTTGTAAAATTCTATTGTAACACTTAGTGTGTTAGTGAAACTCCTAATTGAGATTGAGGAGAGGAGTATGGTTTGTTAACACCCGAACCTCTATAAAATTTCTTGTGTGATATCTTCTTATCCCTACTCTACTTAACTTTTCTTTCTGCACTTAAAAGTTAATAATTTTTATTATCCAATTAAACCCCCCTTTTTGGTTCAATATCTGGGCAACAGTCTTGATATACATACTACCTATACCAGTCACCTTACAATGAACATCATTACCCATCATAACAACTCTATGATCCATCTATTCATATATGGCAAACTAGTCCTTATGAGGACACATGTGGTAGGCACAACCAGAGTTTAAAATCCATGCAGACTTGCTTCTTTTTTCAGAAGAAGTTACTAATAAAATATCACATTCAAATTTGAATTCAATAACATCATTTTTGGCAACAGTTTTTTGAGGTTATTTGTCTTTTTCTTCTTTTTTTTCCTTATTCTTTAACTTGAAGCAATCAAAAGTTTTGTGGCCGGTTTTCTTGCAATAACAGTATGTTACATTGAAATTACATATTTTAGACTTTAATCTAGATTTCTTTTTACCACTGACACTCCATTTTTTATTTGATCTACCTCTAACTAATAAGTCTTTGGCTTTTATTTTTAGAATGAACTTTAAGATCAAATTTTTCTTTGGACAACAAGTTAGACTTAACATCCTTAAAGGACAATGTATCATTATTTATGTAACATCATCGACTTTTCTCACATGTATTTATACATGCATCTCATTTGAATATATATATATATATATATATATATATATACACACACACACACACACACACACACACACATACACATACACACTTCATTTGAACACATGCATTCCATATGTAATTTTATAGGGATAAGTTCATAATATACACTAGCTGCGTGTCTAAGTATATTACATTTGTATAGAGTCGCATGTGTGTATTTATAACCTAAATGATAGTAATAAGGCATTAGGAATAAATTGAATAAAGTGACTAAACTAAAGTAAAATGACTAGGTAATAAATAAAATTTGGCATAGTTAATATAGTTAAATTGAACTAATTGATTAAATTGTGATTTTGGTATTGACTAGTAGGACTAGATACATGTAAATATGTGAAATTAATAATAATAATAATAATAATAATAATAATAATAATAATAATAATAATAATAATAATAATAATAATAATGATGATGATGATGATGATGATGATGATGATGATGATGATGATGATGAGAAAAGAAAAGAAAAGAAGAAACAAAAGGAGGTAAACCTTATCTTATTTCTCAAAATTTTGCCTCCTTACTCTAACCTTGTTTCTCCTCTTCTTCCACCATTTCAGCTTTCTTTTCTTATTTATTCACTTAATTTTTGTAGCAAATTCATCTATTGCAAATTTGTTATTGGTAAATAATCAATTCTCATTGTTCTAATATTGGTTTAAGCTGCTAATGTTATAATTAGGCAACATATTGCACTTTGAAATCTAAGTCAAAATAGACTGCATTTGAAAAAATTGAAAATACAAAAGTTATATTTTTATGTCTAAGTTTATGGATATATAAATAGTTTTTTAAGATTTGGTTTATAAGAATAGATATTAGCATCTAAGTGAAATTGGTTTGGGTGTAAATTCTGATTGAGTCACCTATTATTCTCACTTATTTTAAATATAACAGATCATGTATTTGGAGTATATCAAAACATGAAAGTTGTAGATACATATATTATTTATCCGTATACCAAATTTTAGGTTTATATATATTATGGATGTTGAGTTATATTGAAAATAACTGTGACTATTCTATAATTGCTTAGTACCTTATGTAGGTCCAATAAATTGTTTGATTATTTTAAGTTATTTATAGATAAAATCTATAATTTATCAAAATATGAAAGTTATAGGGTTATGTCTTACTAAATGTTTGTAAAAATATAAGCTTAATATATTATGTATAGTATGAGACATAGTTTTCACATATCAAACTGGTTTAGAAGTCAACTCTGTTTTTTACCAATGATATGTTTTTTATAATTTAAGGATCTTAGACATAGAATTGATAAAAATTATAAACATAAAAAATATTTCATTTTAATCTATCTAAGTGTATACTAATTTTTACTGTAATATGACATACACATTGTAAAATATGAAGGACTATAATTAGTACCTTAAAACTTCCTAATGGTAGAAAATACTGCAGAAAATATAACACAATTAGAAATCTCACCAAATATTGTACAATGCTCCAATTGCTCTAAAATTTTAATATATTATATATTTATATGTTAACTTAAAGATATATCGAATAATATTATGAGATGTGATGGAAAAAAAATTAGTATCAATGTTAAAAGGATCTTTTGTCTTACTATTATGTCATGTATAATTATTTGATATAAGGATAGATTGTACTCAAATGCATAAGATATGATATTACAATTTTCATATAACATAATTTTCTTGAAGTGTTTGTAAGTAGATGGAAAATAGACAACCAATAAAATAACCTTGTCCTCATTATCAATTTTAATATCTAAATTCTCTAAATCAATAATTATTGAATTAAATTTATCAAGATGAGACTGAATAAGAGTACCTTTGACCACACAAAACGTGTATAAATGCTTTTTGAGATAGAACTTGTTTGCTAGACTTTTAGTCATGTAGAGACTCAAGCCTAAGCCAAAGTCCTGCAACATTAGTCTCATGAACCACCTCGTGAAGCATCTCTTTGGTCAAATAAAGTTGGATTGCCGAAAGTGTTTTTTCATCCAACTCTTCTCATTGCTCATCAATCATAGAATTAGACTTATTTGACTTCCCTTGTAAAGTCTTTTTAAGACTATTCTGTGTGAGAACAACTGTCATCTAAACTCTCCAATTGCCAAAGTTGATCTTACCATCAAATTTTCTCGATGTCAAACTTGATAACAGTTTCGACATTAGACATCTTGAACCAATTTTTGATACCACTTGTTAGGAACATAACACTTGTGAAAGTAGGAATAAAAGATCAAAACAAGTAAGAAAAATAAATTGAATAAAGTAAGAAAAACAATAAAAAAGACACAAAAATTTATATGGTTCACCCAATATAAGCTACATCTACGAATAAAAATAAACAAAATAATTTTACTATAATAGAGATGAGTATAATAATTCTCAAAATAAAGATGAGTATAATAATTCTCAAAAGGTTCAAAGGTACAACAAGAAGAAATATTCATGTGTTTATTACAAGATAGAAGAACTCAATCTCTCTCAAAACTCTTATTCTCTCATACTTGAACCAAGGCTAAACAAAGCTATTTATAGGACATACAACTTGTTATCCATGAATAATATTATTTGGTCATAGAAAATTAAAAGCATTAATTAAAAGATAGTCTTAAAAAAATGCTAAAATTTGCAATTATGAAGAGTTGCCTTCAAAACATGCAAAGTTAGAGAATATGAAAAGATAGAGAATTATGAGCTACATAACACTTATCCAAACATTTTGTTATTTTTATGAAACAAAAAAAGTTTCATAATTTTGTAATAAGTGATGTAAAATTCAGTTACGCTGGTGAAATTAACTCGGGATTACACTCAACTCAACAATGGACATTTTAAATTTATGAAGTTTTCTCCCTTCTGTATTAGGTTTAAGATTAGCATCAGTAGTCCCACTTTGCTAATTAGTTGTCAATAACTTTGGAAGTTTGTTTTGTATTACTTTTTTTTATGCAATTATGTGTATAATGTGATTCTGAATGTTTTAATGTAAATAGTTTCTTTATTTCTTAATAGAATTAGTGTCTTTCTTAAAATCTTCTTGTCATTCTCTCTATTTTTTTTAGTAAATACAAATTAAATTCAGTGGTTGAATAAGCGGTTGAAAATTTATGTAAGAAAATAAATCCTGGGAGTTCTGAAATTTTTGCTGGCAAGAGAGTTGGTAGGAGAAAAAAAGGAAATCAGTCTAATAAATTTCTACAAAATTTTTAACCAATAATTATTATAATTATTTGCTTTTTTTAAATTCCAAAAATTACATTCTAAGCATTTTACGAACATAAAATTGAGTCAAATTCAACATGAAAAACGCCTTTTAACAAGACTTTTTTCAACTTTAAATTTGTGGAAAAAATTTTATATATGAAATGATAATTTTTAATATAAATTTAGTTATATTTGACATTGCGATTGGAAAAAACATTTTTGAAAGAAAAAAACTATTTTAAATTTTTTTAAGTTTTAAAAACTATTTTTAAATAGAAATAAATAAATAGATATTTTTTATATAAGTATATTTAAAAAAATTAAAAAAAATTAAAAAAAATAATGAATTAAATGTAAACAATTGTAAACTTTTTTTTTTTTTTACATTATACACCCTTAAAAAATTAGTTTAAGTCTCACACTTCATGAGAATTTTTTGTTTATTAATTTTTGTCTCACGTTATATAGGCTAATAATTTGAAAACATTTTTGTTTTGAAGGAAGGGCCAATTTGAAAACATTATTAGAATGAGAAAAAGTTTGTTTTGTTGTATTATTTAAATAAATGAATCCATTTTAATCATAACAAGTTAAAAACTTTTCCAAAAATTTACACACTTTATTGATGGAACGAGAATATTGATAGAATAATCTTAATTATTCATTTCGTCTAAAAATAAATGTACTTTTTGAAGAAAAATTTTGCCCCAAAATAATTGCTTATTTTTTAAAAAATAAAATAATTTTTTATTTTTCTCTAATTTCACCTCTTATTTTAATATTTTTTTATCAATAACTATAGATTAAAAATTTTATATCCTATGAAAAACAGTGAATAAATAATTAAGATGTCTTTTAAAAAATACTATAATTTATTACTTACATTATTAATTTTATACTCGATAAAAATCAACAATCATTTAACGATTATCTAGAATTTTGAACATTTTTTTTTTTGGAATATAAAATTAAAATATTGATTTTTTGAATTAAACTTCAAATCGGAACGAAAAGAAAAAAAGAAAAAGAAAAAGAAAGAGAGAATAGACTATAGAGGGAAGGGTTTGGTAATTTTATCAGTTATGACGGAAATGATCTGGCAGTAGAGCCGTTGAGCGAGGGGGGGAATAGGCTGCTAGTAGCTCCCAACTCAATTCCCGGGCTAACCCATGAAAAGACAAAGACCTCAAATACCACTTTCCGCCTCCGGCAAATCTCCTCCACTATCACCTCCAACGCCGCCTCAAACGCTCCTCAAACCCCTTACCTCAAAAACCGCCGCCGCCGCCCAAATATCCTCAAAAAAGCTCAAGAAAACCACCGCCTCCACCAATGGAAAAAAAGCTACAATCTCCAACAACTGGACCCCACTCAACCTCATCCAATCGGAGCTCTCTCTCCCTCTCACATTCCCCACTGGCCAAACCTTCCGGTGGAAACAAACTGGTCCTCTACAGTACACCGGCACTCTTGGTCCTCATTTAATCTCTCTCGAGCATCATCATCAAAACGGCGACGTTTATTACCACATTCACCGCTCTCCCTCCGAATCTGCCGCCAAATCGGCTCTTCTTGATTTCCTCAACGTAAATATTTCACTAGCCGATGTCTGGGCGGAGTTCTCGGAGTCGGATTCGCGGTTTTCTGAGCTCGCGAGGCATTTGCAGGGGGCTAGGGTTTTGAGGCAGGATCCATTAGAGTGTTTAATTCAATTTCTTTGTTCTTCGAACAATAACATAGCCAGGATCACCAAAATGGTGGATTTTGTATCATCTTTAGGAGACCATCTGGGAAATGTTGAAGGTTTCGAGTTTCACGAGTTCCCTTCTTTGGAGCGATTAGCTACGGTGACCGAGAAGCAGCTTAGAGAGGCTGGTTTTGGATATAGGTATCTCGTTTAAGCTTGTTTTATCAAATAGTTTATTAAATTTATTCACTTAGCTAACTAAAATTTGGTACTGGAAAACACTATTGTTTCAATGAGGTGTAAGTCTTTACTCTTGAAAACGGGTAAAATGTATCTTTTTTCATGGTTTTGAGTTTTCTGCATTCAATATCTTGGTTGTTAGAGCGTGATTGTGATTGTTATAGGTGTAAAAAAAAAAACATATTTAGAATTTTTTTCTCATGTCTATTTAGCTGCTTATGTAAAAAAAACTTATCTCTTGTCTCCAAAAGCATATTTCAAGACTAAAAAAAAATTAAAAATATATTTTATTTTCCGAAAAATGTTTTTTTCCAAATGCAATGGCTAACGGGCTTTAGAGTTCAATCTAAAATAATGGACTATGGATTTGAGAATTGATTTTTGGTTCTTGTTTTATGTGACCAGGGCGAAATATATAGTTGGCACTGTAGATGCTTTGCAATTAAAATCGGGTGGAGGTACAGAATGGCTTGCATCTCTTCGCAAATTGGATCTCCAAGTAGTAATTGATTCTCTTTGTACTTTACCTGGAGTTGGTCCCAAAGTTGCAGCATGCATAGCTCTTTTCTCTCTGGATCAACACCATGCCATTCCTGTTGATACTCACGTGTGGCAGGTATTGTTTGTGAGTTTTAACATTCTAGCTGTAAAGTCCTATTTGTGTACGATACTGTGAATTCTGCATTTGCCATTCACAGTAGCCACCACACGTCACCATTTCATCATTATGTATTCAAATTATAAAATTCGAGAGTGCTGTTTTCAGAGTTGGAATGCCCCTGCCCTCTTGTATGCCTCATCTCCAGGCATTCTACTTTGAGATGGCATTGAGATTGTTATGAAGATGCCAGCCATGAGATATGGTAAACTAGAAATTTGAATCCCTCCAATGACATTGTTGCTCATGCCCTTGTAACCTAAATGTTTCAAGTTGAGCAGAGAATCATTTATCTTTGCACCTAGATTTTACCTTTGTAATTACAATAGTTGTTAATATAATCAAAGTAAGTGGTGGAGAAATAATGCTGAAGAACATGGCCAGTAAAGTTCATAAATTTACAAATTACTTTAGCCCAATAACAATCTGTAACCTCAACTCAAAAGGCAAGCTGATTTGAAGTATCTATTGGATGTTGCTTGAACTTCTAGCCTGTCTATCATTTTATTTTCAGAGGATGTTGGCATTTATTGTGCTAAACTAATAATAATAAATGCCAAGTCTGCTAGCAGTTGAATGGGAGAAAAGAAATCAAATTAGGTTCACTAGGTTTTGGGAGATGATGAGATGGTGATCACAGCCTGACAGATGGCAGCTACAATTTGAGTGATGATGAGATAGTACTTGGGAGTGACTGGTGGGCCTGGTGGCTAGGGTTAGTTTTCTCAATAGAAAATGTCATTTTCTTATTGTAATATTTATTTGTAAATTAGATAACAACGTAAAGAATTTATTTAAATAAATAATTTTTGAAAATAAATAAAAGAACATCAATTTTACCTTGTCAACATGTTGTTCAGCATGGTACTCTTAATAGGGAGGCGAAAATGGTAAAAAAGAAAATAAATAATTTTGGTAACCAATTGAACAAAATAAATCACGGAGGGCCCAGTTGCATATTTGAGTATAGTATAGGTGTCTCTAGATGCATTGGGCCTTGAATTTTTTTATTCTCAAAATATGTAATCCTGCATTGTTCTGCTTAAGGCTTTATAAATGAGCTTTGCCATCCGATAAACTCCTTTCTGCTGAGCAGAATGAATACTGTCTGTCACTAACTTTAATTAGCATAAGCTTGCAAAAGCAGTGCTGTGCTAAAAGGGGCAGAGAAAAACATTGGCATAATCATATGTTTAACTTTTCTGATGTTATTTCTTCTCACATTTGAATTACCAATGCTGGTCAAATGTGATGCTTCCTCGGGTTTATAAGAAAGAGCTTGTTTTTTTAAATTATTTTTTTATCTATAATTATGCTTTTAGGATGTCTGAGTTTCCAACTGAGTTGAAAAATGTTTTTGTTATCTGTGGATTTTGGAATTCTTGAAGAATAATTCTTATAGAAGCTAGGAAGAGGATGGAACACATTGCGAGCAAATCAAGTCAAGTCATGTTTACATATTTGGTGATGGGTGGGTAATCGTCCCAAAAAGCTTAATTCCTAGGTTGTTGTCATGACTGTGCTTGGTAAAACTGCAGTTGTCGCCTGTTCAATACATTAGCAGTCTCCTTCAACATGTTACTGCTGCTCAAAATAAATGCAATACGTCCTAGCCAATGGTTAATACTCTCATGCCCCAAATTACGCTTGAATACATCAATTGCCTGGGCCAATTGTGCATGTGATGGGAAATCTTTATTGTTCTGATGAGGTTCTTGGAATTTTATAATTGTTGATGGCCGCCTCATATTAATGGGATAACTTGATATGATAATTCTAATATTTGAGGGGTGCTGGTGGAAACATAATAAGGAAGAAGGTTTAATTTAAAATGCAAAACTGAGAAGCTTTTCACAACAAGTTGTTCTTTTTGTGTTAGCCCCTTTTAATAACATTCCAATGCACTATTGTATATTTTTGTTGCTAATAAATATTCGTTATGTATGTGCTTATGTAGATTGCTACAAGACACCTTCTACCTGAGCTTGCAGGTGCCCGCCTGACACCTAAGCTATGCGGCCAAGTGGCAGATGCATTTGTAAGCAAATATGGGAAATATGCTGGATGGGCACAAACTTTACTTTTCATTGCTGAGCTACCCTCACAAAAATCTCTTTTACCATCACATTTGTGGACTGTTAAAGAGAACAAATCTGCTAACAAGAAAGATAGTGAAGCAGACACTGATAAGGACTCTATAACTATTCTTCCATCATTATAAGTTTTGGAATCTATTTGTTTCCATTATAGACTTTTGGATGCCCTGTATACTCAGTACCATAAATGCTTCTTTTGAATAAGAGTAGATTCATAGATGGCACAGGCTCTCAAGATTTCCTTACTAGCAAGGAGTTTGGACAATAATCCTATTATGGCATTTGATGTACCATGTTGGAGGTTGATGCCCAACCTATGCATACTTGCAGGTTCGTTCTATAAAGCATCTTATCCCCTACATAATTTTTATCTTTTTTGGTCTATTGGATGAGCTACAATGGTTTAGTAGCTTTCCCCCTTCCAAGTGCTGGGCTTTTTAGTTTGTTTCTTGTTCATCTTCTTTTCTAAAGCTTTTCCCTTTTAACTGTTTGACTGATCCAAATTCCTTGATATTATTTTCACTCTTCCATGCACTTGAAAATTGAATGCTTTGCATAGAATGCTAGAATCTGCTGTATACAATACCATCATCTGAAATGTTAACTGGCTTTGAAATTTAGATCTTCGCATTTAAAGTTTTTTTGCACACCTTTCTAGCTATGTAATTCATATTTCGAAGCTTTTTTTAACTTAATTTCCCGAATCGTTATCTTCATGCATTTGATCATGTCAAATTTATCAACCAACAAGGTTATTGATCTCTGTAAGGGACTAGGGACAAATCAAAATCCACGATTCACCACTTTTTGATTTAATCAAATGCTACAGAACTTCTTTTTTCTTTACTTATTTATTTATTTTATTTTTTGTTCTTTTGTGCTTCTCATTCTATCCCTGATGAGTAAGAATTCATAAAATGGTGAAAAAGACTTGTACAAAAAGTGAACTAAATCTATCCAGATTGATGCTAAACATCCTAAAAATAATCATTGTTCATGTACATGTAACATTCAAAAACTGAAGTTAAATATTTGTTTAATGGCCTAATCAGGAATCCTATATGTCACGTGCATTTGGCGTCAACTAGCAGAGCTTTATGGATGCCTAAACATGGGTCGCCACCAAAAAATTTATATGATCGGTGGATTGAACACTTTCCCTTCCCTATGCATGCCTGCAAAATTATGCTTGCGATTAATACTACATAGATTTATATCAAGAAAAGATGCATGATGTATATAGATTAATATCAAGGAAAGATCCATTATGTATTTTATTCATATAAACATCAAATGCATGGAATGGAGCTAGATTTTATTGACTCATTTGTGAAAGAAGAAATTCGTAGATTCATGTCCTAAACTTAACTTCTGTGAGTATTATTCCCGTTTTTTGAGCTTTTAGAACCTGTTTACCTTTCACAAAAAATTTCACCAGGTTTTCGATAATCTTAATTTAAGTACTTATAGAACTACCATTTGAAAGTTTTCCTGGTTTTTTACTGTAGAAAAATATTTTCAGTTTGATTAAATAAACAAGTTTCTACACTTGAAATGCAATGAAAGGGTATTTTGCCGGATGAGACTTCCTATATTGAGCCTACGTGGAGGGTCCAATGTATGTGGCTCTGACGTTGCTAATTTGCTATAGGCTTTTCCATGGTTTAAACTTTCGACCTCTACATTATCTCAACAAGTGGAAAATGGAATCCTTTAACTCTCAAATCCTTTGCTGCTCGGTGAAACTGTTTTTTTTTTTTTTCCGTGGTCTTGCTTAATCCCTTTGTCAACAAAATGAAGCACTGATTTTTTTTTTTTCAAATTTAAAAACTGAATATTATGTAATGAAGCTTACCTTTTCTACTCTGGCAATGGAATTGGATGAGTGGCAGTGTCTATGGCATAACGTTCACAGTTGCCCACAGGAGTTCCAAAGCTGGCAAACAGGATCTTGGAAATCTTCTTGTTTTGGGAACAGCTAAGCTGAACCGTGGACGAATGTGATTCAGATACATGCCCACATACATATCCGATTGAAATAGTGTCTACAGTGATCCCGGGGGGTAATCCTACTCTTCTTCTAGTAGAACCAATAGGTTACCTATTGGTTTGAGGAAAGATCGAGGTATATGGTATCTAGAATGATAGTTCATTCATTAGTTTGGTTGAGAAGGAAGAGTCTAAAAAATAAATTATTTCATAGAATAGAATCTATTATGATTGATATTCTAAAAAATTGAGTTTCTTTACATGTTCACAAAAAGTATGAAGTAGTTAAAGTATGTTTATTTTAAAAGAACTTAGACTAGAAATCACTTGTACCATCCGGGTAGACCTTATAAAATATTTGCAAGACATGGTCTATGGCGTGAAGGTTCAGTGCAACAGGATCATTCCCTGCTGGTGCATCAAAATGAGTCTGCCGATTACAAATAAGAGAAAAAAGTTAGGTGGATTTTTTTAGTAATTGTTAAAAAAAACTACATTTCTATCTTATGTTGGTTATAGTATGTTTAAAATGTGAGGGAAAAAAAAGGAATACTTGTGTGTTTCCAATTGTATTCTCTATTCATGCTCAATGCGAAGGTATGAAAATTATACAGGATTTCTCCCAACTTTTTTGTATCAAAATTATGCTCATGGAAACTGAAATAGGTAGGAATTGGCAAATAATGTTCGTACCTTATACCATGTGGGCTGGTGATCAGCAGGGCTTCTAAAATTCTTCCATTGAACTTTATTCGATCTACTGTCTGTGTAAATTTGTAACTTTTCTCCTAACAACCCAACCTTCACCAAATTATTTTAGAAGATCAGTAATAGGAGGAAGGAACTTAATAGCTTCACTTCCAGCATAAAGAAAGTGAGAGTATCAAGATATGCAAGTGTATATCCTATTGTACAGTAGCAGAATTAGCATTTTACAGGTAGAAGAAAAGTACCCGATATCCCCATGTTAACTTAGAGAAATCCTTGTTCCGAAGCCTAAATCTACGTAATCCAGCAATCCTACGCTCAAGATATGCCCCTGCATTCTGTAGAACATACAAGTGACTTGTTACTTTTGAGCTTTGAATGAAAATCAAGTGGCAATCGGAATATTTTTGTCATTACTGAGACAGGAGAGAACTGAGATAGAGAGTACCGGTAATCCAACTGTTATACTGAGCAAGGCGACCTCATTTGTCCCATTTTTCAGACCAATTGAGTTCTGGAGGGTGAAGGTTGGATTCTTGGCTTCCATGAACAGACCCTGGATAATACAATTGGTTGATTATTCATAATCGCTCAAGTATAAAACTAACTGTTAGAAATATTTGCCTCAAATTTAAAATCGCTGTCTGTTCTCTAGTGTCCTTAAAAAATGCAGGAGATGTAATAGTCTGCCAGCATATTCTCCATCGACATATGCATGCAAAACATGTCCATGTGAGAAGGCTGTCATAACAGCTTGAGCATTGGGAAAATTATTTTTAAACCTGCATTGTTAGAGCATATAGACTAAAAGGTGATATATTTAAGATGATCTGAATCGACTTTGTCTTTAAAATATTATAAGTTCATAACCCAATCTGGTAGTTTACCTCAAAATATACCAAAGGTAATCACTTGTATGTTTTGTTGTGCTGATGTGATCTAACAAGGTTTTTGCTCTTAAAGGAGTCTTGTCAAATGTAATAGTACTTTCTTTATATTGTTCCCATTTTTTCATTGAGTTGAGCTTTTGCCTCTTTATAACTGACCTTGTACCATATTGTGTGTTTACCTGTGCAAGAAGCAATTCAGGAAAAAATAAATATATATCATATGTTGAATTACTTTGTTATTTTGATATTGCATTTGGGATGCATATATGATTGAGAAAATCCTGTGATATATTTGTATTGATGCAATATAAAATCAGCATAGTCGAGCATGTCAAATTCTCTGATATGATCCTGTGTCATGAGAAATTGAGTACTGAGCATTCAGGGCTTACCTTTGCTGTATTGAAGGTTATGGTCTTGCAATCTGGTAAAATGCTGATTGACTTACGAGGCAACTCATATGACCTATTTTGATAGAGGACTCTCACATCTTTTTTCCAATTATAATTTAGCAAAAATGCTGCACATTCCCCTGAATTTCCTCCGAAAACATAAGCCTGCAAAGGGGAAGATATCCAGCCAAGAAATAATTGTAGCTGACTGTTGCTTAAAATAACCAAATGGTAATATCTTTGAGTTTAGTTTTCTTACATGTTGTAGTTGACCCAAAGGGAAATTATACCGTTCTCCACTAAGTAAAGCTGTCGAGCATGACTTTATAGTGGCATGCCGCTCCTTAAGATGACCCCATTTTGGTTGCCTAATTAAACCTGAATTCATCAACTAAATAAAGCTTACATTGTAACTTTAAAATGCTTGTGAGAGATTAAACTATCTAGAAAAACGTACCATACTCATCAAGGGGGGGCTTCATCATAGTAATTTGCTGTAACAAATGCTGAGGCTGTTCTTCCAAAATTGGTTCCTCCATGATACTGCAAGTAGACTCTTGTTGTCAAGAAAATATGCAATTATGTTTATTTTAAATCAGAATATGAGAAGTTCTAGTTAACATAATAGTTATTATGCTTCTGTGATGGTAAATATAGATTACTGAACATGAAGCTGTGAACTTTAGACATGGAATGCACTACACGAGTCTGATAAAGAAAGTTGCAGTGTGTTCTCATACCATATAACAATTTACATAGCTTCCATTTTTGGCAAGGAATAAAGCAACATGAAATGCTATGTCTTATGCTGATCTTATGTATGTCTCTCCGCCGTATTCTTGATAGCTTCAGAGAACAAGAATTCATTAGTTGGTTTCATTTTATAATTTCTTCGTTTCCCATTTCATATAAATATCTGATATTTGGAAACAAATAGGGCATTAATTTAGACGTACGAGCTTGTCCAGTTTTCTGTCCACATTGATGGCTTATTTGCTGAGTTCGGTGCTGCAAATGTTTGTCCACAGTGCATTTCATTGCGTGTGTTAATCTGCAATTAAAAATTCTTACACTTGTTACCTTATAGTGACTGCTAAGAGCACACTGTGTGAAAAAAAAAAGAAAAAAGAAAAAAATTTGAATTTAAAGAAGTTTGAAGTATGGTTCTTTTTACAAACATTTGAAGGAAAGTTTCCCAAAATGGCGCAGTCAAATTATTTTAGATGTTGATGCACATACTAATGTCTTTCTTTAATTGCATATACATGTATATAAATGAATTGAAGAATCTCTTGTATTTGTTCTTGCAGGAACCTGACCAGGGCCATTTAAGATCATATGAAATCCATTAAAAAGTAGGGGGACTAACCACTGGGTCAGGAGCATCTTGTTGCTTACACATCATCCATGGAACACCAGTTTGAAGTTCCACAACCATGTTTTCAGCCCAACGAACATGTTTTTGTCCTTCGTCATGAAAAGCTGCTTCAACTATTTGGTACTCGTTCTCAACCTGTAAGTCAACAACATTTAGATCGCCTTAATGTTTTTTTTTTGGTGGGGAGAATACAGTGGAAGAGTTTGTCATTGTCTGAACCTGTGATAGTATGATTGGCCCTCCTTGTGAAGCATACAAATTATGATACTTCATAATGTTCACTGTTTTGGTCACAAAGCTCTTCATGTAATACTGCAATTAAAAAAAGGAAAAAAGGGTTAGGACTCACATTTTGCCATTCAACATTTCATTCAGCATAATGACCGTGGAAACATATTATTCTTATAATGCTGTGATCGATCATCATAATCAACATATTATTCGGTCTTGCCTTGAATGGTTCATTATCAGATCGATAGACAATGCCAGGGATGTCATGCAACCAATATGGGAATTCCCTGCACCATCAAATTCTTCATTGTCATAAACTTGTAGCAATGCTATCTAGGAAACGATCAGAAATTCTTAGGTAAGATTGACTAGTTAGTCTAATGACAGAGTTTGCTCATTTTGCATTTGAATATTCACAGGATAGAAATGACAATGAAAGTGGCCTTACCCATAAGTCCATTCACCTTCAATGAAGGGTCCAATTCTAAGGGTAACAGATAGACCCTGGACCTGGATTTCCTTGATGAACCTTACTAAATCCTTCCTTCCACTAAAACCATACTGCAACAAAGCACTAGAATGTTACAAAAACAAGAGAACCATATAAATTTAAAACCAGAGAAGCAGAAGACACGCACCTTTCCTGGCTGGACTTCATGCAGGTTGCAGAATACATGGGTCTGAATAACGTCGAGACCTCCCTCTTTGGCTTTCGATATCAAAGACGGCCACATCTGTAAAAAGGTACTCAATACGTTACAGCTCTGAGCATGCAGAACATGCCCATCACTGATGGGTAGCAGATAACAAGCTTTATGCACTAAAATATCATCTGCGGCCATAATTATGCCTGTGGACATGTGCGTATATGGGGAAGCTCCAAAAAAACAATCTTAACCTACTAAATAGAAACAAGATATGCATGATCTTATATCTGTCTCCGCAGAATTTAAAATGGAGAAGAAGAGCATAATCTCTGATTCATTGATACCTCAGGAGTGCTACGAGGATAATGGATGGAACCAGAGAAGAGAATTCTATGTTGTCCATTGATGATTAAAGATATTCCATCATATGTTACATGCTCCCTCTTCCTTGGACAGTGACCAATGATGACAGCAACATAAACCATAATGCCAACCAAATCATCTTGTAATACCCCCATACCTTTAGTGATTTTACTGAATGATTAAATAATTCATCAACATAGAAAATAAACAACAACAACAATAATAATAATAATAATAATTGATAACACCAATCTTCAAACTTTGTTCCTGCAAGACTGAAGGATGTTAGAATGGTACACTGGGGGTGCTCTTGCACGGCCACTCCAATGCTTAAGTTAGAGAGAGAGAAATTTATGATATGGAGAGAAATGAAAATTGAAGTGTTTTTGGATTATTCTTTCTTATATTTGTCTAATTTGGGACGTATTATTTATATCTTTTCTCTTTCCTTGTGTATTCTCACCAAATCTCCCGTGGAGAGCCATTGGTCTCACAAAATCTCCTTAGTATGCAAGAGGTTATTAAATCAGTCGTTTGAAATTGATGGGGCATATTTCGGCTGTAGAGATTTGTCATTTTTCATTCTCTGATAGTGATATGTCATTAGATTTCGTATAACAGACACTTTGTCAACTACATATTAAATGTTTTGTATCTTTTACTACTCAATTCATTAAATACATATCGAGTCTCACTCCTCCCATCTCCTATCAATCTAATGTAGATCTTAATGCTCACAAGTTTAACGCAGGTCTCATAGGTCTCCTCTTCGTGATGGGGGAGTCTACACCAACTGGCTAAAAATACATGGGATTTGACGAAAATAATATATACATATATTTATACAAGATTTGGGTCACTGCTAAATTTACAATGTTTGCAACTCAATAATTTTATTTTTAAATAAAAGAAGCAATTAAGAGAATAAATTTTTTAACTTGCCAATTACTAGAATTTCACTTTAATTAATCAATACAACAATAAGCAAATAGGCATAACTTTTAAAACTTACAATACCAATAAAATATTAATATGAATATTGAATTTGATCCTTCTGAAAATTACCTTTTTTAATTTGGTAAAATAATGTTTTCAATTGAACCTTTATTTTTTAAAAAAATGAATGCTAAGAGCTTTATTTATAGTATTTGGAATTAGTCATTTTTTATTAGGGATTAAATTACCTTTTCCCACTAAGAATTGACTTTATTTTTCCTATTTTATTTACTTAGGCATCAAGATTAATATTATTTCTTTTCTATTTCTTTTTTTCTTGTTTTTATTTTTATTCCTTACTTCTTTCTATTTATTTTATTTCTTCTTTTTATTACTTTTTTTTTTATCTTGCCGTGGGCGGTGGCACTTCGGCCTAATTGGCCATCGCCTCATCACTGATTCTTTCTCAATTCCAACTCACTTTTGGCAAATGACCACTGATTTTTTCCGATTTTCCTTTTTTTATTTTTTATTTTATTATTTCCTCATTTATTTTATTTTCCTATTTCATTAACTGAAATTCTACATCTAAGCCCATTAAAATATTAAATAAGCCCACTAATCCAATTTATTTAATTAAAGCCCATTTAACTAAAAATTGGGTATAGTAGTCCGGCCCAAGAAAATATTTCCTCCTGTAAGCAAAGCTTGGAGTAGGAGCCAAGCCAAGATCGCCATTGCTCATCTTTCTTCTTTTTTTATTGCTTTTTCTTCTTCAGCTTCTTCCACTCAAACCGTAACGATCAAATTCTCTTGCTCTTCACTCTACTCTCTGCATCTTAATAGCTATGTCGGTAAGTTTCTCCGTTCTCTTTTGCTCAAAACCCTAATTTCTATGTGTAAAGTCATATGTTCGACCTGATATATGGCGATTACAGATCTTCGAGTACAATGGGAGTGCTTTGATAGCTATGGTGGGCAAGAATTGCTTCGCCATAGCAAGCGATCGGAGACTCGGTGTCCAGCTCCAAACTATTGCCACCGATTTCCAGCGAATCTTTAAAATTCATGATAGGCTCTTCCTCGGTCTCTCTGGTCTTGCTACCGATGCTCAAACTCTGTACGCTCACCCTCCTATGTTCATTTGTTTGAATTTTTCATCATTGAGTTGTTATTCGTGTTTCTCTTTCTAGTTTGGTAGTTGCTTTTTGGTATTTTTGTGTGTAATATTCCATTGACTTTGTTGCCTTTAGTGACAAATATTGCACTGCAATTGTGTTTTCGTGCTTCATTATTTGGTGCTTTTGTGATCGCAGTCCACTTATGCTTGCTCTAAAATTATATTAGAAGTTTGGAATATGTGTGATATGTAGGTATCAGAGGCTTGTTTTCCGTCATAAATTGTATCAACTGCGAGAAGAGAGGGATATGAAGCCTGAGACATTTGCTAGCCTTGTCTCTGCTCTCCTTTACGAGAAAAGGTTTGTGAAATCCCTTTCTAATTTTGACTATAATTAATGATATCTTAGTGATTTTCTTGCGTACAGGATGGCTTGTGTATGTGTTGCACTTCTATATTAATTCCCTTGTGCTTTGAGTATGTTGTATATTTGTTTCACGCCATCACTTTCAAATGGGTTCGTCAATATTCCATGTTAAGCAATGTCATGAAATATTTCTCAATTAATCAATGATTGTTTGTCATTTTTGCTTGTATCTCTTTAGCTGTCATGTATGTTATTGTTCTTTGCATGCCCTTGCACATGACTCAGCAACATCTTTATTATCTTTAGAAATAGACTTTTGTGTGATATTATCATATTTGTATCTACTATTGTGTCGATCATTCTATACACATGATTATGGTATATCAGTAACAAAAGTGGGGGAAATTTTATATGTTTTCGAACCTTATGAAATATTAGATTGTGCAACACTTATCCTTCATGTCTTAAATTGGCTCACATTTAGCTTGAATAGTAGAATTGGGTGGATGGTTAGGGGAGGGAGAGAGATCATAATAATTTCCTTTTATTAAATATTCTATCCGTGAAGTATATTTAGAACTAGTATTTCAGATAAATCAAATAAAGTTCATCTACATTTAAACCAAATTATTATTCAATCTGTTGCATAAAACACATGCTTATTTAATGTATTAATATGCTTATATAATGAAATGGCTACTAGCTATGTTGTAAAACTCTATTGCTTGTTTCTCTTACTCTGTTTCAGTTATATGCACTCTGATGCTCCATATAGCACCATTTTTTTTCTTTCAGCATTTATGTTTACATGCATGAAAAATGAAATGCAGCTTATATTTTTTCTCAGGTTTGGTCCATACTTCTGCCAGCCTGTAATTGCTGGATTGGGTGATGAAGACAAACCATTCATTTGTACAATGGATTCAATTGGTGCCAAGTATGTTAGATCTCTTATCTCTCATCATACAGAACTTCTTAGACATCCAGAATTATGTTTGCAATTTGAGTATACAAATCACACGGAGAAAAAGCATTACTCTGTTTAATAAAATGCCAAGAAAGCTGATGAACATTGGTTGATGTTCCCTGCATTTTTTTAGAGTGTTTTAAGATATTTTAGAAAATTTTATACTTGACACGTTTTATTTGTAGAGCAAGATATTTTTTATTTTCTCAGATATTCACTTATCTTCCTGTAACTTGTATGGGAAAATCTGTTTACTGTGATTTCTTGGATTCATTTGTTTTTGATGGTCAAATTGATCTGTAATGTTATGAAGTCTGCTTACTGTTGCACTTACTTGACATATTGACATTATTGGTTCTGTTGTTTCTAAATGAAATTTGCATGTGTAGCCATACTGTGCAAATTAAATTGTATTAGCTTTAGTATTGTAAAGAAATTTCATCAGATTTAGCTGCTATATATTTGTATGCTTGTGATACTGAAATTATTTTTTCTTATTATAATGTTCTTGTTTTTATCCATGCAGGGAACTTGCTAAAGATTTTGTGGTTGCTGGCACAGCCTCAGAATCGCTTTATGGTGCCTGTGAATCGCTATTCAGGCCGGACATGGTTAGTTACTTGGTTTATGATTTAGAAATAATGTAAAAATCATGGATTTTGTGGCTTGAGCATGGTTACTTACTTGGACATCCCTTTTTTGGAGATAATGCATATACTGACAACAAATTGTTAAACATGCCAATCTTGAGATGATCTAAATTCTTGTATATGCAACAAAAGTTTAAGTTACGTACAAGTTCCTTAAGGTTGATAAAGAATGCAGAATATAAGAATCTCGAAGGTGATATTCTTTGCAATTTGAGTGGCACCTGTCTTTTTTTCACTTCTCTTCGAAAACTTGCAGAGCTGCTGCTTTAGCAAATTTAATTTCTGTACTGGTCAAGTTTGAGCAATGTTATGGTCTAGGGGAAAAGTTAATGACTGACAGAGTAATTAGGCCAGGAAGATGCATTGATATAAGTGGAGTATATAATTTGATATACCAATGGAATGCCAAGTTCTTGCTTAGGATTTGTTACATTCCACACAAGTAAAGAACACTAAATTGCTTACAAGATGTTAAACTCCTGCGGACTAACATCTGAAATCAATTTTGACAGATCATATATACTACTGATTTTGAATCCTTTACTATGAGCATTATTAAGCATTTCTTTCAATTTGTGTTCAGGAAGCTGAAGAACTATTTGAAACTGTGTCTCAAGCATTGCAGTCATCAGTTGATCGGGACTGTTTAAGTGGTTGGGGAGGACATGTCTATGTTGTGTAAGCTTTCATATGCGCACTTTGACTTTTCTATCATTATTTCATATTTCAGTTTATTGAAGCATAAGTTTTCACATAAACTGAGGGGCAATGGCCTAAAGAAGTTGTCACATTTTCAACAACTGTACCTTCTGCAATTTATCTGCTAACAATCCTTGATCATATTCACCTTTGCCTTCTTTTTTCCCTCTGCCGGCAAAGTTGACGGTTGTCTAATAATGTTGTGTTTGTGATTATGATATTGTAATATTGTTAAATTATGTGTTTGGAGATCTATTGGCATAATATTTTAAAACGTTCTTGGAGAAGCCTTTTGCCATATCTTTGGAGAGATATAGGATGACTGTGTCCAATGCAAAAGTGAAATGAGACTCTACCAGTTTTAATGAGATGTCAAATGGTGCTCTTGTTTTTGTTTGAATATGGGTGAGATTTCTTTAAGATTGCAAACTATGGTAGTGTCAACAATTAGATAATATTATTATTTTTTTAATAATAATTCATGAAAGAATGTGTGAAAATTTAGGATTTCAATTAATTCATGTGCCATATTTGAACAATTAGATAATGTAACTTTTTGATTTTAATCTCCTTGTCTATAAAAGGAATTTCAAATCGTTTTAACTGTGTGAATTTGACATCTCATGAAGATCATATTACTTAGTGGTTATGTTGTGTGATTTTCTTTTCATACAATCAGTGACGAATCTGATTTCCTTGAATATAGCCTGCAGGTTTTGTGTTCACTATTTGAAACGAGCCACTACTCCGTTTCTGATTTCCTTGATAGGATGAATATACTCTTGGAAAATTTTGTTGCCAGTGTTTTCCAGATCTCAAATTTTTTTCTCATCCCATGGATTTTGCAACTCACTATATTTATGTTTAGTTCTAGCTGTTGATGTAGATGTCATGATTTCCTTGATTATAATGCTAGACGTAGATGTCATGATTTTGTCTTCTATATTGATCCCTTCTAATTATATTTTTACTAATGTGTATGCTGCAGCACCCCCACAGAAGTTACGGAAAGAATATTAAAGGGAAGGATGGATTGACCTCTGTGCATGAGCTGAAGGATTGCCCTCGAGCTGGAGCGCTGGCTACTACTTTGTCCGAGGATGTCGTTGGTGCTGTAACTTAAAATCAAAATATATTCTTCCCAAGATATCCAGTTCCAAACTTGTATTTTGACATTATCTTAGTTCTGGTGAATTGAGTACAGCTTCTAGTGTTAAAGTTTGATTCCATGTATGTTTTTAAGGGTGATATGTCTTTGGATTAAATTAGTTTTCTTATCAGAAGTTGCAAGAATTTTTTTTTTTTTTTTTTTTATAATCAAATGTTTTACCTAGTTAGAGATGCTACTCCAAGAACGTAGCTAGGGTTTCAAAGTCAAATCAAGAAAACACCTCAGGCTTCAAGCCGCGAAATTAAGGTTTCTCTTCCTCGTTTTATTTCTCAAATTAAAATGATACGACTTTCGAAGCAATTTATATTTTAGAGTTTCAAATTTAGTATCTCTCTCCTATTCTTAAATGAGATGACAAACTATATGAAGGAAATGACAAATAGAGATTTTGAATTCTGAATTTCTCGCTTCTTAAAACAGATCACAAAATATATAAAGGAAATAGCAAGAAGATAGTACACAAATCTGTACCTAAATGGGTACTTGCATACAAGTATTGGGTAATATTAAATATAGAAAGAGGAAATGGGAGAAATGAGGGAGAAAGAGAGACGACCGCTAGAGCTCTAGATTGTGAATTGGGTGAGGGATTTTCTGTGGGCAAAATTATGCCAGATTAATGAGAAAAAGAAAATCATCTCAATTTTTTTATAGAAAGAATGAAAAAAAATGAAAATTTACAAAAATACAAGTCCATCTTAAGAATATTAATAATTTCCCTACAAACTTGTTTTTATCATTAATCTTGCACCAAATCATGAAGCCAATTTCCGAACGGGAAGATCTGGTTTCTAAAAGAATTTATCCTAATTCCATTCTAATGCATTGTTAACTTTTCGTTCTTTAATTGTTCTAATTTTCACTAATATTCATGTCTAATGTATTTCTATCCTTCTCTAAATAGAGAATGTTTTTGGAAAGTTGCGACGCTGGCAGATTTTTATAGTGTAGTTGGTGAAGTTGTCGAGATGAAGGATCTTAGACTGAATGGTAATGATACTGAGGAATGCACATCGCCAACGTACGGTTAATAGAGAGTAGAGTAGGACGGACGAATTGGAGCTAAAAACTACTTAAATCATACGACTTCGTGTAAGCACAAAGTCGGATTATTCAATGGTGTAAGCTAATAACTAATCATTGACACTGCTTCTGGAAAATCACATCTTTTGCTCCTTCAATGCCATCCGCGGCTTCATGTTCACACAAAATCATGAGATTTATGCAGTGGCGGACCTCGTACCCTTAAATTAAAAAATAAAATATTAAAATTATATTTTGAAGTTTTTATTTCTTTAATTCAGTCTCGTATCTATCAATTTTTTATTTTCTTAATTTAGTTTCATATCTCAAATATTTAAATTTAAAATGAAAGTAGATAAATTTATCTCCTAAGTTGAATTTCTAAATCTGCCATAAGATTTATCGTTACTTAAAATTTAAATATAAAGGGTCACCAATAGATGTAATGTAAAGAATATGAAATTATATGAGAGCTGATTCCATGGTTTCACTGCTATGTCAAATTTCTCTCTTAATTAAATTTTATTTTGATTAACTAGAAAAAAAAACTACCCTAAAATCACACGACATGAAAAAAAAAAATCCATAAATGAGCATTAGAGAATTACGTGTTGGCCATCAAATTAAAAGGTCAAATTGGGTTAGCTTCTTTCTTGCACTTATAAGCTTCTTACCAGGTTGCCTAAGAAATTGAAAAATAAAAACTAAAAAAGGGAAGTTCTATTCTCAATTCTATTGATTTTGATTTTTTTTTTAAATCATTTGCAGAAAACTAATATAAGAAAGCAGAGGTCAATTATGAGAGCAGGAAAATAAGAGATTATTTCTTAAAAGTTCGATATAAGAAATTAAATTGGGAAATGATTAAAAGGAAACGTAACCTAGATTCTAAAATAATTTTAAATAATTATTTGATTATATTGGAAAAAATATATATTTAATAATATTATCAATAAATTAATTATTCAATAAATATGAAAACTCATAGAGAATAATTGTAAAACTATGAAACTTCTTTTTTCATACTTTGAGGAAAATTTTTATTCTTTGATTATGAAAAAAAAATCTTTATTATTCATATAAAATTTATTATAATAATTAAGAAAGTAAACAACACAAAGTTAAAAAAAAATTATAAAAAAAAAAAGTAAAATGGAGGTAAACAACACAAAGTAGCTATCAATCAAAAAAAATTTAGTGAATAGGGTTCATTTGTCCTAATAATTATGACATACAAAATCTTCTTTTGTAGGAGTAGATCTCAATTCTTAATTACTCCATTGTCACTTTCAAATTTCAACCCCAAACAATCACAATTCATAAGTATAAACAACATATTATCAGAGAGAAAGCTGACATACAAAATCTGCTTATGTATGAGAAGTCTCAAATGCTTAATTGCTGCTTATCACTTTCATGTCTTAACCCCAAACAATTGTAGGAATATATATATATATATATATATAAGAGAGAAAGGCCACAGTATGTATAATAACTCAACATAAACCAGTGTACTTATTATGATGTGGACAGGCAAGTTGGCTTTGGCTGTCATTTTTCTTCTGATATTAGGATCAGGTTTGTCTCTCTTCTATTTCTCCTTATTGTTTTGCTTTATTAATTAGTGATTGAGCACTTGAAAAGTGACTATCTAATTACATTTTTTTCACTTAATAATTACTCATCAATCAATGGAATAGTGAATATTTTAACAGTCAATTTTCAAGTGATTGTTGCTAAAAAATTTCTTAGCAATTCCTATATGACTTCATTAATTTCGTTTCATAAATTGTAGTTGTCTTAATGAGGAAAATATATATATATATATATATATATATATGATTTTTCAGATATGCATATAGGAGTTAAAGGAAGATATGGGATAGCGCCACCAACTGGATGCTTAGCGGCGAAAGATTGCGCACAGAACCCAATGTGCTCCCCAGAAATCTGCCACAGCGGCCGCAAATGTTTTTGCAAAAATCATGTTTGTCATTGCGATTGGAGATCACAAGCTTCGTTAAGCACTATTAGGATTGGAAATCTAGATTAGTAATTAATATATTTGCATGTGCAATGCAGTAATAAAAGCTTTTTAATAAGATCTCAGGAAATCAAAAGAAATTAACTTTTCTTGAGGATTTCCTTCACAATTATTTGTTTTCCAATTTTTTTTATTTGGAAACTGCTAAAATAAATGGAAAATTAATAGCCGTCTGTACTAAAATCAAGAAAATATTATTTAAATTAAATAATTTATAAGTCACACCATAGACTAAATTTGAACAAAATATATTAACATTCACTCTCTTGACTTTCCTTTTCAAATAGAAAGGGGTAATTTTTTTTGGAAAACTAAACCACCCAAATCCATCAATCAATCTTAATCACACAATGCCTTCGTCAAAAAAAATAGACGGGATTAGATTATATGCTTTTTCATATATTAACCCAATAGATCTATCCACCTCACAAAGCCATAAACCCAATAATCTTTTAAAAATTTCATGAAAAATTAAAGAACACAAAACACAAAGAACACATAGAGAAATAGATACATATTAAAGGAATTTTTTTTTAGGGCATGACCCCTCCATGTCCCACAAAGCTTTACCGTTGCTTGTACTAAAATCAAGAAAAAATTTTGTAAGGAAAATAATTTATAGGTCACGTCGTAGACTAAATTTAGCCAAGAAAAATTAATATATACCAATATTAAATCCATAAAGATGTCTAAACATAGGAATAGGAGGTTACCCGTTACCTTACGTCAAGGACTCTAAACTTGGGAGAATGGATTTTAGAATAAGATAAAGAATCAATAAATTTTATAACTTACAAGAACCCATTTCAAATTACTTGACAGAAAAAACTTCCTTGTCCCCAAAGAAACATCAAATAGCCGTCCCTATGTAGTTAACAAGCTAGCGAGGCTGGAATAATGGTATAACCCTAGAGTTTGAACGTTGAACAAGTAGGAATCTCCAATTTATTTTGTTTGCAATTCACAGATTCATCATCTTAATTCCAATTGTAGTTGCTTCGCATTAAAGTCATTGCCTTCTCTCTAAGGAAAAGCTTATCTACAGCATATATTTTTGTTCAATCTCTCCCTCAATCTTATATATCTGCATCAATATTGATTTCCAGTGCTAGAAGTTCAAAATTTCAATATTCCTGAATGGAAAACAACCGAGAGAGAAAGCGACCAATGGATGATGAGGAGAGAAAGCAAGCTGCGAGGAGGGTTCCTCTGGTGGAACTTAATCAAGTTCATTCAGATTTCGCCATAGCAATGGCTTTGCAAGAGCAAGAGAGGGCGTTCGATAACATCCTAACGAGCATCGAAAGTGATAGCAAAGAGGGAGAAGAGGATGAGGAAGAAGATGAAAGCCAAGGTTCGAGCGAAGAAAATGGAGTAAACGACTATGAATTTTTCTTCGAAAGCCAAGAACTGGAGTGCACTGAAGGACAAGATAGTAATAGTGAGGAAGAAGAAGAAGACATGGAAGAAGACGATATCGATCCGGACGAACTATCATACGAAGAGCTGATTGCATTAGGGGAGTTTATTGGGGAAGAGAAGAGAGGATTATCTGCAGATCAAATTTTGAACTGCTTACGTCCTTTCAAGTATAAATCAATAGAGAACAAAAGTGGGATTGATAGATGTGTTATTTGTCAAGTGGAGTATGAAGGAGATGAATCATTGGTATCACTTCCTTGTGATCATCCTTACCATTCTGAATGTATAACCAATTGGCTTCAAATCAAGAAGATTTGCCCTATTTGTAGCTCTGAAGTTTCATCATCCAACACTGTTAATCAGGACTAGTACTGTTTAATTATACTTGTTTTTAATTTAATTAAGCTTATTGCATATATTGTAAATATTTATGAAAAATTCATCTGTAACTATAGTATTGCATTATTTGTTGAAGAATTGATCACAAAATCAAAGATCAAAGTGTATACAGCTAGCTTGATTATAATAACTTTGTACATATATTTGTATGTGTCGCAAACTCGCAATTAATGGATTAAACTTGTATTAGCATCGATAAATTAATTGAAAGAACAAAGAAGTTTACAGCCTAAAATATCAATATAAAAAAATCTCTCTCTTATTATATAGAGTGATGTAATAATATCACCATCTCCGATTTAGAGAATGAAGGTCCATAAAATAGGCTAATTAAGACATAATTTAAGTAAAATGAAACAATTTCCACCTATAAGCTTGAGTTTTGTAGTACTGATTTGATGGCTATGTAGAATTGTGAAGTTTCAAAATACAAATCCCAATCAGATTTCTAACCTCTTACAGCCAAAAAGAAAAAAAAATGATATAAATTAATTATTTAAGAAGACATATAATAATCTTTTAAATTAAATAGAAAATGCAAATTTAATAATTGACATCTAGGTGTGTAAAAAAAATATCAACTATTATGATAGATGGTAGTTATTACAAATGCATGCATGATGGTTTATAATTGGATTGGTTCATCAATTTATTTATAAAATTTATAATCTATATAATAAAAAAATTACTCTCTTCGTTCCACTCTAAGTTTTGTTTAAAGTAGTGTCACAAAAATTAAAAACTTTATTTAATAGACATAATTATAGGTATAAAATGATTATAATATCAACTTTTAAAAAGATTAAAAATAATGAATTATAATTACTCTAATAAAACTTATAAATAAAGTTTAAAAAAAGTTCATTTTTTATTGATAATCAAATTGTATTTTTTTAAGCGACATTTAAGCGGAACCGTTCTAGAGTATAAATATTGGGAGCCCTAAATTAAAATAATTTGGGGCGATTTTAAAGAATGATCAGTTCAATCAAAGCCAAGGAAAGTGGATCATAATTAAATAAACCAGGGCCATCAACACCTATCAAGGAAAAGCTCATCGGCAGTTCCAATATGAACAAAGAGGCACGAATTAAGGTCAAGCCGACCGAATATAATTTCCAACAACAAAAACGTTATTCAATTTATTTATTTCTTTATTTTCACTTCCACAAGATTCACACAAGAAAAAGAAAAAAGAAAAAAAGAAAAAAAGGACAGAGGCTGAATAAATTAGCACCCTTTATCATGTAGTGCAGTTTGCAAGCCCAGTTGAAAAGGTTGAAAGCCGCCCTAACCTATGACTTTACCTAAGGTCCCACCTTGTCTGAAACACGACCTTATTTATTTTTAATTTTTGGATCCCAAACATATAATATATTTGCATCTATTTTTACTTATAATAAAATATACAAGTAAAACAGAAGCCAACATGCGAGCAGATCTCCTGCCTAATTAAAATAGTTAAATGTTGTCTTAATGTATAGATTGCGGCACATAGACTTTTGAGACATATTGACAGCTGAGAATGTGAAATCAATAGCAGAAGACAAATAACTTAATTACAAAATTATATATTGGCACACCCTAATTAATGTTTTCTTTTCTCCCTAATTCTGAACTCGACCTGGGTTTCTTTTTATTATATAAAGACACATTTAATTATAAATTATAAATTGAGAAAGAAGTTAATAATATTTCAAGTTGTGCATCTAGGAAAAGCTTTGAATTCGTTTAATTTTGTTATATTTGGAAAAGGAAACATAAAATCGTGTTTGGATTTGTATAAATTATAAAAAAATTGAAGTTTAAAATAAGGGATTGAAACTCTCTCAAATTGAGTTGAATATGATAATTAATATTCATTTAATCTTTATCATTCGTTATTAGTAAAAATCCAAAAAAATCCCAACATGTGAACAGGCAATTCACAAATTCATCATATTAATTAAGGATTATATTAAAAAAATTTTAAAAATAATACTTCATATTTATTGGATTAAATAGGAGTATAAGAAAATTAATAAATAATATTTTTAAAACCACTTCCACATGATGAAATTAAAAGGGCCATTTTTTATATGAAGCCATAGAAGGCTCCTGGTTTTTATCAGAATCAGTGGAGCATTGTGGGAGATAATGTGTGCGCCGAAGTAAAGAGAATTTTTAAGGGTGGTGAAGTAGAACCGGCTATGAATGATACTTTGGTATCTCAAATACCAAAAGTGGAGAAGCCCAGTTTGATATCTCAGTTCTGCCCTATAACACTATATAACGTGATTTCCAAAATCATAACAAAAGTGATTGAGATTTGTTTTCGGGATAATATCATTGTTGCCTGAAGGTAGGAATGTTAAAATGGATTGGGATGTTGTATTGATTCATCCTGATAACATGATTAGGATCAACACGAACACAATCTATTTACTAATCATGTCAACACGAACACAATATCAAAATTAATCGGATTACACGAACATAACATGTGTAACACATTTAATTTGTGTCGTGCTAAAATTATAAAATATGATATGACACAATACGACCTATATATCAATACAATACTATCTACGGCCTGATCCAACATGATGCGAAATAATCTAACATAACCCGTATATTAATATTTCAACCCATAGAAATATTTATTTTTTATGAAATTACAATATTAGCCTTGACATCACTATAAATTATGTGTCATAAATTGGTTAGGTTGAATTGTCACGATCCAACACAACAAGTAAACATTAAATAAGTTGTAATAGATTTATGTATCAACCTGTGACACGACCTTGAACCATGTTATAAACGGATTGACTTGTTTTTGGTACGAACTTGTATATGTTCAATAATAACCAACTAATTTTATGTATTTCGCGTATCGAGTTCATATGTCATAACTTATTTTGACACCACTACCTAGAGATAATGCACATTATGAGAATCAATAGAGGAAAGGTTGGGTTTATGACAATTAAAGTGGAATTAGATAAGGTTTATGATCAAGTTAGCTAGGATTTTCTCTTTGATAGTCTTGTGGATGCTCAAATTCATAATTATATGAAGTCCAACTCTATATAGGTTCTTTGGAATGGGTATGTGTCTAACTCCTTCAAACCTTATCGAGGCTTGGGACAAGGTGATCCGTTGTTGCCTTATCTACTTACTCTTTACTTAAAAGTGTTGGCTTATAGTATTGATAAGGCTAATGGATAGGGTTTTTAGAGGCTAATTTATTTAAATCGGGGTGGACCTTTACTCTCACACTTGTTTTTAGCAGATGACATGATTTTATTTGCAAAAATGAATTTTGACCAAATGGTTATCATTAAAATGTTCTTGAGGAGTTTAGTGTAAGTTTAAAACAGTTGGTTAGTATTGACAAAACACAATTTTTGTTCATTATTAATTTCCTTTAGTCTTCACGAAATTTCATGAGTAGACGATGGGGTTTTAAACAAAAGTCGGATTTATAGAAATATCTAGGTGTGCCACTTTTGCATACAAGGACTGTTAAGAAGACTTATCAATATTTGGTTGATAAGGTTAGAGCTAAGTTGGCTAATTGGAACTCTTCTCAATTATTTCTAATAGATCGGGTAACTTTAACCCAATTAGTCCTATGTGCTCTTCCAATATATACGATGCAAACTTTTAGACTATTTCATTCAATTTGTAGTGATATTAAGAAATGCATCAGAAATTTTATCTGGGGCAACAATTAATGCTAGAGAAAAATTGCATTGGTTCTATGGAAAGGGATAATTAAGCCAAATGAGTATGGTAGCTTGGGTTTTCAATATTTGGTTTAACTGAACAGAGCTCATTTTTTGAAGCTCTGCTGGATTTTTAAGAATAAAAATGATGCTTTTTGGGTTTAGATTGTTAAGTCGAAATATAGTTATTGGTCCTTATCTTTATAACATCACTACTCCTCGAAATTGCTCAGTTATATAGAGAAATACATGTGTTGTTTGGGTTGAGGTTAAAACCAATATTTGTTGGGTTGTTGGCAATGGATTTATAGTTAAATTTTTAGAAGACAATCTGGTGTTTGGTTTCCCATCCTTTCGTGATTTTTATTTTGAGTTTGGAGGAAGTTGAGCTGAATCATTCAGTTTTAAAGTTTACTTTACCTAGTGGCAATTGGAATTGGGCTATATTTGCATCTAAGTTACTTTTGTTGGATGCAGTGTTTAGGACTGCTTAATTGATTCTAACTGTCATTTCTTTTTGTCATTAGATGATTTAGTTTCCTTTTGTTGGATGATTTAAATCATTCTAGATTTGTATGAATAAATTGATTATTTTTATTTTTGTTTTACCATGATTTTAAGACTATGATTTCAGTAATTTATTTTTTTTATCTTTGTATTCAAGTTGCTATAATTTTACTTTGAAGGAATGAATTTGATTTTTTTCCCCATTGTCCTTCTTCTTTTTTTCATTTTCTTTGTGCCTTATTCAACTCTAAAATCTACAACTGGTATCAAAACACTCTTATTAAGGGACCTATACTCATTCTTTCTAAGTTATGGAAGGAAAATCAACTCTCATAACAGTTGCTACCAAGTGTTATATGGAACAAATTATCAAATGTGGAAAGTAAGAATGGAAACGTACCTTAAAGCAATGGATCTCTAGGAAGCAGTGGAGGAAGATTATGAAGTTCATACGCTTCTTGCTAATCCAACCACGACATAATTGAAGACACACAAAGAAAGAAAAACAAAAAAGTCAAAAGCAAAGGTTTCACTGTTTGCAGCTGTCTCACCCATCATATTCATCAAAATCATGTCTTTAAAGTCAACAAAAGAGATATGAGACTACATTAAAAGGGAATATGAAGGTGAAAAGAGAATTAAAAACATGCAAATATTGAACCTCACCAGGGAATTTGAACTGCAAAAGATGAAAGAGTCTGAAACCATTAAAGACTATTCATAAAAGCTTTTAGGAATATCTAATAGGGTCGGGCTGCTTGGAGTTGAGTTCTCTGACTTAAGGATTGTTAAGAAAATCCTTGTTACAGTCCCTGAAAAGTATGAGGCCACAATCACAGCCTTGGAAAATACCAAGGACTTGTCAAGAATTCCACTTGAAGAGCTGTTGAATGCTCTAAAAGCACAAGAGTAAATGAGATTAATGAGAAATGACAATATGATAGAAGAGGCTTTAGCTGCCAAACACTAAAGTATGACCAAGGACATGTGGAAAAACAAAAAGAAATAAGGTGAGAACAGTGGGAACAACTTTGGCACAACAAATAGTAAAGGCAAAAATGATTCACAGAAAAATACCTATCCACCTTGCCAAATTATAATAAGAAAGGACATCCACCCTTCAAATTTTAGAGAAGACTAGATGTCAAATGCACCAAATGCAATCAAATGGTGCATGAAGCTATCATTTGTAAGAATAAAAAGTAGCAACATGATGAAGAAGCCAATGCAACTGATCAAGAAGAGGAAAATCATTTATTTGTTACTACTTGTTTCTCCAACATGGAATCAAGTAAGTGTTGGCTTGTTGACAGTGGTTATACCAACTGCATGACCCATAACAAGGAATTGTTCAAAGAATTAACAATGTCAAGTTCATGAAAGGTCAGAGTTAGAGATGAAAAGTATATTGCAATTAAGGGAAAATGTATTGTTGTTATCTCTACTTGTTATGGTGCAAAATTTATTTCTAATGTTTTATTTGTACCTGAGATAGACCTGAACTCGTTCAGTGTGGGTTAATTAATTGAAAATTGAAATAAAATAATCTTTGAGAGTAAAACCTATTTAATCCAAAATGCTAGTGGAAGAGATTTACTTAGAATTCATATGAAAGGAAATAGTTTTGCTTTAAATCCATTGGAAAAGAAGGAAACTGATTTTCAAGTGAATAAGAATGTCACTGAGTTATGGCACAAGAGACTGGGGCATTTTCATTATTAGGTATTATTGCAAATGAAGTCCAAAGAAATGGCAAATGGACTTCTAGAACTTGAATATCATGTTCCAACTTTTAAGGCATGTTATACAATAAAACAATGCAGAAAACCATTTCCAGAAGCATATTGGAGAGTAACAAATAAGTTGCCTCAAAAAACTTCTTCACTAAAAGGTAGTCTCTGCTATCATATTTTTATTGATTATTTAACCAAACTGTGTTGGATTTATTTTTTGAAGCCCAAATCAAAAGTTGTACAAGCCTTTTGGAAGTTCAAAGCTAAGGTGGAAAATGAAATGGCTGCAAAATTTAAATGTTCACATCTGATAATGGAAAGGAATACACATTTGAAGCATTCAATCAGTTTTAAAACTATACAATAATTGAAACCAATAACATGTAGGTTTTAGGTTTCAGACTCTTAAAATCATGACAGATAGGTGAAATCGCTACTAAAAGTCTAAATGTACAAAGAAAAAGTGTAATGCTCATAATTATGGTTTATAAGTTATGTTATTGATTAGTGAGAAACAAGGATTTTAGTGAAGTTTTGGGATGTGAGAGTGGCTGAAATCTGATATTTCGCTTTCGTGACAATGGGCGTCATGGCTGTGAATATCGGCTTTTAGTTTACAGTCGTGATAGGGTACTTCATGGCTGTGAATAGTCTCTTCACGACCATGAAAGAGAGGTTTACACCCGTGAGACATGAGTCACGACCGTGAAGTCTGGATAGATAGAGCAGGTGAGACAATCACTTTTTTTTTGTCATTCCCTTTAAATTAGCTCTCATACTCTTATAACTGATATAACACGCCATATTTTCATCTCCTTCACCTTCATAAACTCTCTTTCTTTATAGGTGAATTTGGAAAAGCCAAGTTTTAAAGGAGTAAAGTGGGAAAGAAAAATGAGAAATGAAGTTTGTGAGCTTGAGGGTAAATAATAGATTTTTGAGTCTCTGGATGTTGGTCATTTTCCATAGACTAAGAAAATATTTTTCATCCTGCTAGGACTTGGATAGATAGATGAAAGTTCATTTCAAGGGAGAGATGAAAGTTCATCTCAAGGGAGAAGACAAGTTTGAAGAGATTAAGTTTTAGTCAATCTTTATCCTAGGTGTAAGATTTGTACATAACAACACTTAAGGCAATTACCTTTTATTTTTTTTGTTATTCGCTTTAAATGCATGATTTAAATGATAAATGGGCAGATAAATAGTGAAATGTGGGATTGATATGTATGATGAAAAATCCTATGAACATGGTTAGATTGGTATATTTAATAAATAATTATAGTTAATGTTGATAGTTAGAAAGTATATGATTGTGGTAGATGCTTTAAATGCATGCTGAAATATTGATAGGATGACTGATATTGATCAACCGTAGAGTATATTGCATGTGAGAATGACATGAAATTGTGATGCTCTGTTTTTTAGAAAAATCTCCAGATTTACAGCCGTGAAGAGTGAGTTCAGGGGTGTGAAAGTCATGAAATTGAATATTGTTGCTGAATGATGAAATATGGGATTGATATGTATGATAAAAAATCTTATGAACATGGTTAGATTGGTATGTTTAATAAATAATTATAGTTAATGTTGATAGTTAGAAAGTATATGATTGTGGTAGATGGTTTAAATGCATGCTGAAATATTGATAGGATGACTGATATTGGTCAACCGTATAGTATATTGTATATGAGAATGACATGAAGTTGTGATGCTTTGTTTTCTAGAAAAATCTCCAGATTCACAGCTGTGAAGAGTGAGTTCAGGGGTGTGAAAGTCGTGAAATTGAATGTTATTACTGAAGCAAGCTCGTTCATGGGCAGTTTCACGGTTTGGTTCACACCCTTATAAAGAGTGATTATGATCGTGAATGTGTGTTGATTCATAGTATGAATCACTGCTTGGTTCATAGGTAAATTACCTGTGAAGTGGTGTTTCATAGCCGTGAAAAGTTATTCACAAGCGTGAAGCTAATTAATTTGGAAAATTTATAAAATTTCATGTGAATCAAGATTTATTTATTATGCGGTGGTAGGCCTCGGTTGTATGTTTATATCATGATAAGAAATTATATGTGTGAATTTGATTGTGAGATATCACAGTAGATCTATATAAAATATGGAAAAAATGATAATATGGAAACACGTGTGATATGTGTTGTGAAATTGTAAGCTTAATACTCTAACTAGGACTAAAGTTAAGATAAATGGCATGTCATTGAGGGAAGTTCGATATCGAGTGACCTATGTTGATAATATATTTGAAGACCCAAAGGTTAATGGGTAGAGTGTCTCGGTAGGTTATATATATTTGAAGGCTCAGATGTTAGTGGGTAGAGTGCCTCGGTGGGTTATATATATTTGAAGACTCAGATGTTAATGGGTAGAGTGTCTTGTGGATTATATATTTGAAAGCCCAGAGGTTAGCAGGTAAAGCTTTCTCGGTGGGTTAAGTTACTCATATCCATTTTAGTCTAGTTATAAGTAAAACAAACAAAAATATAAGATAAATGATTATGTTTTGTGTGATATACATACTAGTTGGTATGCCCTATACAATGTGTGTTGAATGCATGAGAGCATGTTGATATGTCATATAAAGTATGATATGATGGATGTGTGGGTTTGAGGTAAGTCGTCATGGTAGGTTGGTAAGTATGTCATGCATATTATATATGTTTTGTTGTATGTCTCGCATGTTGTTATGTACAACTAGACACGGATTGCTTAGCGTATAAATTTTTCATACTCAGGGTTGAAGCTTAGGTGTGGAGTGACAGAGGATGACGCTCGGTGATCAGAGTCCAAGGAATATACTCAGGGTGGGTGATACAGTCATTATATATGTTTTTGGTTTTGTTGGGTTGAGTAGTTAGAAATTTACATACTTTATATCAGAAACATGTAGTTTTATAACTACTCATTTTATAAAACTTTGGACTTGTGTATGCCCGTACAAGTTTGTATTTAAACTTTTATGATATTAAAAATATTTTTATTTTGTTTTAAGTCATCATGATAATGGTGCATCAAAGTTTTAAATTTATGATATTTTAACTTATTTGCATTGTAATATCTTTTGGTTTAGTTAGGATTATTTCTAATTATATCAGAAAGTGTTACAAAAAGAACCATAGGTGAACTATATTAACGGAGGGTTGCCAAGTGATATTTGTAGAAGGAATAAGTTAAATCATTAAACCAAAAAGGATATAACAACTAATTAATGCATTGTTTATGTCAGATGTAACGATGCTATGAGCGTCGAGTAAAATATAAAAGATTGTAGCTCAATCAATAGCTGAAGCAGAGTTTATTGTTGCCACAACTGTTAGTAATCAGGCTCTTTGGTTTAAAAAAGTGTTAATATATCTCAACTTGGAGCAAAAAGAAAGCACAAAGATTTATGTTGACAATCAAGTTGTCATTGCACTTTCAAAGAATCATGTGTTTCATGGCAAGACCAAACATTTCAACATAAAATTGTTCTTCTTAAAAGAAGTGCAAAAAGATGGAGATATCATCATAGTTCATTGCAAATCAGATGAACAAATTACGGACATATTTACTAAGCCAGGTCCATGTTAGGTATTTACAATTCCTAAACAATGAGGAGTATTGAGTGCAATGTTTAGGACGGTTAATTAGTTCTAGCTGTCATTTCTTTTTTCGTCATTGATTGATCTAGTTTCCTTTTGTTGGTTGATTTAAATCATTCTAGATTTTTAGGAATTAAGTAGATTATTTATGCTTTTGTTTTACCATAATTTTAAGACCATGATTTCAGCAATTTATTTTATGTATGTTGGTGATTTCTCACTCAAATCAGCATATCTTCATCTTGCCAGTTGGGATATTTTAGATAATTCTTCTCCATGGAGCAAAATATAGAAGTGGTTGGCACCTCAGCGTATTAAAAAAAAAATTAATACTTTCGTATCATGATCACTTGTCAGAAACTAGGAAAGATGTAGAAGACATATGCAACTAGATGGTTCTTGTTATATCTGCAGGGGCAGTAATGTATCTGAACTTCATGTTTTACGATATTGCACTTGGGCTATGGGCATTTGGAAATGACTCCAGCCTGAATAACAAAGTCTTTATGAAAGATTGGGTTGCAGCAAATATATTAAATTATTCTCTTTGTAATGGCGTCCCATGGAATATCCTCTTTGATGTTGCTTGTTGATATATATAGAGGATTTTGTTTAATCATGAAATGATGTCTTCAGAGGATGTGAAATAAGGCTAGTGCTCTGTCCTCTTTGAGTGTTATATCTAATCTGAATTCTAGTCATGGAAAGCAAACAACACAGACTTGTTGTGTAGCTTGAAAGTCGCCTCTTACTGATTTTATAAAATTAAACTCGGATGACTCTTAACAACATGGATATGGGCACGCTTACGAAGGAGGTCTTTTGCGTTACAATATTGGCTTATGGGTTAAAGGGTTTGTTGTTAATCTTGGCCATTGCGACATTATTTGTACTGAGTTATGGGCAATCCACGAAGGATTGCAGCTTGTAAGGTCGGTAAATATTCGTAAGGTTTCGGTCGAATTGGATAATAAGTGTCATTGATAATATTTTGGGTATTTGGAATGAATTAGTTATATAAAAGTTAGCTATAATTTGAAATAGATAGAGTAAGAGGTTTTTTTTTTTTTTGCAATTCATGAAATATATTTCTTCTTAATAAAAAATCTAGAAATATATTTTAAATTTTAATGTTAATGAGTCTTTTAAAAGAAATCATTATATTCATCTTTTTTGTTTTTTCGCTGACTTAAAAATAAATCCATATCGAATGGCGAAAGCAAGTTGATTTGGACCGTAAACATCAATTCATGTCCTTAATAAAATATTAGAAAATTCATACCATCGACCGAAGGGCCAGAAAAATGCAAAGTAATAAGAAATTAGAGGAGTGCATGCAGCTTTTCTTATAATACGACAAAACTATATAATTTTTTTTCCCTGAGAAAAAACTATAAAATTTCAATTTGAAATTTAAAAAATACAATTAAAATGTAAAAACATACAACTAGAAACATTCTAGGAAACATCTAGGATTTGGTTCGAGGTGGCCCTGGTCTATCCATGGAATTTTTTTTCTTTTCAAATTGAAAGTTAGATGGTAGTGGGATCAACTTCCATATACCATGCTTACCTAGGCTCCTTCATTAAACTAATTTAACAATAAATTAATATAAAATAAGTATATTTGCTTTAAGTAAAGATAATCACACATAAAAGATTTAAAAAATAAAATAAAAATTTATAATTGTAGTAAAATTAATTTTATATTGACTCAATTTAATTTAAATTAATGATAAATTTATAATTATCAAATTCAACTTTTTAGTTTCAAAATTTTAATATGGGCTTAAAATAAACATAGCATGATTATAAACTCTATGAGTAAAATTTAAGACCAAAAAGTTAGAAAGGATTAGATTAAAGAATAGCAGTCGGATGATTGTGAATTATGTGAATAAAAATTTAAGATCTAAGAGGTAGAAAAATCTAGATTTAGAATGAGTAGTTTTTTTACTCAAGCAAAGAGAAAAGCCTAAATAGATATAAAAATAATGGATTAAGATGGTAAAACTATAAGGCTTAAGATTCAAGCAAATAAAAAAAATGACCATATAGATATAAAAATAATAGATTAAGTGAGAACTCAGTTTAAGCAAGTGAGGGAGATTGTTAGAGATAATCTTACATGCAATGTTAGAGGAATATTAAAATTATCTTAGATCCAAAGTTTGTGATGACTTCACATTAGCTTATTAAGTCATTTTGAAGCAATACACAATTATCAAATTCAACTCTCGTATCCATAAATTTAACAATTTTGTGTTAAAGGACTACAAAAAATGATATATTATTTTATAATTTTTAATATGAATTTTATGGATTCAACCAATCATCAATCCATGTAAAATGGCACAATTAAGGTTGATGAGCTTAATTTACGAATAAGCAAGGCAATAAAATAAAAACGAAAAGAAAAAGGAAAAAACAGCCAATGGATTGTTTCTAAACATAGTAAAATTGAAATTTTCATAATTAATTCAGTAAGTTGAGACTAGTAATAGACCAATGTTGAAAGTTGAAAGTTGAAAGTTGAAAGTTGAAAGTGGAAAGCATATGGAATGATGCGGAGAGGATAATTACAAGAGACAAATTGGCGGCTAATTCCCTAATTGAACAACGCAAAGTAATTTATTATTACAAATTAATATTAAAACAAAGACACTTTCTTGCGAAATGAAGAGTCAAAAAAACATTAAATAAATTAAGGATTTTGTGTGTGTTCATTTCACTTGGACATTTAAAAAAAAAACTAGTAAATATTATATAATAAAAACAAACAATTGGTCAAGCTTACCCATAATAAGACTCCTAATCTTTATGTGCAAGTTTCGTGCGATGGTGATTTGATTCAAATCCACATTATTCTTCTGCTTTCACATCTTGATGTCATACTTTTCAGTTTTTTGATTCTTGGGCACATTTTCCATTCATCACACTTTTCAAAAGAAATAAAGAAAATGCAATTAGTACTTTCTGCAAAAGTTGTAAACCTACCATTCAAAAAAATAGATTCGTTTTTTATTTTTTATTTTTATAAACTATATATATATTTCTACATTAATTATGAGTATATTAACAATTAAGGATTATTGTTAATTTATATTATTCATTAATTATAAGGAGAATTATATTACAATTGATAATAATGAAAATATAAGGATAAAGTTGAAACAAGTACTAAAAATATATATGATCCAGCACAATGGAAAAATCTTATTTACGATTCAACAATGTCACAAGAAATATTGAGTAATTTAGCTATATTGTCTATTGAAAAAGAATTGCTTTATAAACTTAAATTAAAAACTTAAAATAGTGATTTTACATTTTAAAAAGCAAAAAAATTTTTGAATAACTTTAATTTTTTTCATAATATTAAAGTAACTCCTAATTACTCTTACAACAAAGTTTGAATGAACCTATCATAGAATTGTCTACTAATGAATGAAATGTTTCAGGTGATTAGTAAAATCAGTTCAACTTTTTTTAATTAATTATAAATTCCTTATCTAATCACTTGACTAATTAGGTGTAATTGAAAAATACCACTTGATAATACTAACAAAAATTTAAGGTGGAAAAAAACATGTTTATTATAGAAAAGTATGTGCTAAGGGTTGAAAATCATTTAATTTATAGTAATGTTAAAAATAATCATGTTTTAGTTTTCGAATGACTGTTCAATATCCAATTAAAAGTTTAAAAACAATTAAAAAAAAGAGCTAATTTTTTTAAAAAAAAAAATTCTCTTCATCAACTGATTAAATTATGCGTATTCGACAATCCTCATGTATTTAATTGATCTATCGCACAAAAAGCCTATAGCCTCCGTCCATGTTCAGAGGACTTTAGGTTTAATAATTAAAAAACGTTTTTCAGTTCAAATTATTTTTTAAAATATAAATTTTTATCAAACGAAATTTAATTATGTCTTTATTTTTTTTTTTTATGTGTGGATAAGTTTGAATTGACCCTAAAGAGATTATAAAAGTTAGAATTATATTGGCGTGGAGAAATAGATGTATATATAAAAATTAAAAAAGGGAAAGGCAGGTAGTATGTCAAAATTTTTACCAAAATTATTGTATTACACGTTCTGATGAATTCAATTATTTAAATTGCATTGCAAGTAATAAATTCAATTGACATTGCTGTGCCCAAGGTTATATGCATATCCAAATCGGAAAGCCATCCTGGCTATTTAATTTAATTGGTTCGTTTTGATTTAAATATGACCGAGTTTTTATTCTTTTAAATTAAAAAAAATATTATGTTTCTAATGAATTTGTTTACTTCAGTCAAATGTATAAATTAACAAAAATATTAATTCAACATTGACAATTTGAATATATATATATATATATATATATATATATATATATATATATATATATATATATATATATATATATATATAGGAAAATTGATGCCTAACCTTTTAAATTTTCAATTTAAGTTTTCCTTGTGCCATATTATATTAAAATTTAAATTTTGAGAAAATTATTAAAACTCCCTAATATTTAGTAAAATTCTCACTTGCGTCCTTGTTATCTTAAAAGTCAACTAAATAATCTCGAGTCAATCCATTAGTTTTTTTTTAATAACTACATATACTAAAACCCCCATCCATCTACTTTTCTAAAAGCCAACTAAATAGTAAATACATAGTATTAAATTCTGTCAATAATAACATATTTCAATTAGAGTTTTATTTCAAAAAAGTATATTTGATAATTTTATCACTTTTTTATTTAAAATTTATTGTCATATAAATCTTTTTTAAATACATATTAAAAAGATATTTTAATAATAAAAAATTATTTAAATTTCTTTTTAAAATAGGGTACTTAGGAGACAATAATAGTAGTTTAAAGTTTAAACTTTAGCGTCTTAAATAAAATTAATGAATGTATTTTTAAATAAAATTATAATTAAAATATTTTTATTAATGATATAATTAAATATTAGAAACTATTTAAAATGGCTTTTGAAAAACTCAAGTACTTAGGTATACATACTAATAAAATATGAGGGGGTTTTGATATATATACATATGGGGGTTGTTTGTCCATCTACTGTAGGTGGTAGAGCTGATAATTTTTGACATGATATAATTAAATGACACAGAATTAATTGTATATGAATTTGAATTAAACGGATATAAGTCATAACTATATCAATATAATTATGACACGATAAAAAATGTCATAAAACAGATTTTATTTGTTTATCTAGTTAAAATACAATTAAAAATATGTTATTTTATAAATTATAAAAAAATATCTAATTATTTTAGTGTTACTCAAAATAAACTATATAAAAAATTAAATATATATTATAATATTATAAATATATATAATACATATTTATATATAAATAAATTTATTAATATATATTAAATAAATAATTATGTACACCTAATTTAAAAATATCTAATAAAAAAACTCTATGGTGTAAATAGAAATAATTTTTAACATAATATATATATATAATCATATCGTATCATGTCAATTATACATATCTAGATATATTAAATAAATAATATATAATTGTATCGTATAATTTATATATATTTAAAAATATTAAATTAATTGTGTCTAATTATATTGTGATAACATAAATTTAAAAAGATGGAGTTGGACCTCAAACACCAGGGGGCATATCTTAGGCTTAGAGGGAGGGTGAGGGAGGGAGCCCTGAACTCAACCTTCCCCAGTTCGTTGGGGGAAAAATAGAAGTCAGGAATGGGAACATCAATCATTGTTTGATCCTGAGTTTAGTAACCGTTGAACCATTGACAATCTCCCCATTGTAAATCTTGTACCGTTGATTGACATGTGGGTCCAAAACTTTGGTCGTATTACTTTTCATTGATTTGACCAAAATGTTAATAATTATAACTATTCATCAATCTAGCCTTTCATCCAATCACAAATAAACACATCATAAAACGGAGGGCACTTCAGTCACACAGAGAGAGAGATTTGATTACGTCACTCATTGCGACCAGTATAGGTCACTGGCTATCCCGATTTGACATCCACGTGTCAATCAACAAGCCCAAGTGCTGCACATGTCATGCGTGACGTGGAGATAAATCTACACATTTAATGGCGTGGCGCTATTTAATTGGTTTAGAATCTCTAGGGGTCAATTATTAGCTACAACAACAGCGAGAATGTAGCCAGCCACCGAAAGCAGATTGGATATGTCCAGGTTACGAATTCATAAGTTCACACTTCATAAAAATTTTAATTCCCTCCATTTTTCCTTGTTTCAATTCAGTGTTGTTGAAGTTGACTCAGCATGTTGATCAGATTAAAAAAATAAAAATCAATCATTATTCTAATCTAAAAATAATTAATATAAATATTATAATTTTTTTATAAATATTTTAGATTAGTTACCTCATTAATATGATACTATTTTAAAAATAAATAAATATAAATATTCAATTGTTGATGAAAAATTTTAAAATAAATAGCAAATTATTAATTTGGTTCGATACTTTCAAACTTAATTAATAACCAATAATAAATGTTTAAAAGAAAAGTTTGATGAGAGTAAGGTTGAAACTTGAAAATGAAAAAGCGAGCGTGGAAGCAGTATGATTTGGCGGTTTCGGCGCATGCCTAGTAACTTCCTTGGTTTATCCTTATCCACGTAGACCATTGACACGTCGATATTCACGCACCCACTGCAAAAGCCGGTTCATGATATGTGTTTTTTTTTTCGTTATTTTTAATTTATTGACGCTTAAACTGGAAAGATCGGAAATGATAGTGTGGGTATTGTGGTCTTTTACTTTGTCATTTTTTTAATAGAAATTCACTTCATATATTGTGAAAAACTTGTATTTATCATGGATTTTGTGAAAAATCATTGAAACTTTTTTTTTTATCAAAACCTACAAATGCAAAAAAAAAAAAAAGGGAAATGATGCTTAGAGTTAGTGTGTATAATTGTGTGATGTGGGCATTCTAATATTTAAGTTAATAAGAGAATATTTGTGTATTAAACAAATCATGTGAAAACTTTAGTATAAGAATTCAGTTCGATCTTATATTTCTGCTCTATTTTTTTTTCTGTTTTTGTTACCATTTTCAAAAAAAAAAGTGAAAATTTGAATTATTAATTCCATAATTAACGAGCATTTATATTCTAATTCAGTAAGATAATAAGGAATATAAATTATTTCTCATTCAGAACTTGTTGAATTATTTACATACTAGACACTCAATTTAAAAAAAAAATTGAAGGTCCAATTATTTATAGAGAAATGCTTTCGATTTTCTTCATATTTTTTTTTCTCCATCACAAGAATAACCTATAACCCTATTTTTAATGCAATGAATGCATGTGAGAAAATATAAGAAATACATGTCATTCAAATAATAGAGTTATATTTACAATAACACTCCTCCATATTTACCAAATAAAAATTTAAGAAGTTATTAAACATTTTTACTTAAATTTCAAAATTTGAAGATCCATAATAATAAATTAAACATATTGATAGAGTACTTTGAGATATAATTTGATTATGTGGATTTTATCTTTACATTATTAATATAACAGTAATTAAATTAAAATATTTATAGCAATAATAATTAACAAAATAAAATCAGTTTTACTAAAAATAAAAGTAAGTTTTTTAGTCATATATATGCTATATATGGATATGGTAAATGACCAAAGTAATTAATTATCAATATTAAAAAAAAAAAGATAAATAACTACATAATAATCCCACGACTTTTAGTTGATCGATCATATCATCAATAATAATTAAAAAAAAAAGTAATTTTTACTGGCTGAATTAAGAAAATTGCAAAAGTAGCCGACTTTAGATTAAACAAAAATTTGCCAATTTTTTCTCATAAGATATCATTTATTTGATGGAGAATGTTCTTTCCTTTCCCTTCCACTACTTGGATTGAATTTTCTGCTATTCCCATTAAAATCATCATGTGATACCCAATAATATTTTTATTTCTATGCATATTCTTTTTTAGTTAATGAAATAAAAAAATCATTATGAAAATTTGAAAAGTTAAATTAGGGGAAAAAATAATAATTTTGATAGGTGGCAAAGATTCGAAAAAATTTCCATAAGGAGATAAAAATTGCATAGGTGGGAAATGCCCATTTAATTTGTTAAGGCTATCATCTTCCTTCATAGTAGGAAATAGAAAATATAATTATTATTTTACCAATGTCCTGAAATTCTATGGTCAAAGAGGATCCTATTTGGCAGAAATGCTTTGAATTCAATACCATCTGCTCAGACCATTTTTTAAGTTAAAACTGAACTTGGAATTCTCGTACATTTACGTTATTGAAGTTGATTATTTAATTTTGAACGATAATTTCAAGTACTTAAGTGCATAGAATTATAATTATTAAGAACGTAATTTAGCTAAATTAAGCTCACTGATAGTGTCTAATTATCCAATTTTCAGAAACTGGTGTAAGGTCACCACCACCACCACCTTCAATTAGATAAGGACCATCTTATAATTTCTCTAATTTTAAAATTTTTCCCATTTTCTTGGTAGAGCTAATACACCTGGTCCTTAGTTCTTAGTTCTTACCAGTCCCTGGCTTTTGTTTGCCAAATCACACAATCCGACAAACATCACCACCGCACGTGGCTCTTCCCCTCTCTCTGACGTGTACACCTCATCCACCGTTTAACTGTCGGCTCACTACCCAAGAAAACAAAAAACGCGAGCAACAAATCACGCCGACCGCACGCGGATCCCTAGGACGGTCGTCTCCTAAATTTTGTTTTTTAAATAGATTTTCAATTTTTTCTGCCGGAACCGACTGGTTAGTGGTTATTCTCAGTGTATAGTGTTTTCCTCGCCTCAGTCCAAAATATTTGTCGTAAGCAATGACAAAATCACCTCCATGTGGGCTGTCGACACGCACGCAACCCCACTTGAGAATCCGCCACGTGTCTGGTTGCTTTCAAAGACAAAAAAAGGCAAAAAAAAAAATCCGAAAAGCGAAAACGTTATCACCCACGTGCATTCTAGAAATCACGCCTGTGCTACATGTGTGATGTGTCTTTTCCCTTTTTCCCTATAAATTCATGGTTTTCCCTTGCGTTCTAAGTTTCAAGCGCCGTCATAGCATTGCTCCACAAAGAGAACGAGAAGGAGAACGCGAGAGAGGTATCAGGAGTTCAGTAAAGAGAGGGTAAAATAGTAATTAAATGATGGCAGGGGCAGCCGCATTAGAGTTACCTCCTGGATTCAGATTCCATCCGACAGATGAGGAGCTTGTGACGCACTATCTTTGCCGGAAATGTGCGTCGCAGTCGATTTCTGTTCCGATAATTGCGGAAATTGATCTGTACAAGTACGACCCGTGGGAACTCCCAGGTAATTTAATTTCCGATTTCGTTTTATTAAATTTTAGAGATCGATTTCTTTTTTTATTTTCATTTTCTGAGAGTAATTATTGGATTTATTTACAGGTCTGGCCTTGTACGGGGAAAAGGAGTGGTACTTCTTTTCACCTAGGGATAGGAAGTACCCGAACGGATCGAGGCCGAATAGGTCGGCTGGAAGTGGCTACTGGAAGGCGACCGGGGCTGATAAACCGATTGGGCAGCCGAAGCCAGTCGGAATCAAGAAAGCTTTGGTATTTTACGCCGGGAAAGCTCCGAAAGGAGAGAAAACGAACTGGATTATGCACGAGTACCGGTTAGCAGATGTGGATCGATCGGCTCGCAAGAAGAATAGCTTAAGGGTATATTTGTCATTTTAAACTAGTAATTGCGCTGAAAGTTAGGGGTATATTGGACATTCCATTGCATGAGCATGATTTCTAATCTGTACGTCGAGTCAGAATTACCATTTTGTACTCCGTCGGAGGATTGTCGCCAACTTCAAATTTGGGACGAAATGACAGCCCTTCGAATGATGCGTTAAAACAAAGTTGGGGCCCCCCCGTATAAAAGAATTGGCTTTTTTTTCTGTTAAATACAGAGCGAATTAAATTGTTAATTCGTGATTTTGACAGATAAGCATTTTGCCCCATTAAGCAAATGATTACTTGACAAATTTTGATTACTTGACAAGTTGGGGAAAAATTTACATTCATTCTTATCCCTTGCATTTATTTTGACCATTAGATAAGGTTGAATTTTTTCATTTATGGTTATGATCATCGTACACGCAAATTAAATTATCATTGGCTAAAATTAACGGTTTTTGATTGGATTGCAGCTGGATGATTGGGTGCTATGCCGCATATACAATAAGAAGGGTTCAATTGAGAAGCTAGGACAACAATCATTCAGCAGCCGGAAATTGATGGAGTCGACGGAAGTGATCGAGGATAAGAAGCCGGAGATAATGGCGGCGCCGACCGTTCCGTCGTCAGCGACGGGAACGGGAAACGATTATGTTTATTTTGATACGTCGGATTCAGTACCGAAGTTGCACACTGACTCTAGTTGCTCGGAGCACGTGGTGTCACCGGAGTTCAATTGCGAGGTGCAGAGCGAGCCAAAGTGGACGGATTGGGGAAACGTAAATGCCCTCGATTTCCCTTATAATTACCTGGATGCCACCATGGACATTGGCTTTATGTCGCAGTTCCAAGGAAATAATCAGATGTCTCCGCTCCAAGATATGTTCATGTACCCACAGAAGCCGTTTTGAGCATTAGGCGAGAAGTCAAAACGCTGACCAACGAGGAGAAATGCAATCGGACGGTAGCATGAGACTGAAAGTCTATGAGTGCACCTGTGCGAGAGCGTAGATAAGCATTTTATTTAGAATTAGGGATGAAGATTATATGGATTTGGGCGTAGTAGAGAAAAATTAGGAAAGATATCTGTGTATATAATTGTAGTTTTTTTTAGCATTTTTAGGGGGGGAAGGCTCACTGTGGGAATTTATGATTATGAATAATTAATTGTATTCGTCCTTTGTAGTTCTTTCTTATACCTTGTTTCGTTATTTTGTTATTTCTTTTGAAAGGCAATTATTATCAGAAAAATCAATTGTCAATTTTTTTCGTTTTTACCTAATCTTTCTATTTATTATTATATTATTCCTTTTAAGTTTAGCATAAATTAATTTTACATTATATATATTGAAAAAAAAAATTCTATATGTAATCGAGAAGCATGGGAATGATGAGAAGTTGCTGCATGTGAATGGCAAAGTCTATCGGTTAGGAAAGACAGCGATTAGAACTGAACCTCCACCGAGAACTGGTTCTCGCTTAAAGACAGTGCTCAGTGCGCAATTTTATGGGGGAAAACATCCTCCATCAAGAACTGCTCCTCGCTTAAAGACACTGCTCAATGTGCAATTTCATGCGTCACCTTATTACTTCAACGTTTAACAAATGAAAAGGATGCTTTTTTGAAACTACTATTATCTAAAATAATCAGCAACAGTTTTTGTTCTTGATTTATTATTGAACTGTAAATTTCAAGCTTTTACAATCTTAAACTGAAATCATACCATACCAGCTTAATAATAGATTAATTTTGTTTACTTCGGCCCTGAAGATCTTCCATAAGCCCACAACCCAATACATTCTAACAGGCAACAGCTGCCTACATCCCGTTTGATATTGAGTTTGACAAAAACGTTTTTAAAAAAAAATATATATTTTTAAATTTTTTGAGTTTTGAAAACTGTTTCTGGAGAGTAACATATAAATAAATGTTTTTTCCAGAAACATATTTGAGAAAATCAGTTTATAAAAAATTAAAAAAATCAGTCAATTAAATTAAAAAAATTCTAAAACTGCTTTTTGGACACATAACAACAATCACAAACACATGTATTGTTTTTGTTATAATTATTTTAAGGTGTCTGTCTTTCTTGATGACTTGTCAATTACCCTGGAGAGTTGGGGATTTCGTGGTTCTGATATCTTTTCATGAATTAATTATGGTTCTAGATCGTAAGCTTTCCGTTACCATTTTTAACGAAATTTATCTTCATTTACCATAAGTTTCCCCCTGCAATTCATTTCTTTTCTTTTTTTTGGTAAACATGAGATTGGAAGGGTACATATATTTGGAGATCCTTGCATATTCATTTCATTGCAAACTTTTACTTGCCTTTGCATTCAATCAAGATCCTAACTTTGTTAAATATGGTTTTGGCAAAATTATAAGAAGTCCGACTCCAGATTCCTTGAACGTTTTGCTGGAGTGAATAATTTACAAACTAGCACTCAATTAATAGACTGGGACTAACTCTCTGGTTTTCTCAGTCTCAGTAAACCCAATTCCAATTTAGCTCACTATAATCCAATTGAGTTGATATTTAGCTTTAAGATGGCTTGAGAAAATATGAGCCCAATTGCAGACAAAACAAGGGCAAAACAAATAAATATAAGGGAGGCACAGAAAGACAATCCACATGACAAAAGACTTAGATTGATTGTGCAACCAACCAAGTTGTTGAAGTAGGCCCAATAACTACAACTGTTATATCAATGTCCAGTAAAACCCATTTTGTCTTATACTTAAAAATAGATACAAGGATCTGGGTCAGGATTTTAATGAATGAATGCTTCTATGTAATAATCATTTCTGTTTCATACCAAAATCTGTTACGTTGTACACTACCACACTGCCCTGCTTACTCTTTCAGAATCCTATGCTTTCAACACCATTTGGAAATCCATATATAAATGTGATTGAATCCTATACATAAATGATCTTTTTCTTTTTGGTGGAAAGAGATGAGAAGTTGTTTTATTATTATTATTACAGTAAATATAAGAACTCATTTTTCTTATCAATTAGGATTGGATTTCAAAGTACTAAAGAAGAAAGAGGTGAAAGGTTGTTTTTTCAGGAGTTTAAATATATCTTTTCAGATCTGTAATTTAAATTATTATAGTTAATAATTTATTTTCTATGGATTGAAATTTGAAGTTTTAATCATAACATTAATAATAGATTACAAATTTCAATCATCAAATTTTTCAAAAAAAAAAAAGAAAAGGAAAAGGAAATTTAGTATTAGTCAAATTAAAATTCTGATATCTACTCTTAAAAGTGATTTTGCATTTACCTTTATACTCGAATAGTTATTTATCAACCTTTTGATGATATTCTAATATCAAAACTTTTTTTTTTCTTTTGAAAGAAATATCAGAACTTATAAAATAAGAAAATTTATCATTGCATAAAATAATAATAATAATAATAGAAAAAAAATGCATCGGTTATATTGATGATCATGATATATTATTCATCGATCCATTATGAGTTTCATCAATAAATTAACAACTAACAATGGTTCAAAAAAAAAAACGATTTGGGTTCTTCAATTTTGCATCGTACATAGATTTCTAAAACATTCTGAACAAATATCATTGTGGTTCATTAATTTGGTAAATATTTTAGGAATTTAAAATGGAGACGGGATGAATTAATTCACCACCACCTTTGAAAAGAATTTTTAGAATCACTTAACTCCAAACAATTATCCATTGTCAATAAATCTAGCAATGGTGAGATTGATGGATTTGGATCCATATCATTTTGATTTTTATACTGAGTTATTCACACAGATTATCAAATTAAGCTAATTTTTAAAAATTAAATTCAAATGATCTTTGAATTCGAATTAATTAATTTTGAAATTTATTAAATTTCTTATAAGTTTTGAATTGAATTTTTTGAATGTATTCAGATCAAATTTCGAATGAATTAAACATTATCATGTCAAATTTTGAAATAATGTTGGAGATAATTATATGCCTTCAATAGGATATATTATATAGTAAACAATTTCAATTTTCTTTAATAGGTTACTGCTTATGACAAAAATAAAAAGAAAAAAAGAAAAAAATGAAAATAGGTTATGCCAAATTAGAGAGAGATTTAAATACATTAGATCCAAGAAACATTTGTAGCTCTACGGATCATTGTCAGACTGGAGTAAATAATTATTGTATATATCATATCAATATAAGAAAGCCATAGCTTGTCAGGATCAGATCATTTCTTGCACATATCGTATCAATAAGAAAGCATCTTCCTTCAAATTTGCATGTGCATCCATAATTTAATTATAATTTCCACTTATCCAACCAATTTTTTTTAAAAAAAAAATCCAAACAAGATAATAACATATTCTTTTTATATTTTTCATTTCTGATGGCAAATAAATATGCTTTCACTTACCTTAATTTTGATTTAAACATACCCTCAATTTTTGGTAGTCTTAAAATTAACTATAATCTTAGTTTTGAGAAGTCCCATCAAGAAGCTGTTTCTTTACTTTTCTCAGTTTGCTTTAGACAGAATCATAAAAATGTTTCCTTCTAAATGTTGTCATGTTGCGAATGAAATTTTTTTTAGATAGAATTAATATATTAGGGAAATATAATCACACAGTAATATATTTATTAATTATTATATTTATATTAATTAATATAAATTAAATAATTAAATGTAAGTCACTATTTGAGTTAATTAGCTTATAATACCTAATAATTCAGTTGTTAACGTCGCATCAGTGCTAATTGGTTTGTTTCCCATCCCTCTCTTGAAATTTGGAGGGTATTGTGGTCTCCACAGAGCATATGTTAGTCAAAATAAATGAGTTAATTAAGTGATGATTAAGATCTGATAACAAATAAATATATAATCACCAAACATCTCCTAGGCACAACATTTATAAAATCAAGAATTTGATTGGATCCCATCATGCACTTGCTAGCTAGATTTATAATTAATTAAAATTATCAATTTATTATATTTGTATTTGATTTACACTGATCTCTAGAATAATAAAACAAAACTAGATATGCTTTGTTTGATGCAGTAGTATGTGTTTTTGCTCTATTTAAATTTATTAATATGGACCACACCATTTAATTAAATAGGACAAATATTTTTAGGTGGAACCCACATTCCCAAACAAGTATTTTCCAATTTAATTTGAGGAACAAATTAATAATAATAATAATAATAATAATAATAATAATAATAATAATAATAATAATAATAATAATAATAATAATAATAAGCATTACTTGTTCGTTAATTATAAGCCATGACCGATGGATGGGGATAGTTGGTGAATTTGCTAAGTAGGTAATGATTCATTTATCCAAATGTCAATTCAAAATTATATAATCGAATGAAATTTAGGTTAAAACTATTGATTTAGAATGAGAAAAATTCTACCAAAAACAACTTTTTCTCATCCAATGAACATTCTTCCACACGTTATTAATATTATTCTTAAATGTCATTAATAAAAAAAACTGTTGCTAAAAAATTAGAAAATACAATTAATAAAAATAGCAGGTGATAATGACTAAAACCAGCCATGAACAACCATTTTTATTATTTTAAACACTTAAACTTTAAAACTGTTGAACATAAAACAGTTCCCAATTAATTAAATCAATTATATCAAATCGGTTCCATTCTAATTATTAACTAAGAAAATATAATTTATTTTATTCAAACTAACGATTTAGATTATCAATCAAAAATAATTTTTTTCTAATTTTTTTCATGTATTAATTTTGGGGTAAATTTTTTTTATTAATGAAAGACTTTTAACTTTATCCAATTTTTTTGAATAAAAATTTTTTATGTATTACTTTTAAGTAATATAGAGAGAAATTAATTATACACATTACTACTTTTAGTCTTTTTTAAAAAAAGATAATAATTGAGGGAATATTCAATAATGTAAAAAAAAATCACTTGCAAATTTCGCTATGTTTGGACTATGAATTTATGATATAGCCAACTTTGAATAATAGATAAAATCAAATTTCATCATTGAATATTTAAATAATCGTCACACTTCAGTATTAAAAATAAGATTTACAAAATATCTGAATTTGTTATTAATTTAAAATTATTTTAGAGGATAATTTTAATAAACTTTTTTGACTGATATCCTCATAAATGATACCCCTAGCTTTTCTTTCCTCTTTTCATTTTCACTATAACCTTATAGTCTATATTCTATAGTATCTATACTGATTCATTATTTCCATATTCCGAAAAACTAATTAAATAAATTAATCAAATAGTGAAGCTTTAAATTCCAAAAAGAAAAAAAAAGTCTAAAAAACTGCTTTTTTTTTTCTTTGATAAAAAAAAAGACTGTTTTTTTCACTTTTGCATGAACTTTACAAATGCATGAACACATACTTTTTGCACATTACAAATTAATTAATAAGGCAATAATTAATAATAAATTCATAAATTGTAATCTGAGCATCATTTTAAAATTGTTAAAGAAATCCAATCTTATAAATCGAAGAAATATATATATACTATATATATCATATGAAGGTAATATTAAAAAATTTAAAATAAATATATTATGTCACTATCTTTTGTATATAAGTGAAAAATTATTTATATTGTATATAAAAGTATGGATGTAAGGAAAACATATTTTTAGACCATATGTAATGCCTTGATTTTTTTTATGACTAAAAGACCACTAATTTATTTTTAACGAAATAAAAATGAAAAAAGATTATTATAAAATCACTAATATAATAGAAAATAAATAACAATTAAAATAGGATAATGACTATTCATCTATTCTTGGTGTCCTAATAAGAAGAAATAGAGAACATATATATAAAAAAGTTTCAATTCTAAAAAAAGAAAGATAATTCAAATTAATAGGACTCTAAACATATAGTAAATCATTATAACAAATATTACTGAAAGATTCAAGAGTAATTTTTGTTTATTTGTGTGTATTAATTTTCTCATTATATTTATATTCTTATAAATATAATGAGAAAATTATATATTATTTTATTCCTCAAAATGTTCATCCATGCCCATTAATTTTCTTATATATTTGTGCATACACATAATTATATATAATTTAAAATGATATTTTTTATATATGTTTTAAAATTTATATGAATTGCATATTTGATTTTTTTATGGAAAAAATATATTTTTAATAATATTCATTAAATATTATATTGAAAATAATATAAATTATGCTTATTTAATTATAAAAAAAAGTATTTAAATGAGAAAATAAGAAAATTTATTAAAAATATTTTGTTTCACATGTGCACATCTAACTTTGTATGTATTAAATTATTATAAGTATAAAAAAATTATTTTTAGATATTAAATATTTATAACCTAACTTTTAATATAAATAGGAAATACCTGAAATTTTTAACTTTTTATAAAATGTCAGTTTTTTTAGTTTTAATCATTTAATATCCTAAAATTAAAATATTGCATATTAATTTTTATTATAAATCATTTAATCATTTAATATCCTCAAACTCTAGATATCTAGTTAAAGGATAAATGACCTATGTTATCTTATATCAGAGTAAAAAAAATCATTTTTTAGCATAAATTGTAAAAGTTAAATTTTAAACTTATTCAAAAGCTGCATTTTACCAAATGCTTGATTTTAGCTTTTTTTTTTCCTTTGAAAAGTTAAATTGAAAAATGATTTATCAAACACTAATTTAAAACTTTTAATTTATTAGATTGGTAAAAAATAGTTGTCACCGCTCAACAAAATAAGTACAGTATATCATTAATTCATCTATTTGAGATTAAAGGCAAAAACTCAATTATCAAATTAATAGCCCAAAAATATTTGATTACCGTTACTTGCAAAGTAAAATTTATAAGAAGTACAGTAACTAATTTTTTTTATATAAGAAAAAAAAAGAAACAGGTTTCTTTAATTATATTGGAAACCGATTATTTCAAGCAATTAAAATTGGAATTCTCATATTTGAAAATTTTGAGACGGAATAACTATATTTTTATAGATTTCAAGATTTCAATTTTTTTTCTCTTGATCTAAGTTTTCAACTTTGATAGTTTTCACAAGGTAATTTTTGTTTTGAGTTATTATTAAATTTTTTTTTATCGAATGTTTTTATGGAAATTGAAGTTATTCCCAGCTGTTAGTTCAATGGTTAGCTAAGGGTGATCATCATAATGGTCCGGCTGCAAACTTGATCTATGCATGCACACAGATTCTAGTCACGTTTCCGTGAGCTAACATTCGACATGTGTGTCGAGAGAGTATTAGAGTTGCTGATTGGCTAGCTAACGAGAGTCGAGGTACTGCTAATTTTACTCGACCTGAATTCTTCACTTCATACGTGATGGTATGCTTGGCTTTTCTTGACTGATAGTGAGGATAGTGCTTTCTTAGTTGTTTTTGTGTTATTTTCGAGTTTTTCCCTTTTCTTACACAAAACAAAGCATACGAAACTAATTATAAATCAATAGCTACATTTCAGATTGCTGATTCTATCTTATCTAACATCTCTTTCTAAAAGAAAATTTTTATCCAAAATTGAAAATTCTATGAAATCTAAAAGTTAAAGTTGTATTTCGTAAAATTAACTGATAATTTAATTTCAATCTGATATTCTGATTGAAGTTTATAATCTAATAGTTGAAAATATGATAACTAATAATGTAACTGATTTAATTAAAAGTATTTAATAAAACTAGCTAAAATATGTAAATGACATAAAAAATATATATTTATATTATTAAAATACATAATATAAAAATCGTTTGTATAAAAATTATATTAAATATCTCATATCAATTTAATAAGTATATCTATTTTTATCATATTATTATTATTATTATTATTATTATTATTATATATACATATTAAATAATTTTATAATTATATTATTATAATAAAAAAATAAAGACAAAAAAAGAAAAAAAACAATAATCTGCTAACTTATAAAAAAAGGTTAGTTTAAAAATTATAATTAAAATTTGTTTTCTAATAAATTATTTGACTAAATATAAATTACTTATCAAACTATATTATTTTTATGCTTAAATTAGATTATAATATGTTTTGGTGTTACAAACAGTTTTAAACTATCTAGCAATTAGGTTATTATTTCATATTATTTTCTCAAAAAATATTATAAAAAAAGCTTAAATAATTAAGAACATAGAAGGCGTAAGCTTTGTATAACAGCAAAGGCAAACCGATTGGCGTCAGTATTATCCAATCCATCAGCCAGTAACTAACTAATTAACGATTAATAATTTTTTACAAAATGAAAAAAAAGCCAAAATTAGAAAAGACAGATTAAATTTCAAAAAGAAAACTAATAAAAAAGAAACACATACACAGACTCACAGAGGCTGAAGAGAAAGTGAAAAGAAAAGAAAAGGACTCTCATCAGACTCTCACTTCTGTTCTCTTTCTCTCTCTCTCCTTTCTCTCTCTTCCCTACATCTGCTCTCTCTCTCGGTCTCTGTATCTTAAGCTCCACTGACTCCTTTTGGTTCGAGTTTCTTTCTGGTTTTTTGAATTTTCCAGGTAGGTAGGAGCGCTTTTTATTTGTTTCTTTTTTTTTTTAATTTTAATTTGTTTAACTATTATGTGCAATCAAGCAATTTTTATTGTTATGTTTGTTTAATGGGTAGAAAATGACGTTTCTCTTTGCCTTAGATTCTTAAAATGCATTTATGATCCGATCTTTGGACTGAATTTTATTGATTTTAATTTTAATTTATTAATTATTAAATTTATTATATAAATCTGGGTTTTTTTTTTGGGTTTATGTTGTTTATGCTTGTCCTCATGGTTTCATTTATTTATTTATTTTTGTGCTAGGAGGTAGCTGCGAGCTTGCCTTTTGTGATTCATTTCATTTTTTAATATATATTTGGGAAAGGAGCCGAGCTTCAGCAGTTCAATTTTTTGGTGATGGGAGGGTAGAATTTGGATGGTGATCGGGTCGAGAAGGCTGGTTTTTTCATAGCTAGAAGGAGGGAGTTCTCTGGCACTTGCATTGTTTGGCGAGGTATTGTTATTTTTAGCTGTTTGATTAGTCCTTTTTTCTTTAAATTGGTAAAGCATTTCATTTTTGCTCTAAATATATATATATACTTTTCATGGGAAGAAAGACATGTTGGTATCTGCGTCGGTTGTTCTGCGCATGCAAATCTTTGTTTTGTCATCTGGATATTGTTTAGGATTCTGCTTCATGCTGTTATTGGGGTGGGGTAAGATGCCGACACTGAAGTTGGATAATTTAATAGTTTCTTAGTTTAATTTTTTTGTTTTATAATTGGAAATTCAAGTACGCGAATTGCAAAGAATTGGTCCTTCATGTTAATATAAATCTGGCTGTTAAAAGAATGTAAATCAGTATTGTCATTAAGAAATGAAAATTTATGCAAGTTAGTTTCAGTGCATGTTTTCTTTTTTTGCTAAGTTCTTACTCGAGAGCTCCTCAGAATTGGGTTTGAGGGTTGTGTTTTTCCCTTTGAAATTAGTTCTAATTTCGAAGGATTTTGTTTGATGTACTTACTGAATGTGAAATTAAAAAGGTTTGAGCTGATATTTTACTGTATAGCAAGTGCGTTGAAGAGGTATTTTTGCATGTTGAGAATTGATTGGTTTCTTCAAATACTCAGTACCTTAGAAGGCTCTAGTGGTGCTTTGGTGCAGATGTCAAAGTCTCCCTCCTTTGATCCGAGAGAGCAATCCTTATCTACTCCAAATGGGACATCTGAAAGGATTGACCCGGAAAATACAATGGCTACAGTTGCTTGTTTTACATCTGAAAGGATTGACCCAGAGAATACAATGGCCACAGTTGCTCGTTTTATTGAGATGCTACATACCAGATCATCTTCACCACAGGAGAAAGAACTTATTACAGCACGCCTACTTGGTCTGGCCAAAGCAAAAAAAGAGGCAAGAGCAATCATTGGTTCTCATGCACAGGCAATGCCATTGTTCATATCCATTCTCAGGAGTGGCACTTCTAGGGCTAAGGTTAATGTTGCTGGAAGTCTGAGTGCTCTATGCAAAGATGAGAACTTACGAGTGAAGGTACTTCTTGGTGGGTGCATCCCACCATTACTCTCACTTTTGAAGTCCGAAACAATTGATGCAAGGAAGGCAGCAGCTGAGGCAATATATGAACTTTCCTCTGGCGGGCTATCAGATGATAATGTTGGCATGAAAATATTTGTCACAGAAGGTGTAGTACCAACCTTATGGGACCAGCTCAATCCACAGAACAGGCATGACAAAGTGGTGGAAGGGTTTGTTACTGGGGCCTTGAGAAACCTTTGTGGTGACAAAGATGATTATTGGAGAGCCACACTAGAGTCCGGAGGGGTGGATATCATTGTGGGTCTTCTTTCATCTGATAATGCTGCTGCCCAGTCTAATGCAGCTTCTCTCTTGGGTCGTCTGATGCTGGCATTCAGTGATAGTATCCCCAAAGTAATTGATTCAGGAGCCGTCAAAGTTTTACTTCAACTTGTGGGTCAGAATAATGATGTTTCAGTCCGCGCTAGTGCTGCTGATGCTCTGGAAGTTCTTTCGTCAAAGTCAGTAAAAGCTAAGGAAGCTGCTGTAGATGCTAACGGAATTCATGTTCTCATTGGAGCTATAGTGGCTCCTTCTAAAGAATGCCTGCAAGGAGAGTTTGCCCAGGCTCTGCAGGGCTGTTCAACACGAGCTTTAGCAAATATCTGTGGTGGAATGTCTGCTTTGATACTGTATCTTGGAGAACAATCTCAGTCCCCTCGCCTTGCTGCTCCAGTTGCTGATATAATTGGAGCACTTGCCTATGCTTTGATGGTCTATGAACAGAATTCCAGTGTCGATGAGGAATCTTTTGAGGCAACAAAGGTAGAAGATATATTGGTGAAGCTTCTGAAGCCTCGAGATACAAAACTGATTCAGGAGCGTATCCTGGAGGCTATGGCAAGCTTGTATGGTAACATCCACCTTTCAAGGTTCCTTAGTCATGCTGAAGCAAAGAAGGTTCTCATTGGCCTCATAACTATGGCCGTTGGGGATGCACAAGAATATCTTATAATTTCTTTAACCGGCTTATGCTGTGATGGGATAGGAATCTGGGAGGCCATTGGCAAGAGAGAAGGAATTCAGTTACTCGTATCATTGTTGGGTTTGTCCAGTGAGCAGCATCAGGAGCATGCTGTTCAGTTGCTAGCTATCTTGACTGACCAAGTTGATGATAGCAAGTGGGCTATCACTGCTGCTGGTGGAATTCCTCTGCTGGTACAATTATTAGGGACAGGATCTCAGAAGGCACGAGAGGATGCAGCACATGTTCTCTGGAACTTGTGCTGTCATAGTGAAGATATTCGGGTCTGTGTTGAAGGTGCGGGAGCTATCCCGGCATTCTTATGGCTTCTTAAATGTGGTGGAGCAAAAGGCCAAGAAGCCTCGGCCAAGGCACTTAAAAAGCTTGTTCGGACAGCTGATTCTGCAACTATTAATCAGTTATTAGCTCTGCTCCTAGGGGACTCTTCTGGCTCTAAAACTCACATAATAAGAGTTCTGGGTCATGTACTTATGATGGCACCACTCGGGGATTTTGTGAATAAAGGATCTGCTACCAATAAAGCATTAAAATCTCTTATCCAGGTTCTGAACTCCTCTAATGAAGAAACTCAAGAGTATGCAGCTTCTGTTCTTGCTGATCTATTCAGCATAAGACATGATATTTGTGATAGTCTTGCAACTGATGAGATCATGCATCCTTGCATGAAGCTTTTGACTACTAATAGTACTCAAGTTGTCGCAACACAGTTAGCTCGAGCACTGAGTGCCTTGTCTCGTCCAACCAAGACCAAAACCACCAACAAAATGCCTTATATTGGAGAAGGGGATGTTAAACCTCTAATTAAGTTGGCTAGAACTTCTTCCATTGATGCGGCTGAAACTTCAGTTGCTGCACTAGCCAATCTTCTATCTGATCCCCAGATTGCTGCTGAAGCTCTGGCAGAAGATGTTGTTGCTGCTTTGACAAGAGTCCTTGGAGAAGGAACTTCAGAAGGCAAGAAGAATGCATCACGGGCCCTTCATCAGTTACTGCAGCATTTCCCAGTGTGTGATGTGCTCAAGGGAAATGCGCAGTGTCGTTTTGTTGTCCATACAATTCTTGATTCGTTGAATGCAATGGACATGAATGGGACGGATACTGCTGATGCTCTAGAAGTAGTTGCACTATTAGCTAGGACAAAACAGGGTGTGAACTTAACATATCCTCCTTGGGCTGCCCTTGCTGAAGTACCCTCAAGCTTAGAATCTTTAGTGTACTGCCTGGCTGAGGGACCCCCTTTACTGCAAGATAAGGCAATAGAAATTTTGTCTAGGCTTTGTGGGAATAAACCAGATGTGCTAGCTGATCTGTTGATTGCAAGATCAAGATCTATCAGTTCTCTTGCTAATAGAATAATGAACTCCTCCAGTTTAGAAGTAAGAGTTGGAGGGACTGCATTGTTTGTATGTGCTGCAAAAGAACACAGACAGCAGTCTATGGAAGCACTTCATTTATCAGGATATTCAAAACCTCTTACATATGCTTTAGTGGAAATGATGAAACAAAATTCAAACTCTTCTTCTTTAGAAATTGAAGTAAAAACTCCCAGAGGTTTTTTTGAAAGATCTGCCTTCCAGGAAGGGGATGAGTTCGATGTTATAGATCCAGCCACTGTTTTGGGGGGTACTGTTGCCTTGTGGCTGCTATCAATAATTACTTCCTTTCATGTAACGAACAAGCACATTGTAATGGAGGCAGGTGGACTTGAGGCACTTACTGACAAGCTTACAAGATATTCTTCCAGTCCCAAGGTATGGCCTTATTATCATGTTGAGCTTTTTTATGCTGAGAATTTACCTGGTTAGCTAGACAAACCTTTTTTTTTTCAGTTTACTTTTTGTTGTGGCAAATTACTACATTTCAAGGTGAGCACTAGTGCTGATGAGGTTGAGTGTTTTATGAGTCACAGCAAGTCTGTTAATAAACTGTATCATATAAATGAGTAGAAAAATAGGAAGTTGTATGTGTTATGAGTTTTAAGTTCATGATTAACAAGATTTTAAGGGGCTAAAGTAATTGCCTAGTTTGCTTTCTTTCATTGATGAGAGATCTTTGTTTCTGTTGTTTGTTGCAGCTTTTAGTGATTTTGCTTCCATTCTATAGTGGGTATTTGGATTTTGGAATGCATGATTTGTTTCCTAATTGGTTGCTGAAATTTTATCATCTTGCAGGCAGAATTTGAGGATACTGAGGGTATATGGATTAGCGCCTTGCTGCTAGCAGTTCTATTCCAAGACTCCACTGTCGTGCGGTCTTCTACAACAATGCAGATCATACCATCACTTGCTCAATTGCTAAGATCTGATGAAATGATTGATAGATTCTTTTCTGCCCAAGCAATGGCTAGTCTGGTTTGCAATGGAAGTAAGGGGATAAGTCTTGCCATTGCAAATTCTGGTGCTGTTGCTGGTTTAATAACACTAATTGGTTACGTCGAATCAGATATGGCAAACCTTGTTGCTTTGTCAGAAGAATTTTCTCTATTACGAAATCCTGATCAAATCATTCTGGAGCGGATGTTTGAAATTGAAGATATAAGAGTTGGCTCCACTGCTCGCAAATCTATTCCTTTGCTTGTGGATCTCTTGAGACCTATCCCAGACAGGCCAGGTGCCCCTCCAGTTTCTGTTCAACTCTTAATCCATATTGCAGAAGTTAGTGATACAAACAAATTAGTCATGGCTGAAGCTGGAGCTGTTGATGCTTTAACAAAGTACCTGTCCTTGAGTCCTAAAGACTCTACAGAGGCATCTATTTGTGAGCTGTTGAGAATCCTGTTCAGGAACCCTGAAATCATCCGATATGAAGCGTCCCTTAGTTGTATGAATCAACTCATAGCAGTTTTGCATCTGGGCTCAAGAGATGCTCGATTTAGTGCTGCAAGGGCTCTTCAAGAACTTTTTGATGCTGAGAACATTAGAGACTCTGAATTTGCTTGGCAGGCTGTTCAGCCATTGATTGACATGCTTAATGCTGCATTAGAGAGTGAGCAAGAGGCTGCTCTTGCCACCTTGATCAAACTGACTTCAGGAAATACTTTAAAGGCAGCTTTATTCACTGATTTGGAATGTAATCCACTTGAGATTTTATACAAAATATTATCATCTGCATCTTCTTTGCAATTGAAGAGAGATGCAGCACAACTTTGCTTTGTTCTGTTTAGTAATGCCAAATTCAGAGCAGACCCAATTGCTCTGGAATGCATTCAACCTTTTGTATCTCTTATGCAGTCTAATTTGAGTTCAGTTGTGGAAGCTGGGGTGTGCGCTTTTGAGAGATTGTTGGATGATGAACAACAGGTGGAGCTTGCAGCTTATGATACTCTTGTGGATCTTCTTGTTGACTTGGTTTCCGGAACAAATTATCGACTTATTGAGGGCAGCATCTGTGCTCTAATAAAGTTGGGGAAAGACCGGGCCCCCCGCAAATTGGACATGGTCAAAGCAGGTGTGATAGATAAATGTGTTGTTCTACTCCCTATTGCTCCCAGTTCGTTATGCTCTGCAATTGCTGAGTTGTTCCGAATTTTAACAAATAGTGGTGCAATTGCTAGAAGTTCAGATGCTGTGAAAATAGTAGAACCCCTTTTTATGGTTTTGCTTCGTCCAGATTTTGGTTTGTGGGGGCAGCACAGTGCATTACAAGCACTTGTCAATATTTTAGAGAAACCACAAAGCCTTGTAACACTGAAACTTACTCCCAGCCAGGTGATTGAACCATTAATTGCATTTCTCGAATCTCCATCTCAAGCCATTCAGCAGCTTGGAACGGAATTGCTGTCTCATCTTCTTGCACAAGAACATTTTCAACATGATATCACAACAAAAAATGCAGTTGTGCCACTTGTGCGGCTTGCAGGGATTGGAATATTGAATCTTCAGCAAACAGCAATAAAGGCATTGGAAAAGATTTCCACTAGCTGGCCAAAGGTGGTTGCTGATGCTGGAGGTATATTTGAGCTTGCAAAAGTTATTATTCAAGATGATCCTCAGCCACCTCTTGAGCTTTGGGAAACTGCTGCTTTGGTTTTATCCAATGTCCTGCGCTTCAATGCAGAATACTACTTTAAGGTTCCTCTGGTGGTCCTTGTGAAAATGTTGCAATCCACTCGTGAGAGCACTATTAAAGTGGCTCTCAATGCTCTCATTGTTCATGAAAGGACTGATGCTTCAAGTGCGGAGCAGATAGCTGAAGCTGGTGGTGTAGATTCTTTATTGGATCTTCTAAGATCTCATCAGTGTGAAGAGTTATCTGGAAGATTACTTGAAGCTTTATTCAATCATGTTAGGGTTCGAGAGATGAAGGTTTCCAAGTATGCTATTGTGCCTTTATCACAGTATCTGTTAGACCCACAAACCAGATCAGAGACCTGCAGGTTACTTGCTGCTTTAGCTATTGGAGATCTCTCTCAGCAGGAAGGACTTGCCAGGGCCAGTGATTCCGTTTCGGCATGCCAGGCTCTGGTAAGCCTGCTTGAAGATCAGCCATCTGAAGAAATGACGATGGTGGCCATTTGTGCTCTTCAGAATTTTGTCATGCACAGTCGGACTAACAGGAGGGCTGTTGCAGAAGCAGGTGGCATATTGATAGTTCAGGAATTGCTATTATCTCCTAGTGCTGATGTTGCTGGGCAAGCAGCAATGCTGATTAGATTTTTGTTTTCTAACCACACACTCCAAGAATACGTGTCAAATGAACTCATAAGATCTTTGACAGGTAAGTTCAAAACCAGTTTGTCATATAATTTAATATTATTTATGGTTGCATTTGGCTTGAAAAATTAAAATGTAGGGACTTGAGTTTGATCTTTTAGTTTTATTTATTTATTATTTTTTTTTTGAAAATGAGCTTTTAGTTTAAATTTTTATATTCAGAGACCTGAATTATTAGTAATGAGAAGAATAATGTTCCAATCAGATTTAGGGATATAGAAATTATGTCTATTGACGTATTTCAAATTCTCTCTCAAAAGTGTTCATCTAGATTCATGAATCTACCCAAATCAAAATGACTTGGAAACTATAAATCTCAGAGTTGAAGAGCACAAATCCCATCACAAATACCCACAAACATATATTGTAGACAGAACCTGACAGATAGGAGATGTAAAGTCAGATCATGTATGCAGGTGCATGTATTTGCATGCTTGCGTATGTGGTATTAATTCTATAGGCGGTCCATTCTGAAAGATGCCAACTCCATGCCTTGCTTGTTTAGGTCCCATTATTTTTAGTGTATCTTTATCATTTGTTTCTCTTCAGCCTTTAGGCAGTTTCAATCTAAATATGGAATTATTTAAATATGGTGAGGCTTTTTCCATTGTGGATGACGGGGTGGGGAAAAACATATATTCATGAAGTTTTAATTTCACATTCTAGAGGGAGGAATTGTGAGGGAAACTATCTGCAGATGGTATGGTAATGAAAACTGACAAAAAATCCTCATCCGGTCTTCAGCATTATCTTTAGTATCATTTGGTTCATTATATTGATGACGTGCCTCTTTTCCTCCTCTGTTGTCATCTATATGTGGAAACCTCTTATAACTGTTTTGTTCAGCTGCATTGGAGAGAGAATTGTGGTCCACAGCAACCATCAATTTACAGGTCTTAAGAACCTTGAATGTCATATTCACCAACTTCCCTAAGCTCCATGTTTCTGAAGCAGCTACCCTGTGTATTCCCTACTTAATCAATGCACTCAAGTCAGGTAGTGAGGCTGCTCAGGAATCTGTATTGGACACCCTATGCTTGTTAAAACAGTCTTGGTCAGCCATGACAATTGAGATTGCGAAATCTCAAGCAATGGTTGCAGCTGAAGCTATCCCCATTCTGCAAATGCTTATGAAGACGTGCCCACCAAGTTTCCATGATAGAGCAGATCTTTTGTTGCACTGCTTACCAGGGTGTTTAACTGTTACCATTAAGCGTGGGAACAACCTTAAGCAGACAATGGGAAGCACAAATGCCTTCTGTAGACTGACAATAGGCAATGGTCCTTCACGGCAAACCAAGGTGAGAACTTCTAGCTATGCTTTATTTATTTATTTATTTATTCTTTGAATTGCATATTGCATTGCTCGATGGTCATTGCAGCAGCTGGCATTGCTTGATTGCTGTCTTTCTTGGGTTATGGTTTATTGCCTTCCTGGCCAAAATAGACACAGGTGTATGAATGTCATTCTTGTTTAGTAAATATGGCCTCATCTACATACTATATCTACCATATGCTCATTATTATAAAATGTGGAAATCAAGAAAAAAGGGAGTCAGAACAGATAAATTTAGTGAGATGTATTATTCGTCAAATGGGCCTGCTTCGGCAGTTTTTGTTTTTGGAACGTAGGGTTGGAGGATGATTGTATGTTTATTTTCTTATCCTTAGCTGCAGCTAGATTTTATGATTTGCTATTTTTATCAGGTCGTGAGCCACAGTATTTCTCCTGAATGGAAAGAAGGGTTCACATGGGCTTTTGATGTGCCACCTAAGGGACAAAAGCTTCACATTATATGCAAAAGTAAAAATACATTTGGCAAGGTAACTTCTCATCAATAACCATTGTATTTTATTTGCTGTCTTCATTTAAATAAAAAGAAAAATGTTTCGACTCAAGCAAATACTGATTGTCATTCAGTGTATTTTGGTGTGGCTCATATATAAAGCAATCGCATCAGTTTATAGTTTGACATTATTGTTTTCATATTTCTCACGAAGATATGATGGATTTGTGCAGTCAACTTTGGGAAGAGTGACTATCCAAATTGATAAAGTCGTTACTGAAGGGGTATACAGTGGATTGTTCAGCCTTAATCACGATAATAACAAAGACAGATCTTCAAGAACCCTTGAAATTGAGATTATTTGGACCAACAGGACATCAGAATGATAACCCGCTAATGGTTGGGTATAGAATATTTGTACAAGGAAGAAACTACTCTGAAATCAGCAAAATCATCTGTCAATCCAAATGAGGGAGAGTCGTTAATGTTCTTTCATCTAATGGGATGGAGGAAGTTGTCTTGCATTTGAGTATTTATATCTCTTGATGGTGCAGTTTTGTAGAAACAAAGCTTATGCTGCCTGACTTGTAAATTATTGAATGCTAATTAATTTGCAAAAGTAAAACGGAAAAAAAAAAAGAAAAGAAAAAAAGAAAGAGTCTGAGAGTCATACCCGCGACATAGGAAGCTGCAAGTTGTTTAGCCTTTTATTGTACAGGTCAGTCTGTAGGTATGTGCAATTAATCAAAAGCATATTATATAAAAATATTATTAACAAACTTGTGAAAACAATTTGGTGGAGATTTTGTCCTCTAATGCTAATTCCAATAAATTAATACCCAAAAATTGTCTCACTCTGTTACTTCCTTTACGCCATCCACCAATGCCCCTTAGTTTTGATTTCAGAAATTCCTGCAGGGCATTCGGTGAAGAAAAACAAATTATAAATTGCACGTCACAACTATATGAAATAACAACATTATATGCATAACAGATTCTTGACTACGTTCAAAACTTTCTGCAAACTATTCAATGAGAAGACAGTAAGATATTTGTGAGAAGCCATGTGTGTTGACTGCATACACCTGAAAATGGAATTAAGGATCTCATTTGATTTCATTAAGACAAAAGGAATGATGGAATCGGAATGAAATTGCCACCAAGAGATATTTTTCCTTTTTTTTCCTTTCATGACTAAATTTCATCTTCATGCGTTATTACTCTGAGAGTTGAATAACAGGGTAGGAATATATATATACCTACAATCTTTCTTTTATGAGACAAAGATACATGCATACAAAGCAGCATATAAGTTGATTTTATGGGTCGGAAAAATTCTACTTCCACTTGCTGTCAGCCATCTACACCTGATCTGAGAAAGGCTGGAGGGACCCGTCAAAGGATTTCGATTAATTGCACATGTTTTCAATCCAATTTAGAATAAATTCACATAAAACTTTGGGAAACTTAAAAAAATTCACAATTTTTCACGATTCTTCTAACCAGAAACACCTAAATGATAGATAGAATTTTTTTGGAATTGAATCCCTCCATCCATTTTTTTCATGGTCAATGGTGCCCACTTGATCTGACATAGCAAACCATTACCTGTCAACTCATCTTAGTTAAATATAGCAACGGATAATACCCATTTGAAATGCTTCTCATTTGCTTATTTTAGATTAATATGTATTCTTGTGTGTAATTTGTTGTATCTTTCACCCTCCAAGGAAATAATGTACAAATGAGTGAGAGAAAAACATCAATGACTAATTATATCTTTCCTTATTTTAGTTAAAAAGTAAAATTTATTAATTTTTATTTTTAAATTACTAAAACTTCTTTCGTTGATGAATGAAAGTTTTCAAGGCTCAATACAGAATCTGAACACTAGGTATTTTAGGTTTTTATTTCAATATATGATAAGATCTTGCTGAGGAAAATGTGAACAGGTGAATTTCACCTTGCCCCCAAAATTTTCTGTTTCCTCCAACTGTCTGAATTTGTATACAACTTCATGTAAAGGTTATATATGTTTGTTAAGTATGATGTCAGAAAGCGATGGATGTACATTGTCTTGTAAGTTTGTTCCCTTTGCTGCAATTGGGTGTCTATAGATGGATAGCAATTGGCTTATTATTTCAATAAGTTTCGGATTCAGACCAACTTGGCCTCCTGCTCAAGGTGTTTTCATGCTGAAGTTTGATGGCGCAGTTATTATCCAACAAAATAGAATTGGCATTCTTAAGAAAGAAACTCATTCACATTATAAATAGTTTATGTTACATAGCTTAATAATTTATGTCCTACAGCCAAATAGTTTATTATAAATCATTGAACAATGAGTTTAGCACTTTGGGATGTTGCCTTTCCTTGCAATTGTTGCATTATCCATTCACGCTTCCCTTAATTCCAAGGGATCGGTATGCCTAAAGCTCCTTTCAAGAAGAAGATGAACTTTCAGCTTGGGGTAAGAAGTAACAAACATCCGCTCAAGCGCAACAGCATTTTGTAGTCTATTATAACAAACTCAAGTTGAGTCACTGTAGCATATATAAAATTCAACTGGGTATGAAGGAATTCCTGTTGGGCCTCTTCATGCTCTATCCAGCATTTTTGTCCCAATTCATTCACAAGATTATTAACTTTAGAGATGATGTTGTGCGTTTGCTTGGTTATCTCCACCAACACTAACACCAATTATGATCATATAAATATTTATACTACCACAAATGTCAGTCGATTTATATAACCATTTTCATATAAGACAATTTTGGCTGAATCTGAATTTTGACTTGATGACTTGTAAGTTTGCAACAACAGCACAAGTACAGAAAGGATTCATTTTCATTGAGCAGATTTTACTAGTATGAATCTAAGCATATGCATAAATGCAAAAATGATCTAAGCACTACGAATAGGAAGAAACAACAGCAACAATAATAATAGACTTAAATATCTTCACATACCAAACTAACTTGAGGGTAATGTTAGAGATTGAAGTTGATAAGGTCAGGCCTCCAGTAACAGGTTTGCACGTTTTAAAGCCACTGGAAATACTGAAATCGGAGATATTAACAGCAGAAAGCTCAATCTTCTCCGATCCTTCACAAAATTGTATAAATACTTCAATCAATCGCAGGGATGGACCACAAAAACTAAACACAGCAGAACATGGACAACCATATATGAAGATTCATCTTCTCAAGATTCAAACATGTTGAAAAAATGTAGAGAAGTAAATTTTGGTCTAAGGGGACAAAACATAAATCAAAAACCTTTAGAGAATGAAGTTGGCCCTTAAAGTCAGGTTTAAGTACACAAGTTTTAACTTGGATGCTACAGACAATATATAGCTGAAAGGATAAGGTGTAGTTATTATAATGCACAAAGTTTCCAGTACTATGAGGACATATCTATGCGGTTAGTTCCAGTTCCTCAACATACATCCTAACTGCATGAGTCACCCATCGATTATTGGTAGAAGCATTCTTTCTTCCAGCATACGTTGGAGAATATTACCAAATCTTCAATAAAAGAATGCTATGATTCTAGCACCCTGCCGCGCCGGTGTGCTAGGAAAGCATATAGAAGCTGCAAAGCCATTTTCCAAAGCTCCTAAAAACCAGAGAGTAAACCATATCAGGAATTTTTCTGTTTCTAACAATATTTTGCAAAAGTCAATGATTGTCTTGTAATTGTGATGTTTGTAAGCAGCAATGTTGGTAAATTATGAGGGGTTCAATGATAATTTTTGCTACATTTTAAAATTTGTGAACCCAAGCTTAAAATTATCCCTTTTTAGAACAAAAAAATCATCAATTTCGTACGTAGAGTTTTATAGGAGATTCTAAATATTAGTGTTTTAGTATAAGTATGTTGAATGGATGAGGTCCTGACTGACTCCAATTATTTAAATATGTTGAATAGTTTTTCCGAGTGAACAATTTTTCAATGCCTTCCCGTCTCAGCTTACTAAAGCTCATTCCCAGAAAAAAAAAATATATTTCTTTTTTGAGTAAATGTTCCAACCAGCAATTAGTCCAAATCAAATTTCGAAGAAAGTGAAAAAATTCATAAAAAAAAATAAAAAAAAAAAACAGAAAATTAGCTAATAGAAATTGATTTCTACTGTTCACATGTTGCTGGTCATACTAACGATTTGTGAATAGTTAAAATCCCTCTACTCTCCTTATTCTCTACATCTTAGGAACAATATAATCGCTACTTATATTAACAATTATATGGGATTTGATTACAACACATTTCCATGTGGCAAAAAATAACATATATAGGAAAATATTTTTTTTGTTTAGTATATATTGGTAAATTTATTTTTTTCACTAAAAAGCCCCAAATATAAAATTTTAATTTATAAAAAAATTTGGGTTGAATGCCTCTTGAAATTGTGCACAACATTGCTACAGTCTATGTATGTTAATCCAAATGGCGCATAGACTATTTCTAATGTTACTTCGTCAAAACTACCCTAAAATAAGAAATATAAATCTAAATACCCTGAGCTTAGAAATCGAAATCTAAAATATGACTTCATGAAAAACAAGTCGGTCAGACACGACCCGATAATTATCTTATCAATATTAGTAACTGTAGAAGAAAAATCAATTTCAAATCCAGCATTATTAGAAAAATTCAGTTACCAAAGCTACCATGAATTATAATTTTTGAAAAATTAGACAATAGATTTAATTTTTTGACAAAAATTTAGTGTCACATCAACTCCCAATTAAGATTTTCAGTTGTTTATTTATCAATTTTAATGCAAAATTTTATTTTTTTAACCAAAAAAATTTAGTGACATTATAGCAAGTGAAAAAAAGTTCAATGACTACTAATAAAATTAATTATGACGTATCATCATTTTTCAGCTAGGTTTGCTACATGATAGTTTATGTGACACATTTTTTAAATTGCTGACATGTTATTCACGTGGCATCTGATATGGTAAACCGGTTACCACATCATCATTCTTGCTATGCACCTAAAATGGTTGAAAATTATTTTTGTGCAATTATTTTAAAATTTAGTAATTTTATTGTTGAAATTTTTTTTATAATTTTAGAGCAAATAATACAAAATTTAATTATTATCGGTGCAATAAACACAGTTCAGTTTTGTGAGTATTTCATCAGACATTGATTTTGTAGCTGATTTTGACGTGCTTACTTTATTATTAGCGTCTAGCTTTGTTGTGTGTGTAGTCCCTAATTATCTCTTCTACTTCTTTGGTCTCCGCTCAATTTTTTTCTTAGGATCCGTTTTCCATCATAGCGGATAACTAAAAATCTGCTAACGTGGACCATGTCGTTTTCATTGCAATGTCAAAAATGAATCCAATTGCTTGATAGATTCATATCCTTTTTTTTTTTTTAGTAAATAGATTCACATCCTATTGATTAGTATTTAGTGGTGAAAATATATATTTATAGATTACAAAATATTTAAGTGTTCTATCCCTTTATTGAAGGGTTAAGGTATAAAATTGCTCTTGAGATTATTGATAACGGCTAATTTCAACCTTCGGTCTTGTAAGGCAGAGAAAGAAGGACAATGACGCGTCAGAGTTTTTGCGGTGTAGCCACTAGATGCCGCTTTCTCAATCGGATATATATATCCGAATTTTATTGTTTTAACGTTATTTTTCAACGATTTAATAAATTATTTTAATTTAAATATGTTGAATTTAATTTTATATTTTATTTGATTTTATAGTGATTTATAATAGATTATTTGTATATTTTTAATTTTTAATTATTTAATTAATTTGAATTTTATTTTATTTAAATTTTTTAATAATAAATAGATAATTAAACGGATTCATATATTATCCGGATTTGTAACAAATACAAATATTAATATTATATTTTTAAATGAGTTTGAATTAGATTCGGATATGAATACATATTATTGGATTAGAATTCAGATAAGATAATATTGGAGGATAATATTCGCGGATATCCTATCCAGAGATAGCAGTGCTTAGGTGGTGATGTTGAGCCAAACCAGGGAGGTGACCGGCCTGATTCATTTGGAGTAATTCGGAACCCATGCCCACGGTTCTTGTTGATCTCTTATTTGCGAGTGCAGAGAAATTCAGTTTTGAATCGGACTCACTGGCATACAATAACTTGTTGAATAGTTATGTTAGAGCTAAGAAGTTAATTGATGCTTTTGACAGTTACAATAGAATGATAGAGCGTGATATAGTTCCTTTGGTCCGATTTACGAATATACGTTTGAATGAATTAGTGAAGAATTACATGATTTTGCAAGGCCCAAAAAATCTAAAATAAGATGGTTTCGATAAGAGTCCAATAATCCAAGATGACAACATATTTGACTGGATAACTATGAAAATCAAATAAAGCCTAAGAATACTGATATTGATCTGATGCAAAAGCTATTTGAAAGCTCTTGATATCCGTATGACCAACATATTAACTAGAGGCTGTCTTCAATATTTGTACTCGAGGTTGAAGCTTGAACGAAGGTATATGGATAAGCGGCATTTTAATTACTTGGCTGAAGCAACCAGTGCCACTCGAGCCCTTGTAAAAGATGCAATGAGCGCTCCAAGCTGCAGCTTATCACTGCACCCAAAACTCAACCTGTACCTGCAAGTTACAGCAAGCCACACATTAATTTAACCAAGATCAGAAAAGTTTAAAGCGCAGAGGTTCCTATATTTCTTTCTTTCTCTGCAGAAAATTACAAGGATGAAAGGATATAGTTACTTTCAATTACAAAGAATTTCCTGAAGCATGCTATTTACTTTTCATTTAAGTATTACTTTGCCACAATGCATACCTCGATTACTACAAGGCACTAAGAAAAGAAACCAAATTAAGTTACCTTTTATCTGCATAATCATAATCAATGGAAATGGACATAACAAGAAAGTGCAAGGCTATAGTACATACTCTATGTCAGCCATGTCATTGATCAACTGAACTCTGACATCTGATGGCATCTTAATCTTAAAAACAAACCTGTCAAAATAATTTTGTGGATTTATGTCAACCCTGATAATTCCAAGAAATTGATACCCAAAATATATGTCTTACTTACATAGCGACTTCTCTTACGATATCCACCAATGCCAATCCTTTCTTTGTTTTGGTTTCAGAAATTCCTGCAGAGCATTCAGTACAGAAGAACAAATAATAAATTGCACTTTACAACTATATGAAATAACAAAATTACATGCATAACAGATTCTTGAATACGCTTGAAACTTTCTGCAAATGATTCATTGAGAAGCCAGTAAGATATTTGCTCAATGTCTCTGGGCAATGGATTTCCAGTGCATAGGTAGACAGCTTCTTCCGTAATTTGCTGAGAAGCCATGTGTGTAGACTGCATACGCCAGAAAATGGGATTAAGAATCTCATTTGATTTCATTAGTACAAAAGGATCAATGGAATAGGAATGAAATTGCCACCAAGAACTATTTTCTCCTTTTCTTTCTTTACATGACTAAATTTCATCTTAATGCATTATTATTTTGAGAGTTGAATAACAGAACAGGAATAGAAATGCATATACTTAAGATCTCCCTCTCATTAACAAAGCACATGTAAGTTGATTTTGTGGGCCGGAAAATTCTACTTCCCACTAGCTGTCAGCCATCTATACTTGTACGAAGAATGGTTCGAGGAACCAGTTACAAAAGGATTTCAATTAATTAAACATGTTCTCTTTCCAATTTGGAATACAACCACAAAAATTTCTCCATAAAGTTTACCCCCACTGGAAAGAAGATAAATAATAGCCAACTATTACCTACCAAGCAAGAATGCCATAACATACTGATATTTGCATGTATAACCATCAAAATAAATTCAGTAAAGGAATCAATACATTAAACAGAAGTTTTTAAGTTTTATGCTAATATATGATCACACCTAGCAGGTAAAAAAATGTGAACAGGTGAGCTTCATTTTGCGCCCAATTTTTTCTTTTTCCTCCTTTATGTCTGACCCTTCTTACTTTTTTGGCCAGAAACATGAGCCGAACCCACATGCAGAGAGAGAAGGGGGAGGAAAGTAGAGCTATTCTACATCTACAGTTCCACCAGTTTAACAGAAACAGAAATGGTGACTAATCACAGTGATTATTTAGCACCATAATGGTGCAATGAAAGTAGTCAATAATTTCTTTTTTTGACACATACATATTAGAGAAAATAATCTTAAAAGATATATCAGATATTTCAGAGAAACTAATCTTTAAACCTGCAATATGTTTAAAGCCTTCCTCATATCGCCATTGCTAAGTCGTACAAGAGCTGCTAAGCCACTTGCAGGCACATCAAGCCTGATTCAGGAAAAATGTTAGAAGGCTTACTATATAATTTATAGAAAAAACGGATCAGATCACAAAACCATTAGTATATCACAATTAAAACTACATTTTTTTTGTTTTTTCCAAAATTGTACAGTACAGCATGCAGACCCAAAAAAGGGCCACCGATTCCTTTTAACGCATAGTATTTTTTTTTCACAGTATATGCTCAAAAATTGATACTTCACATTGACTCTTCATACTGATTAAAGTCAGTGACCTCAAAAGGCAATTGAAAACAGCATGCACGCATTAAAGCAACAATGCAGAACTATATGTTACGTATTTTTCATTCTTCAAAGGAAGAAACTTCAGAAGAGCAATTTTTTTTTCATCTATTTATATAAGAGATTTTCCCTCTTAAAGAAAAAAATAGATACCCATGTTTAATGATTCTTAAAATGAAAGGCAGATGAAGAATGTATAGAAGAAATTTCACTAATTCTTTAGAATTTGGGAAATGATATTGGCTCTGGAACTATAGGTATAGATGCAAGGATACAACGTGAACTAAAGGGAATCCTCCAGTTAAAACGCTAAAAAACAATAGAAATCCATACCCTTCAGCCTCTATAACATGTTTGAGTCGTTCACTGACATGTACAGGACCAAGAGGAGCAAATCGAAATCGAGTACATCTAGACTGCAAAGCTGGAATAATCTTGTTCACATTATTACAGATAAGTGCAAACCGAGTGTTCTTGGTGTATTTCTCGATCACTACACAATAAATAAACAGAATAAACATCAGTTCATGAGATATAACCATGAACTGCAAGACCAAGAGAAGGCAACCAACAATGATCAGTACCTCTACGCAAGGCAAATTGTGCATCCTTTGTCATGGCATCTGCCTCATCGAGCAAGACCAACTTTATAGATGACTTAGCTCTGTAGACATTAAGCTCTTTAAAAATCAGCCACAATGATAAAGAGCAATTGAGCATAACATATCAAGCACAGCAGCAATTTATCTTGGCCAACACACAACAAAAATTGAAACCAAAAATAAATAATATATCTCTTAGCAACAAAATAGGAATAAACAAGGAAAAATAGCTGTAAAATGCATGATCATTATCTTGAATGGTGTCATGTGACCATAAAATTGGCGAGAATATCAAAACAAAACATGCCTATTATAGCCCACGATTTTTTTCTGAAATTCTTCAAAGCTTAAAGAACAACACCTCAAAGGATAACAACAAAATAAACTATTCTTTAACTTCTTTGGCATTCGACGTTGTTCTTCTAAATTAACTAGCATCAGCCCCACAAAGTTCTATGAATTAGAGACAAGGAATTACAATAGAGAATCAAGATGAAACATAGAGCTTAAATCCAAAGAAAAAGGAACATATTCTAACCCTTAGAATATTATGAAATCTTATAATAGTTAAATCGCTCCATTGTGTTTTACATAAAACAAAATAGAGAAAATATTACTAGTTAGCATGAAGCAAGTAAAGAAAACCAATAAGTATGAGTTTTTTAATTTTTTTTAGCTACAAGGAAGACAATGTGAAATGAAAAGTATACAATAGTTCATGTACTCTTTTATAACTATAAGCCAATGAAATGCTATTCCTGAAATACAATTCCATTTCTTGTCTGGTACACAAGGAAAGAAATAACAATGACATCCAGACAGCATGAAGATATGTATTACGCAAAATCACATTTACATGATAAAGACTACCCAAATGAGAAGCTCTGAGTGCTAGCAAAATCTTGTATCTGCTCTCGAACTACATCAATGCCTCTGTCATCTGATGCATTTAGCTCCAATATCATATTCTGGTACAGCGGTCCATACAATTTGCGTGCAACAGCAAGAATAGTTGAAGTTTTTCCAGTCCCAGGAGGACCATACAATAAGAGATGAGGCAATCTGTTTTCACTGGTGAGCCTATCAACTATTCAAGCCAAACAAAACCAAAAAGTCCCCACGTTATTAGATACAAAATAAAAAACCAGAATTTGACAAACTGCTTTGAACTGAAAATCAGAAAAACACCACCACTGTTTCTTTAGTTTTCTCAATTTTAGGCTAACAGAGAAACAAGGTAACAATAGACAATATCCGAATGGAAAACACAGACGTGTCTAACTCGCAAATTTTGCTCTCTGACAGTTTCTGTGGAAGAAACCAGAAAATTATACTTAAATGGCCAGAAACAAATCGGCACTCTCACTCAGCCAAAAATAGACAAACAAGCAAAGCTCAAGAGGAACAATCACATAAATTAAAATAGCGAGATCTTAGAACAAGTTCCAATTCCTATTTATGCATTTTCCTAGCAACTAATTGAAGAAACCGATTATCCTTATAAGCATCTATATGCAATTATGCGTTTATATAAAGTGAAAACCCTAGAGGCTAGAGGAGAGGAGGAGAGGAAATGATTACTGGTATCAACAATGTCGCGATGAGCAGCGACGTCGGCAAGTGACTGAGGGCGATACTTCTCCACCCACGGAGTGGCTTTAGAATCCGGTGCAGAACCGGCTACGATGACGTTTTTGCCCTTGTCTGCTTTGGACGAGATATTCCTGTTTTCATTGTCGTCGACATCCATGAGTGATACCACCTCCGTCATCTTTTTCCAACGGCTTTCTCTACTCCGTCTCGTCAATTAGCTCAATTCTGCTTCACTCTTATGTTCTGCGTGAAGCTGAGGACACAATAGGGGCTTCTTCTCAGTGATGCAGAGTCTGATTGGCGCCAACCGGATTTTTGAGACGGGCGAGTATTGCTGGATCGGGTTTTGTCCAGTATATTCGGACCCAGTTGATATTTCATGCTTAAGCCATGCCTTAACTGGGTTATTTGGGCCCAAATAGATTTCACCGTGGCGGGTCCCATCAGGGCCAAACAGGGTCCATATTTTTTTTTGCCCAAGCCTATTCAAGTCCGGTTATATAAAAAAGTAGCACAAAAATGGATTGAGCACGGACCGGATATGCGAAGCAGATAGTGGGCTGAGATTAAGGTGCTAACAAAGTTTAAACGTAGCGTACTAGATGAAAATTAGATGGAATCTATTCATTAATCATGAGAGTTTTCTGAGTTAAGGTGTTGAAGTCAAAATATAAAATAGAGGAAGCTCATCCTATTAATCTGATTGTGTCTCCCAGTTGCACTCCTTTATAGAGATTCGTTTGTGTAAATTGGGAAACTTTTCATGCTAATATCTTTTGGGCTATGTGAGATGGTAGGAAGACTAGATTTTTGAGGGATAAATGGATTCTTGGAATAAATGGTGATTTGCTTAATTTTGTACAAAAAGAGGTGCCAGAGGATGTCAGGGATGGTTATGTCAACTACTTTGTTGATACAAATGACAATTGGCGATTTGGGAATTATTTTTTGACTTTCTTTCACTATATTTTGCTGAGCGTTGCGTCTATTCTTCTCCATTCTTCTGAGTTTGGAGAGGATAATGCTTTTTAGGCCTTCTTCAGGTATTTTCATCATCAAATCTGCGTATGATCTTCTTATGCAGGATGCAACATGTGAGTATCAACTCTTGGGGAAAATTATTTGGATATCAAGATGTTCTTTTGGCCTTATCTGAATAATAGTTTGATGATGAATGAAGAACGTTTCAGAAGACATATCTGATTCAAACTTTTGTTATATTTGTAATGTATACGTAAAATTAAAATACATATATTTCAACATTGCTTTGTAGGGAACTAGTTTTGGAGTCATCTTCTTCTAGCTGACTGTCAATCTTATGTTCTTTGAGAATGTTATTGATGAGCAAATTTGGATTTTCTCCAATTTAAAATAATCTGACTTGGATTAGTTAGTCAATTAATTTCAGTGTGGGCTATTGACTCCTTTAGAAAAATAGGAATGCGACTATATTTGGAGAGTCAAGCATGCCTAGAAACAGTTCGTCCAATGAGAAATTGTGCATAAACTATTAGCAAGATCGAGGCCAATACTGGGTCTCAAGTCTAGCCTAGCATAACATTTTTTCAGAATTGCCCACCTACAGGTTTTTTCAAGCTAAATACAAATGTTTATTTCTCAAATAAACTAGCTTAGCTTGTGCTGGTGGGCTTATCCAAGATAGCAGAGGAAGTTGGTACGCTGGTTTTGTCTCCAATATAGGAGCTTACCCTATTTTTAGAGCTGAAATGTGGTATGACTCAGCTCATGGTGAAATGTGATAATAATGTTGTTGTGGCCATGATCATGGGGCAATACAAGGTTAATGCTAGCTATCATTTTATGATTTATAGCATTAGAAATTTGATGATTTTTTCCTCTTTTATAACTGGTCAGTCATGTTCATCGGGAGGCGAATTTTAATGTAGATTAGCTATCGCATTTGGCTTAAGGTTACCCTCCAATATTTTATTTTCTACATTCTTCCCCCTCATAGATTAATGTCTGGCTCTTACACGATATAGTAGGTATAACCTACACTCTTGTTGTTTTTCTTGTAGGTTTGTCCACCTAGTTTCAAAAAAGAATATAGATATACAACAATTAAAAAAATCAGCAATAACTTGCTTCAACTATTTTAATTATCTATTTTTCTAAATAAAGAATTTGAATTTTACCCAATATCACATAATATATAAACATTTGATTCAAAGAAGTATATTATATTATTTAAAAAGTCATTAAATTAATGAAAATTAATTCAAAGAGATATTATCTAATATAAGTAAACAAAAGGTTCTTTAATTATAAAAATATCTAATATATTGTAATAAAAAATGAAATTAACTGCATTCAGTTGAAAATCATAATGAAATCCTACTTGTGCATAACGCTCGTGGCTCAACTACGTACATTGCTAATTTGAAAGTAATGAGTGAGAAAGACACCGGAATCACATGCAATGTTAAACCATTTTCAAATTCCATTTATCTAAGTTCCCTGACAGTAGCTACACCAACAACTTTTGTTGATCTACACTTGTCCCAAAAGTTTAATTAGTATTTAGATATCTCAAACCCTATTTAAATCTAATTCATCCAGATGACTTCATATTCCAAAAATAACTTTAACACTGTGCCCGAGCACCCAACTATATCGAAACTCTGTCTACAAGTTTGCCAAATATCAAAAGTTGATTTCTAACCTGCAAGATTGTACATTTGAAAATTCACCTTATGGCTTATCCAATTAAACATGCTGCCATGTAAAAGAAAGATTCCTATTTATCAAGTAGTTATCAGCCTTTGAAAATGACAAGGGATGAGTTGAGAGTAAGTGTTATTGTTGCAAGAAGACAGCAATACCTTAGGAGAATCTATCTCAATATAACGATAATTAAAATGCAATGTTATTGCAAAGGGTTCTTTGGATGCAACGCCTACCAAAGAAAAGATACTCCACAGTAAATTAAATTTGAAATAAAATAAAAACAAGAATTTGAAGTATAGTCAATTGAAATGCATAAGTTACATAGCTAATCCCAACAGCAAAAATGGAACAGGTCCAAGTCTCTGATCACTAGAAGCAGCCTTAGCAGTTGTTTAAGCTTTAGGGGGCATAACTTCACAAACAACGGACTCAGACACACAGTAAACCGAGACGCTCCACCTCTAGAGTTTCCTTATCGATCGAAACGACAAAGCGTCATGAGAGCTGAGAGCTGTTTGATTAGGGAATTTGAAGCGTGAGGAGGAGAAAGGCAATGAGAGTTATTTGAGATTGAAATTCGTACAAAATTTGCCAAGATTTCAAATGGTAGTATGTAGAGGAGGGAGAAGTGAAAGAAGATGACGGCAAGGCGATGACAGTGGCAGTGAAAGACGCTTTTGAAATCAAATGAAACTACTTCTGATGTGAAAATGTAGGAAGCATGAATTTGACGATGGAGGACGTAATAGCAAATTAATAAGTAACTGAAGAAGGAAGATAAAATATTGTAATCTACAAAAATTAATGACACACAAAAGATGCAATGGGTGAAAACTGTTAAGGGCCACAAAAAAAAAAAAGTCTGGATGGTTGGAAAAAATGCTAAAAGTGAGAAAAATAGATAAAAGCATTTATATCGGCTGGCAAATAATTGCAAACCCAATTGCATGAATATTTTGATAGCTTGCAATTTTGCAAGCTTTCAAAGTGTTGAAATATGAGAGAGATAATTTAATTTGAATAAAAAATTATTATTGGTCCCATTTTATTATTTATAATAATTTAAATAAAATAAACAAATAATATTTTTTATTAATTCATATATTTAAAATTAATTCATATGCAATTAATAGTTAACATAATTAATTAATTAAGTAGATATATTTATATAAATTATAAAATTAAGTTAATAAAATTAATTAATATAAAAAATTAATAATTTGATTAACTTGATTTCATAAAGTATAAAATTAAGTGTGATTCAATTTATTTTTTAATGTATATTGTAGTGTACATAGAGGATTTCATGTAGTATACATTGTGGATTTCATATAATATATTGTAGCATATATTGAGGATTTCATAGAGTATATGATAGTGTACATTTTTTTAGAAATAATTGTTTTCTTGTTAAGAATGCCGAAATAAGAATAAAATGTATTTGAAAATATGATATTTAATAATATAATATTTTAATTGTTAATAGTGAATAAATGTATTAAAATATTAATTATATCTCACATAGGGATGACAATTTCCACCCGCTCCGAATGAGGTGGTTTTTTGAAATTTTTTTCCCTCCGCCCTGACGCTCTCCGACCCCGAATTTTTTTTGCTGGGGACGAGATAGGGACGTTATATATATCTCCCGCCTCGAAAAATATATTTATATAATTATATATTTATATATAATAATTATTTATATTTTAATATAATTAATATTTTAAAAATAATAATAAAATAAAAATATATAAGTAAAAAATATTTTTTATTTAAAAAATTATATAATTAACTAATTAATTAAAATAAAAAAATAAATTTAACATTACAAAAATTAATAAATTAATAAATTTTGGGTGATCGGAGTGGGGTTGGGGATCTCCGTCCCCATGTGGTGCGGGGATGAGGATTCAAAAAATTTTTCCTTCGGGGTTCGGAGGTGGGAGTCGGCCCGGCCCATTGTCATCTCTAATCTCACAAATTAAAATTGATATCAATTGCATAGATAAAATGTGTTTAAAAATATAATTGAAATTTTATTGATATAGTAGTGGAAACACATTTTGTAATTTCAAAGCAATTATAAATATGTGGATGCTATAATAAATAATGCTAGAGAAAAAGTTGGAAAAATGCTATGTAGAATTCAATTTTTTTTTCTTGCATCTTCTTTATTGGAAAATTCATATACAATTATGCAAAATAATATCTCATAATTTTAATTTATATAATATTAATATTCTTTAACTTTAATTTTTGCAACCAAAATATTCATATTGCTTGTTTTCACAAGTTTACAGGTTGTTCCTGATAATTAGGATATTATGTTATAATAATAAAATATCATACTTATCTTTTAAATTAATTACCCAATATAATCTACCATCTATTTATCAATTATCATATTAGGAGTTTAATTCTAACAAAATACTAAATATTCCATATTCATAACATCAATTATCATATTAGCAATTTAATTATAATATTTATATTTGCCTCTCTATATTAAATATTTTATACTTTATTACTAATTGGAGCTAACCCAATTGGTAAACTTATGAAACAAACATTATCAAGGTGAAAGATGATGAGTTTAATATCAAAACTTTACAAAATATATTAAAAAATATTTACACTTTATTTTAAAAAATATTTATATCCAAAATTAATAAATTTATATATTTTGTCTGTGTGTGAAGCGTGAAAATAAGGTTAGTTTATTAAATAAGATAAAATAATTAAAATAAATATCAAATTAATTTTTATAATTAAATAAAATAACACTTCCATATTCATTTTAAATTAATATTTGTTATAAGCCTTCTATTTTATATTTTTTTTAAAATAAAGTTTAAAGAGAGGTGGAATTCTAATCATGTAATTAAAATATTTTATTATTAATTTAGTTATCATATATATATATATATTTATTTATTTATTTATCCCTTTATATGTGATTAGGATATCAGCCTCCTGTTAGTAAAATAAACTGCATAATTTATCAACACATTTCACTCTCAACCTTCATCTAATGAGAATTGCACTTTGATTCTCGATCTTTTTTCATAGTCTTTTATTTATATTTATATTTTTTCTGCTTGCGATTCTATTATCTGCAGTCCATATCATGAAAAATAGGCTAAGTAAAGGAAGTCATAAAATTTAACTAATCAATGGATTACCAGAAAGAAATAAAATTTGCAGTAAACCTTCAATAAATTTTGGCGTGCATAAGAGAATTAAATGGCCAATTTTATTTTTTATGGAAAATTATTACATAGACTCGGTCTGTATTTACTAAATCAATGGAAAAATGTCATAAAAATTATTTTATTTAAGTGATATTATTTTATTATTTTGTAATTATATATAATAATTTCACTTTTTTTAGCTTTTGTGTCTAAGAAAAATAATTTAAACATAAAAAAATAATAATAACAATCCTTAAGCATACATGACTTATACCTACAGTAGGAATTTGGAATTATCTGTATTTATATTAGATTAGTTTAGATTAAATATTAAAGTTTCAACTTTCATATGTATATATATTAGATTTCAAAAAAATAACCAACTATATATTTTATGAGTAAATTATTAAATAATTTTGAAAATTAAATAAATAAAAATTGAAGGCAGCCTCATTTGGAGGGAGGGCGCCAAACAAAGTCCCAAAGGCGGCACATACAAAATAACACAGACCTCCTCTTCCTGTCCTTGGCCGGCCATTTGCTTTCCACCTGACCTGACTCTGACTGATTCCCGTTTTCCCTCTCTATAAGCTAAGAACTTTTTTCCCATTGCTTTCTCCCTCTTCCTACCCCATGTCGTCTTCTTTCAGTCGGTCCCGTCGATCATCGGCTATCTCGCCGTTCCGCTCCCGTAAGTCACTGGCCCAGCCGCCGCCAGCTGTTGGTGCTCCGAAATCAGCTGGAAGGCCGGCAACTCCTTCTACGACGTCGTCTAGGCCTCCTTCGAGGCTTTCGAGCTCTCCCGTAAGTCCAGGTCTATGTCCGACTGTCCAGCAGCTCGACCGGCCAGAAACTAGCAAAGCTAAGGAGAATGTGACCGTTACTGTTAGGTTCCGCCCTCTCAGGTAGTGTGATGCGTGTAGAATGTTTACTGCGTGTTCTTTCATTCATTTTAATTTTCGATTTGGTTGACTTGTGACTATTGGCCCTTTGTTTTAGCTGTTGGTGATTGTGTTTGTGTGTGGACAGTGCTAGAGAGATTAGTAAAGGAGACGAGATAGCGTGGTATGCAGAGGGGGATTACACAGTGAGGAACGAGTATAATACTGCAATTGCTTATGGTTTCGGTTAGTATAATACTGCAATTGCTTATGGTTCTGGTTAGTCTTTAGAGGATGTAATGATTGACTATGCTTGTGTCTTTTTGGTGGGAATGACAGTCTTTTTATGTCTTAGAAAAAAAGATTCACCCACCATTTTGCTTGCATATACGGCTGCTTTCACCTTGTAACGTCTTTCTTAGGAGCCATCATGCAAGGTTGAGTTGGTTTTATGACATCATAGGGATAGCTTTTGTCTTCCTTAGCCTTGAGGCTTTTGCTTCTTGAAGGGGAAAAACAAAATGTTTATGTCTATATTCTACACTTGCAAAAACTAGCTTTTTTAGTTTTCTCACTTGAGTATTTTTGGATTATTTAATAAAATTCATGCACAAAAAATATGTTAATATTTGATGTTTCTATAGCCATAATGAAGTTCATTGGTATTCTGAATTTTGACTTTCTGTAATAGAATGTAAAGCATGGTAATTTGCCAATATTATTTCCCCATAAGACTATTATACATGTCGACATAATTGAAGGTCATACTTTATGGTTGAAAGATTTATTCATTTTTACTTATAACTCTGGTATGTTGTGTCCATTTGTCTATTGAATCGCTTTTGACTCTTTCCCTCTCAGATAGAGTGTTTGGTCCTGCAACAACAACTCGCCATGTTTATGATATTGCTGCTCAGCATGTTGTTAGTGGTGCCATGCAAGGGATCAATGGTATATGATTTATTTTTCAAAGTTAAGGTGTTCTACGTATTGCGATTGGTGAAGAAATTTTAAATTACCCTCCAACTATGGATATTTCGATTTTTGGGCTTCAGCTGGCAATTGAAAGGAGTAACCTATTATTATGAGAATTTATTATTTATAGAAAGACAGGATATTCCTATGATGCTTTCCCTATTTTCCTTTTGGATTTGATTTACATATTAAACAGGAGGATGAAATGTTATTGGCTTATAGCTCAGCATATTGCATAGCAAACTAGCGTCATGACTTGCTTTTTTGTCCTTAATTTTTGTTGTTAGTGGTACTTAAGATCAGCAATAAGATTTTTCTCCAGTTGTTCATCATTTTTGTGCATTTATATGAAATATTGATTCCTCTTCTTAATGTCAAACAGGCAGGCTGTATTGTATATTAGCTTTCTCCCTGACTGGGTGATATACTTCTCCAGGAATTTAGTCCCATCCTATTAATGCACCTACTAGCCATAGTCTATAATGAATAGATGGGTTTTTGTTTAAAAATGATTGCTATTTCATGGTATTATCATATTTAGTCGGCACTTTTTTTCTGGGGGGGGTTGTGGAGGTGGGGTGTGTGGTGGGGGAGGGGGAGGGGGATGGAAGGCTGCAGGAGTTTGGAAGATTCTTACTTTTATTATTATTGAAAAGAAAAGAAAAAGAAAAAGATTGGATTTTTCTTGTTGCTCGAATGTGGAGAAGGCTAAGTTTGTTTAGCTCAAATTATAATGCTAATGCCTCATAGTAATAAATTGTGAATGGATTTCTTATGGGAAAAGTAATAACTTATGTAATTAAGATTTTAAAATACTCACTTAATGCATTTGTCAGTAATTGGTCTTCCTCAATTGTTATTTCTATTATGCAGGTACAGTATTTGCATATGGCGTGACTAGTAGTGGGAAGACTCACACAATGCACGTAAGTCACTAAAAGGAGATGTGTAACATGAATTCAGAAATTGCAACTATATTTTTTGCCCGAGCATTATGGCTGTGGAACTCACAATATGTCACAGTGCTTGTGAGTGCTGCTCATGCTGATGATGTTGATATTTTGATACCTTTGAAACAATTAAGTCAAATCCGGTATTGCTTTTCTACTTGTGTCATCTATATTTTTGACAAAACCCGAAGAAAGTTTTTAAATATACAATGATATGCATAACCTTTTTATCTGAAATAGTGTTGTCATGGCATTGGCAAGAAACATTAAAAGTATAGGTTACATAATTGGCTGATCTATCAATTTTCCTGTATGTAGGTTTTGGTCAATTATTTGCTTTATTTCTATAACTTTGTAACTACTAGGGTGCGTACTTGAACCTTTATATATATATCCTACTTCAGGGAGAGCAAAAGTCACCTGGAATTATTCCGTTGGCAGTGAAAGATGTTTTTGGGATTATACAAGAGGTATTGGAGTCTTGCATGATGTCGATTGTAAATTAAGCAAATATTTCGGTATTGTCTAATGGTACAGCAATATTTCAGACACCTGGGAGGGAATTTCTTCTTCGTGTTTCATATTTAGAAATCTACAATGAGGTTAGTCACAATATGAATTAACTTTTGTATGTTTGTGACTGCTACTTGCTGCTAAACACCTTTTTTTTTTTAATTTCTGACCTCCCAGGTTATCAATGATTTACTTGATCCAACAGGGCAAAACCTAAGAATACGAGAGGATGCACAGGTATTATTTTTTAAAATATAAAATATTTATGCAGCTATAATTTTTTTCTGTTATCCCCATATTTACCCCTGTAAGGTTTGTTTTCCTCGAGAGTTATATATAAGGATTTTGATTTATTTTTTGAAATTGAACTTTTTGACGAAATTGGTAAACCCTTGGTTGCATTGTTTGGATGTTGAAGCATAAAATTCTACAGGCTAGCTGCTAAATGGCTGGTTGAATTTGGCAATGGGTGGGAGATGGTGACATACTTCGTCAAATATAGAGAAACAAACACATCCTGCAAACATTACAGACTTGATAGCAGATTTGCAACACTCAACCTTCTAGTTTTGCAATGGCAACACAGGCAGACTTGACTTCATAGAGAACTCACCATTTTATGTTCCTCTTCAAGAGATAGATCCTCATATCCTTATCTATAATAACTCACCATTGCAAAAAGTCCTTTTGTTAGAACATTAGCCACTTGCTTTTCAGAGGTCACATTGTATGCTGAATAATGTTTTCTTGATCTTTTCTTCGTTGAAATTCCAGACTACCTGCACAGGTTTTGTTCGATCATGTTCTACTGGATTATGCACAATATTTATAGCAGATTTGTTATCACCATACATCTTACATAATTTTGGTGCTTTAGTCTTCAACTCATCTAGGATGATTTTCAACCATAGTAACTCACAGATCCCCAATGGCATGGTTCTGAATTCTGCTTTTGCACTTGATCTAGCTGATATATTTCGCTTCTTACTCCAAGCAATTAGTAATAAAGAAGCAATATCCTCAAGTTGATTCTGTCAGTCATGGATCCTGCATAGTCCATATCACTGTAAGCTTAGCTGTATACTTCTGAACAAAATAGTATACTGCTTCCTGGTGTTGACTTCAATAGCTTGCGCATGCTTTTTTTCCGAGTCATGCATGAACTGACTCACAACACTAATCGTAAGGCTATATTTAGTCTTGTGTGGGCAAGTTAGATTAGTCAGCCTAGATGTCCTTGGTATCTCCCTTTTTCAATCGGACCTTCACTTTTCGTTATAAGTTATTGATTTTAGTAAATGGAAGCACTTGAGGTTTTTCCTGATTGTTTTGGTATTTTTAAGAGATCTGATCCATACTTCCATGGAGATAGATATAAACATAACTTCTTTCGAGCAGACACCTTAATACCAAGGATGTATTTTAATTTTCTAGGATTTTCCTTTTTCTGAAACTCTTGAGCTCTATCTGATTAAGGTTTAAGGCAGCCCCTTTTGACCGTATTATTTCCTGTTATGATAATATCATCTGCATACGCAAATATAACACCCTAAAGTGCCCTTTTAATCGACATACTTTATCTGTTCCAATATTCTGATTAGAACACGATGGTAACTCCATATAGACTACCTCTTGGAAATTATCACGTAAAAAAGTATTCTTCACTCCAAACTGTTGCAAACTCCAGTTATAGGCAGTACTTAATGGTAGTAAAATCTGAGCAGTGTTCTCCTTTGCTATGGGTATGAAGGTTTTTAAGTAGTCAATTCCATATTTCTATGTTTATCCTTTAGCCTCTTGCTTTTCCTTTTACCTTTCCAGAGACCATATGTCCCACATCTTTCCAATGACTTTCTGTCCTATACTTCACAGTAAACATCCATTTCCACCTAATTGGAGCTACATTCTCTGGTTTTTTAACAGCATCCCAAGTTTTTCCCCCTCAAATAGGCTAACATATTGTGATCCTTGTGATCAAATTACCAACACTATAGGCAATCAATTCTTGGAAATTTATCAGAGGATTTATGCCTATGCTAAAGGATTATGATGTTAAGAGATGATAATCTTACTTGTTGGTTGAGACTGGACTTGCACATCTATTTTCTTTATATCTTCACCTTTTGAAGCTATTCTCTTGTTCAAAAGTATGATTGTGCTTCTGTTTGTAACTTCAAAAAGTAAAACAAAATAAAATAAAACTGTCCTTCAACTAAATGTGAAATATTAATCCCATGCTTCTACACAAGTCCAAGTAAAATTTGTCTCCGATCATCTGCAATCAAGTGCATGATGCTTATGATGTGCATTCTTTTGCCTTGATTTCTGGTGAAATTTCTTACTGCTATATGGGGAATATGGGGGAAGTGGGTGGAGTAAGGGTCTGTGCATCAAGCAGGAGCTTTGGAGTAAAAAGAATAGCTTTACGTCTGAAGTCGAGCTTCTAGTCTGCAAAGAGAAGTTGCGTTTTTTGAGATGCTACTTTCTTTCCTATTCTTGTTTTGTTTACTTTCTTTATCATTTCCTATGTGATTTAATGCTATCTCCTGTCTTATGAGCTTTGTCCATCCTTTTTCTGTGGCTCTTCTTTTGGTTATGTTCTGTGAAAAGGTTGCACTGCCCTTTCTCATATTCAATATATCATGAGGTGGTAAAAGGATCATGTCATTAGTTTAGCTCCATCACCAAAAGAAGCTTTTTGTTTCCTTGCTGATGTCATCTTTACATCTCTATGTTTTGCTAAACTAGTATACTACGACATTCAGCTTCTTGCCATAAACTAATTTCCCTGCAGCTCATAACTTGAATTTATCCTATACTCGTTTTCTGCTGAATAATGCGAGCTTGAGTTTCCAAGTAATAGAAATCTTGTTTTCTGAATGTGCTTGTCATTGAACTGGCAGGGAACGTATGTTGAAGGAATTAAGGAGGAAGTTGTTTTGTCACCTGCTCATGCTCTTTCTTTGATAGCATCTGGAGAAGGTATATGGGCTCTATTGCACTTGTATAATAATTGTTCTGTACATTTAGTTGGTACTTTCACATTCTTCTATTTTATTTCACACACTTAATTTTGCTATCTTTCTTGGAGTCTGTTCTGATGCATTTGTTATAGATCACACGTGTGTGCATAGCATAGATACAATTGGTCTATGTGAATATTTATGTCTTACCACTAAAATTCTAAGCTATATCCAACATGACTAGTGTAGGCATAACCCTATATATATATATATTTTTTACTTTTTTGGAAGCTTATTGTTTATGAAGTTTTTCACATTTAAACCTGGTAACTTTGATATTTTGTAGAGCATAGACACGTTGGTTCTAATAATTTCAATCTTCTAAGCAGTCGGAGCCACACTATATTCGCCTTGGTATGTATTTTTGGCTCAGTTATAAAGGTTTGAACATTCATAGTTCTATTTCTATATGACAATAACTTTAGAGACTTGAGCTAAACCTTGTAAAGCTCTAGACACCAAGACCATATTTATTATCATTGAGAGATTTGATAGCACAGTTTGGGCTCCTGGGATGGCTTATTATTTTTTCGTAGCTTTTAGCTTGCTATAGTAAATGCATTGTTGTATTCAGACCCATGTTGTCAAAACCGGGAACTGGCCTGGTTTGCACTTATAACCTGACTATATAACTAACTGGTGGAAAAACTGGCCAACCGGCCGGTTGAACCGGAACCTGTCCGAACCGGCCGGATTTAACCGGTTCAATTGGTTTGGAAATAATGAAAAATGTTGACATTTGCTGAAGACACGGATTGAACTCGCACCATTGAGGATAAATGCTGCACATTATACCACTTGGCTACATCCTTGCGCTGTGATTTAAATTGTTTTATATTATATAAGGGAAACTGTGTTATTGTTTAATAAAGTTGTGCATATATAATTGATAAATTAGAGTTAATTATTTGATTTTTCATATCAATATATATTATGATAAATTTTTTATTAATTTTGTAGAAAATTATATTAATTGAAAAATGAATACATGTTATAATGTAATTTTATAAAAAATTATTATGTAATTTAATTTCAAAAACTCAAGTATATTAAATAATTTAATTCTATTGTTTATTAAAATAATAAATATAAAAATATAGATGTTATTATTATTTGAGAATATTTTTGAACATGATTATGTATTAGTTTGAACAATGAATATTACTTTATCAATACATGATTATACATTAATTTTAATTTATTTATATTATTCAAAAACTTATATAACTAGTTGAATTTAATCATTTGTATTTTCATTATTAATATATATTGTGACAAAATTTTCATATAAATTATATTTTAATTTATTTTAATTGATAAATGAATGCATGTTGTAATGTAATTTTTTATTATCTATTTAATTGTTTTTATTTTAAAAAATTAAAACATACATAATAAATCAATTTTATTAAAGTAATAATTATAAATGTAAATATTATTATATTGGAGAAGAATTTTTGAATATAGTTATATATTAATTTGAATTATGAATATTATCTTCAATGTATTAATGTGTATGAAATATGTTTTTTGTAAGTAATTTTTACATTTTACTATGCATGAAATATGTTAAATATTATATTTTGAAATAATTTTACTTAACTAGTTCGATCCCGGTTGAAACTCTAACCCTTGACCCTCTACCTTTTCCGGTTCATTGGCTGGGCTGGGTTTGGCAACCTTGATTCAGACTATTGAGAGCAGTCCACGTGGAGAAAATCAAGGGGAAGAAGATGTGACTTTGTCTCAGTTGGTAATTCCTGTTATCTTGCTATAATGACCTGATTATTTGAATACAATTGCACAGTTCGTTACAATCTGGTGCTGAGCCCTCTATTTTGCAGAATTTAATTGATCTTGCAGGATCTGAAAGCTCAAAAACTGAAACAACTGGACTGCGGAGAAAAGAGGGTTCATACATAAACAAAAGCTTGCTCACTCTTGGCACTGTAAGAAATTGCTGTGGTTATTTGTTTTGCCTTTTCTATTTTCATTGTAATGTGTAGATTGAACCAATTTTGAGCTTTTAAGAGCATTTTTACTTTTGTGCTCTGTATTCAACCCATTTGCTTGGAACTATTTATTGCTTAATTATTTTTTTATGATGAATAAATCACCATTGTTAAAGAATTGTATGCATAATTTTCTTTGTTGCTGCTGCTAATAATTTATTGTTGAATAGAGAAACAATATGAATGCTATTTATTAATAGATCTTGACACCACACTTAAACTTATTAGAGCATGAAATTTAGGATTCTTGAGTGTGTGTGAAAGAATTCTCCGTAGATCAGGGGGGATCTTTTATGCAGTTGTTTTTAAGCTGTTTGTTCCATGTGGTTGCCAAACATTAATTTTGGATATTTGGACTTCTTGCTGTTTCTTTTTGTAGGTAATTTCTAAACTAACAGATGGGAAATCAACTCATATTCCATATCGAGATTCAAAACTCACACGTCTGTTGCAGTCATCCCTGAGTGGCCATGGGCGGGTATCTGTAAGTTAGCCTGGCTACTGCAGATGTCTTGGTATTTATATGATAGATGCCTTCTTTTTGCTGCTACTCAATCTAATTGTTCTCTATAGAAGAATATTCAGATCTGTTAGTTGTTCTAAATCTCTCTTTTTTTCAGAGGCATGGATGATGTTGTTGCTGTTTTGATGTTTTTTCCTAATTATTATTGTAGTTGCATATTGTTGTGTTTTAATTAAGTTTCCTTTTCAAAATTTCGTGTAGCTTATTTGTACTGTAACGCCTGCTTCTAGCAATAGTGAAGAGACCCACAACACGTTGAAGTTTGCACACAGAAGCAAACATGTGGAAATCAGGGCTTCCCAGAATAAGGTTAATCATGGTTTCACAATTTATGTGAAATGTTATTTATTTTTGAGGCTGCCTTTTCATAGTCATTTTTCATTTATTAAAAAATTCTATTGCTTAGATTATGGATGAGAAGTCTCTCATAAAAAAATATCAGAAGGAAATTTCCTGCTTAAAGCAAGAACTTGAGCAATTAAGGCGTGGAATAATGGAAAATCCTTATATGGCTGCATCTGCCCAAGAAGATCTGGTTAATTTGAAGCTTCAGGTTTGTGAATCTATTCATTACTCTTAGAATGCTTTCTTGTTCATTCATTACCAGGCTTGTAGTGAAAATCAGTCAATGGCAACTGATGGTACACATAAAAAGCACATAACTCAATTTTATGTGACAAGATGACTTATTTGACATATTTTTTCTCACCAATTTTTTATCATATGCAGGATGTGATGTATAAACATACTGACTGTGGTTATTGTATTTTCTTTATTTTGTACTCCAAATGTGTTAATTGTGTCTGGGATTTGTATTTCTAGCCAAAAAGATGTGCAGTTTACAGGTACTTCTAGTTTGCATTTAATTTAAAATAATGATTGATCTACCCAGTGTTTTAATGATTAATGTTTAGGTTAACCACCCTCAGTTTGCTGTTGGATTGATATGATATGATCATGAACTTAAGTGTTTAAAGTTGAAACGACTCTTACTGTTTAGGATTTTTTTTTTAAATATGCAAAGTCCACTTTACTGACTTTTCACACATGGATTTATGTATGTGTGATTGAATCTTTTGGAAAAATTTATAGGTTTGAGATGGATATCTAATTTTTTGGTTTTAGGTTCTTAAACAATAGAATTAACTTTGCTCATCAATGATGAACTTATCACTGGTGCACATTTATGTTCTTAAATCTCAATTTGTCTCTTAAAAATAACTGTCTTTATATTCTTGTATCTATAACATACTTTTTATTATATAATAAAATACTAAAAATATGATTTAAATTTCACTTAATTGTGTTTTAATCATTTACTTTGCAAGTGAAGCACTTTTAATTAATTTTTATTTTTCAATAAAATTTTCACTACCCTTTTTAGTATGAATTTCTAATAGAAAAGGATATTGTTTAGTGTTTTTTAAGAGACAAATTGAAGTTTAAGTATATTAATGCACACTAATAATAAGTTCAGAGATGAGGGATAAAAACTACCCTAGTGATAGTAAATTTGCTAAGTCATCTCTTTCTGCGTAGATTAGATAAAATATTTTATCATTCACAAGATTTGCTTCCATGTATTAGACTATGATGATGATGTTTCCCAACATGTGAAACATCAATCTTTTGTGGTCTAGTTAGTATGGTATAGAATTTTGCATAGTGTGTTATTCTATTCATTGTTGTTATTTGCTTAGTTCCAATTTAATCTGGGCCCCTATTATAAAAGTTTTAGATTCCATTTATTGCAATTGCTAGTTGTCATGTGAATGTGGCTAAAAAATTGTTTTTCACATTCTAATCTCTAATTTCTTGTGGTGTCAAAGCTGGAAGCTGGTCAGGTCAAATTACAGTCACGACTGGAAGAAGAGGAGCAAGCCAAGGAAGCTTTAATGGGGAGAATTCAGCATTTGACTAAACTTATCTTGGTTTCCACCAAGAATTCCATTCAACCAAGTCTTCCAGAAAAACCGGGTCATAGGCGAAGGCATTCTTTTGGGGAAGATGAGGTTAGCAATTGTCTTAAGCTCAGTTTTATGCAAAACTAAATTTCTGGTGTTCACCAGCTGAGATGGACCAGATGGCATCCTTTAAGCATTCATTCTCGATTATGTTGTGGATGCAGCTAGCATACTTACCTGATAGGAAAAGAGAATACATGGTTGAAGAAGATGCTGGAAGCTATGCTTCTGAGCTTTCAGCTGACAGAGGGGATGATATTACCAATCTAGATGAGTTGGTGAAGGATTATAAAAGGAACAGGAGGCGTGGGATGCTTGGCTGGTTTAAATTAAGGGTGAGTCTCATAGTTTATAGGTGCGCTTTTGCATTGGCATAATTTGATTTTGGACTTGGCTTGTTACTCTTAGATTGGTTATCAAGAAAGAAATTTTCATATTTCATAATTGATTTATTTGTATATGCTGCTTCTGTTTTCAAGCTTCTTGAGCTAAATTTTCTTCCTTTCTGCTTTTCCTTGACATACATTGATCACAGGAGGCAGCATCTACTTTCTACTACCCCAATTTTTAAAAAAATCAGTAGCTGCTAGTCATATATTTCTTTTGCATTCTGTTACAGATCCTGACATTGTTTTTAAAAATCAAATATTTGACCAAATTCATCATTCTGTATGCTATCATGACACTTGAACTCAATGACGCTTTAGAATATTTCTTGTACAGAAGCCTGAGAATCTGGTTAGGTCATTGCCAAGTATGGATAGTGAAAGCTCAGCAAGTGGGTCACCTGCATCTTGTTGTAAATCATTGCAAAATAGAGTCATTTTTAGTGATATGAAGGATGGACAGAGAAGATCAATCAGTAGAAAAGGAGACCATTCTGTGTTCATTGCCTCATTTCCAGAAAGAACCCAAGCTGGTGAATTGTTTAGTGCCACTGTTGGAGGTCGCCCGCTGCCTCCTGTAAGAGAAACTCTAATCTTTACTTTGGAAGTGCTTCAATATTTCAATATACAGGCTGTTGTTCATAGTTATGATTTTTGGGTTAATCATGTTTTAGAAGGTCAAACTTTCACATGTGCTTGCAATTCAAGAGCTCTGTCTGAAGAGCATTGCAAACATGATCTTTAAATTTGGCGATAACTTGATTTTTGGTATTAGCTTTCCTTGGTAATATTTGTTTGATACTCCCATCCCCTGGGGCATTACATAGTTTAGTTTTGGTCTTCCCAGCTATGTTGGCTTCTGATTTACATATTCAGGCTGCTGATCCCAGATCAACATTTTATTTTCTGCCATCCTCCTGGGTTTTGTAGGCAAAATTAGATGGCTATACTATGTTTTTACTACTGTTAATTGCTAAAACTTGGTGGTTATTGGCTTCAGTATTTTAACTCTTCGGGAATACTTCAACGATCCTTTGATAGAAAACAGCCACAAACTAACAAAATAGCAACACAAGATCAATACTCAACTGTTAAAATGAAGTAAGAAAATCTGTCATTCTATATTTCCACTATCAAATGGAGTTTAGTCTCATTGAAATACCAAGAACAAAACAAAATAGAAGATTTAAAAGGAAAAAAAATTTCTGTGCAGAAAGAGCACAGCCCAGGGAGCTTTACCCTATCTCCTAGCCGAAGCACATAGACCCAAAAGATTCCAAATAACCAACTTACATGCACTATCCTCTCTTCCCTTTTTATAACAAATTCTGTAACCTCAAATAGCAGCTGCCCCCTCTCCCATCATCCTACCTGTGCCTCTTTTCTTTCTAGAATAAACATGCTAAATGGGCTTTCCACCTTTGGTCTGTAAAACTGCTGTGCTCACAGTCTCTCCTTGGAATGGCCCTTCTCTATCGTCCTTGCAGTTGAAGGATTAACTAGAATGAATTACTGGTATTTATGCAGACAGGAAGCACAATCACAGACCAAATGGATCTGCTTCGTGAGCAGGTGAAAATGTTAGCTGGAGAGGTGGCATTGTGTACTAGTTCACTGAAAAGACTGTTAGAACAAGCTGCTATCAATCCTGAAGATTCACAACTGAAGGTGATATATTGCCAGTTCTTCTTGCCTTTAATTACACATCAAAAACATGATTGGTGTTAATGTATATCTTGATCAGTGTCCTAATATAGTCAGAATTTAATCTATTTTAATGGGCAATTCTTTTGCTGTCACATTGGTTTGATGTAGGAACAAATGCAGAAGTTGAAAGATGAAATTAGTGAAAAGAGGCTTCAGATTCATGTTCTGGAGCAACGCATGATTGGATCTGTTGAGATGACACCGCATACATCAAGCAGCACAGAATTGACACAGGTAAGTTCATGCTAGGTGATAGGTTTTTAGTGTGTTCTGATGTACCACTAAGAAAGTGAGAGATTGATAAACCTCAAGAGAAAATATTACAGAAAATAACAGGAACAAGGAAATCAAACTCAGAAATGGAAATTCATTCAAGCTAATTCGAGAGCGCTTGAAAAACTCTTGCTGACCCAAGGGTCATACAAAATGCAATTCCATGCTCTCCCACTAACAAACTCTGCTATTTAATTACACTCCCCCAACCAAAACCCTGCTAACAATATCAGTTCTACCCTTGTCTCTTTTATTCTAGAACTTGACTAATATTATCACTCAAATTCTAGGCTAACAGCAACTGCCTCACCAAAACCCAGCCCACAGCAACTGAATCCAGCCCATTACTTCACTCCCTTTTTACGGGTATAAGTGGTCCTTATTGGGGGTTTATCAATATTCCCCCCCCCCAAAGCAAGCACCTCATCCTCAAGGTAAAATGCAGGAAATTGAGCAGCTAACATCTGATAATCCTCCCATGTGGACTCAAATTGAGGAAGATCCTTCCACTGAATAAGCACCTTTAATTCCCCAAGTTGGCCGTGTGGTTTGGGCCGTACTCCCAACGCAGCCAAAGGTTCCACCATCAATTCAAGGTCTTCATTCAGTTTGGGGTATTAATGTTGAGGAAGCCACATCACTTCTTGCCCTTTGCAGCTGTGATACATGAAACACTGGGTGAATAGATGTGGTGAAGGCAAGTCCAACCGGTAGGCCACCTTTCTAATCCATTCCAAAATGGTAAAGGGACCATAGTGGCGTGCTGCTAGCTTCTGATTGCTATGTCGAGCCAAAGAAGCTTGTTGATACAGCTTAAGTTTCAAGAAAATTCAGTCTCCAACATCAAACTCCTCTCTACGTTGTAGGTCAGCTTGCTTCTTCATTCTTTGCTGGGCACGCAGCAAATTCATTCTAAGGTCATAAAGGATCCCATCCCGTTCTTGTAATAACTAGTCAATGGAAGATACCGGAGTAGAATGAGCCTTATAATGGATGAGGGAAGGAGAATCTTGTCCATAGAGAGCCTTAAATGGAGTACATTTGATGCAAGTATGGTAGGCCGTATTATATGAGTACTCTGCCCAAGGTAGCCAAGTATGCCATTGCTTTGGCTTGGATGATACAAAACACCGGAGATAAGTTTCCAAGCACCTATTCAACACCTCCGTTTGTCCATCTGATTGAGAATGGTAAGCAATACTCCGCTTGAGAATAATACCTTGCAACCGAAAGAGTTCTTTCCAAAATTGGCTCAAAAAGACTCTATCCCGATTTGATATAATAGATTTAGGGAATCCATGGAGGTGAACAATTTCCCGACCAAAAAGTTTTGCTACTCCTTGAGCTGTAAATGGATGCTTCAAGATAATGAAATGCCCATATTTCAAATGCCGGTCAACCACCACAAATATGACTGAATACCCTCCAGTCTTTGGTAGACCCTCAATGAAGTCCATTGTTATTTCTTCCAAAATATGTTCTGGCAACAGAATGGGCTGGAGTAATCCAGCAGGAGTGGTATTTAGGTTTTTGTTTGGTTGGCAGGTATCACACACAGCCACCATTTTCGCTATTTCTGCTTCCATTCCCACCCAAAAGAATTCAGTTGCTATCCATATATGTCTTTGTTTCTCCTGCATGGCCTCTAATAGGGGTAGCATGGTATTCTTGAAAAATCATAGGGATGAAGGTGGAGGTCTGAGGGATCACTATTCGGCCCTTATAGAGAAGCAGGCCCGGTTAAGGAAAATCCAGCATGATTCACTGTCCCTTGCTGTAAATCCTCTCATAATTTCTGCAGAAAGATATTAGTCTCGATTTTTGCTTGTAATTTAGGCCTTTCTCCTTAACTTGGAACCACAATGGTGTTGCACTCTCACGAATCCTCACGCCGTGATAAAGCATCCACCACCTTATTGGCTATTCCAGCTTTATATTGAATCTCAAATTCATATCCCATCAACTTACTAACCCATTTCTGAAATTCATGCCCCACCACTCTTTGATCAAGTAGATGCTTTAGGCTTTTCTGGACAGTTTTGACTATAAAACATCGCCCAAGCAAGCAAGGCCACCATTTTAACTCTGCTAACACTATTGCCATTAATTCTTTTTCATACGCTGACTTCAAGTAGGCCTTTTGACCGAGAACTTGACTGAAGTATACTACCGGTTTGGATTCTTGCGTTAAAACAAACCCTATCGCATATCCTGAAGCATCTGCTTCAATAACAAAGGCTTTAGAAAAATCCAGCATAGCTAGAACCGGTGCAGTAGTCATCACCTTCTTAAAAGCCAAAAATGCAGCTTCAGCCTCACCCGTTCACTGGAATCTGTCCCACTTTAGTTGTTCTGTTAAAAGCCACGCCAAATGCCCATATCCCTTAACAAATTTTCTGTGGTAGCCGATTAAGCCCAAAAATCCCCTTAACTCTATAACATTTTTCGGTCTAGGCCAATCTAGCATAGCCTTCATGAGAAATTGCATGGCCTAAATATGCCAGTCGGGTCTGCCCAAAGTCACACATCTTTTTGTTCACATATAGATTGTGCCTTCGAAGTAACTCCATCAACATGCTTGGCATGTTCTCAACATATTTGTTGTAGATTAAAATATCATTGAAAAAGACTAATACAAATTTCCTTAGGCATGGACGAAATACCTCATTCATCAATGTTTGGAAAGTCGTCAATGCATTGGTTAGGCTGAAAGACATAACTAGGAATTCGTAGTGATCTTCGTGGGAGCAAAAAGCTGTTTTATACTCATCTCCAAGCCGAATTCTGATTTGGTGATAGTCGGATTTCAAGTCCAGCTTAGAGAATATGCTGGCACCATGGAGCTCATCCAAAAATTCATCAATAATTGGGATAGGAAACCAATCAGATATGGTCTCCTTATTCAAGGCTCGATAATCCACGCAAAACTGCCAACTTCCATCTTTCTTCTTCATTAGCAGCACCGGACTTGAAAATGGGTTTGTACCGTGCTTGATAATTCTAGCCTCCAACATCTCCTTAATAAGCCTTTCAATTTCTGCCTTTGAAAGTGCGGATATCGGTATGGGTGCACATTAACTGAAGGAGCTCCTTTCTTCAATTCAATAGTGTTCGTGGCCTCTAAGCGGAGGTAGTCCTTGCGGATTCTGGAAAACATCCGAATATTGTTGTAGCACTCCATGTAACTCATTAGTAGGAGCCTGTTCCCCTTTGACTGGCCTAGAATCGTGCTCAATTCCATTGAAAACCCTTGCTTCTCCTTTTTAATTACCTTCACCATAGCTTTCAACGAAATTAGAGTCTTGCCTAATGACGGATCCCCTTGGATGGTTACTGTTCTAGTGCCCAATCTGAATTTCATTGTTTGAGCCTTCCAAACACTCCCCGAAGGAAAACCCTGCTAACAATTTCAGTTCTACCCTTGTCTCTTTTATTCTAGAACTTGACTAATATTATCACTCAAATACTAGGCTAACAGCAACTGCCTCACCAAAACCCAGCCCACATCAACTGAATCTGGTCCGTTACTTCACTCCCTTTTTACAGGTACAAGTGATCCTTATTGGGGGCTTATCAGAGATCTTAGCAGAAATTTGAGAAACTAAAATGACCATGCAAATAAACAAATTATGAGGGGAAACAAAAAGATTAAAAGAAAAAAAAAGTGTTTTAGTTAACAAAGATGGTTGCGTCCTACAAAAATAATAAAAGAAAAAAACATATAAGTGAGAAATTAATAAATGTCCTTCAGCCTGAATTTTGATATTGAACCCCAAAGTCCATCTGAATTTGATGGGAGTAATTTTTTATTTTCTTGCATGTGTCCGTTGATAAATGTTGCTGCATCCTGAAAGTTTTTGTCTTTTAGAAAAGAACAAATTCTTTAAGTTATTCAATGAAAGTAATTATTCAATTTTCCTTTTCAATTTATGAAATCACACTTCATTTGTTTGTTAATAGTTCTTCAGTTGTTGCATTTGGCTTCATGGATTTGAGAGGAAGGTTTTGGATTTAACATATATGTTTCAAAATTTTTATTAATTACATAGGTGGGAATGATTTGAATAATTAAAATGTAAATGATCTAATATGCTGTTATTTTCTATACGCTCAAAATTTGTTGATATTTTCTCTTCTTCTATTTATAACAAATTAATAGCTGATTCCAGGGTAACTTGGTAGTCTTTATTTTGAACCGTTGACCTTTGAATTTTGACGATCCACAAAAATATAAAAGAAACAGAGGCCGGGACATTCATGCCAGATGGTGTATCTTTGATGAATAGCTTGTCTTATGTAACTGTTACTTTGTGATAGGCTATATCCAAGCTCACGACTCAGCTAAATGAAAAAACTTTTGAACTTGAGGTTTGTTATCTTATTACTTGTGTTAGCAATAAGGATTTTTTTTTTTTTTAGTTTCAGATGCAGAATGTTTTACTAAATTGTTCACTTTGATGTGGGATGGGTGTTTCAGATTAAGTCGGCAGATAACAGAATACTTCAGGAGCAACTGCAAATAAAGGTACAATTCCAGAATTTTGTGATATTCTTTCCCAAAACTAGTCATATCTCTTTATACTGTATATGGATGCTGTGTCAGACATCAGAAAATATTGAGATGCAAGAGACAATTCTTCTTCTGCGACAACAGCTGGATTCATCATTGGGTAACAGTCATCAACTTGCAGAATCTGGGCGTGATACATACAAAGCATTTTCTGAAGAGCTATCAAGACAGAACAAAAAAGGGACGAATAAGATGGTGCCATTTGAAGAAACCTATATTGATGAAAATACACCCAAAAGTGTCATGAGCTTGAATCAAATATTTTCCCAAGAGGATACCAAAGAATTTGATGCCAATGCTTCTACGAATTCGCAAGTTCTTTCACAGGTTGATCTTTTTCTTTATTTCCGAGCATCTTCTGCCATAGTTGATCAAATGCTAATTGTCAAAGGCTACTTTTCTTCTTCTTTCTTTTTCCTTCTTTTTTGTTGGTTTAACTTGATTTAATGTTGGCTTTCATTTACATTTCTTAGGCTGCTGAGATAAAGAGTCTGAAGCAAGAAAAGATGAAATTGGTTGAAGAGAAGGATGGGCTTGAAATTCAGTGTCAAAAACAGGCAGAGGAAGCTGCATATGCAAAAGAACTGGCTGCAGCTGCAGCAGTTGAACTTCGAAACTTGGCTGAAGAAGTAACCAGGCTTTCTTATGAAAATGCAAAGCTGACTGGTGATCTGGCTACTGCAAAAGAGATGCATTGCAGATCTAATTGTTGTCAGGGTTCTGTTTCATATAGTTCCAAACAGAATAACTCCAGCAATGCTCGATCTGATGGTCGTAACAGAAGACAAGAGGATATTTTCTTGGTTGAGGAGTTACAGAGAGAATTAAATGCAAGATACCAAAGGGAAGCTGCCCTGGAAGCTGCATTATCTGAGAGAGAGAAAAGGGAAGTCGAGCTACAAGGAAAATTTGATGAAGCAAAACGGCGTGAAGAATATCTGGAAAATGAGCTTGCCAATATGTGGATGCTGATTGCAAAGCTACGAAAGTCTCGCTTCAATTCTGAGGATATACCATGTGAACGGGCACATGTATCTCATATTTCTCGGACTGGACTTAAAAACGGATTTCTGCCATCTAATGGTCATTCTTGTAGAGCATCCAAAGATGAAATAGGTGAAAATATGGATGGGACAAGTACCATAGATGAGTTAAGTGTGAGCTATCAAAATGAAAGAAGAAGACGCAAAGAACTGGAAAGCCTATTGTCAAGATTAAAGGTATATGCTTTTTTACATAGCGCAATTGAAACTGCATATTGTATTCATTTTATATTAAAGGCTAAACCCATTCTCAGGTCCTTGAACTTCAATGAATTCTTACATTGGGTCCCAATTCTTTTATTTTGTTAGATTAGGTCCTTAAACTATTATTTTTGTTTAATTGAGTCCCTAAACTCTTATTCTAACAACATTGATGGGACTCAATGAATTAATGATGATAAAAATAAGAGTTTAAGGACTCGCATTAACAAACATAATATTTTAAGGACCTAATCTGACAAAATAAAGGAATTGGGTTTATCCTATATTAACTAGAATTTTGGGTTGGTTGTCTTCAAATTTATCTAATTTTTGTCTAGCTGATTGACTTCTGTAATCGGATTGGCTTCTGCAATTTCAGGAAAATGTATGCAAAAAAGACAAATACATCTTATATTGTCTGAGCAATTACCAGAGATCCTTGTTCATCATAATTTGTCTGCTCAGGCCTTTTCCCTTACCATAATTAGATGGGATAATTTATTCTGGGTTGTTCCTTCAAGTTATGTGGATGTTTAATTTGTGCACAATGATCCTGCTTCTGCTTTTTAAAAAGATTCCTCGCTAGGTCTGTGTTTTTGTCTGTTAATATATTGTAGCCTTGTCTAAGGTTGTCTTTGATTTAATTGTCCTTTATGTCCTCAGCTGTCAACTGGCACTTCTCTTTGAGTGATTGCTTGCATCTTACAAAATACATGATTTTGGAGTTCATGCCTGTATAAAGCGGTGCAGTCCAGTGCTCCAATGTCAGTGTTGATAAAGATAAAATGTCCTGCTTCAATTATCAAGAATTCGTTGACATGTCTATGATCATCAACTCATAAGATATGGAGCAAACATCCATGCATATATGATGCCATATTTTATTACTTTTAACTATTTTATAATTTTGTCAAATTGGTCACCCTTTTATTAAGCATACCATCTAATTTAGGGAAATGAAATTCTGTTTTCTATTTTAAATTTAAAGACATCACAGGAATTAATTATCACAAAATAATTTGCTTTCTGAGATGCATCATAAACCCCACCTATATAAGTGCAATGAGACTTATTGAAAGGAAGAAAAAAATGGGAAACAAAAGTGAAAATCAAACTACTAACAAAGAACACTTTGGAACTTCTGTCAGGGTGAAGATATTGATGATTTGGATGTCACAGCTCTCGAGGAACTCCAGAATTTTCATATTGAGGCCATAACAAAAATTGCTCATGCGAAGGTATATTCCTTTGTTTTCTTTTGTGAACTTTTTTCTTGTTTTATTAATGCGACTTATGTTCTAAATATGTGCTGTGGGCTGCACAATTAATAGAAGGCTGCATAAAATTGTCCATAACTGGGATATTCTTTGCAAGTTTCTTTTTATAGTTGGGAACTATTTCTGTCGTAAACCGAAATGGTAATTCTTAAAATTTGCATTTCAAAAAATGATGCACAATATGATGGCAGGATCTATCTGTGTGTCATCGAGTATCATATTTTGGGTTTTCTCTTTCGCCTTGTATTAATCTTCCAAGGTTGGTGTTTTATTGTGCAGTGCACAAATCATGTCTTATAGCATTTCAAGACCTGTTATGGTGAAACCTGCCATATTAAGTTCCTGATCTTTGAGGTTAGTTTCATCCATGATTTTTTTTCCCTCTTACCTAATCAAGTATTAAATTATTATGCTTTTCTAGATTAACTTTCGTCATGAAGTATAGGAAAATTTTGAAAGACTTCGTTTCTTTCCTTTTTTTTGTAGAATTAAAAATTTTAAAATGCTTCTATTGTTAGTATGTTTCTGGAGGAAGTATGGTATTTTTCCGTCTATTCTTTTTTTTTGTTAAACTAATATTACCTGGTTTCAAAACGTTCTATGGCATTGGCACTTATCAGCGAACTGATGAGTGCATTGATTGACTAATATTACCTCGTTTCTTTCCTTTTTTTTAGAATAACTAATGTCTATATGGAGAAAAATCTGATGTCATAATCACAGATGATCCTCATGAATGTACAATAGTAAGACGTATTGATTGGATGTAAGAATGACAAATATTTGCTTCAGAAATCAACCCGCATCGAATGTTCACATGGTAATCAAAACTTCAATCTGATGGTTCTCATTCTTATACACCGGTTATAGCATCCAGTAAGGGAATGAACACCTTAGTAATAAAATTACGATGTCATCTTGGAATTGAGTTTTTCAATGTCTCTAATCATTATGCACTAGTTACTTGCCATCAAGAGAATTAACAGAATAAAATGAGCATTTTTTATGGCTCTAAAATTTCCAATTGCTATCAATGGAAGGGAAATGGACATGTGTTTAGCTGGTTAGTTATATTTCTTTGGATTATAAATTTGTATTTTTTTTTTATCTCCTAGAAGGCAAGTTGTAACTTTTGCATCATTTTGAGGATAATGTAATTCCTTATATTTACTGGCAACTTAAACTTCTCACTAGACACTATGAATTTTAATGCAATTGAAATTCACGGGTTGACGATTTGTTGGTCCTATGCAGGTGTAATCAGTTTGTACAGTAACAGAAGTAGCTGAATCAATTTATTCCAACAAGGCGTAACCATTCTTGTAGAAGCTTCAGTGATGGAGTCCCATTTTTCTTGTAAAATGTTGTACTAACTAGAACAGGGAACTCATGTTTTGTAACAAATGTTAGCGCTTTGTTTGTGGGATAAACCTATTTACGTCAATCCTTAAGTCTACTAAACAGACAAAGTCAACCCATGCCATCAAAACAAATGTATGTATCTACTAGTATACAATCATGAGGCTACGTTTTCCTTTTATTCTTTGGTGCAATGTTCTTTGCATCAATCAGCTTATCGGCCTTGACGGATATGAATGGTGATGGACATTGCTCTTCTAGGATACCGTAATTGGTTGCTTAAGGCGAACAAAAAACCGTCGAAATCTTGGTCCACGCTGTAGTGAAACATGAGCCAAAAAGAAAAAAAAAATCCCAATGGGGAAGCCTTTCAGCATGACTGCATGATAGGAAGAAAGTTAATAGAGAACTATGGTTCAGGACTTGGATGGTCTGTCACAATTTGCAGAAACCCAGCCAATCTGATGCTTTTCATCGTCATAAATCACCATTTTGTCTTGGAAAAATGTCTGCTCAGCAAGAATGTTTAAGGGTTGATGTTAGAATATAACTTTAAATGAAGTTGTATTCTGCCCTAATTGCGTACCTCCGATTACAATGAAGTTTCCGAGTCCTACTTCGCTGCCATTTAGAATCCCGAGGCACACATTTCCATCTTTCTGAAATGGCCAAAATTTAATGTACTTAGGAATTGCATGAAACAAAGTAGAAAATTTTCCTTTGGGATAGTTTATGCTAGAACCAAAATTCTAAATTTGATATGAAATGACCTATGTAAAAAACGCATTCAAGCTTTCGCTGCTTGCTAAATGGAGGTAAGATTTGAATGGTTTTGGCAGAGGTTCTCACCGTGACAATAAGATAATTTTCAGGTGGTATCTGCAGCTGAACATTCTTTTGATTATTAAAGCCTAGTGCCAAAGGCTTGAAATAGCCTTTGACCTCACTAACTCCAGCAGATCGCGAGGGCCTTCTCATGTGGTTCATCTTTTAGTGGCTTTCCAGATAGATCCTTCCTTATCTATGACATAAATAAGTTATTGGTTGCTGCAAAATATTTCTAGTCGGATGTATCGGTAATAATGCAGGTCACTTGATCTTACCATATTAATTATGCTTTGATAAACATTGGCATTGAAGTAACTGTAGGAGCTTCCACTGTCAAAAATCAATTGTAGTCCCTTTATGCCAGTAGGCTTTCCGCCAAATACAAGTTCTGCTGGTCCTAATATATAGTGTTTGTTGAAATAAGAATATACATGAAAGAATGATATGACTATATAGATTGAAAAAGGCGCACTACAGAGAACAGAGATCTTACTCCAAGGAACCAAGCACCATTGGTGTCCAAGCGATTCCTGAAGAAGGCACAAGATCATCTCCGAAGAATAAAAATCCTCCTCCTTGCCTGCTCAAACAGTGGCCAATCACATTTTTCATTACACCCAAGATCTTCAATTGTGAAACAATGCTTGTTTGACCTTTGCCAGGGCCAAGGACTCCTGATGTCGGAGGAGGAATTGGCCCAGGATTTTTTTGATTATATCCACATCTGCAGGCAAGAGGATCAATATTCATTATACAAATATATTAGTTGAATATCGCTAACAAATTTAATAAAATAATTACAGACAATTTATATTTCAATCTTTCATTTCATGTTCAAGCTACTGCGAATGTAATACACTTTTTGGCTGAGTGACAATATGTACAAGACCATCATCAAAATCCAAAGTTGTACTGGTAATAACCAAGATGGCAAGTCCAATACCCACCCAAATGTCATTGCAGGTTTAAGGAGAGAGCCATTCATCGATTGCAGGGAAAAGTAGTCCACAACCAGCACACCAAGAGATGAACCTTCATCAGCATAATTGATCTCATAGTCGCATTGATCATGTGAAGATTCACAGAAGTGGTTTCCTGATAATTGAATTGCACTGCATCTGGGGTCTACACAAGGCACGAAATTGTTTTTTGGCTTGTAAAGGTGATCAGATGGCTGCGCACATGAGCATACATATGCACAGTCGGTGAGGCCATGAATTAATTCTGTTAAAAATAATGTTGATAACCGTATGAAGCACATTTACCTTTGTACAGCCAGTGCAAGATGCATCACATTGGACCCAAGTAAGGTCACTACCAGTGTCAATATCTAAATCAAAAAGTTTTGGGGGATTACCAATATATAGGGACACAGAATAGTACCTGCAAATTGGGGAAAATTTTTCTAAATTTCTTCCACTTTATTTATCATACTTTCATTTCTTAAAAGCATAATTCATTTAGACCATAAAATTGGCTAAAACAGAAAAACTTTAATAAGAGATAAAAGATTAATTTGTAATCTTAAAAGATCAATTCTTAATGCCGAAATTCGTCTAAAGACAGAACCTATAAAATTTATTAAAAAAAAAAAGCCAGAGATTTCAATAACTAAGAGAAATATTTTATTGAAGGAATTGGGAATTTCTTGATAAGGCT